>JASDFA010000001.1:82920000-84120000 GCA_035772735.1 Datura wrightii
ACTAGACATACGCATAAGCTTAATACTACATACTGTCTGAAAACCTCTACTACATATGATGGGTTGATGGGACAACATCCCCAACTAACCTGACCAATACTAAAACATAAAATAACATGAAAGTCTATCAAATAGCCCTCGGAATATGAGGATTCACCAAAAATCTGAAAGCGAGAGATGAGATGAACTAAGGATGAGGATGAGCCTGAGATCCGGGCCTTGTATCATTAAACAATATAGCATAGAAAGTATGCGGACAGTACATAGAATGTACCGAGTATGCAAGTTAAGTAAAACATACATCTAAAAGTAAAATAAAACTCATAAATAAACATAAGAGAAGGACATCATTCTTATATCATAAACTACATAAGAGAACATAAGGCTCAAGGCTTTCAAATCATTCATTTTCATAATTGTGAGTAAACTTTATTAAAACATAACATGAGCCAATATCATAAACATAACAATGCATAAAACATGTAGAACAATGGGAGGACTCGTCATAACCGACACCATCATGGTAGAGCCTTTCATGATGCCCCAACTATCTCACTCAAGTGGCCAGAGCCGACCTTAGCTTGCCAGGCGAGGGTCGTGCATTAGGCGTGATATCACTTTTGAGTGAATCATTATAAATACAATATATCATTAGAAACTCATGGTGGCACGTGGTTATGAGAAACCAGCGTAGTCCTTTGAACGCCGGGCAGCTCAGTGCTAGACATGGCTTCTAAAAACATGCATATAGGCTCATACGTAAATCAATAACATCATGAATTGAGATTCATTGGCTAAAATATGGCGTTTATCATTATTGATCCCCTTTAGAACATGCTTAGCCGAGAAGCAAAGGCCCTTTTCATCGGCCAACATCATAAATCGATAAATCATGTAATTCGTTTCATGAATCGTAAATTATTCTTCAACATGTGGGCATTGCCCAATACTTTAACATACTCAATTCTTTCAAAAATATGCTCATAAACACAAGTAACTTGAAATCATGCTTTTCCATCATCAATAAACTCAAAATATGGAATATTCATCATAAATAGTAACTTTCATGAACCTTCATCAATGGGCATTTTAGATTTAAAATGCTTGAAACATGATTTTAAAGAAAATAATATAAAACCTGCCCATCATTCATAATTCAATAATTAAAACTCAATCAAATCAAACCCATAAAGAGAAATCACATTTTCATGCATTTGGGTAAAACCCCATAAAACTTGAATAGGAGAATTCATGATTTAATCAAAATTTGGGTATGGGTGTGAAAGTATTCACTCATTCTAAACCCTACATACTTGGGAATGGACTGATTTCAAAGTTCCTTGAAAACCCACAAAGAAATTGATGGAAATTTGGAGAAGAAGACCTTGAATCTCCCTAAAATCTCTCTAGAAGCTCTTGCATGGAAATGGGTATGCATTAGGGACTTAACCCATCATATCACACTCAAAAAAAACACACAAAATGATGTAGTTTTGGGTCTCAAATCATGGGAAGTCAAAATATCCCTTAATGAAATTTCCCTGAAAACTGATTTGGACGGACCGACGATCTATCCCGCGGGTCGTTGCATGATACCACGACTCTTGGTATCGAGTCATTGGGTCTACTGCCTCATCACATACTTTAGGTTCTTCCCACGACTCGACAGGAAGAGTCGTTGCTTCAATCTAAGGGTCGTGGGATCGACCATTGTCAACTCCTTGACCATTCTGAACTTCCCTTACCATGAGCCTCACTACGACTCGTGTTTTCTTCCAATGAGTCATGGTCTCAATCCATTATATGCACTGGAAATATCAACCCACAAGAAATGACTAGAAACCACGTGCCGTCACTTCTCACCACGAATCATGGGATGCCCCGTGGAGTCCCCATCTGCCTAAATTTAGCCCTTCCTACGACCGCTAACAATGACTCGTTGTTCCCGACAACGAGTCGTTACTTCATCCGTTGTCACCACTGTCACCCAGCCTGACCCCAACCATGACTCGTTACAACAACCTATGGTATGGTACCACGAGTCGTACCTTGACCCGTCCTGAGACATTTTTCCCAATTTTTTGCAGTTTTCAACTTTTCACTTCCGAGCCTACTCCTATGCACTTCCGGGGTATTACAATATCTCCCCCTGGGAACATTCCTCCTAGAATGTTAGAAACAAGTAGAAATTAGAGACATACAATTATCGTAGCCATATACTGATCATTTTAACTGAAATTTCACGAAATGACTACCTCGGAATGAAACCACACAGCTAAATTGATCTCATACTTCACATACACATTCATATGCATAAAAGAAACTTGCACACATGAACTGAATCATGAAAACTAAATAGAGTCATAAGGAAAAACTGATACCTCAAGTCGGAACTGAGTTGGAAGAGAACAAATGTGGGTATCTAGCCATCATATCCACTTTGGCTTCCCACGTATCTCCTTCAACATGCTGATTTCTCCATAATACTCAACTGTAGCTACTTCCTTGTTCCTTAGCCTCCAAACCTGCCGGTCCAATATTCCCACCGGAACCTCCTCATAGCTAAGACTGTCTTTTACACCGATTCTGTCCACCAAGACAACTAAAGCTGGATCTCCCAAACACTTCTTCAAAAGAGATACATGGAACACTAGATGTACGAAAGATAACTCCATTTGGAATGGCTCCGTTTGAGGCTCTTTACTTTCAGAACCAAATTCGAGCTCGTTAACTTAAAATGTTGACTTTTGTCAAATCTCTCAAACTTCAGACCTCCCAAAAACCAAAAATCTTATCCAGTCTTTATTGGATCATCTTGGAAATTTTGCCATCCATCCCTGCAAGTCATAAGTAGCGAAATAAAGATACTGAAAAGTTCAAACTAGGGAAATGGGTTAAAATTATAAAATGACCATATGGGTTGTTGCACTTCTAGGTTTTGGCTAATCATTGAACTTTCTAAACTTCTACATGCCTAGCACCTATAGCAGGGGTAAGGAGTTATCCTGGACGTACACGTCTAAACTATCATTTACATCATGGGGAACAACCATAGATCTTAGAGTAAGGAAATCATCAGCACAAATTATTCAAGGAATCCAGGCTGGGCATGTACCTAATATAACACGATTCTCATGAGCTGATAAGGTAGATCTTAAGGACTGAGTTTATAAAGCTTAGCGTACTAAGGGATATGAGCTCACATAAGCAACAAGGGTCATTACATGAAGTTGAATTTATGGAGTCATGGAGTAATTTTGGAATCGCTAACTAACGGGGTTGCCCATCATCTTAGAGTTCTGAACGTAAGCATGGGTTGAGCGTAACATCAAGCGACATATGAGAGAAACATCTAAATGAGAATGGGTTGACCATCCCTAAGTACCATCTCTAGAACTTCTTTACTAAAAC
The DNA here is from genome assembly GCA_035772735.1 of Datura wrightii. Lineage (NCBI taxonomy): Eukaryota > Viridiplantae > Streptophyta > Magnoliopsida > Solanales > Solanaceae > Datura > Datura wrightii. The sequence goes on from JASDFA010000001.1 coordinate 82,923,412, forward strand.
TTAAGACTCGACATGACCCTTCACTTACCATCTCTCTTAGATTAGAGCTATCATTCTAAGGCTCTGGGACCCTTTGTTAGAGTTGCACTAATATCACTAGCTCCAGACTGCTCATTCACCTCCAAAGCTATCGCTGAATATTTCATACTTTTAGCCATTGCCTACCTCCAACAAAATAGATCTCATACTTAGGTGCATACAAGAATCCCGTACCTTGTGTAGTAGGCTCTCAGAACTAGAAATCATGGTAAAGTCGATGGAAAAGCTTATAACATACTTGAGACGTACATTTGAGGTCAACCACCACTCGCTTTTGACACCTTGTGCTGTGAAGGTGGGCGACTTGATGGAACTGATGGAGAGGGATTCAGAGCATGGCCTTTCTTACCATCTTGCTTGGATGTAGCGCAATCCTTGTGTTTGTGACCGAGTTGGCCACAATAAAAGCAAACATCTTAAACTGCCAAGCACTTTTCTCGGTGGTTCTTCCCACAACGCCCGCAAGTTGGGTAAGTAATCTCCCTCATCCAGGGCTTGCATCCCTAAGCTTAGGCTTGAGACTTCTGACAGATTTGAGAGTGACTTCCCCTACTCGACCCTTGTTGGGACCCCTCAAGGTCACCGGCCCTAGGCCTTTTGTTTTCCCTCCTGCCCCCTCTATACTTTCCAACCACACTCGAGTTACTAACCTCCGGTGGGCTCTCCTTCATGAGTCCTTGAGCCTCAATAGCTGCTGCTTCCCCGTTAGAGTTCACCGGTGCAATAGCCCACTAGCCAGGCTGGGTGATCATAGCTCACATCAACACTCTAAGAGCGGCTCTGAGCTTCACATCAGTAACTTGCATGGAATCCATTGGAGTTGGCAGTGCTGGCTGACTTCCATTGTTTTTTTGGGAAAACATATTTCTGCACACGCGTATAGCATGAGTTAGAGGAATGGAGAAAGTTAAACTCATGGCAGGAGGTAGAATCATGAAAGAAGGGAAAATTTCCTAAATGTCTTGTGGCTTCTTCATCGTAGGTGTGGCGCTCTTCACACCCATGAAAAAGACTCTACTTAACGCGACTTTCAGACACCCTAGGACACTTTAAACCTATTGCTCTGATACCAAATTTGTAATTATTTCAATCAACACATGATGGCATGCTCACCCTATTCTACAACAACTCAAACAAAAAAAACATAAATTTAAAATTACCCCAAAAAAACAAAGAAAATCAAACATAGCATAGTCAAGATGAACATACAAAGTCAAATATCCAAGCATCCAAGCATCCAAAGTCAACATCATCATACTATCTAGTATAGACCAAGACTTACAAATCATCAAGCTACTGCTACCAGGAATATAAAAATGCTACGACCTACAAATATAGCAACTAAAGATCAATACGAATTTAGCTTTCCTCTACCCCACACTTAAAAAGGTGCACTATCCTTAGTGCACACACAATCATATCATAAGGGAGAGAAAAGAAACTTCTTGGTCACTAAGCATCATCCGGCATGAAAACCTATAGCAACATCATCCTTCTCCATGTATAGATCATCAACACCATCAGTCAGCACATTAGCCTCATCATCATCATCAATCAACCCCTCAAAAGCTGGGCCCACTTTGCAGATCAGCATGGCACTCTCTGTGAGCGGATACTGTGCCTTTAAAGAGGTCATCTATAGAGGCTGGTCGTCCTCCTATATTTAGCTATAGCTCCATCATCCCAAACACATGACCCTGCCAACTTTCATCTCGGACCTGCCGATCAGCTATAGTAAGAGAGGGACCTACGAAAGGGGCAATTTCCTTTACCTTGGTGATGTCTACCATCTATCCAACCAAGTGCCCTACCAAAGGTAAAATGAGGTCTGCATCCTCCTCCTCGATCTGTGCCTCTCTCAAGTACATGGTCATAAGACTGTCATGAGAATATTTTCATCTACATTTGTTTCGTGATCTCTTCATACTGTGGTGAATCACAACACCAAAATTAATCGGTATCCCCTTCATCAGTATGTACACCAAAACAATCCGCTCACAGGTCACCTCTATCAAATGTGTCCCAAGGAAGAAAAATGGCACATACCAGCTTCACCTACACGTTTACCTCCCTATTCAAATATGCAAATGCAAGTGTGGAATGGGTGTCATTTTGGTCTTTCACCCATCGGGCGGATGAGTTCTCAACACATAAAGTATGGTGGATGTCTTTGTATGGAGGCTTTTCCAACAAGATGAAATATTGTGAAAGGTCTACTACAAGTGTCTCTAAGAAAGCGTTGAACCTCTTTCCCATGAATCGCACCACCTCTCCTCTGATCTTAACCTTTGTACTCTTTTCGAGTGTGGTTTCCCTATTTGCATAAAATTCCCTCACCAAATTGATGTTGCACCTCTCTGGCTCATTAAAGATATAGCCAGCTCCCAACTCACATATCTTTTTCTGAATATTCGGAAACTCCAATTCCAAGTGGCCCTTATCTATCTAGTTCTCAAGGGCATAATTGGCTTCTTTTTGAGTGTTAAACCAAGTAAGATCATGAGGCTCAATTGCCTTTGCTCCAAATCTCATTGCGGGACCTACTTTAGGAGCAGAGGAACCAGCATTCGTCTTCTTCCTTTGTCTACCCCTCTTTCGACTTTTCTCGGCTACATTCACCTCCTTTCCTTTTGATGTCATTGTACCTATCAAGAGAAAAAAAACCAGAACTTTACAACATTAGTTTGTGAACCAAATGGCTAACTAATTAAGTGTGGGAAGTGCAAAATTTACCCCACACTTAATTTGCTAGCATATATGTGAGAATTTTTCAACTAGGGTACTCAAGAATTCGCCCATCATCATCCAATCTCATCAATCTACTTTTAATTCACTAACTCATACTACACCAAGTTCATGCATTTTTCTTTCTTTTCAACACTCCTCTAACTTTTATCTTTTAATCAAGAATGCACAATTTAAGCTATCCCTCTCACTTTCCTCCTCCAATCCCAATTCAAGTGATTTTATGTAATGGAGTAACAATATTCAATTCAACCAACCAACCATAAATAATTGACTACCATTCACATGAATTAATAAAGAAATTCACCAACTCAAGTAATTATCACATTCAAGAATTCAAAGCTTCATGTACTTTCTCTCTCTATAATCAATACACCTACCCACCAACATTCATGAATTCAATTCACCTACCCATTCATTCCTACAAATTCAAATCAACATATTCAACAAAGAATCAAGATACCCAACTAAGATAACATACAATCATGGAAGAATTTAAGACTTTAAGTTCATAAAACCCAAAACATGACATTTAATCTTTTCACGAATAATGGTGATTTTTTGGGTTCTAAATCTTGGTGAAGAAGGGTGTGGGAGCATGCTTGCACCATTAATCAACTAAGAGAGAATAAAATTACTTACTTGAGTTGAAGATGAGAGCTTCACCAACTTGTTGGAGAGAACAACAATGGAGGGAAGAGGAGATGGGAGAGTTACGACTTTACGAAGAGCAAGGCAGAAAACTTTTGCCTTTTTCTTGTTTTTCAACTTTTGAGGGAAAAAGGATGAATTTGACTTTAAACAAAAGGTGGGTCAAGTCTTTTATGTAATTTTAAGTTCTTTTGAGTCAATATTGATTCAAATTGACCAAAAATTTTCTGCCATTTTTCACTTGGTGTGCCGCCCCTCCTATCTCACCACAAACTTAGAAAAACAAATTTTTTTTCTTCTAGAGATAGGGGTTGGCGCGGCGTGCCACCCATAACCTCACCTAAAACAAAACAAATTCTTCTAAGATTTAACTCCTGGAATACATGCCAAGCGTCTCATCCCAGACTTACACTTTTAGCCTAATGTACCATCTTATTCTTGCCTCTTATGCCCTATTCGTCTCTACAAAACAAATAATAAAACTTACAAAATGTTAAAAAGAAAGGATGGGTTGCCTCCCACCAATTTCCTTATTTAACATCATGACATGAAATTCATGGGTTGCCTCCATGCAGCGCCTGATTTAACATTGTGGCACAACTATGGTCCCTATCACTCCTTTATTTGAGTGGACTTGTGGCCATACCACAGATCTGAATAACTATCATGTAGCACTTGCTGCTCCTTCTTAATTACACCCTCCAGGTTCTCCCATCGATTTCATTTTGAAGTTCCCATATTGAGGTGGCATTCCTGCTACTCTAAACACTTAGAACACTACCTGCTGACCATCTATTTTCATAGACGTCTTGCCTAACTGATCATGTATAACTGCATTAGCAGTTGCTAAAAATCCTCTACGCAGAATGAGGGGAACTACTGCATCTGCTTCATAGTCGAAGATTATAATGTCCACCAGTAGGGTGAAATGTCCTACCTTAATCAAGACATCTTCAATCATTCCTTCAGGATAGGCCAAAGACCGACCTGCATGCTGCAATGTCACTGTGGTAGAATATGGTTCACCTAATCCCAATGTTCTGAATAGGAATGCAGGAATTAATTTTATGTTGGCACCTATATCACACAAGGCTAAACCAACTTCCTCGCTTCCAATAGTGATCAGAATAGTGAAAATCCCAGGATCCTTAAGCTTTTTAGCAATTTGTTCTTGATTCGGGAACTATAATTTTCCGTAAGAGCCATGGTTTCAAACTCTGTATACCTCATATTATTTACCACAATATCCCTGAGATACCTGGCGTACTTTAGAACTTCCTACAAAAGATCCACCAACTGAATATTCACATAAACCTGCTTTAACAATTCAAGAAACTTACCACAGGTTGTGTCCTCTATCTTTTTCTTCAACCTTTGAGGAAATGGGGGAGGTGGTCTAGCTACTACCATTTACGGTTGTGAATTGCTAGACTCCCCTACCTCAGCCTTTGATTTCACTGCCTTCTTGTTATTAACTTTTTCTTTGCTGGGGAAAACCTCTTTCAACTCCTTACCACTGCGCAAGAAAATAGCATTTATATTTTCCTTGGGGTTCTTATTGGTATTACCTGAGAGTGCCCCCTGTGGTTTGTTGTTTTACTGCAGAGCAGTTGTCCCATTTGCCTTTTAAGCTCATGCATGGATTTCTGCATTTCATTTACAACTTGCGTCTGTTGCACCATCTATTGATTCATTGTATCCTCAAGAGAACTACTCAACTGCTAGCCCTCTGGCCATTGATAAGTGTTTTGGGGCCTTTGGAAATTTTGGTTCCCTCCCCATGGGAGATTTGCTCAATTATGGTACCCCTGATTATATCCATTTGCTCCATCATGACCTTGTTGTCCCACAAAATGTACAAACTCAGGATTTAGAGGACAACCTGAATAAGCGTGGCCTTAACCACACACCTCACATGATAGCGATGGGATTTGTACCTGCTGCACTTGGCCTTTTACTTGTGTGGTTACCAACTTACTAATCACATTCACCAACTAGCTAATATCTACTCTGATTGCCGCTACACCATCCACCTCAACCTTTCCCAGCACCTTTGCTGTTGTAAATCCTCTGCCTGAATCCTGATAATCCTGACTGCCTGCAGATATGAGGTTCAAGAGAGCCTCAATTTCATCATAACTTTTGGACATAATCTTAACTTCTCATGCTTGGAATACACTAAGGAAAACAACCCTGTGAACTTCAACAAATATAAGAAACAACCAAAAAATACAAACTAGAGAAACAAAATTCTAACCTACAAACAATTAAACAATATTCAAGTGCCCAGCCACAGGGCGAAAAACTTGATGTCGCCCAAGTGCACGCAAACGCATGTGGTCGTCAAGTAATTTAGGATTGTCAAGTCCAGATATTGTACCAATAGGGACTTGTCAATTTAATTGTTATAAGGTTATACTTTGATTTCACTAATCTAAGAAACAAATAAATTGGAGATTGGTTTTAGAAAATTAAAATACTAAACTTCAAATGTAAAGACTAAATAAAACTAATGCAAGCTTGATTGTATTTCGATAATGATGACAAACTAGGGCAACAACACTTGGTTTGTTTTAGGTTGAGTTTTCCAAACGTAATTAAACTAGCATGATTCTTCCTGCGGTTGTTAGTTGCAAGTTACTATCCCATTTCTTGCCACTATCCCTAGCATCCAAGAACTACCTTATGAACCCTAACATCTATATCCCTATGGTCGCAGGAGTTCATGAAGCGACAATTATGCATACTTGTATTTCAACTAAATGAGGAAGGATATATCCCTATCATCAATAACAACTTCTATCCTATCACCAATGGGTTCAAGGTCTTTGAATTCCCGTTCTGTATTTATTTTTAACCCTTTTTATTCCCTTTCCCAAGTTCAATCAAAATCCAATAAATTACTTATAAGGTGATCAATCTCATAAATAATAAATTAAAACAAATAAACGCAAACAACCATAGAAGAGAATCAAAATCAAGTTTATTATGCATTCAAGCAATCAACCATCCACCATGGACACAACCCTAAATTATAAGTTTAGCCACTCATAGACAAGAGAGGAAACGATTAAGTAGTCTTTATCATGTGAAAATACGAAGTAAAGAAGATAAGACCTAGTTTTAGAACTTTGTCTTCTTCCAAATGACTTACAAGATTTCATGAACAATATACGAAAAAAATGAGAGTAGACTCCTCTCTGGTGGCTTCCACTCTTTCAAACGTCAAAAGTTTTCAAAATACTGATAAAAGATGTGTAACAAACAAACTAGTCCTCATATTTATATATGAGTCTTCAAATGACGCTTCTGCCCTTCAAGAAATGGCTTAAAAATCAGCATTTTTCACCCCAAAATGGGTCTGGTGCGCCACCCCTCCTATCTCACCATGGACTTCATCAAATTTTTAGCAATTTTTAGCTCCAAATGAGGCGTTGTGTGCTGGTCGATCCATAGCACCAGCCTGAGATTTTTGTCTTTGATGTTTGAGGGTTAGTGTAGGGCGCCAGTCACAGGACCAGACTGTGAATTTATTTATCTAAAGTCTGGGACTTGGTGCGGAGTGCCAGCCATAGAACCCAACTTGTCAGATTCTCAAATCTTCATTCCTTGCATCATTTTGAGCTCCTTTTTCTTAGTTTTTGCTCAAATCAACTAAAATCGTTCATTAGCACATAAACCTCACACATACATGAATTTAAGCATAAATTAAGGAATATGAACTCAAAACATAATCAAATATGGGTAAAAACATGGCAAATGGGCATCAAAATATGCCCAACATCAGGTAGCGACTTGGGAAGTCGAAGTAGATGTGATGACCAAATACCCTCGTCGTTTCCTTTCCAGTTTAGTTCTAGTTTGAGATACTAGTTTCTTTCTCCGTATGTTATTTATTTTCATGTCTCTCAATTACTCTAATGTTTTAGCATGTATTCATGTTTCATGAATTTCGTTCAGTCATGTATCTCGGTTTAGAGTCAGTCACTCCATCAGTATTCAGTCTATAGCTTTAAGTTTTGGGATTGCAGCTCTTCCATATCTTTTTATCTTTACCAATCTCCATTCGAGAATGAATGTTCCCAAAGGGGAGATAATGTAACACTCCAAAAGTCCCTTTAGACTAAACCCGAGGTTATAAGATAGATTATGCAGAGAGAAATGGAAAAAGCCTCAAAACGAGTCTCTATACGACCTGTAGGATCATGATATGAGTCGTACCAAGGGAAAATAGTATGATCTCTAGGAAAGTTGGTTGAAACCATTACAGGAACCTACTATTCATACCTTGATTGTACAAGTCATACTAGAGGATCGTGGGAAGGGATTCAGAGAAGTGTTCTGAGATTGTGTGGGTAACCTCGAGCAATGGTACGACCCGTGGTAAGGAGGTATGTATTATGGTGAGTGGCCATGGTAGGAGACATAGAGAATGACCAAAATAGGACTAGAAACCATGAGACTTAGTATGTTTCATGGAAAGAACCTACAGGTCGTAGGTTGGGTCGTAGTCACTCACTGGCAAATTTTTAATGCAAGTTTCTAAGGATATTTTTGTAACTTTTTATGCTTTTAACTCCTAAATAAGGTATTTTTGGGTTTTCTAAGGGGAGTATTTAAGGGTTAAACAAAGCCTAAACTCTCATTCCTCTCCCAAATATCATAGACTGAAGATCAATCTCTCAAGGCTCTTAAGATATTAGGGTTCTTGTTCTTCTCAACACTCTTGGGTCTCAAGTCTAAGCAAGAATTCATCAAAGCCCAAGTATGTGGGGTCATGAATGAGGGATTTATTTCACCCTCATGCCTAATCCCAATATCAATTACATAATTTCAATTCCTTTAAGTCTCCAACTATGATTTTCATGAATTTCTATGTTAGACCCTTTTTGATGCAAAACTCAATGATCTCTTATGAAATTAATTCGCTCATGATTCTATCTGTGTTTTATGATTATAATTACAAGATCTCTATGAAAATTCTTATGAATCTATAGTTTCAAGTTATGATGATTTATTCAAGTATGCATGAATTTCGTGAATCTCAAGCTTATGTATCATGGCTAAATTCTCAACATTGTTCTCATCGCTAGTTCACATATATTAAGATACTTATGAATTTCATGAATTAAACTAGTCCATGCAAAACCAAGTATGTTTCATGATTATTATATGAGCACTATGTATGTTTTGGGAGTAGTATTTAATATTGACTAGGCTGGGATTCCAACGTACCCAGGTTTTAGAACTACGTGCCACCTAGCCATGATGAGGTCCTCCATGAGATTGTCTCACATGACCCAATAGGCCCATGAGTGATATCACGACTTCATGGTTTTTACCCTTGGCAAGGTAGGAACACACCTCCCACCTAGGTTTACAAGCTGGGCTCCATGTATGCTACTTGGAGTATGTCGATCATAAGAATCTCCCACTCTTCCATGATTTTCTACACATGTACATGTCTACATTTCACGATATTATGACTTATGATATATTAGACTCAATAAATGATCTTTAATATTTTTCCCATGATTTCAGTCATGTCCAGCTATATGATTCAGTTTTGAAAACCTTATGCTATTATACTCAGTTTATGATTAGAAACTCATGTTTTAGCTTATCATATGCTCATAATTTCATAATATTGTTTTAATATCATGTTTTACTTATCCTACATATTCAGTAAATTCAATGTTCTGATTGTATACTTTTATGTTATACCATTTCATGATATAGGTTTGGGTGATCAGTCTTAGCCCGATGTTAGATTCTCTCCCGCTCCGATTTAGCCCAGTCTCAACTTTGGGTGAGTCCTTATTATCCAAGGACATTAATTCATTTTTATGTTCTTCTTGCATGTCTTTTGGTTTTCAGACCTAGTTGAGTTTGTTGGGGGCTTGTCCCAACAGCTCATATCATGATTAGAGGCTTTTAATATAGTTATGTTTAGATTGTTTAGCGGTGTTGACTGGAAGTCCCCTTTCATTCTTATGATATTTTAGACATCCATTTATGTTATGATTTATGCCTTATTATGCATAGTGCATGATCATGGCTATGTTATGCATGTACCATAGGTTATCTTGGAGCCATTCGTGGTTCTAGGCCGCGTGTCGCATCCGGGGTTTATACTCTAGTCGTGACAAAATAAAATCGCAATCACAACTTTGCCAAAAACCCCCCATGGACTTACAGGCATCCACAAAACATAAGCACACACATCAGCAAAAATATCAATCAAGTACTATCGGAATAACTCTCGATTGTGTGTAGTTGGTGTAACTCAATCCAACTAGGAGAACTATCTCGATCCCAGAAAAGCTTAGATATGCCGAAACAACTCTCAAGTCATGCATCACCTCGGTACAATAGAGGAACTATCAACTCCATAGACCATAATTACCCTTGGGCTCAATCCCTAGCGGGAACAACTCTCGTGCATCAAGTATCCACAAGCCACAAGACACCTTGGGCTCAACCTCTAGCCGTAACAACTCTCATGCAATAGGTATCCATAAGCCACAAGACAACAATCAAAGCATACAATCAAGGAAAGTACATACACAATCAATGTTCACACACAAACCACATATTTGAGTAAGGTCCAACATCCCAACCCCTACTATGACCGCCAAAGTTCTATCAACAAGTCAAATACGGCCACTGACTCAAATTAACACCAAGGACATTTCCACCATTGATCCTAACCACCACTAAGCCATAAATCGACATATCCAATCACTGTAACCATACAACCAGCCAACAATCTAAGTCAAAATACCACAACAATGGTGAAACGACTCTCACATGCAATTCACTACCACAAATCTCGACTAGTCACAGTTATGCCCTTTAATAGTCAGTCCTAAACTAACAATTCACCAAACACATATATATGCACATAATGCCATATATGTAGAACCCCAACAAGCTCAATAACAACACAATTTAAGGCTCCAAAAAAATCCAATAAGCACAAGTTTGTCAGTAGCAATAGTTTACGAAAATCATGTCGGGATGGAGAAAACAAAAGCCTTAACATACCTTGGAATCCAACTAATGCAAGACAGCCGAACTTAAACTCCTTAAGCTCACCAAGACACTTCCTAAGAGCAGCTAAATAACCAGAACAAGATTCTACAAAAACCGACAAGAGAAACAACACGAACCAACGTTTACCGGCTAGTTCTTTAAGAATTTGATCGTAAAAAAGCTAATGTGACAACCTACCATCCCCAACAGCATCCAAACCAACCTTAGAACACTAATAATCAACATTGAAGAAACATAACCAAAAAATCTCCACTAAACAGCCGCAAGAAGATCCAAAACAACACTACTACACGAGTTCTACGGAGGATTCTAGCTTCCCAACACTAAAACTCACTTAATTTAAGCTTCCTACCCTTAAAGACCTTTAAATAGCTTTACGTTCATGAAAATTTCTAGAAATCCTTGTGCAGTCTTGCGAAAACGCAAATATCTCTCTAATTCGAAGTTGTATTGATAACAGTTTAATGACTTGTAAGCTAGACTCATATGTTTTAATTTGATATGTTGTATCCCCTTAAATCATTATATATTGGGAGGAAAGCTCCAAGACATTTGACCCAAACATCAGAGAATTTATGAAACAAATTTACGATAACTTTTGCTGGATTTTTTTGTACAACTTGAATGACATCCAATCGTAATATAAGACCATAGAGTGACTCATATGACTCAAAAAACTTCTTTCTTAGTACAGTATGTTCCCTTAGTCTTACCTCAAGGTATGAATTTATCGGTTAAACTATATGGAGTGTTAAGAAGTCTTCTCGAGAGTAGGTATCGAAGTGAGACTTCTCCATGAGCTAGTTGACTACTATATCTTATTTTTTCTATATAATTTTACGCCAACTCAACTAACTCATATAAGTTAACATATTGTTAAAGCTCTACTACATTAGATGTCACGACCCGAGCATAGACCCCGGACGTGACATAGTACTTAGAACCATGAATGGCTCCAAGCTAACCTACAGTATGCTTAACATAGAATAAGCATAAAACTAGGCAGAATTAAATCATAAGATGTGGAATAAGCGGAAGTCTAAGATATCATAAAATGTAAATAGAGGCAATAAGTCAAAATCGTTGAGCATCTATACATCATAGTTTGAAAAGCCTCTAAACATAAGATGAGTTGATGGGACAAGCCCCCAACTAGCTCTAGTAAGTTTGAAAATTGAAGTGAAATAAAGGGGACATAAATCAAAACTGATGTACTCAGGTGATAAGGAGTCACTAAAACAAAGTTGAATCCGGATCAAGATCGAATCTAGCAGTAGGGCTGAGACTGAACACCCGAATCTATATCATGAAATGATATAACATAAAAGTATGCGATCAGTAATTTGAATGTAATGAGTGTGGAGGATAAGAAAAATATGAGAGTAAGGAAAATATGTTGCAAATCATGATCATGAGATAGTCATAAAATATGTTATTTTCATCATAATCTAAAGTATAATGAACCATAATTTCCAAAATAATATCGTAAAGCTTAACATGTTTGAAATTATAAGTAAAACTCCGAAATAGATCAATGGGCCAAAAATACTATAAATCATGGTATCATAAAGCATGAACAAAAAGAAACATAAAATAATGGAATAGTGGGACAATGGGAGATTTAGATAACCGGCATACTCCCAGTGAGCCTCATGGAGCTCGAACTGTAACCCTAGTTGGAAAAGTGTGCATACCTTTCCAAAGGTAAGAACCATGAAGGTGTGATATCACTCATGAGCCTAGTAGCGTAAGGGAGACACTCTCAACTAGCGAGGACCCCTTAGCTAGGGGCAAACGATACACTCTTTATTAGCTAGGACCCCTTATCCTACAGTGGCACGTAGTTTTGAGACTTAGGTGCGCTGGAACCCCAGCCTACTCGGTGTTAAATACTACTCCTAAAATATATATAGTGCTCATATTTATACTTGAAACATATTGGATTTTGCATGGGCTAGTTAAATTCATGAAACTCATAAACAGCTTTGACATATGTGAACTAGCCATGAAAACAATGCTAAAAATACAGCCATGATACATCAACTTGAGATTCATGAAATTGATATATACTTGAATAAATCATGCTAGCTTGAAAATAGAGAATCATGAGAGTTTTTCATAGAAATTCATATGGTCATAATCATAAATCATAAGTAGAAGCATGAGAGAATCAATTTTGTAGAGATAATAGAGTTTTGCCCCAAAAAGGGCTTAACCCTAGAAATTCATGAAAATCATAACTGGAGTCATGGGAGAATTGAATTTATGAAATTAGACATGAGATTGGGAATGAGGGTGGAAGCAATATGCCATTCATAACCCCATATATCTAGGCTCAGATGAATTTATGACTAGTCTTGAGACCTAAGATTTTTGAGAAGAAGAATAACCCTAGTTTCTTGAGAGCCTTAAGGGAATTCAATCTTCAATCTACGGTATTAGGAGAAGAATGAGTGTTTAGGCTAAGCTTAACCCATAAATACCCTTCTTAAGAAACTCAAAATAACTTGATTTAGGATTAAAAAGCATAAGAAGTTACAAAAATACCCTTAGAAACCCAATCTAAAAATCTGCCTGTCTAATGTCATAATCTGTAGGTTCCTTATGTGGTTTCTAGGACTAATTTTATGTCACAATCCGAGTCTACACCTTGGCCGTGATATGGGACCATGAATGGCTCTAAAAAACAAATGGTACATGCATAACATAAGCATAAGCATGCACTAAGTGGAAGCAATCATAAGAGATGGCAAAAACGAAAGTCTAAGATATAATAAAGTATATAAACTGGGTGTCACAACCCGAGCATAGACCTTAAATGTGACACGGGACCTAGAATCAAAAATGCCGTCAAGCTAACCCATGGTACATGCATATGATAAGAATGAGCATAGAATAAGCTGAATAAAGCGTAAATCACGACATAAGCGAAAGTCTAAGATATCATAAGCATGAATAGGGACTACCAATCAACACAACAGAATGTCTAAACATAATTATCTGAAAAGCCTCTAGTCAGAGATGAGCTATTGAGACAATGCCCAACTAACTCGGCCAGGTCTAAAAACTGAAAGACATACAAAAATATCATAAAGCTAAATTAATATCCTCGGATGATTAGGACTCACCCAAAGTTGAGACTAAGCTGAAAAAGAGCAAAAGCAAATCTAACATTGGGGCTAAGACTGATCATATTAACCTATATTATAAAATGATATAGCATAAAAATATGTGGTTAGTACTTTGAATGTATTGATTATGTAGGATAAGTAAAACATAATATAAGGGGCATTATGACAAAATTTTGAACAAAATAGAGACATAAAGCATGAGATTTCCATCGCAATGTGAAGTCCAAGGTTTTGAAAATGAAATCACAAAGCTTAAAAGGTTTGAGTTCATATCTAAAACTCAAAAACTAATTAATGGGTCGAAATACACTATAAAAAATTATATCATAAGTCCTAAACATGAAAAAACATGAAATATGAGGAATAGCAGGAGATTCTTATAACTGACACCATCATGAATGGGCCAACTATGCGTAATTATCTCGCTCAAGTCGGCAGAGCCATTCAAGGCCTTGCTAGGACAAATAATGATGAAAGTGTGATATCATTCATGATCCCATTCAGGTAATGGAAACACTCTCTGGAGAGGATCCCTATCAGAGTTACAGTAGCACATAGTTCTGAAATCTGGTTACGCTGAACCCCGGCCTACTTAGTGCTAAATAATACTCTCAAAAATTTCGTAGTACTCATAATTATAATCATGAATTGTACTTGGGTTTTTCATGTGCTAGATAGAAATTATGAAATTCATAAATTTCTTAACATACGTGAACTAGCCATAAAAACAATGCTAAAAATATATCCATGATATAGATCTTGATATTCACAAGATTAATGCATAATTGAGTAAATCATCATAGCTTTAAAATAGAGATTCATGAGAGCTTTTCATGGAGATAATGTAATTATAATCACAAAACATAAATAAAATCATAAGAGAATCAATATCTTAAGAGATCATAAAGTTTTTCATCAAAAGTGTCTAACCCTAGAAATTCTAGAAAATTATAGTTGGAGACTAAAGGAGTTGAAATCGTGTAGTTAGTCTTGAAATTGGACATGAGGGTAGAACAAATCCCCCATTTATGACCCCACATACCTGGTCTTTGATGGATTTTGTTATACCCCAAGAATTCAAAGATCGGACCAGGAAGTTGAAATAGAGAAAAACTGGAAAATGGCGCTGCAGTTGCAGAACGAGTCGTCAAGTGACTCGTGGGAAGGCCTGGAGTGAACAAGGATTTGAGGTCCCCACTAGTGAAGTAAGGACTTGTGGTCAGCCACCACGAGTCTTCATGTCAATCGTGGGGTGGAGTTAGGGTATTTATGGGAGGATTGTCTAGTGTACCTGATTGGAACTTCACCTTTTTCTGAGTCAATCTAGTCAATGGGGGTGCAATGGATGAAAAACCCTCAACAAACTCCGATAATAACCCCCTAAGCCCAAAAAGCTCCAGATATCTGATGGGTTCACTGGTCTGCGCCAATTCTTTACTGCCTCTGATCTTTTGAGAATCTACCTTTATACCCTCACTTGACACCACATTGCCTAGAAATGCCATAGAGTGCAACCAACACTCGCGTTTGCTGAACTTTGCATACAACTACTGATCCTTGAGGGTTTAAAGCACTACTCTCAAGTGAGCGGCATGCTCTTCCTCGCTCCAAGAGTATGTAAGGATATCATCAATAAATATAATCACGAACATGTCTAGATATTCCTTGAATACCCTGTTCAGTAGATCCATAAAAGCTACAGGGGCATTGGTTAGTCCAAAAGACATAACAACAAATTCATAATGACCATACCGAGTCTTGAAGGTGGTTTTCGGGATGTCACTCTCCCGAACCCTAAGCTGGTGGTATTCGGACCTAAGATCAATCTTGGAAAAACACTTGGCACCCTCAAGCTAGTCAAACAAATCATCAATCCTAGGTAAAGGGTACCTATTCTTGACGGTAACCTTATTCAACTGCCGATAATCAATGCACATGCGAAGGGAACCATCCTTCTTGCGAACAAATAATATTGGCATCCCATGGTGCCTTACTCAGCCTGATAAAGCCCATATCCAACAAGTCTTTCAACTGATCCTTCAACTCTTTTAGCTTGGCTGGAGCCATTCTGTAGGCAGAATAGATATAGGTTGCGTGTCGGGAGGAAGATCTATGCTAAAATCAATCTCCCACTCAGGAGGTACACTTGGCAAATCATCAGGGAAGACCTCCAAGTATTCACAAACTACTGGAACTGACTAAATGGTTAGGGCCTCGGTCTGAAGGACTATGACATGAGTATCCTCTACCACTCGAGCAAGGCTAATGTGGTTTTGGATGCACTTAGTAGGCTCTATATTGAGAGTGTGCCCCACGTGGATAAGGGAAAGAAGGAGTTGGTGAGGGATGTCCATAGACTTGCAAGATTCGGGGTTAGTTTGACTGACATGACTGATGGCAGTGTTGTTGTGCATAACAGGTTAGAATCATCCTTGATGGTTGATGCTAAATCAAGGCAAGATGAGGATCCAACTTTTAGGAAGCTGAAGGAGGCGGTGCGAAGTTAGAAGGTGGAGGTTTTCTCCCAAAAGGGAGATGGTGTGCTACGATACCAGGGTCATCTATGTGTCCTAGATGTTGATGATTTGAGAGTTCAGATATTGCATGAGGCACATGGTACCAGATATTCTATCTATCCAGGATCCACAAAGATGTGTCGGGACTTGCGGGAAATCTACTTGTGGGATAGTATTAAAAAGGATATCGCAGAGTTCGTAGCCAAATGTCCAAACTATTAGCAAGTGAAGGTCGAACATCAAAGGTATGGAGGCGTACTTCAGGATATCAGCATCCCCACTTGGTAGTGGGAAGAGATTAATATGGATTTCATTACAGGTCTACCTTGTACTCGCAGACAATATGACTCCATTTGGGTGGTGGTCGACAGTTTAACCAAGGATGCACACTTCTTACCAGTCAAAACCACAGATTCAATGGATGATTATGCCAAATTATATATTCGGGAGTTGGTTCGACTTCATGGAGTGCCCTTGTCTATTATTTCAGACCGAGGTACTTAGTTTACCTCTCAATTCTAGCGTTCTATTCAAAAGGGACATGAGACTCAAGTTAAACTCAGTACAACCTTTCATCTACAAATAGACAGCCAGGCAGAATGAACAATTTATACCCTCGAGGATATGTTGATGGCATGTGTTATGGATTTCAAAGGTAGTTGGGATGATCATTTGCCCTTGATCGAGTTTGCCTACAATAACAATTATCACTCTATTATCCATATGGCACCGTTGAAGGTTCTTTATGGGCAAAGGTGTAGACTACCCATCGTACGGTTTGAGGTTGGTGAGGCAGCCATAATAGGACCTGATTCGGTTCATGAGGCCATGGTAAAGGTCCAGTTGATAAGGGACTGGTTAAAAACTGCTCAGAGTCGTCAGAAATTGTATGCTGATATTAGGAGAAGGGATCTGGAGTTTGATCTGGATGAATGGATATTTCTAAAGGTATCTTCCATGAAGGGACTCATGCGGTTCGAAAAGAAAGGGAAACTCAGTCCTCGCTGTGTTGGTCCCTACCGGGTTACGAGAAGAGTTATCTTGCCATCGGAGTTATCTTCAGTTCATCTCGTCTTTCATGTATCGCTTTTGAAGAAGTGTTTGGGTGATCCATCCTTGGTAGTGTGGACAACGTTGGGGTAAAAGACAACCTCAGTTATGAAGAAATTCCTATTGAGATCTTGAATCATTAGGTTAAGAAGTTGAGAAATGATCTTGGGCAGATTTATATGCCCAAGTGATACTCAAACGTATCATTTTCGCCTTGTTTGTTGTGCAATGTGTATACATTTTCATGAAATTGGTAATAAAATGTGAATTTATACTAACCAACATGATTAGCATTGTTTTGTAGGTAAAACATGATTTTGAGGAGCTATAATGCATGTTGGAACAATATCGGAGTTGGACTTGGATGCGAGCACGGAAAAGACATTGGAATGCACAATGTAAAGGGGCTCCGCGATGGAGTCGTTCCACGCTACCATCACGGAGGCACACTGCATGGAGGATGAATTAATTTGGCAATTTCCAGTGAAGCCTCGCGACAGCTCCGTGGCACGGAGGCAAGCCTCCGCGTTGCATGTCGTGCCACGTTGAGGCTATATTCCCGGACCCTGGATTTCCAGTGAGGGTCCGCGTCCACACCGTGTCACGGAGGCAGTGCTCCGCGTTGGCCTCCGTGACACGTTGCTTGTTATTCCGGGAAAAATTCCCAATAGTATAAATAGAACACTTAGGCTTATTTTTAATGAATTCAGACTTGGTGGAGCAAGGACGTGGGTTACAGGCAGTTGAGGGACAAAAAAGCTAAGGGATTTTCTCTCTTTCTTTCTTCTTTCAATCAATTGTATGTATGATTAACACTTGTTTTAGGATGATTAATCCACAAATGAGTGGCTAATTCTCTTCCTTGCTGAGGTTGTGAACAATGGTGATGAATTATGATTATTGAATTGTATGGTTTTTCATCTTCTTCTTCTATGTTGTTCTATTAATTCTTGTTTCTACTGCATTAGTGTGTGGCCGACATTAATGTACATCTAAAAAGTCCGATTTCACTCGAGAGAGCACGAAATTGGAAAGTTGTGAATTAATAGGGTATTGTTCTTAACTTGATTTGGGAAAATTGGGTTTTGATGTGCTTTCCTGATAGAAATATACTTGAAAGCCGTATTAGTCAATTTAGGAACCGGAATTGTATTGCTAGGTCATAAATTGCATTTGATCACAGAAATGTAGACGGATGGTTTATGATTCTTAAGTGAGATTAAATACGAGAGTTTTAATCTCTTGGCTAATGTTCTTGGCTAGCAACTAGAAGAGAAGAATAACCGAATTATGATGATAATCAAGTTCATTACTTGTTCTTAACCTTGGCATGCTCATATCCATAGTTTCAATTCAAAGTAAATATTTGTTAATAGTTTTAGTATATAATTTATAAACAAAAATTATTTAACTTTTGATTACGTTGTTGTCGGCATATTTAGAAGTAAGATAGAATATAGTATACTTGAGCAATTTTACTTATCCAGAGTCTCCTTAGTTCGATACTTGGCTTACTTAGCCACTTTATTACTTGTTTGACCACGTGCACTTGCGTGTCGGTTTTTAACCCCTACCACAGCACCGGACAAGTTTTTGGCGCCGTTTCCGGGGAGACTAGGCAATTGGTGAAATTGTGTTAAGTGTAAATTTACTGTATTTTTGTTTTATTTTCTTAAGTGTTGACAACTTGGTCTTAGCCTGTATTTTGCAGACTTGATTTCTGTGAACACTGGCAAAGGACAAGGAGCTGGTGGAATCTTATATAGAGCCTGAACGTGAATTTCATAGTAAACGCAGAGAAGCTCTACAAAAGAAGCTGCAATTGCTCAGACAGACTGTTATGGAGAAACAAAATTCACCGGTTGTGAGGGCAGTGTTAGTGCCCGACGAAGCAGCTGCAAGGCCGGTTCGCGAGGTGGCAATCCCACATGCCAACAATGTACATTCAAGTATCCGCAAACCAGAGCCTGGAGGGAGATTTGAATTAAAGCAGAATATGGTGCAAATTTTGCACACAAGCGGGCAATTTACCGGTCTCCCTCATGAAGACCCACAACAACATCTCCAGAATTTTTTGGAGATAAGTGACACTTATATACCCGCTGGAGTGTCACCTGATTATGTTCGTCTCACCCTATTTCCGTTTTCCTTACTTGGTGAAGCCAAGAGGTGGTTAAAAGCTGAACCACCAAATTCTATATCAACGTGGGATGATCTAGCACGAAAGTTCTTGATAAGATTTTTTCCCTCTGCTAAAACAGCCAGACTTAGAAGTCAAATTCTAAGTTTCAAACAGAGGGAGGGAGAAAATTTATATCAAGCCTGGGAAAGATTTAAATCCATGTTGCGGGACTGTCCTCATCATCATCAGTCCAATGAGGTGTTGGTACACACATTTATTGAGGGTTTGGAACCCCATACTAAAATTTTGTTAGACTCAACAGCTGGAGGGCAAGCCCTGGAAAAGACTTATGAGGAGCTCTACACTTTGCTCAACCGAATTTCACAGGGCAATCCAGAATGGAATGCAGATTCATCTCGAGGTGGAGCAAGGAAAGCAGCAGGAGTGCTTGAAGTGGATGGATTTACAGCTATCACTGCACAGATAGCTGCCTTGCAGAATCAGTTAAACAACCACTTCAGCAACATGAACTTGAACCAGCCTTCAGCTTCAGTCAATGCGGTCCAGCAAATGTGGTGTGAAGTGTGTGGAAGCAGTGAGCATTCAGCTGAGTGCTGTGGAGAAAACCCAGATTCGGTTAACTTTGTGGGAAATGCACAGAGAAATCAGTAGCAGTTTGGTAGTGGCTACAACTCAAAATGGAGGAACCATCAAAATTTTTCGTGGGGTAGTAACAACCAACAAGGCCAAAGTTCGGGTCAGGGTATGCACAGGAATCAAGGAGGGCAACAGAACTACCAATCTCAATTCAGAAATCACAATGCCCCTCCTCCACCACCATCACCTACCATTGAGGAAATGTTCAAGACCATGATCGCTAATCAGGCGCAATTGTAGGCTGACTATGTTAAATTGGCAGCCGAAGTGAAGAATAATCAATTAGCGACCAAGGCTCTTGAGTATCAATTTGGGCAATTTGCTAGTGCCCAAAACACAAGACCCAGAGGAGGACTGCCTAGCGACACGGATCCTAATACGAAGCAGGTAAATGCAGTGACCACGAGGAGTGGTTTGTAGCTGAAGGAGGTGGAACCGGAAAGACCGCCTCAAAAGTCAGGAGCATCAGATGTTGAGGGAGAGCAATTTGCGGATAAGGGGAAGACCGAAGAAGCTGAATCAGAAAGGCCTCCACCCCCGTTCCCTCAACGACTCAAGAAACACAAGGAGGAGGCGTGTTTCAAGAATTTTATGGAGGTGCTTAAACAGGTACATGTTAATTTACCTCTTGTTGATGTCTTGCAGGGAGTGCCAAAATATGCCAAAAATATTAAAGACATCGTGGCCAACAAAAGTCGTCTGACTGAGTATGCCACGGTAGCTTTGACGGAGGAATGCACTTCCCGGATCCAAAATAGACTGCCTACGAAGCTAAAAGACCCTGGAAGTTTTACTATCCAGCTTACAATTGGGCAGAGTATCCGAGCTCGTGGATTATGTGACTTGGGGGCGAGCATAAATCTGATGCCATCTTCGGTATTCAGAAAGTTGGGTCTAGGGAGTCCTAGACCTACAACCGTAATCTTGCAGCTAGCAGACAGATCCTTAGCTAGGCCGGATGGCATTGTTGAGGATGTGCTTGTGCAAGTGGGCTCCCTCATTTTTCCGGTCGATTTTATTGTTCTGGATTTTGAACCAGATGCTGAAGTCCCATTTATTTTGGGACGACCCTTTTTGGCAACCGGAAAAGCATTAATTGACGTAGCTGCGGGTCAACTTACAATGCGAGCACATGACAAGGTAGAAGTGTTCGATGTGTACAAAGCACCCAAGCTCCCGATTGTAAATGAGGAACTCTCGGTGATCAATGTGATTGATCATGGGAATGCTAAGCACATGAGTGATTCCCGAGAGTTGAGGGGAAGACCACCAGATAAAGGTGAGCACTACTGGGGGGAGGACGGTGATCGTGAAAAATCGTCCATCACCCTAGTGGATAATTGAGCATAAAGGACGTCGAGCCGCGACAGTAAACCAGGCGCTGCACGGGAGGCAACCTGTGAAAAATATTTTTTCTTTTGTTTAGTAAAGTGTAAATAGTTTTTATTTTAATTTTTCTTTTTCTTGAGTTAGTACAAATTTTTCGTTTTTAGTTAATATTTTTTTCTTTTAGTTAGGAAAATCTATTAATCTAACCAATTTTGTTTAGTGAGGTGATTTTCAGGTCAAACGGAGAAAAATATGCATGGAATCGGGAAGGAAAAGGCAAGGTATGAAAAAATAAATAAAATGAATAGACAGAGCACTGGGGCGATGGCTCCGTGTCACGGAGGAGGGGCTCCGCGTTACCCTCCGTGACACGTTGAGGTTAAATCTGGATTTTTTTAAAAATTCCAGTGAGCCATCGCGTTAGCTCCGTGTCACGGAGGAGGGGCTCCGCGTTACCCTCCGTGACACGTTGCCCTATATTTTGTGACGGGTCACACCAGGTTGCCGGGTTACCCGCGTATTTCTTTCATTTTAAACCCCGAATTTTTGCCCTTTTTCCCCATTTCCTCTCTTCTCCGCGACCAAACACCTAAGTTCCCTCTCCCAACCAACGTGCCACGCTACTAAGCAAAAAATTTGTCAAGTTTCTTCGGTTATTCAATGTAAAGGTATGTTTTCCTCTACTCTCTCAAGTTTTTGGCTATTTTAGTCGAATTTGAGCATGGGAGGTGAGATAAATCACCCTAATTAGCAATTTAGCATGAAATTGAATTATTCTTTGATTGATAAATGTTCGGAATGTTGTAATTAGCATTTGAACTTGTCGATTGCGTGAATGATTCGAATTTGATTTTAAAATTGATTTCTAGGGCTGGGGTTGTTAAAATCGAATTGGGTAACTTGGTAGATTGGTGAATTATATGCCGGGGTGTGTTTGTGAATTGAGATAAGTCGTTGTAAATATTGTTTGAAGGTAATAGACGACGAATTCTCGGGTTTTTGGGAAAATGTAAAAATGGTTCAAATTGGTTTGGTTATTTGGATTCGTATGTATATAGAATTTTTGTAGTTGTTTTTGTTTGTTGTTTTCGTTGCTAAGTGCGATGGTTGAATTGCTAGCGATGGTAGGATTGGGATTAGCTGTATGAAGTCTGAGTAGTACGCTAAAGTTATACTGTCGAAAATTTTTTTGGTGAACGCACTAAGCATAAATTGTATAGTTGTTTGTGTTTAGGTTGTAAATAAAGTAATCCTTGTCGTAGTATCATAAACGTAGCTAAGGACTAAGTGTGGGGTAAACTTAGTTTAACCCGACCTTAGCCGAAGATAATATGCATTTAGCTTGACATGGTGCTTGTTTATTTGTATTGACAGGTACAATGGCGAGTAGGTAGGATAAGGGTAAAGGTGCTTCTACTTCAGGCACCGGGAGAAAACGCATGAGATTGGGCACAGCAACCCCAGCTGCACCAGCTGTTCCGCGCGGCCAACGCCGCCAATACGGAACGAGGTGGGTGACCGATGAAGGGAAGAAGTGGTACGCTAAACATAAGGAGAGTAAGTACTTCCCTGAGGAGCATATTGCACGGGAACCACTAGCACAGGAGTTCCCCCGTATTGTGCAGAGAATCGAGGCAGCTCGGCTCAACTTCATATTTCAGGAGCCCAAGGAGTGCAACCTACATTTAGTCTGGGAGTTCTATGCAAATTGGAACCCAGCCATCAGAAGCCACACAATAAAAATCAGAGGGCAGATTGTCACTCTGGAACCCCAGAAATTAAATGCCATCATTGGAGCGCGGGACACAGACGCCCACGTTCTCCGCCAGCTGAACATCACCCCACCATACACCGATATTAGACGCACTTTGTATGGGGCTCGATCCACAGCCCGATGGAGCAGACATAAGGAGAGGGGTTACCATCAGACTCTGTCGTATCCTTAAATGAACAGGGAGGCAAGAATTTGGCTGAAAATAGTTTGTTCGTGCCTGATCCCGGGGGTGCACATGACTGATGTGACCCGGGACCGTGTGTGCCTAGTGTATGCCCTGATGAAAGGGCTAGAGATTAATGTTGGGGCGGTTATCATATCCGCCATGAAGAGAGCCCGACTACACCAGGGCCACAGGTATGGGTTCGGCGGACTCATCACCACCTTTCTCCGGGGCCTCGACATTGAGGAAGAGGCTTTGGACTACATCCCGCAGTTGGAGCAGAGGGCCCTTGATGTGACCAAAACCAAGGCCCCCGACACCACACACGGGCCAGTGCTGACACTGGGCGAGCGACATGCTCGTGACGATCAGTACATGGCTCGGATGTTTGGTATGCAAATGCTTCAGCTTCGGATAGGTGGGAGACCAGCCACAGAGGAAGAGTTATGGCAGCTGGAGCTGGATTACCCATTTGGCGAAAATGCCAGAGCTTTGTGCCGAGTGGGGCCAGCCTTCGTTGAGCCCACTGATGATGATGTCCCCACGGACGAGGAGACACGTCGGGAGGACTCTGATGTGGAGTCCGATGACAACGATGGAGGTGACTCGGACATGGGCGATGAGGCAGCAGCACCAGATGAAGAAGTCGAATATTTCGACTGATCAGGGAGTTCCACCACTCGAAATTTTTGTGCTTTTTAATTTTTGTGAACACTGGGGACAGTGTTCGATTTAAGTGTGGGGTGGGGAGTAGCTAGGTGCTGGGGCTGGGCTGATTTGTTGTATGTTCTTTCTTTGTTTTTTTTGTATGTTTATGTTTCCCTGTGGTTGTTAGTGCAAACTGATTTGTATTTGTATCTGTACATGTTTTTGTGGTAATTGATGTGTGTTGTGAAAGGTTGTGGTTGCTAGTGTAAATATTTTGTAAATTTTGTAAATATTTTTTTTTCTATCGAAATGATCGATATTTTAAAAATTTTTGCGAAAATATTTTGTACATAGTAAAATATTTTGTAAATATTTTTCCATCGAAATGATCGATGTTTTGCAAAAAAAATTTCAATTTTTATTTTTGGGTTTCTCGGAGTTTGTTTTCAGTTCTTTTACCGAGAATAGTCCCATTGAACCGATGTCATAGTTAGTGACCGTTCCCTATGATGGATGGATGACGACCGTCTTAAGGGAAATGTAGTCGGTAGGAGTAGTGATTTTAATTAGTTTTCAGTTTTTTCTTTGGTGGATTGCATCACTGAACCTGTAGTTACTATATGATTGTGAAATTTTGGTTGTGTGATGTAACTGATATTCAAAATGTAAAAGTGATTCGTATGAAAGCATGCAATTTTGTAAATATGTTGAGTTACCTAAGCTGTAGAATTCGATTTGGTGTGATTGAGGCTTAATTTTTGAATTCATGTAATTGGCTAATTAAAGAGTCTGTGAATGCGTCTTGAATCGAGCATGTGCATAAAGTGTGAAGTGAGGTATTGTTATTCCATGCTATTGTGAAGTATCTAGAACTTGCCTGGTGTGTGTACAAAACGAAATGAAGGAGGTGTAGTGTTGGAAAGGATGTAGGCATTTCTTTGTTTTAACCGAGAGTTTCTATTTTTTTCTTGTCATACTCTACCTTTTTATGTGATTGTATACCCTAGTCAGCCCGTTGAGCCTTCAGCCGATTCTTTCTTTCTTTTGTCCAAAATTGTATAAACTAAGCTTTATTCCTTCTTTTCAAGAGCTGTAAAGTCTATACAAAACTCTTAAGCGCTTAAGAAGAACAGAAAAAATTTCCCAAAGTGTCAAAGAGTGAGAATAGTGGAAAGAAAAAGAAAAGCAGAGTGAGGAAAGAAAAGAAAAAGGTGGAGGGTGCACTCATCATAATTAAATGATATTGAGGGTACATGAAGACCCTTTGTTGTTATGTAAAGTGTGTTTGATGAAATAGGCCATACGAAAGTAAACCAGCATGAATGGGATGATGAAAAAAGAAAAGAGAGAAACAATGTTCATGAGTTGATGGGAATGTGTTGAAAAGGCGCTTAAGGATGCTAGTGACTATTATTGGCTAATCCAATATATACTAGTTCCATAGCTGTCATTACAACCCATTAAAGTCCTACTTGATCTTACATTGCATTTCTTTATATTAGTGGAGTAATACACTAAGGGCAAGCCTATGGGTCATGACATGATGCATGTGAATTCTTTTGGGAGAGAGAGTGAAATTAATTGTGACATGCCCCTACTTGAATGTTTGTGTGTTGCATGAAAAAAAGGGGGAAGATTCTCTTGAGTTGTGAGGGAACATGCTTGATGAAAGATTGATTTTCGTGTCGGATATCTTGATTAGCTGATTTGCATGAGTTTGCCGATATCAAGAGTAGGTTCAAGTCTAGGAAGTCTTGATGTATTAAAGGTCATTGCATTGTCAAGACAATGCATGTTTTCTTGATGATTTACAATATTGAATGATCGGTATGACCATAGCATAAAATTGTTGCGCCATAGTGGCAAAGGTTGGGATGTAATTTGCATGAGTTGTGTATGTGTTGTTCGAGGATGAACAAGGATTTAAGTGTGGGGTAAGTGATCTTGGGCAGATTTATATGCCCAAGTGATACTCAAACGTATCATTTTCGCCTTGTTTGTTGTGCAATGTGTATACATTTTCATGAAATTGGTAATAAAATGTGAATTTATACTAACCAACATGATTAGCATTGTTTTGTAGGTAAAACATGATTTTGAAGAGCTAAAATACATGTTGGAACAATATCGGAGTTGGACTTGGATGCGAGCACGGAAAAGACATTGGAATGCACAATGTAAAGGGGCTCCGCGATGGAGCCGTGCCACGCTACCATCATGGAGGCACACTGCATGGAGGATGAATTAATTTCGCAATTTCCAGTGAAGCCTCGCGACAGCTCCGTGGCACAAAGGCAAGCCTCCGCGTTGCATGCCGTGCCACGTTGAGGCTATATTCCCGGACCCTGGATTTCCAGTGAGGGTCCGCGTCCATGCCGTGTCACGGAGGCAGTGCTCCGCGTTGGCCTCCTTGACACGTTGCTTGTTATTCCGGGAAAAATTCCCAATAGTATAAATAGAACACAGGCTTATTTTTAATGAATTCAGACTTGGTGGAGCAAGGACGTGGGTTACAGGCAGTTGAGGGATGAAAAAGCTAAGGGATTTTCTCTCTTTCTTTCTTCTTTCAATCAATTGTATGTATGATTAACACTTGTTTTAGGATGATTAATCCACAAATGAGTGGCTAATTCTCTTCCTTGCTGAGGTTGTGAACAATGGTGATGAATTCTGATGATTGGATTGTATGGTTTTTCATCTTCTTCTTCTATGTTGTTCTATTAATTCTTGTTTCTACTGCATTAGTGTGTGGCCGACATTAATGTACATCTAAAAAGTCCGATTTCACTCGAGAGAGCACGAAATTGGAAAGTTGTGAATTAATAGGGTATTGTTCTTAACTTGATTTGGAAAAATTGGGTTTTGATGTGCTTTCCTGATAGAAATATACTTGAAAGCCGTATTAGTCAATTTAGGAACCGGAATTGTATTGCTAGGTCATAAATTGCATTTGATCACAGAAACGTAGACGGATGGTTTATGATTCTTAAGTGAGATTAAATACGAGAGTTTTAATCTCTTGGCTAATGTTCTTGGCTAGCAACTAGAAGAGAAGAATAACCGAATTATGATGATAATCAAGTTCATTACTTGTTCTTAACCTTGGCATGCTCATATCCATAGTTTCAATTCAAAGTAAATATTTGTTAATAGTTTTAGTATATAATTTATAAACAAAAATTATTTAACTTTTGGTTACGTTGTTGTCGGCATATTTAGAAGTAAGATAGAATATAGTATACTTGAGCAATTTTACTTATCCAGAGTCTCCTTGGTTCGATACTTGGCTTACTTAGCCACTTTATTACTTGTTTGACCACGTGCATTTGCGTGTCGGTTTTTAACCCCTACCACAACACCAGACAAGAAACAAAGAAGTAGCTTCAGTTAAGGTTTTATAGAGGAATCAACATGTTGAGGGAGCTACATAGGTAGCAGAAGCGGATATGATGGATAAATACCCACATTTATTCTCTACCTGCTCAGTTTCGACTTAAGGTATCAGATTTGCCCTATGACTCTATTTAAATTCCTGTTTAGTTCATGGTTTCAAGTTTCCTTTATCTGTATGAATGTGTATATGAGATCTGAATTCAGTTCGGCTATGTGGTTCTTTTCGGAGGTAGTCATTCCGTGAAAAATTTCAGTTAAAATGATCAGTATTGGAGTATGTTAATTGCATATTTCTATTTTATGCTTGTTTCTAACATTCGAGGAAGAATGTTCCCAAGGGGGAGATATTGTTATACCCCAGTTGAAACGGAGAAAAACTGGAAAATGGCCCTACAGTTGCAGAACGTGTGGTTGGACAACTCGTGAGGAGACCCCATCATTCGTCAAGTGACTCGTGGGAAGGCCTGGAGTGAACAAGAATTTTAGGTCCCCACGAGGAAAGTAATGACTCGTGGTCAGCTACCATGAGTCGTCATGTCAATCACGAGGTGGAGTTGGGGTATTTATGGGAGGATTGTCCAGTGTACCTGCCGGATAGGACCCCACAAGTTGTGGTCAGTCCCAACGATTCGTGAGGTGAGTTGTGATCAGGAAAACTGGTTTTTCATGAATGTTAAGGCAGTGTACTTGATGGGAGGTGACCACGAGTCATGGTCACAGGGGATGAGTCATTAAGTCATCCATTTTGAGCCCCGACAAAGTAGCTATCCAGTGTACTTGATGAGCGACCAAACGAATCGTTGGTCATGCCGACGAGTCGTCAGATCATCCATTAGAACCCCCTGACAGTTATTTTCAGCGAATTTAGTAAGGGCTTTTTCGTAATTCCTAAGTTCTAGGGGCATATACTACGTCGTTTAAGGCTCGTTTTAGTGGGTTTTTAGAACGGGAAAATCTATCCTAAGTTATTATTCTCATGCATGCAAGTTTGAAAGGTTTGAAGAGGAGGATCAAGGTGAAATCTCAAGGTTTCCAATTGGAATCTCAGCTGGGCAATTAGGTGGAATTAGAATTCATCATTTCCAGGTATGTAAGGCCACGAGTGGGTGTCTTCTTGCACACCAATGCCCAATCCCTATCAAAATATGATAAAATTGTCTATGATTAAGTATGGGGTTTTACCTAATTGCATGATTCTTCAATCTCTATAAATGGGTATGATTAGAATGTATTTATATTGATGATTTTCGAAGATTTGGTGGATTCTAAACTGTTTCTAACATATAAAAATTATTATCTAGAATTTGAATCTAAAATGCCCATGGATGAAGAGTTCATAAAAGAAGTGACTTATGATAAATGTGTGATGATGATGAAGTTGATGATGAAAAGCATGTTTCTAAAACTACCCATGATTATGTTGATGTTTTCAAAATTAATTAATTAGATCCGAGTATGATAAAGCTTTGGGTGATTCCCACAAGTTTATTGAAAGTGATGATTTTTGCAAAATAAGCTTACCAGATTGTTTGCAGTAAAATTTCCCAATTTTTATTATAAAATCTACCTAGTGGTATGTTGAGTAAATGATTCTACGTGTAGCTTACCACATGAATTGGAGTAGACGCTCCCATCTATAATTTGAGCTTGTGGTATGTTTCAAAGTAAAGCCTCCTATATGCATGAATTCATGATTGAGATGTAGGTCATTAAGACCTTTGAAGCTTCATTTTCATGTGATGTTGAGTCTATGTATGATGTCATTATGAGCTTCACCAGAAATGTTGAGCTTCATTTCATACGATGTTGAGTTATGCATGATTTCATCTTGAGCTTCGTCAAGGGACGATGTTGAGCTTCGTCAATAGACAATGTTGAGCTTTGTTATATACGATGTAGAGCATTTCATGTTTTTGGGAGAAGAGTCTAGCACCAAGCGGGTTAAAGGTCGATCACCCTATGCCCCAGAACTATGCGCCAACGTAGGCTGATACTATTATATTATTGGGACCTCCCTTGTGAGCTTTCCCCAGCCCGATTGGGCCTTCAGCTTCATAGCAATATCATGGTATCGTCCATCGCCCTAAAAAGGTTATGGACGACTCTACCCACTTGATTGTGATAGTTGGGACCATGTAAGCTCTATTGTGGTATGTCGGTTAAGTAACGAGTCTCCCATTGTCTATATCATTCATATTTGCACATTCACTACTCACGATTATTACTTATGCATGCATGTTCAAGAAGTAAGGTTTGACTCATTTTTCAGCTTTTGATAGAAATGTTATGTTTCAGCTTTGAGTCATTCGAATCAGTTATATGTTCTAAAGCTATGCATGATCATGTTATGAAAAGAACACGTTCCAGAATGCATGCATATAGCCTTCTTCTTATACTTAATAGTGTATGATATGTATGAATTGCTTTAAAAGATTTATATTACTTAAGCAGTTTTACTTACCTTGCATACTCGGTACATTCCACGTACTGACAGCATACTTTTTATGTTGCATCGATTCATGATGCAGGATCTGGTTCTCAGATTCAGCCCCATTCATAGTCTCTTATCAGAGTTAGCCTGCTTGATTGGTGAGTCCTCATCTTTCAAGGACTAGACTTTCAGTTATCTTGGATGTATTTTCAATTTTAGTATTGTTGAGCTATTTAGGGGTTTTATCCCATCAGATCATCTAGATTAGAGGCTTATTATACTTAGACGTGTATTCAACTTCGGATGTTTGTTCTGTTGTTATATTAAGTTCGACTTCCGCTGAGTTTATAATTATGTTTTCTTCATGTTTATTGAATGAGTTAGTGAATGTTATGCCATGGGTCAACTTGGGGCCTCTCGGGGTCCCTTGTCCCATGTCCATGATTCGAGTCTCCGTTCGAGTCATGACAGATTCTTACATAGACTTGAGACCCAAGAGAGTTGAGAAGAAGAAGAACTCTAATTTCTTGAGAGCCTTGAGAGACTGCTCTTCAATCTACAATGTTAGGGAGAGGAATGAGAGTTTAGGCTTAGTTTAACCTTAAATACACCCTTTAGGAAACAAAAAATGACCTCATTTAGGAGCTAAAAGCATAGAAAGTTATGAAAATACCCTTAGAAACCCAGATTAAAAATCTGCCTGTTAGTGACTACGACCCAATCTATGACCCGTAGGTTCTTACCACGACTTGTACTGAGTCTTATGGTTAATGATCCTATTTTGTTCATTCTCTAAGTCTCCTACCACGTCCATTTACCATGAT
Organism: Datura wrightii; assembly: GCA_035772735.1. Classification (NCBI taxonomy): domain Eukaryota; kingdom Viridiplantae; phylum Streptophyta; class Magnoliopsida; order Solanales; family Solanaceae; genus Datura; species Datura wrightii. The sequence continues at coordinate 82,953,941 of JASDFA010000001.1, forward strand.
CCATACCTCCTTACCACGGGTCGTACCATGGCTCGTGATTACACACACAATCTTAGAACACTTATCTGAATCCCTTCCCATGACACTCTAGTACAAATCGTACAATCAAGGTACGAAATGTAGGTTCATGTCATGGTTTCAACCAACCTTTATAGACATCATATTATAGGCCCTTGGTACAACTCGTACCATGGGCCAACCTTTTTGGATCAATATATGATTTATGAGTTTTTACTTATGAAATCAGCCATGTGCAGCTTTATGATTCAGTTTTGTAAACCTTGAGCCATTATACTAAGTTTATGATCAGAAACCCATGCTTTAGCTTACTTTATACTCATGATTTTAGAATATTATTTTACTATCCTGTTTTACTTATTCTTCATACTCAATACATTCCACATACTAGCTGCATGCTCTATGATATATCATCTCATAATATAGGTTTAGATGATCAGTCTCAGCCCCCGCTAATAGCACACTCCAGTTTTAGTCCAGTTCAGGCACAACTTGGGTGATTCCTTATGATCCTAGGACATTAGTTTTGATATATGTTCTTTTTTTTATGTCTTCCAGTTTTTAGATTTTGGTAGAGTTAGTTGGGGGTGTTATCCATCAGCTTATTTATGACTAGAGGCTTTTTCGATAGCTATATGTTGATGTTCCGCGGTGTTGACTTGTAGTCCCGTTTATGTTTTATGAGATTCTATACTTTCGCTCATGTTAATATTCATGTTTTAATACCACATAGTTATATGCTCTTAATCATGCTATGTATGTTCCAAGGATTAGCTTGGAGCCATTCCTGGTTCTAGGTCCCATGTCGCAATCTGAGGTTCATCCTTGAGTCGTGACAGACTTTGATTCAGAGCAACAAGATTAGGTGTGTCCTAGGTTGTCAAAAAATCACATTATGTAGAGTCTTTCTTAAGGGTGTGAAGCGCGCCACACTTATGCGGAAGAGGCTACAAGACACTTTAGGAAACTTCTCTTCATTCAGGATCTATGTGGTGGGATGAATTTCAACTCTCTCTATTCCTCTAACTCGTGCTATATGCATTTGTAGAATATTCCTCCTAGTAGAGTCAATAGAAGAAGGAATGGCAATGGCGATGGAAATAGTAATGGCCATAGGAATGGCAATAGAGATGGGCATCAGCCTGCCCCACCAGCTCTAGCTGATCCTTTGAATAAGTATGTGCCTCATGCTAAGTACAGGACTGGTTTCTAGACGTTGGAATAGGTTATGAAATCCCAGGTCATCCAGCAGGTGATTTCCTAAATGAACAGTAATGGGAATGTTGCGGAAGCTAGAATGTGAGACTACATCAGGATAAACCCATTAGAGTTTCATGGTTCTGAGGTAGATGAGGATCCACATGAGTTCATTGAGGAGATCCAGAAGATTACCCAGATTATGGGAGTTTTGAGAGAGGAGAGTGTAGATTTGGCCTCCTATCAACTGAAGGGGATAGCTCACATTTGGTTCCATCAGTGGAAGGAGAGTGGTAGTGTAGGTACAACTCCTATTGGCTAGGATGAGCTCATTACGACGTTCTTGGATAGGTTTTTTCCCTGAGAGTTGAGGGTAGTAAAGGCAGTAGAGTTCATTAATTTGAAGCACAATTATATGATGGTTAAGGATTATTACCTGAAGTTCAACCAGTTGTCCAAGCATGCTCCGGAGATGGTTGTTAAGAAGAGGGCTCGCATGAGCAAGTTCATAAATGGGGTCTCAGATTCACTGGTCAAAGATTGTAGGACTGCTATGCTTATCAACAACATGAACATATCTCGATTGATGATATATGCTCAGCAGAAAGAGGAGGAGCAGCTGAAGGAGAGGGAGAGAGAGGCTAAGAAGGCTAGTACAGGAAGCTTTGGGTATTATCAGTAGAGGTCCATAGTGGACATAGCCAACAGCCCTATCAGAGATCTGTCATGACCTAAGCATAGGTGTAGATCGAGACACAAGACCTAGAACCACGAATTGCTCCAAGTTAACTGATGGCACATGCATAGAAATTTAAGAGCATAACAAAAGCAGAAATTAAAAGCAATATAAATAAGTGGAAGTCTAAAATATAACAAAGGCCATAAATGGAGACAACACTTGACAAGCTGAATCATCTAAATAATATCTGAAAAGCCTCTAAAACATCTAATGAGACGATGGGACAATGATAACGTCCAGAATATATTCTTAAGTCAAAGAATACACACAGTCGATGTATCAAAACAAGTAACCCGATGAGTGCCGGGGTCGAATCCCACGAGGACTAGGAAATGATAAATTCAAGTGTCGATATAGAAATGATATTAGTCTTCACCATGCAGATTTAATATAAAAGCAAGGAAAATTGGGGGACTTGAACTTTGCAGAGAATTACACAAGTTGATTTAGTGAACAAAAAATAGCAAGATTAGTTAAGTTGTTGACAATAGTCTGAAATACTAGAGGTGCGGTGTAGATGAAATACTAACTGTGCAACAATCCAAACATACACCCGGATCGTAGACATAGGACAAGGAGCCCGGAGATACCCCAAGTGACCCATGATATGAGCATACATCTAATTCAATCACATGAGCGGAAGACTTAACATAAAAGAACGTAATCATAACATAGCCCAAGGGAAAAGCAATACAAGACTTGTACAATATGGCTAAATACAATGTGTAGTTTGATAAGCCTCTAAACATGAAGGATGGGTTGATGGGACAACACCCCAACTAAGCCAACATCTAAAAACTGAAAGAACATTAGAGTATAAACATGCAGCCCTCAGAACATGAGGACTCACCAAATACGTGGGAAGCAACTCTGAAATAATCTACGGGTGAGAACGAGCCTAAGAACTGGAACCTGTATCCTGAAATGATACAACATAGAAAGTATGCGGTCAGTACGTGGAATGTACTGAGTATGCAAGGTAAGTAAAATAGACACTTAAAACATATATAAAATTCATAAGTGATCATAAGAGTAGGACATCATTCTTGTATCTTAAATCATCATAACATATCATATGGCTCAGGTTTTTAAAACATTCGTATCATAAACATAATCATAATCATAATAGAAGGATTTACTTAACATGACTTGAGCCAACATACATAACCATAACATGCATAATTCATTTGAAACAGTGGGAGATTCTCTTAACCGACATACCACATATGAGCACACATGAAGCCCAACTTGTAACCCTAGTCGGGAGGGTGTTCGTACCTTGCCAAGGGTAGGAACCATGAAAGGCGTGATCACACATGAGAAGGGGCCATTTGGGCTAGGGAAAAATATGAGAGTGGTCCCAACATACCTACGGTGGCACGTGGTTCATGAGATTCGTGGCTTAACCTGACTCCCCAACCTACTCAGTGTTCGATACTACTCCCAAAATATATATTGTGCTCATAATAATACATCCATGAGTTTATGGGCTAGTTAAATCATGAAAATCATAAACATGCTTGTACATATGTGAACTAGCCATGACATGAGGCCCATGAGTCGGCCAAAACATAATTCATGATTTATAAAATTCATACATACTTGTAGATCATATCTATAGCTTGAACTTAATAACATCATAATAGATAACATAATAAATTCATTATTGAAATCATAATTCATGTTGGGCTTTTCAAGAAAATCAATGGAACAATGAATCATAAACCGATTCATCATGGGGCATGCATAATTTAAGCTTAATTGCTTAGAAATCATTTCAAAATCACAAAATCCATAATTAAATCACTAGATTTTATATAAATCAAATACAAAACCCCATGAGTTTTTGATAATTTTTTAGTAAAATCATAGAGTAGGAGCATAGGTGTGGAAGAATTCACCCATTGATGACTTTACATACCTCGGGTTGTCAAATTCTAACTCTCCTTAGAAGCCCAAGAATGAAATTGGAAGAATTGGAAAGAAAAGCTTAAAATCTCCTTAGATCACCTATCAATATCCTTGCATGTATGAATGACAGTTTCAAAAGAATTATTTTCCTAAAAACCCAGCTTTCCCAAGCCAAAACAACATATTTTAGGGCCTCATATAGTGAAAAGGTCAAAATTACCCTTAATGAACCTGCCCTAAAATCTGGCAGGATGAAACCAACGGATGGGACTAACAGGTCGTTAGAACCAATGATGACATGTCATGTCCCTCGTTGTATGCACTGTTGAAGTCATACTTCCAGGACCATTCAACGGACGAACAGGATGACTCGTCCTATCAACAAACGGCCAGTTACATCGTACATAGTTCGCTTACAGACCCTAGCATCTCACCTTCTAACGGGCCATGCCACGACTCATCAAAACCAACGACGAGTCATTGTTTACCTTCTGTCAAGCCCACTGGAAACCTCATCCTCCAACAACGACCACAATTAATGACTCATGGTTTGTTCTAATGGGTCGTTGGGAGACCCTTCATAGCCCACTTGAAGAACCCAACTACTTCCAACGATTGCTAACAATGACTCATTGTTTCCCACAATGAGTCGTCATGTTTCCCATTGCCTGCACTATCACCCAGCCTTATCCCAACCAATGACTCGTTACAACGACTCGTGGTTTGGTACCACGAGTCGTACCTCGGATCATCTTGAGAGATTTTTCCCCATTTTTTGCAGTTTTCAGCTTTTCACTTCCGAGTCTATTCCTATGTACTTTCGGGGTATTACAATATCTCCCCCTTGGAAACATCCATCCTCGAATGTTGGAAACAAGCAGAAATCAGAGACATACAATTGTCATAATGAAATACTGATCATTTTAACTGAAATTTTTATGGAATGACTATCTCCGATTCGTAACACATAGCTGAACTGATCTCATGCTTCACATACACATTCATACACATAAAAGAAACTTGAACACATGAACTGAACATGAAAAATAAATAGAATTATAGAGAAAAATTGATACCTCAAGTTGGAACTGAGTCGGTAGAGAATAAATGTGGGATTTAGACATCATATCTGCTTCGGCTTCCCACGTAGCTCCCTCAATATGCTGATTTCTCCATAACACCTTAACTGAGGCTACTTCCTTGTTCCTTAGCTTACGGACTTGACGATCTAATATATCCACTGGAACTTCTTCATAGCTGAGGCTATCTTTTACACCGACGCTATCAATCGGAAGTACTAGAGCTAGACTCCCAAACACCTCTTCGAAAGTGACACATGAAACACGGGATGTACTGAAGATAACTATGGGGAAAATCCAACTCATACGCCACCTTACCGAGTATTCTCACTAATCGGTAGGGGGCCAACATATCGGGGACTGAGTTTCCCTTTCTTTCCAAACCTCATGACTCCCTTCATGGGAGATACCTTGAGAAATACCCAGTCGCCTACATGAAACTCCATATCCCTTCTCCTCACATCAACATATGATTTCTGATGACTCTGAGCGATTTTCTACTAGTCCCTTATCAACTGGACCTTTACCATGGCCATATGAACCGAATCAGGTCCTATCATGGCTGCCTCACCAACCTCAAACCATCCGATGGGCGATCTACACCTTCACCCGTAAAGAGCCTCAAACGATGCCATTTGGATACTAGAGTGATAGCTGTTATTATTAGAAAACTCGATCAAGGGCAAATGATCATCCCAACTACCTTTGATATCCATAACATATGCCCTCAACGTGTCCTCAAGAGTTTGGATTGTTCATTCGGCTTGGCCATCCAATTGTGGATGACAGGCTGTGTTGAGATTGACTTGAGTCCCAAGTCCCTTCTGAAAAGACCGCCAGAACTGGGAGGTAAACTGAATACCTCGGTCTGAAATAATAGACAAGTGCACTCCATGCATCCGAACCAACTCCCAAATATATAATTTGGCATAATCATCCACTGAATTCTTCGTCTTGACCGATAGAAAGTGTGCAGCCTTGGTTAACCTTTCTACCACCACCCAAACGGAATCGTAGTGTCGGTGAGTATGAGGTAGGCCTTTTATGAAATCCCTATTAATCTCTTCCCACTTCGAAGTGGGAATGCTAATATCCTAAATTAAGCCTCCCGGCCTTTGATTTCCGACCTTCACTTGCTGACAGTTTGGACATTTGCCTACGAACTCTGCGATATCCTTCTTCATACCATCCCACTAATAGATTTCTCGCAAGTCCCGATACATCTTCGTGGATATCGAATGGACAGAATATATCGTACCTTGTGCCTCATGCAATATCTGAACTCTCAAATCATCAACGTCTGGGACACATAGACAACCCTGATATCGTAGCACACCATCTCCCCCGTGTGAGAAAACCTCCACCTTTTGACTCCGCACCGCTTCCGTCAGCTTCTTCAAAATTGGATCCTCATCTTGCTTAGATTTGACATCAACCACCAAGGACTATTATGACCCATTCCGCACAACGCCGCCATCGGCCGAGTCGATAAATCTAACTCCCAACCTTGTAAGCCGGTGGCCATATTTCACCAACTCCTTCTTTCCTTTCTCCACGTGGGACACACTCTCCATAGAAAGCCTACTAAGTGCATACGCAACCACATTAGCCTTGCCCGGGTGGTAAAGAACACTCATGTCGTAGTCCTTTAGTAACTCGAACCACCTCCTTTGCCGAAGATTGAGATCCTTCTACGTGAACACATATTGCAAGCTCTTATGATCCGTGAACACATCCACGTGGACCCCATGCAAGTAATGACACCATATCTTCAATGTAAACACCACCGTGGCCAACTCAAGATCATGGGTCAGGTAATTCTTATCGTGAACCTTTAACTGTCGAGTGGCATATGTTATTAATTTGCCATGCTGCATCAACACACATCCCACTCTGACTCTCGAAGCGTCACAATATACAATAAAACCATCAGTTCCCTCGAGTAAATTCAACACTGGTGTTGAAGTGAATCAGCTCTTCAATTCCTGGAAGTTTTTCGCACAAGCCTCCGACCATTGGAACTTTATCTTTTTCTGAGTCAACCTAGTCAATGGGGCTGCGATTGATGAAAAGCATTCAACAAATCCATGGTAGTAGCCTACTAGGCCCAAGAAACTCTTTATTTCTGAAGGATTCACCGGTCTGGGCCAATTCTTCACCGCTTCGATCTTTTGAGAATCTACCTTTATGCCCTCGCTCGATACCACGTGACCCTAAAATGCCACCGAGTCCATCCAAAATTCACACTTTCTAAATTTTCCATACAACTGACGATCCTTGAGAGTCTGCAGCAATATCCTCAAATGAGCGTCATGCTCCTCCTTGCTCCGGGAGTATATAAGGATATCATCGATGAACATGATCACGAACATGTCCAGATATTTGAACACCCTGTTCATCAGGTCCATAAAAGTTGTAGGAGCATTGGTTAGTCCAAATGACATAACTACAAACTCATAATGGCCATACCGGGTTCTGAAAGCTGTCTTTGGGATATCACACTCCCGAACTCTAAGCTAATGATATCCGGACCTGAGATCTATCCTTAAGAAAAATCTAGCACCCTGGAGCTAGTCAAATAAATCATCAATCCTGGGCAAGGGATACATGTTCTTGACAGTGACCTTATTAAGATGTCGATAATCAATGCACATCCAGAGTGAACAAATAGAACTGGTGCACCCCATGAAGACTTACTTGATCTATGAAACCCTTATCCAACAAGTCCTTCAACTATTCTTTTAACTCCTTTAGCTCAGCGGGGCCATCCTTTAAGGAGGAAAAGAGATAACTTGCGTATCGGGCAATAGATCAATACCAAAATCAATTTCCATCTTCGGAGGGACACCTGGCAAATCATTGGGAAAAACCTCTGGATACTCACACACCATAAGAACTCACTGAATAGTCGGGGTCCCGGACTCCACATCCTTAACCTTAACTAGGTAGTACATGCAACCTTTAAAGATATTTTTCCTAGATTTAAGATATGAAATAAACCGACTGGCTGGTATAGTTGAATTACCCTTCCACTCCAAAATTGAGTCACTCGAAAATCGAAATTCCACCGCACGAGTCCTATAATTAATTGAAGCATAACATGCAAATAACCAATCCATACCTAAGATGATAACAAAGTCAGTCATGGCCAGCTCTACTAAGTCTACAGAGGTAACCTTATGCAACACTATGATGGGGCAACCTCTATATACCCTCCTAGCTGCCACTGATTCACCGACTGGAGTAGATACAGAGAACGGTTCTGACAAAATTTTAGGACTAACTCCAAACCTACTAGCAATATAAGGGATCACAAAAGAGAAAGTAGCTCCTGGATCTAACAGGGCATAAGCATCAATATGTAAGACTTACAACATACTCGTCAATGCCTCCTGCTCCTGGCGGGGTACTAGGGCGTAAAATAGGCTTTGGCGTTAACCACCTACTGAACTAGTGGAGGCACCCTACTGAGGGGGTCGTGCTGCTGGAGCAGCAGAACTGGCTGTAGGGCAATCTCTAATCCTATGTCCAGGTTTTCCACACCCGAAACAAGCATCCACACTGACCAGGCACCTCCCAGGGTGATTTTTGCCACACCTCGCACAAACTGGAAAAGTGCGCTCCACCTGCATGCTACCATGATCCATCGAGCCTAAAGCTCTGCTCCTTTGGTCACCTCTGAAATTGGATGGTGTGCTAGCCGATGATGGAGCTGGAGCAATAGACCTATGTTGGGACTGCTGACATGGTCCACCCCCTGAACTATCTTGAGAAACCCCGTAGTTGTCGGTCCTAGCCCTCTTGGCCTCTCTTTGCCTCCTATAGATTGACTCCATCTGTTGTGCATGCAATACAATTTGGGGGAAGTTAGTATCCTAGTGAAGCACGGCAATCTGACAATCCTTGTCCAAGTAATCTGCTACTCCATGCATAAAATGGCTCACCCAAGCTCGCTGATTTGCTACTAAATTCGGAGCATATTCAGAAAACCGAGTGAACTCCAATGCATATTCCTATACCAACATATTATCTTGCTTTAGATTAACAAACTCGGCTGCCTAGAGCTCCCTCATCACCCGAGGAAAGAACTGATCCATAAATGCAGTGTGAAAATCATCCCAACCTATCGAGCCTGCACCCACCGCCCTAGCATCTCTCCATTGCTTAAACCATATATGTGCTACACCCTTTAGCTGATAGGAGGTCATGTCAATGCATTCCCCATTGTTCACCCCCATAACCTGTGTGATCTTAAAAATCTCCTCAATAAAATCATGTGGGTCCTCGTCTACCTTCGACCCCATGAGCTCTAGAGGGCTCATCCTTAAGAAGTCCCTCACCCTAGAAGTTTCCGCTTTCCCATTTTGTGGGTAATGTGCCACAATCTGATTTTGAAACCTGAGTTGTCATGGCCTGTGCCAGCATCTGAATCGCCGCCCTAAACTCAGCATGAGCGGCTGGCTTTGGTACAAGCTCCTCGTGAACGGGTGGAGCTGGTTGATGCTCACCATCATGGACACCCTCATGATCATTACCATTTCCGTTTCTCCTGGAATTTACTAGATGTTGAGGCATGATTCTGCAAACGCGAATAGCACGAATTATAAGAATAAAGGACGTTCATCGCACGACATAGATCATGAAAGAAGGGAACATTTCCTAAACGTCTAGTAGCCTCTTAGTCATAGGTGTGGCGTCCTTCACACCCATGAAGAAAACTCTACTTAACGCGACTTTCAGACTCCCTATGACACATTAACCTATGGCTATGATACCAAGTTTATCATGACCCAAACATACACTCGGATCGTAGAAACGGGAAAAGGAGCCCCGAGAGACCCCAAGTTGACCCATGGCATGAGCATGAATCTAATTCAATCACATCAGTGGAAGACTTAACATAAAGGAACATAATCATAACATAGCCCTGTCCGGCTGTTTTGGTATAGGTGTTAAAAACCGACACGCAAGTGCGCGTGGTCAAACAAGTAATAAAGTGGCTAAGTAAGCCAAGTATCGAACCAAGGAGACTCTGGATAAGTAAAATTGCTTCAGTATACTATATTCTAGCTTACTTCTAATTATGCTGACAACAACGTAACCAAAACCTAAATAATTTTTGTTTATAAATTATATACTAAAACTATTAACAAATATTTACTGTGAATTGAAACTATGGATATGAGCATGCCAAGGTTAAGCACAAGTAATGAACTTAATTACAATCATAGCTTGGTTAATCTTTTCTTCCTGTTGCTAGCCAAGAACATTAGCCTAGAGATTAAAACTCTCGTATTTAATCTCACTTTAGAATCATAAACCATCCGTCTACATTTCTGTGATCAAATGCAATTTATGACCAAGCACTACAATTCCGGTTCCTAATTGACTAATACGGCTTTCAAGTATATTTCTATCAGGAAAGCACATCAAAACCCAATTTTCCCAAATCAACGTAAGAACAATACCCTATTAATTCACAACTTTCCAATTTCTTGCTCTCTCGAGTGAAATCGGACTTTTTAGATGTACATTAATGTCGGCCACACACTAATGCAGTAGAAACAAGAATTAATAGAACAACATAGAAGAAGAAGATGAAAAACCATACAATTCAATAATCAAAATTCATCACCATTGTTCACAACCTCAGCAAGGAAGAGAATTAGCCACTCATTTGTGGATTAATCATCCTAAAACAAGTGTTAATCATACAAACAATTGATTGAAAGAAGAAAGAAAGAGAAAAAACCTTAGCTTTTTCGTTCCTCAACTACCTCTAACCCACGTCCTTGCTCCACCAAGTCTGAATTTCTTAAAAATAAGCCTAAGTGTTCTATTTATACTATTGGGAATTTTTTCCGGAATAACAAGCAACGTGTCACGGAGGCCAACGCGGAGCACTGCCTTCGTGACACGGCGTGGACGCGAACCCTCACTGGAAATATAGGGTCCGAGAATATAGCCTCAACGTGGCACAGAGGCCAACGCGGAGGCTTATCTCCGTGCCACGGAGCTGTCGCGAGGCTTCACTGGAAATTGCCAATTAAATCACCCTCCAGGCAGTGTGCCTCCGCGATGGTAGCGTGGCACGGCTCCATCGCGGAGCCCCTTTACATTGCGCATTCCAATGTCTTTTCCATGCTCGCATCCAAGTCCAACTCCGATATTGTCCCAACATGCATTTTTGCTCCTCTAAATCATATTTTACCTACAAAACAATGCTAATCATGTTGGTTAGTATAAATCCATATTTTATTACCAATTACATGAAAATGTATACACATTGCATAACAAACAAGGCAAAAATGATACGTTTGAGTATCACTTGGGCATATAAATCTGCCCAAGATCACTTACCCCACACTTGAATCCTTGTTCGTCCTCGAACAACACATACACAACTCATGCAAATTACATCCCAACCTTTGCCACTATGGTGCGACAATTTACGCTACGGTCATACCGATCATTCAATATTATAAATCATCAAGAAAACATGCATGGTCTTAACAATGCAATGACCTTTAATACATCAAGACTTCCTAGACTTCAAGAATCGACTCTCGATATCGGCAAACTCATGCAAATCAGCTAATCAAGATATCCGACACGAAAATCAATCTTTCATCAAGCATGTGCCCTCACAACTCAAGAGAATCTTCCCCTTTATGTTGATGCAACACACAAACATTCAAGTAGGGGCATGTAGAAATTAATTTCACTCTCTCTCCCAAAAGAATTCACATGCATCATGTCATGACCCATAGGCTTGCCCTTAGTGTATTACTCCACTAATATAAGGAAATGCGATGTAAGATCAAGTAGGACTTTAATGGGTTGTAATGGAAGCTATGGAACTAGTATATATTGGATTAGCCAATAATAGTCACTAGCATCCTTAAGCGCCTTTTCAACACATTCCCACCGACTCATGGACATTGTTTCTCTCTTTTCTTTTTGTCATCATCCCCTTCATGCTGGTTTACTTTCGTACTGCCCATTTCATCAAACACACTTGACACAACAACAAAGGGTTTTCATGTACCCTCAATATCATTTAATTATGATGAGTGCACCCTCCACCTTTTTCTTTTATTTCCTCACTCTGCTTTTCTTTTTCTTTTCACCCTTCTCACTCTTTGACACTTTGGGAAAATTTTTTCTTTTCTTCTTAAGCGCTTAAGAGTTTTGTATAGACTTTATGGCTCATGAAAAGAAAGAATAAAGCTTAGTTTATACATTTTTGGACAAAAGAAAGAAATAATCGGCTAAAGGCTCAACGGGCTGACTAGGGTATACAGTCACATAAAAATGAGAGTATGACAAGAAAAAAATAGAAACTCTTGGTTAAAAACAAAGAAATGCCTACATCCTTTCTAACACTACACCTCCTTCATTTCGTTTTGTACACACACCAGGCAAGTTCTAGACACTTCACAATAGCATGGAATAACAATACCTCACTTCACACTTCATGCACATGCTCGATTCAAGATGCATTCACAGACTCTTTAATTAGCCAATTACATGAATTCAAAATTAAGCCTCAATCACACCGAATCGAATTCTACAGCCTAGGTAGCTCAACATATTTACAAAATTGCATGCTTTCAAACGAATCACTTTTACATCTTGAACATCAGTTACAACACGCAACCAAAATTTCACAACCAGATAGTAACTACAGGTTCAGTGATGCAATCCACCAAAGAAAAAAACTTAAGATAAATTAAAATCACTACTCCTACAGACTACATTTCCCTTAAGATGATCGTCATCCATCCATCATAGGGAACGGTCACTAACTATGACTTCGGTTCAATGGGACTATTCTCGGTAAAAGAACCGAAAACAAACTCCGAGAAACCCAAAAATAAAAAAAATAAAAAAAATTTGCAAAACATCGACCATTTCGATGGAAAAATATTTACAAAAGATTTTAATATGTACAAAATATTTTCGCAAAATTTTGAAAATTATCAATCATTTCGATAAAGAAAAAAAAACTATTTACAAAATTTACAAAATTTGCACTGGCAACCACAACCTTTCACAACACACATCATTTACCACAAAAATATATACAGATACAACACAAATCAGTTCACAACCACAGGGAAACATAAGCATACATGCAAAACAAAGGAAGAACATACAGCAAATCAGCCCAGCCCCAGCACCTAGCTACTCCCCACCCCACACTTAAATCGAACACTGTCCCCAGTGTTCACCAAAATTAAAAATCACAAAAATTTAGGGTGGTGGAACTCCCTGATCAGTCGAAATATTCGACTTCTTCATCTGGTGCTGCTGCCTCGTCGCCCATGTCCGAGTCTCCTCCCGACGTGTCTCCTCGTCCGTGGGGACATCATCGTCAGTGGGCTCAATGAAGCAGGTCCCACTCGGCACAAAGCTCTGGCGTTCTCGCCAAATGGGTAATCCAGCTCCAACTGCCATAATTCATCCTCCGTGGCTGGTCTCCCACCAATCCGAAGCTGAAGCATCTGCATATCAAACATTCGTGCCACGTACTGATCGTCACGAGCATGTCGCTTGCCCAGTGTCAGCACTGGCCCGTGTGTGGTGTCAGGGGCCTTAGTTTTTGTCACATCAAGGGCCCTCCGCTCCAACTGCGGGATGTAGTCCAAAGCCTCTTCCTCAACGTCGAGGCCCCGGAGAAAGGTGGCGATGAGTCCGCCGAACCCATACCTGTGGCCCTGGTGTAGTCGGGCTCTCTTCATGGAGGATATGATGACCGCCCCAACATTAATCTCCAGCCCTTTCATAAGGGCATACACCAGGCAGACACGATCCCGGGTCACATCCGTCATGTGAACCCCTGGGATCAAGCACAAACACACTATTTTCAGCCATATTCTGGCCTCCCTGTTCATCTGTGAATAAGGCAGAGTCTGGTGGTAACCCCTCTCCTTATGTCTGCTCCATCGGGCTGTGGATCGAGCCCCACACAAAGTGCGTCTGATATCGGCGTATGGTGGGGTGATGTTCAGCTGGCGGAGAACGTGGGCGTCTGTGTCCCACGCTCCAACGATGGCATTTAATTGCTGGGGTTCCAGAGTGACAATCTGCCCTTTGATTTTTATTGTGTGGCTTCTGATGGCCGGGTTGCAATTTGCATAGAACTCCCAGACTAAGTGTAGGTTACACTCCTTGGGCTCCTAAAATGTGAAGCTGAGCCCAGCTGCCTCGATTCTCTGCACAATACGGGGGAACTCCTGTGCTAGTGGTTCCCGTGCAATATGCTCCTCAGGGAAGTACTTATTCTCCTTATGTTTAGCGTACCACTTCTTCCCGTCATCGGTCACCCACCTCATTCCGTATTGGCGGCGCTGGCCGCGCGGAACAGCTGGTGCAGCTGGGACTGCAGTGCCCAATCTCATTCGTTTTCTCCCGGTGCCTGAAGTAGAAGCACCTTTACCCTTATCGTGCCTACTCGCCATTGTACCTGTCAACATAAATAAACAAGCACAATGTCAAGCTAAATACATGTTAACTTCGGCTAAGGTCGGGTTAAACTAAGTTTACCCCACACTTAGTCCTTAGCTACTTTTACGATACTACGGCAAGGATCACTTTATTTACACTAAAACAAACAACTATACAATTTATTGCTTAGTGCGTTTACAAAAAAATTCGACAGTATAACTTTTAGCGTACTACTCAGACTTCATACAGCTAATCCCAATCCTACTATCGCTAGCAATTCAACCATCGCACTTAGCAACGAAAACAACAAACAAAAACAACGACAAAAATTCTATATACATACAAATCCAAATAATCAAACCAATTTGAACAATTTTCACCTTTTCCCAAAAACAGAGAATTCGTCGTCTATTACCTTCAAACAATATTTACAACGACTTATCTCAATGTACAAACACACCCCGACATATAATTCACCAATTTATCAAGTTACCCAATTCGATTTTAACAACCCAAGCCCTAGAACTCAATTGTACAATCACATTCAAATCATTCAAGCAATCGACAAGTTCAAACGCTAATTACAACATTCCGAACATTTATCAATCAAAGAATAATTCAATATCATGCTAAATTGCTACTTAGGATGATTTATCTCACCTCCCATGCTCAAATTCGATTAAAATTGACAAAAACTTGAGAGAAACGAGGAAAACATACCTTTACGTTGAATAACCGAAGAAACTTGACAAATTGTTTGCTTAATAGCGTGGCACGTTGGTTGGGAGAGGAAACTTAGGTGTTTGGCCGCGGAGAAGAGAGGAAATGAGGGGAAAAAGGGGTTTTTCGGGGGTTAAAAAGAAGAAAAACACGCGGGTCACCCGGCAACCCGGTGTGACCCGGCACTAAATATAGGGCAACGTGTCACGGAGGGTAACGCGGAGCCCCTCCTCCGTGACACGGAGCCAACGCGATGGCTCACTGGAATTTTTAAAAAAATTCGGATTTAACCTCAACGTGTCACGGAGGGTAACGCGGAGCCCTTCCTCCGTGACACGGAGCCAACTCCCCAGTGCACTGTCTCTTCATTTTATTCATTTTTTCATACCTTGCCTTTTCCTTCCCGATTCCATGCATATTTTTCTCCGGTTGACCTGAAAATCACCTTACTAAACAAAAATTGGTTAGATTAATAGATTTCACTAACTAAAATGAAAAATACTAACTAAAACGAAAATTCTATACTAACTCAAGAAAAAAGAAAAATTAAAATAAAAACTATTTACACTTTACTGAACAAAAGAAAAGAAAAAAAATTATTTTTCACGGGTTGCCTCCCGTGCAGCGCCTGGTTTACCGTCGCGGCTCGACGTCCTTTATGCTCAGTTATCCACTAGGGTGATGGACGATTTTTCACGATCATTGTCCTCCCCCCAGTAGTGCTCAACCTTATCAGGTGGTCTTCCTATCAACTTTCGAGATTCACTCATTTGATTAGCCTTCCCATGATCAATCACATTGATCATCGAGAGTTCCTCATTTACCATCGGGAGCTTGGGTGCTTTGTACACATCGAACACTTCTACCTTTTCATGTGCTCGCATTGTAAGTTGACCCGCAGCTACGTCAATTAATGCTTTTCCGGTTGCCAAAAAGGGTCGTCCCAAAATAAATGGGACTTCAGCATCTGGTTCAAAATCCAGAACATTAAAATCAACCGGAAAAATAAAGGAGCCCACTTGCACAAGCACATCCTCAACAATGCCATCCGGCCTAGCTAAGGATCTGTCTGCTAACTGCAAGATTACGGTTGTAGGTCTAGGACTCCCTAGACCTAACTTCCTGAATACCGAAGATGGCATCAGATTTATGCTCGCCCCCAAGTCACATAATCCACGAGCTCGGATACTCTGCCCAATTGTAAGCTAGATAGTAAAACTTCCAGGGTCTTTCAGCTTCGTAGGCAGTCTATTTTGGATCCGGGAAGTGCATTCCTCCGTCAAAGCTATCGTGGCATACTCAGTCAGATGACTTTTGTTGGCCACGATGTCTTTAACATATTTAGCATATTTTGGCACTCCCTGCAAGACATCAACAAGAGGTAAATTAACATGTACCAGTTTAAGCACCTCCATAAATTCCTTGAAACACGCCTCCTCCTTGTGTTTCTTGAGTCGTTGAGGGAACGGGGGTGGAGGCCTTTCTGATTCAGCTTCTTTGGTCTTCCCCTTATCCGCAAGTTGCTCTCCCTCAACATCTGCTGCTCCTGACTTTTGAGGCGGTCTTTCCGGTTCCACCTCCTTCAACTGCAAACCACTCCTCGTGGTCACCGCATTTACCTGCTTCGAATTAGGATCCATGTCGCTAGGCAGTCCTCCTCTGGGCCTTGTGTTTTGGGCACTAGCAAATTGCCCAAATTGATACTTAAGAGCCTTGGTCGCTAATTGATTATTCTTCACTTCGGCTGCCAATTTAACATAGTCAGCCTGTAATTTCGCCTGATTAGCGATCATGGTCTTGAACATCTCCTCAATGGTAGGTGATGGTTGTGGAGGAGGGGCATTGTGATTTATGAATTGAGATTGGTAGTTCTGTTGCCCTCCTTGATTCCTGCGCATACCCTGACCCGAACTTTGTCCTTGTTGGTTATTGCTACCCCACGAAAAATTTGGATGGTTCCTCCAATTTGAGTTGTAGCCACTACCAAACTGCTGCTGATTTCTTTGTGCATTGCCCACAAAGTTAACCGAATCTGGGTTTGCTCACAGCACTCAGCTGAGTGCTCACTGCTACCACACACTTCACACCACATTTGCTGGACTGCATTGACTGAAGCTGAAGGCTGGTTCAAGTTCATATTGCTGAAGTGGTTGTTTAACTGATTCTGCAAGGCAGCTATCTGTGCAGCGATAGCTGTAAATCCATCCACTTCAAGCACTCCTGCTGCTTTCCTTGCTCCACCTCGAGATGAATCTGCATTCCATTCTAGATTGCCCTGTGAAATTCGGTTGAGCAAAGTGTACAGCTCCTCATAAGTCTTTTCCAGCGCTTGCCCTCCAGCTGCTGAGTCTAACAAAATTTTAGTATGGGGTTCCAAACCCTCAATAAATGTGTGTACCAACACCTCATTGGACTGATGATGATGAGGACAGTCCCGCAACATGGATTTAAATCTTTCCCAGGCTTGATACAAATTTTCTCCCTCCCTCTGTTTGAAACTTAGAATTTGACTTCTAAGTCTGGCTGTTTTACCAGAGGGAAAAAATCTTATCAAAAACTTCCGTGCAAGATCATCCCACGTTGATATAGAATTTCGTGGTTCAGCTTTTAACCACCTCTTGGCTTCACCAAGTAAGGAAAACGGAAATAGGATGAGCCGAACATAATCAGGTGACACTCCAGCGGGTATATAAGTGTCACTTATCTCCAAAAAATTCTGGAGATGTTGTTGTGGGTCTTCATGAGGGAGACCGGTAAATTGCCCGCTTGTGTGCAAAAGTTGCACCATGTTCTGCTTCAATTCAAACCTCCCTCCAGGCTCTGGTTTGCGGATACTTGAATGTACATTGTTGGCATGTGGGATTGCCACCTCGCGAACCGGCCTTGCTGCTGCTTCATCGGGCACTAACACTGCCCTCACAACCGGTGGATTTTGTTGCTCCATTATAGAATGTCTGAGCAACTGCATCTTCTTTTGTAGAGCTTCTCTGCGTTTACTATGAAATTCACGTTCAGGCTCTAAGTAAGATTCCACCAGCTCCTTGTCCTTTGCCAGTGTTCACAGAAATCAAGTCTGCAAAATACAGGCTAAGACCAAGTCGTCAACACTTAAGAAAATAAAACAAAAATACAGTAAATTTACACTTAACACAATTTAACCAATTGCCTAGTCTCCCCGGCAACGGCGCCAAAAACTTGTCCGGCTGTTTTGGTATAGGTGTTAAAAACCGACACGCAAGTGCACGTGGTCAAACAAGTAATAAAGTGGCTAAGTAAGCCAAGTATCGAACCAAGGAGACTCTGGATAAGTAAAATTGCTTCAGTATACTATATTCTAGCTTACTTCTAATTATGCTGACAACAACGTAACCAAAACCTAAATAATTTTTGTTTATAAATTATATACTAAAACTATTAACAAATATTTACTGTGAATTGAAACTATGGATATGAGCATGCCAAGGTTAAGCACAAGTAATGAACTTGATTACAATCATAGCTTGGTTAATCTTTTCTTCCTGTTGCTAGCCAAAAACATTAGCCTAGAGATTAAAACTCTCGTATTTAATCTCACTTTAGAATCATAAACCATCCGTCTACATTTCTGTGATCAAATGCAATTTATGACCTAGCACTACAAGTCCGGTTCCTAATTGACTAATACGGCTTTCAAGTATATTTCTATCAGGAAAGCACATCAAAACCCAATTTTCCCAAATCAAGTTAAGAACAATACCCTATTAATTCACAACTTTCCAATTTCTTGCTCTCTCGAGTGAAATTGGACTTTTTAGATGTACATTAAGGTCGGCCACACACTAATGCAGTAGAAACAAGAATTAATAGAACAACATAGAAGAAGAAGATGAAAAACCATACAATTCAATAATCAAAATTCATCACCATTGTTCACAACCTCAGCAAGGAAGAGAATTAGCCACTCATTTGTGGATTAATCATCCTAAAACAAGTGTTAATCATACAAACAATTGATTGAAAGAAGAAAGAAAGAGAGAAAAACCCTTAGCTTTTTCGTTCCTCAACTGCCTCTAACCCACGTCCTTGCTCCACCAAGTCTGAATTTCTTAAAAATAAGCCTAAGTGTTCTATTTATACTATTGGGAATTTTTCCCGGAATAACAAGCAACGTGTCACGGAGGCCAACGCGGAGCACTGCCTCCGTGACACGGCGTGGACTCGGACCCTCACTGGCAATATAGGGTCCGAGAATATAGCCTCAACGTGGCACGGAGGCCAACGCGGAGGCTTATCTCCGTGCCACGGAGCTGTCACGAGGCTTCACTGGAAATTGCCAATTAAATCACCCTCCAGGCAGTGTGCCTCCGCGATGGTAGCGTGGCACGGCTCCATCGCGGAGCCCCTTTACATTGCGCATTCCAATGTCTTTTCCATGCTCGCATCCAAGTCCAACTCCGATATTGTCCCAACATGCATTTTTGCTCCTCTAAATCATATTTTACCTACAAAACAATGCTAATCATGTTGGTTAGTATAAATCCACATTTTATTACCAATTACATGAAAATGTATACACATTGCATAACAAATAAGGCGAAAATGATACGTTTGAGTATCACTTGGGCATATAAATCTGCCCAAGATCAAGCCCAAGGGAAAAGCAATACAAGACTTGTACAATACTGCTGAATATAATATGTTGTCTGATAAGTCTCTAAGCATGAAGGACGGGTTGATGGGATAACTCCCCAACTAACCCAACATCTAGAAACTAAAATAACAACATAGAGTATGAACATGCATCCCTCAGAACATGAGGACTCACCAAATACGTGGGAAGCAACTCTGAAACAATCTATGGGTGAGGACGAGCCTGAGAATTGTGACCTGTATCATGATATTATATAGAATAGAAAGTATGTTGTCAGTACATGGAATCTATTGAGTATGCAAGGTAAGTAAAACAGATATTTAAAACATATATAATATTCATAAGTGATCCTAAGAGTAGGACATCGTGTTTGTATCGTAAATCATCATAACATATCATATAAGCTAAAGGTTTTCAAAACATTCGTATCATAAACATAATCACAATCATAATAGAAAGGATTTACTTAACATGACTTGAGCCATAATACATAATCATAACATGAATAATTCATGAGGAACAATTGGAGATCCTCTTAACCGACATACCCCATATGAGCACACATGAAGCCCGACTTGTAACCCTAGTCGGGAGGGTGTTCGCACCTTCCCAAGGGTAGGAACTATGAAAGGCGTGATCACACATGAGAAGGGGCCATTTGGCCCAGGGGTAAATATGAGAGAGGTCCCAACATACCTATGGTGGCACGTAGTTCATGAGATCCGGGGCTTAACCTGAGCCCCGAACCTACTCGGTGTTCGACACTACTCCCAAAACATGTATAGTACTCATAATAATACATACATGAGTTCATTGGCTAGTTAAATCATGATAATCATAAACATTCTTGTGCATATGCGAACTAGCCATGACATAAGGCCCGTGAGTCGGCCAAAACATAATTCATGATTTATAAAATTCATACATACTTTTAGATCATGCATATAGCTTGAACATCATAAGATCATATTAGATAACATAATAAATTCACGATTTAAATCATAATTCATGTTGGGCTTGTCAAGAAAATAAATGGAACAATGGATCATTAACTGGTTCATCATGGGGCATGCATAATTTAAACTTAATTTCTTAGAAATCAAAATCAACAATATTATAATCAATTTAAATCTCAAAATATGATCAAAATAGACAGATTATGATAAGATTTTAAAATTGCAAAACCCATAAGTAAATCATTAGATTTTATATAAATCAAATACAAAACCCCATGAGTTTTTAATAAATTTTTAGTAAAATCATAGAGTAGGAGCATGGGTGTAGAAAAATTCACCCATTGATGACCTTACATACATGGGATTATCAAATTCAAACTCTCCTTAGAAGCCCAAGAATGAAATTGGAAGAATTGGAGAGAAAAGCTTAAATCTCCTTAGATCACCTATTAATATCCTTGCATGCATGAATGAGAGTTTAAAAAGGATTATTTTCATAAAACCCCAACTTTCCCCAAGATAAAACGATGCAGTTTAGGGCCTCATATTTTGAAAAAGTTGAAATTACCGTTAATTAACCTGCCCTGAAATCTGGTTGGATAGGACTAACAGGTCGTTAGAACCAATGATGACCCATCATTTCCCTCGTTGTATGCACTGCTGAAGACCTACTTTTGAAACCATTCAACAGATGGACAGGACGACTTGTCCTATCAACCGACGGCTCATTACATCGTACGTGGTTTGCTTATAAACCTTGGCAGCTCACCTTCTAATGGGACATACCACGACTCATCAAAACCAATGACGAGTTATTGTTTACCTTCAATCAAGCCCACTAGAAACCTTATCCTCCAACAACAACCACAATCAACGAATCATGGTTTGTCCTAACGGTCATTAGGAGACCGTCATAGCCCACCTGAAGAACCCAACTACTTCCAACGACTGCTTACAATGACTCGTTGTTTCCCACAATGAGTCATCATGTCGCCCGTTACCTGCACTGTCACCCAGCCTTATCCCAACCAATGACTTGCTACAACGACTCGTGGTTTGATACCACGAGTCGTACGTTGGCTCATCCTGAGAGACTTTTCCCCATTTTCTGCTATTTTTAGCTTTTCACTTTCGAGGTATTACAATTTGGATCGGGATAGGCTAGGTCATCTCATAATTCAACAAGTGTAACTAATCTCGAGAAACAGGTAGCCTCAGCTTCCCAGCCTATAGACTATCCCTTGCTAGAGTTTTCTCAAAATCTAGCTACAATTTAGCTCAACCCGAATTGATTTGGATTAGCAACTGCACTATTCCTAGCTATTTGCTGCCAATTAGGATTGAGAAAGTAATTTCAGCTATTTCTAGCTTAATTTTACAATCTCTTATCCATGAACACTACTATATTCCCTTCCAATACTTAATTATTCTCTCCCAAGGAACAATCAAGCAAGGATGGATAGACCCATATCATCATTAATGGATCTTCATTAATAGATTTTAGAGAATCTAATAGATTTACACTTCATTGAACATTATGAAGATGACTCTAGCAATACCCAATTCAATTAAGTATTCATCATCACACACCTCTAGTTAATGAGTTTAGCTACTCATGGTTAAGAAATTCAAAAACACATTCATCAGTAGCATCATTGAATTTAATAATAAGAGTAGATAAATCAAATTCACAATTATCTTTCAACTACAACTGAAACTTACTAATACCAAAGAGGAAAATAGAGCAGAGTATTATCTACAAGTTTCAATCAAAATCCCTTTCTCAGCTAAAGAGGAAATAATGATGTGATGTGTACTTCAATTTTCTCTCAATTTCTCTATATCTTTATCTTCTTCTTCACTCTTTTTCCTTTCCCTCAGCACAGATGAGTTCTTTTTCTATTTATACCATGAAAAGTAGGGTACTTTTCATCTCTTTTTCAATAATGGACAATTATACCCTTAACTATTATGAAACTGATGAAGGTAACGGTGGTTCGCCGATGGAATTCATGAACCGCCGGGTATCTGCTCTTCTTCTGCACTCATTTCAAATAAACATCAGTGGTTCAAGCAGTGTTTCGCCGATGTCAATCCGTGAACCACAGGATCTTCAATTCCAATTCCAGAATTTTTGAGTGTCACCCAATGACTAAACCGGAGACTCGCCACTGGCGAGTCATGAACCGTCGGTGGCATTCAACCTATGAGGCAGCGACATTCGGCTTTTAGCCACTGTTTCGTTGGTTAACACCTGTGCCTTGACTCTAATGCTCACTTACTCCTTTTTGCTCCATTTTTGTTCTTTTCTTCAAACATAGGCATCTGCACACAACAAAAGCAAAAAGGGTATAAAATCCAAATAATCAACTCAGGAACGAGACAAGAACTCAAGTTTTAGAGTCTAATGAGTTGGTAAATTACCAACTCATCAGATAACACCCCCAACTAGATCACTAGAATGTGAAAATTAACATAACTACTACCTGTTCTCAAAAAAATGAGGACTCACCAAAGTAGGGGATGAACTGGACTGAGATAAAAGCAAGATATCGGCAAGACTGAGCTGGATCAGCTAAACCTATATCATGAGACGATATAGCATAGAGTATGCGATCAGTATTTGGAATGTACTGAATATGTAAGGTAAGTAAAACATGCTTAGTAAAATGTTAGATGAAATCATGCATATAAATTAAAAGGGATCATGAGAATTAGGACTACATACTAAAAGTTGTATTTGAGATATACATAATCATAAGCTGGTTTTTCATAACTGAACATAATGACCCAAGATTTAGAAATAGAAATCATGTAACTTGTCATAGCTGAAATCGTAAGTAAAAGATCATAAACTAATCATTGGGTCAAATCTACTGTAAAACAAATATCATAAGTCATGAACATGAATAACTGAAATCATGAGGAACAATGGGAGACTCGTCATAATAGAAACCATCATTATAGAGCTTACATGATACCCCAACTATCACATTCAAGTGGGCGGATCCGTCCAAAACCTTGTCAGGGCTAGGGACACTAAATCATGATATTGATATCAAGCAAAGCCCTTGGCGTGGGGGAAAACTCTGTTGAGATATCCCAAAGATATATACCTGCGTTGGCATATAGTTATGAGATCGGCGAACATCGGAACCCCAAGCTTACTTGGTGCTAGACACTACTTTCAAAACATGCATATAGCTCACATTGTTTATCAACAATGCTAAAATCACATCCTCAAAACATAACTTGAATCTGAACATTGGGAGTTTTGACTCCATATCATAGCATAAACTGCATCGGGAGCCTTGACTCCAAATCGTATAGTAAACTGATCTTATTAGCCTTGGCTAAATCATAATAAATATACTCTAACTTGTATGGTCTTGTGAAAATCGTAAAATCATGAATACTTGAAATAGACTTCTTAAGTCAAAATCATGGATTATAAGTTGAGAGTTCATAAGTATTCGTGCATACTAGATATCTCATCATACATGAAATCATTGATCATAAGCTTGATATCATAAAACTTGGATAATAGGGCATAATTTCTAATAACTTGGAAATCATGAATTTGTAATCCAATTGAGTGTAAAATCTTCTCATTAGACTTAAATCAAATATTTGAATATGAGGAGATTAGACCCATAAACATAGCATAGGTAGTTTTATAGAATTGGCTTAAAACCCTAGGAATCCATATACTTGATTAGGAACTTGAATTAATGAATTTGAGAAGAAGCTTGGGAATGAGGGTGAATGAAATGCCCAATTCATAGCCCTACATACCTAGGTAAACTGATTTTCAAACTAGCCTTGAAAGCCCAAGAGAATTGGGGAAGAAATTGATAAGAATTCTAGTTGATGTTGGAAGGGAATCTCAATTCAATGCATGCATGGGAGCCTAATGACTTAGGATAGACCAAACCCTCTTAACCACTCATTTAAAGGCTTAAAAACATCATTAAAGAGTTAGGAGCTTGAGAAATTACAAAACTAGCCTCGGGAATTCACATGAAAAACTCGATTACCAGCTACAACGACCAATCCAATGAGTCATTGTAGGATCTGATGGGTCGTTGGACCATCCATTTTGTCCTATGGAAATTATGGTACTCTTCTTATTCTCCAACTAACAACCATATAGGATGAGTCATTATTTGAAACAACGACTCGTCATTCCTCTCGTCATCTCCTCAGCCATCCAACCATAGCTTCTGAAATCCTTTCGACGGACTGATATCATGAGTCATCACTCACCATCTTGGGTCGTTTCACCCTTTTTTTGTCACTAAATTAGATCTGGGCCTCTTCTATACTCCATTCAACGACCACCCAGGATGACCCATTGAATCATATATCGAGTCATTGCTGGGCTCGTTGTTTTTGGGGGAATCTTGATTGGATGCTTTAATCGAAACACACAATGAGTCATTGATTCCAACAACTACTCATTCTGTGACTCCAATGCAATTTTCCTAATTTTCTCTAATTCAACCCCTGGGTATGATCTTAAGGACATTTAGGGTGTTACAAGATCATCAGCCCCACCTCTATTATCATCTAGTTTACCCTCTAGACCCAGAAGTGATCAAAGAGGTAGAACAGCAGGCTCTAGGGGTCAGAGGAGCGTGTCAGCAGAGCACACTTTCCTAGCTTACAATAAGTGTGGTAAGAACCACCCAAGAGAGTTCTTGATTGTCTTAGATGCTTGCTATGGTTGTGAGAAGCCTGAACACAAACGTAGGGATTTTTCATCCGCCAGATGTAGTGATGGTAGAAGTCGTGCCCCAGCCACCACTTTAGCAGCTTCAACAACTTGCCCATCTCAGTAGGGAGCATCTTCTAGTGTAGGTGGCAGTCAGTGTCTAAATAATTCACTGTCATCTCGCTAGGTCACAAGTATGTTACAAGTCTTCCATGTTGATATTTATGCATCGCTAGACCCAAGGGCCACATTATCCTTCATGACTCCATATGTTGCTATCAATTTCAATGTCAATCCCGAAATCCTTTCAATACCCTTTCCAATATCTACTCATGTCGATGAGTCAGTCGTAGCTCGATAGGTATATAGAAATTTCTCTATCACGGTTCTTCATAAGTCACCTTAGCTAACTTAGTAGTGTTATACATGACCAATTTTGATGTTATCTTCGATATGGATTGATTGCATGCTTTCTATGTTTTAGTTAATTGTAGAACCCGGTCAGTAGATTTTTGATTCCTAGGAGATCCAATCTTAGAATGTAAGGGTAGTTCAGTGATATCGGTAGGTTGCTTTGTTTTCCTACCTTAAGGCTAGAAAGATGATCTCCAAGGATTATGTAGATCATCTAGTTTGGTTAAGTATTTTAAGCTTGAAACACAATTCTCTAGTCAGATCCTATTTTATGTAAGTATCTAGAGGTGTTTCTGGAGGATCTACTAGGAGTCCCTCCCGAGCGGGAGATTGACTTTGGTATTGACCTTCTCTCTGATAAGAAAACCATATCCATTTCTCCTTATAGAACAGCTCCAACCAAGGTTAAGGAGTTGAAAGAATAGTTGACATATCTCCTAGATAAAGGTTTCTTCAAGCCTAGTAAGTCCCCATTAGGTGCTCCAGTTCTCTTTATACGGAAGAAGGATGGTTCTCTCAGAATGTGCATTGACTACCGCTAGTTGAACAAAGTCATAATCAAGAATAAGTATCCCCTCCCCAGGATTGATAACTTGTTCAATTAGCTTCATGGTGCCAAGTGTTTTTCAAAGATAGAACTCATATCCGTCTTTCACCAACTTAGGGTTAGGGAGAGTGACATTCCGAAGACAGCCTTCAGGACCCTCACTATAAGTTTGTAGTTAGGTCTTTCGGACTAATGAATACTCCTAAAGATTTCATGGATTTGATGAATAGGGTATTCAAGTAGTATTTGGATATATATGTTCGTCATCATCTTTATAGATTATATCCTCATAGACTCCTGGAGTGAGGAGGAGCAAGCCACTTATTTGAGGATTGTGTTGCAAACTCTTAAGGAATGTTAGTTGTTTGCTATGTTTAGCTAGTGTGAGTTCTGGCCATAGTCAGTTATATTTCTTGGCCATGTAGTGTGTAGTGAGGGTGTTCAGGTAGACTCTCAAAAGATACAGGCGGTGAAGAACTGGCCTACACCTATTACTCCTACTGATATTAGGAGCTTTCTGGGTTTAGCTAGCTACTATAGGAGGTTCGTAGAGGGATTTTCATCCACTGCAACACTGTTGACAAAGTTTACCTAGAAGAAGGTTAAATTTTAGTGGTCTGATGCTTGTGAGAAGAGTTTTTAGGAGTTAAAGACTTGACTTTCCTCAGCTCCAGTTTTAATCTTGCCTGAGGGCATAAATGGCTTTGTGGTATATTGTGATGCTTCTTGGATTGGCCTTGGATATGTGTTGATGCAACATGAAAAGGTCATTGCCTATGCCTCAAAACAGCTCAATACTTATATGAAGAATTACCCAATGCATGACCTTGAGTTAGTGGTGGTGGTGTTTTCCTTGATGATTTGGAGGCACTATTTTTATGGGGTGTGTGTGGATGAGTTCACGGATCATAAGAGCCTTCAGTATGTGTTTACTAAAAAAAACATGAATTTGTGGTAAAGAAGATGGCTTGAGCTTCTTAAGGTTTATGAAATGAATGTCATTTACCATCTGGGAAAGGCCAATGTAATGGCAGATGTTCTTAGTATGTTTTCCAATGATAGTGTGTCCCATGTGGAGGATGGGAGGAAGGAATTGGTAAAAGATGTCCATATGCTTTCTCATTTAGAGGTTCACCTTACTAATTCAACATATTATGGTGTTATTGTTCAGAATGGGTTGGGATCTTCTTTGGTGATGGAGGTTAATGCAAGGCAAGATGAGGATCCTATCTAGTGAAGTTGAAGGAAGTTGTTTGGAATCATAAGGTGGAGGCTTTCTCCCAGTGGGGAGACGGTGTAGTTCGATATCATGGCCGTTTGTGCATCCTAATTTGGATAACTTGAGAGTGGATGTTGAAAGAGGCACATAGCTCTCAATATTCTATCCACCCAGGTGCCACCAAGATGTATAATGATCTACAGGAAGTCTATTGGTGTAATGGCATGAAGAAGGATATTGCAGCATTTGTGGCTAAGTGTTAAAATTGCGAACTGGTGAAAATTGAGCATCAGAGGCCTGGAGGTATGCTACAAGATATCAGTATTCCGACTTGGAAGTTGGAAGAGATCAATATGAACTTTATTATATGGTTTCCTTGTACACACTAACAGTATGATTCTATATGGGTAATTGTAGATCGGATAACCAAACCAGCATATTTCTTACCAGTCAAGACTATGGATTCAGTCAAGGACTATACTAGACTTTACATTCAGGAGTTACTTTTGTTTTGTGGAGTTCCATTTTCTATCATCTCATATAGGGTCACAGAGATCATCTCTCAGTTTTGGAGATTGTTTCAAA
This sequence comes from Datura wrightii, assembly GCA_035772735.1. NCBI lineage: Eukaryota > Viridiplantae > Streptophyta > Magnoliopsida > Solanales > Solanaceae > Datura > Datura wrightii. The sequence goes on from JASDFA010000001.1 coordinate 82,982,120, forward strand.
AGGGTCTCTGTACTCAAGTTAAGCTTAGCATAGCTTTTCACCCACAGACAGATGGTCAGGTCGAGTGGACCATTCAGTCTCTTGAGGACATGTTGAGAAATTGCATGATCAATTTCAAAGGTATTTTGGATGATCACTTGCCTCTCATTGAGTTTACTTAACATAACGGCTACCATTCCAGCATCTAGATGGCTTTGTTTAAGTCTGTTTATTAGCGGAGATATAGATCACCTATTATATGGTTTAAGGTAGGTGAGGCTACATTCATACGACCCAATTTAGTTCATAAGGGTATGGAGAAAGTCAAGCTTATTAGAGAAAGGCTGAAGACATCTCAGAGTCGTCAGAAATATTATGTGAATGTTAGAAGGAGAGAACTTGAGATCATTGTAGATGATTGGGTGTTTCTAAAGGTGTCTCCTCTGAAGGGAGTTATGAGGTTTGGAAAGAATGAGAAGCTAAGTCCCTGATATGTTGGTAATGCGGCTTATGAGTTGGGGTTGCCTGCAAAGTTACCTTTGGTGCATCCTATATTGCGTATATCTTTATTAAAGAAGTGCCTTAGTGATCTAGTTCTAGTTATTCTAGTAGAAACTGTTGGTGTAAAGGATATCCTTACCTATTAAGAGGTTCCAGTTGAGATCCTTGATTATTAGGTTCACAAGTTGAGGAACAAGGAGGTAGCTCCAATGAAGGTTTTGTGGAGAAATCAGCTAGTTGAGGGAGCTTCGTGGGAAGCCAAAGCAGATATGATGGCTAAATACCCGCATTTTTTCCTTCCAGCTCAGTTCCAACATGAGTTACCAATTTCCTCCTTAGTACTCCATCCAGTTTCATGTTAAGTTCATGTCTCTCAGTTCCTTTCATGTTCTAGTATACATGTATGTTTCATTAATTTAGTTCAGTCATGTATCCTAGTTTGGAGTCGGTCAATACGCCAATTTTCAGTCGATAGCCTTCAATTTTTGCATTGCAGTTCATTCCCTATCCTTTCAACTTAGTTAGCCTTCATTCAAGGATAAATGTTCCCAAGGGGGAGATAATGTAACACCTGAAAGTCCCTAAAATCGGATTGAATACTTGTAGTAGAAACCAATAGGAAAATTGCATAATGGACATTGGAAAACTAGCAAAACTAGCATTCCTATTAACTAACGGCTCATTGGTTGTTACATAGCGAGGGACTTTAGAAATTTGCCAATCCACCCAAAACTGACAAGTGGATTATATGACCCTTTGTTAGATTGTACCAGTAGTTTGTTTTAGTCGTTAAAGTAGGTTCATAGAATGATTTGGAGCAGAAGTAGGAACCAACTACAGGACCACCGGTCCACTAATTGGTTCACTGACCCTTGGTATGGGTCATTGGTTCTGCTAGTTAAAATTTAGTTTGGCAGTCCAGGGGTATTTTAGTAAAACCCTATGCTTTTAACTTTTAAGTGACATCATTTTAGGCTTCCTAAAAGGTTGATTGAGGGGTTATACTTAGTCTAAACACTCATTCTCTTCAAACACTGTAAGTTGGAATTTCTCTCTCAACAAAGGCAAGGGTTCTTCATCTTCTTCTTTTCAATTTCTCTTGGATCTTTAAATCAAGTTAAGGATTCATCAAGCCCATGTATTTAGGGTCATGAATGGGGAATTTCTTTCACCCTCATGCTCAATTTCATCTCAATCTCGTGAATTTAAGTTTCCAATCATGATTTTTATCAGTTTCTAGGGGTTGGGCCTAATTTTGATGAAAACTCTCATGATCTTCAATGGATTCACTTCTCTTATGATTCAACCTATGATTTATATGATTAGATGTTTTCTACAAGAATCTCTTACGAACCCATGTTTTTAAGTTATGATGATTTAACTCAATTATGTATGATTTTCATGAATCTCAAGCTTATGTATCATGGCCAACTCAGCAGCATTGTTATTATGGCTAGTTCCCGTATTACAAGTATGACTATGATTTTCATGTTTTCTAACAAGCCTATGCAAAACCAAGTATGTTTCATGATTATTCCATGAGCAATATGCATGTCTTAGTAGTAGTATCTGGCACCGAGTAGACTGTGGTTCAGCGCACCCAGGTCTCTAAACTACATGCCACCGTAGGTATATATTCATATTTGGGGCATTGCCAGAGAGCATTCCCCCGCCCGAAGGGGCTCACAAGTGATATCACGCCTTTATTGTTCTTTTCCCTAGCAAGGCTTAGGATGACTCTTCTAACTTGAGCAACAAAGTTGGGGCATAATGTGCTTATTCATGATGGTGGCAGTTATGAGAAGTCTACCAGTGTTCCTTGATTTTCTATGCATGTTCATGTTTATGACATAGGCTTTTATGACTTATGGATATTTTGGCTCAATATATGTTTTATGAGTTTTACTCATGAAATTAGCTATGTCCAGCTTTATGATTCAGTTTTGAAAATCTTGAGCCATTATACTCAGTTTATGATAAGAAACTCATGTTTTAGCTTGCTCTATACTCATGATTTAATAATATCTTTTTATTCTCACGTTTTACTTATCCTGCATACTCAGTGCATTCCACATAGGGACAACATACTCTATATTATCATCTCATGATATTGGTTCAAGTGATCAGTCTTAGCCTGACGTTAAACTTACTCCTACTTCAGTCCAATTCAGCCAAGCTTGGGTTAGTCCTCATGATCCGAGGATATCAGTTTTGATATATCTTCTTTCTTTTCTGTCTTATAGTTTTTAGAATTTGGTTGAGCTAGTTCGGGGTGTTTGTTCGGTCTGTTTCGCAACTACATGCAAGTGCACGTGGTCGAACAAGTAGTAAAATGGCTAAAGTAAGCCAAGTATCGATCCCACAGGGACTGAACCAAGGTAATAATCGGATTAAGTGTTAATGAACTCTAACTCTAACAATGCAGACAACAATTTAAAGAAGATTTTGAGAGTTGGTTTCCTTATTTATACTAATCTAAGACAAAATGATAAAATGAGTCTGAACTATAGTAATGAGCAAGCTGAGGCCAAACGAACATGCAGGGAAGTAATTTATCGATACAATTCGGTTAATCTTTCCTTCGGTTGCTAGTCAAGAATTATTGCCTATGGAGAGAAACTTTCGTATTCTACCCAATTTAAGAATCATGAACCTTCAAACTACATTTCTGTGATAAAAGAATTTCATGTTCTAGTCATACGAAACCAATTCCTTAATAGACTAATACGACTTTCAGATATATTTCTATTCTGAAGGTAAATCAATTCTCAATTTTCCCAAACTAAGAAGAGATCATATCCTACCAATTCACAACTTTCCAATTTCTTTCTTTTTCAAGATAAAATTAGAGTTTTTAGATATACATTAACATTGGCCAGACATTAATGCAGTAAGAACAAGAATTGATAGAACAACCATGGAAGAAAAGATGAAAAACCAAAATGATCAACAATTACATTCCACTAAAAATGTTCTTAACCTCAGCAAGAAGTGAATTTAGCCACTAATTTGTGGATTAAACATCATCAAATGAGTATAAATCATACAAACAATTGAAATAAAGGAGAAAGAGTTAGAGAAGAACCCTAAGATTTTCGTCTCCTCAACTGCCTGTAACCCATGTTCTTGCTCAACTAAGTCAGAATAATTAAAAATAAACCTAAGTGTACTATTTATACTAGTGGGAATTTTTCCCGGAATAACAAGCAACGTGTCACGGAGTGCATTGCGGAGCACTGCCTCCGTGACACGGTGCAAACACGGACCCTCACTGCAATTTTATGTTCCAGGTAAATATAGGCAACGTGTCACGGCATGTAACCCGGGGCTTGGACAACGTGCCACGGCGCCATTGCGAACCTTCACTGGAAATTTGCCAAAATAACTCATCCGAGGCAGACTGCCTCCGCGATGGCAGCGTGACACGGCTCCATCGCGGAGCCCCTTTATTTGCTGCTTTTCCTTGACCTTTTCCACTGCTCGCTTCCGTATCCATTCCCGATTTTCACCAACATGCAACTTAGCTTCCTAAAATTACATTTTTCCTGCAAAACAACACTAATCATGTTGGTTAGTATAAATTCACATTTTAACTACAAATCACATGAGAATGTACAAATAACGATAGATAAATAAGACGAAATAGATCATTTGAGCATCAGTTGGGCGTATAATTCTGCCCAAGATCACTTACCCCACACTTAAAACCTTGTTCGTCCTCGAACAATACTCTCATATCTCATGCAATTGACACCCACGTATAGCTACTTTGGCTCGACAATTCAAGCTACGGTTATACCGATTATTTAATATAGCAATTCATCCAGAAAACATGCATAGTCTCATTAACACAATGACATCCACCACATTAAGACCTCCTAGACTCAAGAATCGACTCTCGATCTCGGCAAACTCATGCATATCAGCTGATCAAGACATCCGACACGAAATTCAATCTCTCGTCAAGCATGTGCCCTCACAACACAAGAGAATTACCCCTTTTTCAATCATATGATTTCCAAAGAATTACATGTAGGGGTATATGAACACGATTTCGCTCTCTCTCCCAAAGAATTCACATGCATCATTTCATGAACCATAGGCTTGCCTCTAGTGTATTACTTCACTAATATAAGGACGCGTGATGTAAGATCACGTAGGACTTAACGGGTTGTAATGTAAGCTAAGGAACTAGTAAATACTGGAATAACCAATAATCTCATCTAGCCTCCTTAAGCGCTTTTCAATACATCCCACCATCATTATGGGCATTGTTTCTTCCTTTATCCTCCCATTCTTGAAGTCTTTCTTTATTTTTGTTCCCATTTCTTTAAGCACACTCGACTTAATAACAAAGATTAGGTATACATCTTCATTTTATTTAAATTCGGCAAGTGCACCTTTGACCTTATCTTTACTTTCACCACTTCCACTTTTCCTTTCTTTTTCACACTTTTCACTCCTTGACACTATGGGAAAATTAATTTTTTCTTGAGCGCTTAAGAGTTTTGGATCAGATTCACAGCTAATGAAAAGAAGGGATTAAGCTCAGTTTCTATCTCTTCAATGAAAGAAGAAAAAAAATAGGCTAAAGGCTCAATGGGGCTAACTAGGATGTACATTCAAGGTAGGTATGATAAGAAAAAAACTTTCGGTTTAATCAAAGAAATGCCTACATCCTTTCCTACACTACACATCCTTCATTTCGTTTCGTACACACACCAGGCAAGTTCTAGACACTTCACAATAGCATGGAAGAATCGAAACCTCACCTCACACTCATTGCACATGCTCAACTCAAGACTTATTCACAGACTCTTCAATTAGCTAATTACAAGAATTCAATATTAAGCCTCAATCACACCGGATCGAACTCTATGGCCTAGGTATCTCAACATGTTTCACATTTGCATCCTTTCATACGAATCATCTTTTCATCTCAATATCATGTACAACACGCAAAAAGAATTCTGAACCATGAAGTAGCGACACGTTTGGGAACCAAACAAAAAAAAGAAAATAAAATAAAAGAAAAACTACTCCTATCGACTACATTTCCCTTAAGACGGTCGTCATCCATCCATCATAGGGAATGGTCACTATTTACGACTTCGGTTCAATGAGACTATGCTCGGTAATAGCACCGAAAACAAAGGCCGAGAAACCCAATCATAAAAAATTCAACAAAAACTTTTTAAAAATATCAATAATCTCGATAGGAAAAATAATATTTACACAACCAGCTAACAACAACTCAACAGCACACAACAGCTTAACATTCATTACACACCGAATTACAATACAAAAAATACGCACAAAATCACAGGGTCACAATTTTTTCACAGGCACAACAACAAGACATGAACATTAAAAACAATGAAACAACTGGCACCTAACTACTCCCACCCCACACTTAAATCGAGCACTGTCCTTAATGTTCACAAAATTCAATTTATCACAAAGGTGGGTGGTGAAACTCCCTGACCAATTGAAGTATTCAACTTCTTCGTCAGGTGTCGTTGCCTCGTCCTCCATATCTGAATCGCCCCCGCTGTCCTCATCTGACTCAACATCTGAGTCATCGCAGCGTGTCTCCTCATCAGTGGGGACATCATCATCTATAGGCTCCACAAAAGCTGGCCCCACTCGGCATAGAACCTGGGCATTTTCGCCAAAGGGGTAATCTAGCTCGAGCTACCATAGCTCATCATCTGTTGCTGGCCTCCCGCCTATTCGCAACTGCAGTATCTGCATCCCGTACATGAGGGCCATATACTAATCATCCCGAGCATGTCGCTCGGCTAGTCTGAGAACTGGCCCGTGAGTGGTGTCGGGTGCCTTGATTTTGTTGACGTCCAAGGCACGCCTATCCATTTGCGGGATGTAGTCTAGGGCCTCCTCTTCGATGTCAAGGCCCCTCCGAAATGTGGTCAGCAAACCACCAAACCCGTACCTGTGCCCTTGATGCAAACGGGCTCTCTTCATGGCGGAGATGATCACCGCCCCAACATTAATCTCCAGCCCTTTCATCAGGGCATAAACCAAGCACACTCGATCCCGGGTGACATCTATCATGTGCACCCCCGGGATCAGGCAGGAACACACAATTTTAAGCCAAATCCTGGCTTTCCTATTCATTTGAGAGTAAGGCAGCGTCTGATGATAGCCCCTCTCATTGTGCCTGCTCCACCGTGCTGTCGAACGGGCTCCACACAGAGTGCGTCTGATATCCGCATAGGATGGAGTTATATTCAGCTGCCAGAGTACATGGGTGTTTGTGTCCCGCGCCCCCAAGATGGCATTCAGGTGATGGGGCTCAAAGATGACAACCTGCCCCCTTATCTTGACGGTGTGACTGCGGAGTGTCGGGTTCTAGTTTGCGTAGAACTCCCGAATCAAATGGAGATTTCACCACTTGGGCTCTTCAAAGATGAAGTTCAGCCCGACGGCGTCAATCCGGTGTACAATTCTGGGGAATTCCTATACAAGTGGCTCCGTTGCAATGTGCTCCTCAGGGAAGTATTTGGTCTCCTTGTGCTTTGCATACCATTTCTTCCCTTCATCCGTCACCCATCGGGTTCCGTATTGACGGCGTTGGCCACGTGGAACCGCTGGTGCTGCTGGGACTGTCGTTCCCAGTCTAATCCTTTTTCTCCCGGCGCCTAATGTAGATGCGCCCTTTCCTTTGTCTTGCCTACTTGACATCGTTCCTGTCAAATCAAACAGACAGTCCCAATGTTATTCAAGTCAAAAATTTTCTTCAATTAAGGTTGAATTGAGTTAGGCCACCCCACACTTAATCTTTAGCCACAATGAAAACAATTCGGCAAAACAATCATTCTTTTCCAATTTTTATCAATCAACATGTCTCGTGCATTAAGATAAGTCGAGGGAATAATGACTAAGTACTACTCAGATTTCGTAAAACTAATCACAATTTCACCATCGATTCCATTACATCACATAGCACTTAGCCAAAATTTTTCTCAACAACAACAACCTATGCAACTCACCAATTTCATTTTGCCGAAAATTCCCTTGTTTATTTAGCATATTCATCCATATTCACAACATCATTTACATCACCCAACATGCACAACCCAATCATTTTCAAACTTTCAACCAAATTTAGTTTCTTCCTATTCAAATTCCAACCCTAGCTACCAATTTCGCACAAATTCAATCAAACATGTATTTATCGAGTTCATATAATCATAACGATACTACGAAAATCAATCAACAATAACTTAAATGAAGTCATGCTCAATTTACACTTAGGGCAAGCTTTAGTCACCTCACATGCTCAAAAATTGAAAATTTTGACAAAAATTGAGGTTATGTTCAAGAACATACCTTTAATTCGATGAACTTGAAGAAAATTTGATCCTAGGTCCGTGTCACGTTGGGGGAGGGGGGATTTTAGGGAGTTTGTCGCGGAGGGAAGTGAGAAATGGGAAAAATGAGGTGTTTTCGGTGTTAAAAAGAGGATTTTTCGCGCGGGTCACCCGGCGACACGGTATGACCCGTCGCGAATAACACTTCAATGTGTCACGGAGGGTAACGCGGAGCACCCCCTCCGTGACACGGAGCCATCGCGCAAGGGTTCTGGAATTTGTAAAAATTCCAAAACACCTTCAATGTGTCACAGAGGGTAACACAGAGGCCCTCCTCCGTGACACGGAGGCATCGCGCAGGCTCACTGTTTTGCCACTTTTTAATTTTTTCTCACCTCAATTTTTTTTCCTTTGCGATCCTTTGCATTTTTGCCCTTCGTTACACCTGAAAATCATTTCAAAACAAGAATTTTGTTAGAATTTATAGGTTTCAAACACGAATGAATTTTTTTTTTGTTTTTATTTTTATTTTCTTTTTCTTTTTAACTACTTCTACTCATCTATTACAACAATTTCATGGGTTGCCTCCCGTGCAGCACCTGGTTTACTATCGCGGCTCGACGTCATTAAAGCTCAATCATCCACTAGAGTGACAGACGTTTTCTCTCGAATAACGTCCTCACCCCAATAATGCTTACACCGCTACCCATTAACCAAGAACGTGTCACTTCGATCTTCTTGCCACAACTCCACTGCCCCGTGCAGGGTGTCCTCAGTCGGTGGTTTTCCCACTGGATCTCGAGAATCAACAGTCTTAACAATATCTGCTTAATCAAGCACGTTGATTGCTGAAAGCTCCTCATATACGGCTGGAAGCTTCGTGGCCTTGTACACATCAAATAACTCCACCTTGTCATGCGCCCGCATGGTTAGCTGCCCTGCACCTACATCAATCAAAGCTTTCCCAGTTTCCAAGAAAGGACGTCCCAAAATAAATGGGACTTCCGCATCCGGCTCAAAATCCAGCACAACAAAATCTATTGTGAAGATAAGGGAGCCCACTTGCACCAACACGTCCTCCACAATGCCATCTGGTCTGGCCAAAGAATGATCCGCTAACTGCAAGATCACTGTAGTTGGTCTAGGACTGCCCAGCCCCAACTTCTTGAATACCGATGTCGGCATCAAGTTAATGCTCGCTCCCAAATCGCATAGTCCATGAGCTCGGATACTTTGCCCAATTGTGATTTGAATTATAAAGCTCCCAGGGTCCTTGAGCTTTGTTGGCAACCTGTTCTGTATCCGGGAAATGCACTCCTCCCTAAGCGCCACCGTAGCATACTCTGTCAATCTGCTTTTGTTAGCTATGATGTCCTTGATATATTTTGCATACTTCGGCACTCCCTGCAAAACATCAACAAGAGGTAAATTAATGTGTACCTGTTTAAGCACCTCCATGAACTTTTTAAAACAAGATTCCTCCTTGTGTTTCTTTAATCTTTGAGGGAACAGATGTGGTGCTCTTTCTGCCTCAACTGCCTTCTCCTTCCCCCTCTCATCATCATGCTCCCTATCTTTTTTCACTTCTCCTAATTGCTGAGGTGGTTTTTCTGGTTCCACCTCCTTGAGTTGTAAACCACTCCTTGTGGTCACTGCATTTACTTGATTGGGATTCGGGTCAGTGTCACTCGGTAGTCCTTCTATTGGCCTGGTGTTTTGAGCTCCAGCTAGTTGCCCAAACTGGTACTCCAACGCCTTTGTAGCTAACTGATTGTTCTTTACATCTGCTGCCAACTTCACATGGTCAGCCTGCAATTGAGCTTGGTTAGTTATCATTCTTTTAAATATTTCTCAATGCTGGGTGGTGGTGGTGGAGGAGGTGCATTGTTGCTTCTGTATTGAGTCTGATAGCTCTACTGCCCTCCTTGATTTCTCTGTGCACCCAGATTCGAACTCTACCCTTGATGGTTGTTACTACCCTAGGAGAAATTCGGATGATTCCTCCAATTAGAGTTGTAGTTTTTGCCATACTGTTGGTGATTATTTCTCTGTACATTACAACAAAGTTCACTGAATCTGGATTTGCACCACAACACTCAACTGAGTGTTCATTACTACCGCATACTTCACACCAAATTTGCTGCACTACATTAACTGGGGCTTGAGATTGATTTAAGCTCATGTTGCTGAAGTGGGTGTTAAGTTGATTTTGCAACGCAGCTATCTGTGCAGCGATAGCTGTAAACCCATCCACTTCCAAGACTCCTGCCGCTTTCCTTGTTCCTCCTCTAGAAAAGTCCGCATTCCACTCTCGATTTCCCTGCGAAATACAATTTAACAAAGTATACAACTCCTACTAAGTCTTTTCTAATGCTTGTCCCCCAGCTGCTGAGTCTAGCAAAATTTTTGTGTGGGGTTCCAAACCCTCTATGAAAGTATGCACCAGCACATCATTGGACTGGTGATGGTGAGGACAATCCCGTAACATGGATTTGAATCTTTCCCACGCTTGATACAGATTCTCCCCCTCTCTTTGTTTAAAACTTAGAATCTGACTTCTAAGTCTTGCTATTTTCCCAGATGGAAAGAACCGTATCAAGAATTTTCTTGCAAGATCATCCCAAGTGGTGATGGAATTAGGTGGCTCAGCTTTCAACCACCTCTTTGCTTCTCCCAATAGTGAAGATGGGAGCAATGTAAGCCTTACGTAATCAGATGATACTACAGCGGGGATGTAAGTGCCACTTATCTCCAAAAAGTTTTGGAGATGTTGTTGTGGATCCTTGTGAGGGAGACCTGTGAATTGCCCACTGGTGTGCAGCAATTGCACCATATTCTGTTTCAACTCAAACCTCCCTCCTGGCTCGGGTTTGCGAATGCTTGATGTAACATTGTTAGCATGTGGGATAGCCACTTCGCGAACTGGCCTAGCTGCCATTTACTCGGGCACTAATACCGCCCTTAGGAGTGGTGGATTCTGTTGTTGATCCAGGATTGTTTGTCTCAGCAACTGCAGCTTTCGCTCTAGAGCTTCTCTCCTTTGACGATGAAATTGTCTTTCCGGCTCTAAGTATGAGTCCACCAGCTCCTTGTCTCTTGCCAGTGTTCAACAGAACTCAATATCTGCAAAAGACAGGCTAAGATCAAGTTGTCAGCACAATATAGAAATCGTAAACTAACACTTAAAAAAACAATTTTACCAATTGCCAATCCCCGACAACAGCGCCAAAAACTTGTTCGGTCTGTTTCGCAACTACACGCAAGTGCACGTGGTCGAACAAGTAGTAAAATGGCTAAAGTAAGCCAAGTATCGATCCCATAGGGACTGAACCAAGGTAATAATCGGATTAAGTGTTAATGAACTCTAACTCTAACAATGCAGACAACAATTTAAAGAAGATTTTGAGAGTTGGTTTCCTAATTTATACTAATCTAGGACAAAATGATAAAATGAGTCTGAACTATAGTAATGAGCAAGCTGAGGCCAAACGAACATGCAGGGAAGTAATTTATCGATACAATTCGGTTAATCTTTCCTTCGGTTGCGAGTCAAGAATTATTGCCTATGGAGAGAAACTTTCATATTCTACCCAACTTAAGAATCATGAACCTTCGACCTACATTTCTGTGATAAAAGAATTTCATGTTCTAGCCATACGAAACGGATTCCTTAATTGACTAATACGACTTTCAGATATATTTCTATTCTGAAGGTAAATCAATTCTCAATTTTCCCAAACTAAGAAGAGATCATATCCTACCAATTCATAACTTTCCAATTTCTTTCTTTTTCAAGATAAAATTGGATTTTTTAGATATACATTAACATTGGCCAGACACTAATGCAGTAAGAACAAGAATTGATAGAACAACCATGGAAGAAAAGATGAAAAACCAAAATGATCAATAATTACATTCCACTAAAAATGTTCTTAACCTCAGCAAGAAGTGAATTTAGCCACTCATTTGTGGATTAAACATCATCAAATGAGTATAAATCATACAAACAATTGAAATAAAGGAGAAAGAGTTAGAGAAGAACCCTAAGATTTTCGTCTTCTCAACTGCCTGTAACCCACATTCTTGCTCAACTAAGTCAGAATAATTAAAACTAAACCTAAGTGTTCTATTTATACTAGTGGGAATTTTTTTTGGAATAACAAGCAACGTGTCACAGAGTGCATCACGGAGCACTGCCTCCGTGACACGGTGCAAACGTGGACCCTCACTGGAATTTTATGTTCCAGGTAAATATAGGCAACGTGCCACGGCATGTAACGCGGGGTTTGGCCAACGTGCCATGGCGCCGTCGCGAACATTCACTGGAAATTTGCCAAAATAACTCATCCGAGGCAGACTGCCTCCGCGATGGCAGCGTGACACGGCTCCATTGCGGAGCCCCTTTATTTGCTGCTTTTCCTTGACCTTTTCCACTGCTTGCTTCCGCGTCCATTCCCGATTTTCACCAACATGCAACTTAGCTTCCTAAAATTACATTTTTCCTGCAAAACAACACTAATCATGTTGGTTAGTATAAATTTACATTTTAACTACAAATCACATGAGAATGTATAAATAACGATAGATAAACAAGACAAAATAAATCATTTGAGCTTCACTTGGGCATATAATTCTGCCCAAGATTAGTGTTGTCCTATTAGCTCGTCTATGACTAGGGGCTTTTCAGATAGCTATGTGTAGATGTTCAGTGGTGTTGACTTGTAGTCCCGTTTATACTTTATGAGATACTACAATTCCACTCATGTTATGATATATGTTTTACTTCTACTTAGTTATATGCCCTTAATCATGCTATGTATGTGCCAAGAGTTAGGTTGGAGCCATTCGTGGTTCTATGTCCCGTGTCATGGTCTAGGATCGATGCTTGGGTTGTGACACTCTATTAGCTAATTCCTCCAAAAGACATTTACAGAGGTGACCTCCTTGTTCCTCAACTTCCAAATATGACGGTCAAGAATCTCAATTGGAAGTTCCTCATAGGTTAGGCTATCCTTCATACCAATACACCTTACAAGCACAACTAGAGACGGATCGCCAATGCACTTCTTTAAGAATGACGCATGAAAAATTAGATGCACCAGAGCTACTCCAAAGGAAACTCCAACTCCTACACCACCTTGCCAACGCGCCTCAGAATCCTATAAAGACCAACATATTAGGAACTCATAACCCCCTTCATGGATGACACCTTTAGAAATACCCAATGATCAATCGCGAACTCAAGTTCTCTCCTCCTCACATCTACATAGGATTTCTTAGGCCTATGGGATGTTTTCAGCCTCTCCCTAATAAGCTAAACCTTCTCCATATCCTCATGAACTAAATTTGGCCCTATCAGCATAGCCTTGCCTACCTCAAACCATCCAATAGGTGATCTACAAGTTCGCCCATAAAAAGCCTTAAACAGAGCCATTTGAATGCTAGAGTGGTAACTATTGTTGTAGGCATATTCAATGAGAGGAAAGTGATCATCCCAAGAACCCTTAAAATCAATCACGCAAGCTCTAAACACGTCCTCCAAGGTTGGAATGCTTCGCTTAGCCTTACCATTCATTTGTGGGTGAAAATTTGTGCTAAGCTTGACCCAGGTACCAAGGCCCTTCTGAAATGACTTCCAAATCTATGAAGTGAACTGAGTAACCCTATCTAGAATAATGAAAAACAGGACCCATGCAACCTAACAAATTCCCCTATGTAAAGTCTAGTGTAATCCTCGACTGAATCTGTAGTCTTAACTGATATAGAATCATGGTATTGGTGATACGAGGTAAACTTGAGATAAAGTATGTATTTATCTTTTCCAACTTCCAAGTAGGAATACTGATATCCTGAAGCATACCTTCTAATCTCTAATGCTCGACCTTCACCTATTGGCAATTCGGACACTTGACCACAAATTACGCAATGTCTTTCTTTATGTCATTCCACTAATAGACTTCCCGAAGATCACAGTACATCTTAGTGGAACTTGAATAGATAGAATATCGAGAAGTATGAGCCTCTCTTAATATTCTCTCTCTCAAATCATCCAAATCTTGAACAAATAGTCAGCCTTGATATCAGAGTACACCATCTCCCCCTTGGAAGAAAACCTCAACCTTCTAATTTAGGATTGCTTCCTTTAGCTTGACCAAGATAGCATCCTCATCTTTCCTTGCCTTAACTTTTGACACCAATAAAGAATCCGCACCATTCTTAACCACAGCACCACCATCTATTGAATCAATAAGAAGAACTCCCAAGCGAGCAGCCTATGGGACATCTTTCACCAATTCTTGCCTCCCATCCTCGACATGTGACACACTTTCGATGGACAACCTGATAAGCGCATCTGCCACTACATTGGCCTTGCCCGGATGATAAAGAACGCTCACAAGTCCTTGAGAAGCTCAATTAATCTCCTTTGCCACAAATTCAAGTCCTTATGAGTGAACACATACTAAAGACTCTTGTGGTCTATCAACATATCCACATGCACCCCATACAAATAGTGCCTCAAAATTTTCAAGGAAAACATCACTACTGCTAACTCAAGGTCACGCGTTGGATAATTCTTCTCATGAGCCTTAAGTTGTCTTGAGGCATAAGAAATGACCTACCCATGATGCATCAACACACACCCAAGGCCAATTCTAGAGGCATCACAATATACCACAAAGCCATCAGTGCCTTCTAGCAGGGTCAAGGTTGGTGCGGAAATGATTCAAATCTTTAACTCTTAACAACTCTTCTCACACTCATCAGACCACTGGAATTTGACCTTCTTCTAGATCAGCTTAGTCAAAGATGCTGCGATGGATGATGAACCTCCAATAGTAACCAGTTAAATCTAAGAACCTTCTAATGTCAGGTTGAATGATATGTCTATAGCCAGTTCTTCACCGCCTCAATCTTCTGAGAGTCTACCTGAACACCCTCACCAGACACCACATGGCATAGAAATGCAACCGACTATAACCAGAACTCACATTTACTAAACATAGTAAATGACTGATGATCCTTAAGGGTCTGCAACACAATTCTCAAATGAGCGGCATAATCTTCCTCGCTCAAAGAATACACAAGGATGTCGTCTATGAAAATAAAAATAAACATATCCAAATACTGCTTGGACACCCTATTCATCGAATCTATGAAAACTACAGGGACATCCATTAGTCCAAATGACATAACAACATACTCATAGTGACTATACTGATTCTTCAAGGTTGTTTTCAAAATGTCACTCTCCCTAACTCTGAGTTGGTTATAGCTGGATCTGAGGTCTATCTTTGAAAAGCACTTCGCACCTTAAAGCTGATCAAACAAGTCATTAATCCCAGGGAGAGGATACTTATTCTTGATTGTAACCTTGTTCAATTGGTGATAGTCAATTCACATTCTGAGATAACCATCTTTCTTCCATACAAAGATGACTGGAGCACACATAGTGGACTTACTAGACCTGATGAAACCCTTATCTAAGAGATCTTTCAACTGTTCCTTCAACTCCTTTAGCTCAATTGGAGCCATTCTGTAAGGAGGAATGGATATGAGATAGGTGTCAGGTAGAAGGTCAATATCAAAGTAAATCTCTCTCTCGGGAGGGACTCCTGATAAATCATCTAAGAACACCTCTGGATACTCACATACAATCGAGACTAACTAGAAAGTCAGGGTTTCAGACATAGAATCATTAACCAGAACTAAATGATAAACAAAACCCTTGTAGATCATCTTTCTATCCTTCATATAGGAAACACAGCGACCTACAGGCACTACGAAACTACTCTTCCACTCTAGGACTAGTTCACCCAAAATTCAAAACTCTACCACTTGGGTCCTAGAATTGATTGAAGCATAGAAATAATACAACCAATCCATGCTGAAGATGACATCAAAGTTGTTCATTTTTAACTCTACTAAGTTGATTGAGGTGATTTTTTGAAGAACTGTAATCGGGCAATTTCAGTATACTCGTCGCGCTACAATTGACTCACCAATAGGAGTAGAGACTAAGAAAGGATCTTATAGGATTTCAAGAATGATACCGAAATTGATAGTAACATTGGCATTTACAAAGGATAAAGTGGCTCCTGGACCTAGCAATGCGTAAACATCTAGATGGGAAACTCGTAACATACCATATCGGGTGAACTATCCTAATCCTATCGAGATAAAAGTGCATTAAAGAGGTTCTCGCACTATTCTCCAATGGCACTAGAAGATGTGTCTAGCTGAGATGGGAGAGCTACTAGAGATGCAGAAGTGGTGGCTGGGGCACGACCTCTACAGTCACCCTGTTTGAATGAATGACAATATCTAAGTCTGTGTTTGGGCTTCCCACACCTGAAGAAAGCATCTAAACCAACCAAGAACTCTCCAGGGTGGTTCTTACCACACTTCCAACACCTAAAGAAAGCATCTAAACAAACCAAGCACTCTCCAGGGTGGTTCTTACCACACTTCCAGCAAACTAGAAAAGTGCACACCCAAGATATGTTCCTCTAACCCTTAGAGTCTGATGCTTTACCTCTTTGGTCAACCCTCGGCCTAAATGGAACACTGGCAGATGATGGAACTGGGGTGATGACCTCTGATGGGTCTGAGAATGGTGCCCACCACCTATCCTCTACTATGAGAACTCGAAGTTCCCTTTCCTAGCCCTCTTGGTCTTCCTCTATTTCATAATAGCCTAGAAGCACCTAAAACTAGACTCGGGGTTTGAAATGGGAACTGAAGAAATATTTGCAATTTTGACTTAGGACGACTGATGGTATGAGTCATAGGAAAGACCTACGACCTGTAGGAACCACTTGTGGTTAGCAGTTATGTGGGAAAGAGTTGGTAACAATGAGCCTTGTAATGACCCATAGGTTGAAAGTACGACTCATTAGTTGAAGTCATGGGTTATTTCTGAAATGGTCAGGAGGGAAGGTACGACTCGTGGTATGGCCTAAGGTAGGGAACCACAAATCGTTACTTCCACCCATAGGAAGGAGTAGGGGATTTCTCCCAGTTATGATAATGGATGGATCCCACAACTCATTGGATGAAGTTATAAGTTGTGGTGTGGCTCATGGAAAAGTTCGAAAACTAAGGTTTTAGCAAAGGTGGCAACGAGAGGAAACCATAACCCGTTTAATCGAGGAACAATCCATAGGATGAGTCGTGGTACCTGGTAGTGTATAATTGTCCTGCATTTTAATTAGGGCAATTTCATAATTCCTAAGCTCCTAAGCCCTAAACTACATCATTTTAAGCTTAGATAAGGGGAGTTTTAAGAGGGTTAAATCTATCCTAACCTATTCCCTGCACATGCATGCAAACTAGAGAATTTCTAAAGGAAGAACAAGCCTAAAACTATCCAAATTTCTTCTCCCATTCCTTTGGGCTTTCAAGGAAGAGTGTAAGATCAGATTACCCAGGTATGTAGGGTTGTGAATGAGAGTTCCTCCTCACTCTAATACCCCAATTTCCCTCTATGTTCATGAATTTAAGTATTAAAGTAGGTTTGATGATCTTAAGGGGTTTTAACCCCAAATTTATGGGATTCTCCTTGATTTGATTATGGTTCAATCCTCTTTAAGTTATAAATATTGTTTTAAGATCAATGGGAAGATTTTATACTTAAATTGATAATTTTATGGTTTCAAATCTTATTCAATCTATGCCCAACTATGCGAAGTTTCATGGAAAGTCAAGTTATGATCTATTATGATTTTGATCTTCGTAAGCCTAAATTATTAAATTATGATTTATGATATGATTTCTCTTCAAGTACTCTTCATGGATTTATGAATGTCAAGTATATGAATTTTCACATATATGCATGTTCTCCATGATTTATGAATTTATGACTTTTGGCTGATTCACGGGCCCTTAATCATGGCTAGTTATGTATTTCAAGTATGATCAAACATGTCATGATTTATTGGCCATGAACTTCATGAATGTTTCCACGATCACTATATGAGCCCTCATGTGCATGTCTTTGGTAGCAATGTCTAGCATCGAGTAAACCCGACGTTTAAGTAAACCTTGTTGTCTCAAAACTACATGCCATCATTGGTATATGTATTCATGGATCCCCTTTTGATATCACATCATGCACGTACCTTGCCTGGCAAGCTTGGGACGGCTCTACCCACTTGAGAAGGATAGTTGGGGCATCATGTAAACTCTATGATGTGTTGTGAGCTTACAGCACTTTCGATGCTTAAAGTTGATAAAATAGCATGGACTTAGGTATGTTTATATGGATATGAGTCACTTTTACTTTGATTTCACGAAAAATAAGTGTTGGAGAAAAAATGTGCAAAAGAGGCTGAAAAAATTAGAAAAACAGTCAAGTACAAGTCCTAGTACAAGTCGTACCTTGATTGTACGAGCTGTACTGAGAATTGATGGTGAAAGTCAGAAGGATGGAATAAGAGTAAGTCAATATACGACTCTCAGTGTGAGTCGTTGACCAAGATGGTATGATTCGTAACTACAGTGTTGGAATTGTTTGGAGAAATTTGCACAAAGGAAGTCTCTTGGTACCAGTGGAACTCACGAATCATAGCACCCACATATGACCCATACCATGAGCCGTGGGGAGATTCAAGTAATTCTTTAAAACTTGGCAGAACTTCAGATATAACAAGCAGTATGAGTCATAGGAGGAGGGTACAAGGCGTACCACAACACTCGTGGAAAACTTTTGAAGATGACAGAGTTCTCAAGGCCAAGCCACGGATGCATTATATGACTTGTAGGACTGTGGTATTAGTCGTACCAGCCTGCCAACACTTAGAAAGATTTGGAGTATCCAAGGAAGTATGTGAAGCAGGTACAACCCACACAATCCTGCTATGGGTCATAGGCTTAGTCGTGATACAGTTAGCACCAAATATGGAAATTTCCCTGTTAGCTTAGGAAAAGGTTTCTAATGTCTATATAAATAACTTTTATATTTTATTTTTGCCAGAGAACATAGATATGAAGTAGTAGAAACGTGTTGAGAATATTGTTTTTGAATTTTTTTCATGTTTTGAAGAGCAATTCTTAGGATCAAACTCTTGATTTCATCCATTGATCTTGAGATTGTTCTTTGATATTCAGATCAAGTTTTCTTCCAATTATTATTGTAAGTATTTAATTATGTGTTTGTCTATGAATGCAAATTATAATCTTACAATCATGAGAGGCTAAAACCTCTACGACTAAGGGTAGTGGAAACCATGGTGGATAAACGAAATTGGGTTACAACAAAAGTGATTCAAAACCAATGCTAAATGCTTGTATTGTATTCTCTTCATCTTTAAACGTTTCTTAATGGTGTACAATATTAGGACTTGCCCGAATTCTTTAATTGCTTGAATCTAGAGAAGTAGAGATTAGGAAAAGAGAATTACAACAAAGCCTTGGTCTTTATGTTCATTGTATTAACTTGAGTTGTGGTCGCAGGATAGTTAAATTTGGAACATATTGATAATGGTTAGTTTGAAATAGGAATGAACCAGTCGTTTGGATGAACTCTAGTTATCAATTCTACAAGTAAGCATTGGGATTGATCACATGTGTATACCTGAATTAGTTATGAACCCATGGGGAAAACTTACCCTACTATTTGCAAATCTTGATATCAATCACAACTATAATCTTGTTTTAATATTTTTTCTTTGAAACCCTCCAATTTGGAGATAACTCACCAACAATTTCAATTATCGGTATTAGTCTAGATCTTACCCTACTCCTAGGAGTTAAACCCCAACTTCTTTGTTGGGTTCTTTATTGACAACATCTACTTCATACTTTGCCAAAAAGTGCGAGTTTGAGCATTATCAGAAAGTGGTGTCGTTGCCGGGGAATATGGCTAAGATTAGATAAGTGCTTATATTTGACTTTTGGTTGTTATTTCCTGAATTATGTTTTCTTTTTGTTTTTGAATATCTATAGGTTTCCTCTTGGTGAATGCCAAGTACTCGTCCGAGTGGAAACCCCCTGATTCGTTTGGATCTCAAACTTGAAAGAACACTGCAAAAAATGGAGTACCAAGAGCACAGAGATGCCCATATTGTTGAAGAAGCTAGGCAAGCTGAGCTAGCTCAGCAAACTGCACTTCAGGATGAAAGGGATGCCCGAGATGAGGTTGTTAATGCTAGTCACCATGGAAGGGTCAACAAAGGTCAAAGATATGCCCCTTAATTCTTCGATGAGGCTGACCTAGACATTGATGAAATAGGGTCAACTGGAGCTATTTACCACCACCATTGCCTGCTGGGGCAAAATTTGACATCACTAGCCCCATGATCAAATTATTGAACACGAAATGGGTGTTTAGCAGTTACACAGCTAATGATGCCAAACTACACCTGATGAATTGTTGTGGGAATATGCAATGCGTATAGGTTAACGGAGTCAGCCAGCATGCTATAAGGCTAAGACTCTTCCCCTTTTTCTCTGTCTAGGGAGGCCATTTTATGGTTATTGGAGTTTCCCAATGACTTCATTACCAATTGGAGGGAGCTCAAGAAAGCTTTTTTAGAGAGATTATTTCCACCCTCCAGGATGCTACAGCTTAACGACAAAATCTATAATTTTTGACAACTAAAAGCTGAGGCACATCATGAAACCTAGTTGATATTCAAGAAGAAGTTTACCAAGTGTCTGAACCACAAAATTCCTGCTGACATCTTGTTGGAGATTTTCTATATATCCTTGAATAATTGTACAAAAGCAGTAGCGGACACATTGGCAGGAGGAGCACTGATGAGCCACACTTGGGAGCAAGATGCCAGTATTCTAGATAGAGTGACCAAAACAAATAGACCATGGCACACCTGGGAAGTAGAAGCAGCATTTGGTACATATGTTGTTGGTTTGATTGCAGAACGATGGAGGATGGAAGAACAACGTGACCAGGAATTGGCTCATATGCACACATCATTGGATATGCTCACTAAGCATATCATGGGAGATGGAGCCAAAAAAGTTAATGCAGTGGAGACACAGGGATAGGAACCAGGGCCTAACCGCTCAGACTCTAAGATAGAGTCAAACTTCTTGGACAACTAGACGGCGGGTTTTCGAGCCAACACCCAAGGGTTTGGACAAGACACTTGGCGCCAAGGTTCTGGAAACCCAGGTCAAAACCAATACAAAGACAATTATAATTGGAATGGGTACAAAGACAGAAGCCGAGGTCGTGAGCGCGAGGGAGATTGGAGAAGGAATAATGGTTACCACAATGATCGACTAGGATTGTATGTGCCTCCTAATACATGTGAGGGGGAGGTTGGACAGTCAAAGTTGGAGAGCATGATGGCTGAGATGCTAAAGAATGTGAGATTCACAGATGATCAGTTGAAAGACATCTGTAATGATATATCGAGCATGGGTTAGAGAGTGGAGTCACATGCTACGGCTATCAAGCAAATCAAGGAACATCTAGGGAAACTTCCAGCATCTATGAACCCTAGGCAACATGGTACACTACCTAGAGACCAGTCTAGAATCCAATGAATGATGGTCATGCATGGCTGTGGTGACTAGGAATTGAAAGACCACTGTTGATCCGCTCTGTCGGTTGTAGTTGAAAGGAAGAAAGGGAGCATAATCGATGATGAATAAGATGTTGCTGAGAAGGAGCATAATGAGGATGCTATGTTGACTGAGGCTCCAAGTGTTGAAAAGGTGCCTGAAGTTGAATAAGGAGAGAAGCAAGGAGCTACACAAATTTACAAGGCTATTCCACGACCGCCGCCACCGTTCCCTAAAAGAATGAAGAAGAAGGTGGAGAATTGTAAGTTTCATAAATTTCTGTCAATGCTCAAATATTAATCTTTAAACATACCATTGGTCGAGGCATTGGAACAAATGCCGGGATATGCCAAGTATATGAAGGACCTTGTCATGAAGAAAAGGTCTGTGAGCTATGAGCCTATGGATAATGTTCATCATTGTAGTGCTATAACCTCAGGGGTCCTTTCCTAGAAGAAGGAAGATCCAGGTGCCTTCACTATTCCATGCACAATTGGTGATGTTGAGTTCGCGAGCACTCTGCCATTTGGGAGCAAGCATTAATTTGATACCATTAGCTATTTTTAAGCAGCTAGGCTTGGGAGCCCCCACACCGACTATCATGCGGCTCTTGATGGATGAAAGAATTGTGAAGAAGCCTGTGGTGATCTTGTTCGATGTGCTTGTTAAACTGGATGCATTCATATTCCTAGCGGACTATGTGATCCTTGATTGTGAGGTTGATTTTGTGGTCCCCATAATTTTTGGGCGACTATTCCTTGCCACTGGGAGAGCTTTACTAGATGTGGAGGTTGGCTAGTTGAATTTCAAACTTAATAAAGAAGAAATCACCTTCAATGCCTGCTGGTCAATGAAGCAACCCAAGGAGTACAGAGTTGTCTCAACAATACAGGATGAATCCGAGTTCCTTGACGAAGTCTGAGTAGTCAAGAGACCTACTTCGTGCCACGATGTTAAATCAGGCGCTTCATGGGAGGCAACCCATGTGGTGATTTGATGAATTAAGAGTAATCAAACCACCTGCCTCGTGATGATGTTAAATCAAGCGCTTTTTAGGAGGCAACCCAAGTTGACTAACTTATGTGTGTTCAATATGCAGGGGAACAAAAATAGGTGGTAGAAGAACTACTGAACAGACAGGTGCTATGGTTCTCAGTACGACTCATCAGATGATTGTACGGGTCGTAGTACTCACTATGGTTATGAATTATGCAAGGCATGGATCTCAATGTAAGAAAGAACTACAAGTCATAGTACGAACCGCACCCCTATAGTACGAGTCGTAAGATGTGCCGCAGGTACAAAGGTAAGTTTCTCAATCTCTCTGTTAAAAGTCCAAGGGAAGAGTCGTAGGGACTTCCTACAAGTCGTGCCATGAGCCGTAATGGGTTAAAAATCTGAAAATCACCCGACTCGGCCCAAAATTTTGAAATCTACCCTATAACCTATTTAAACTCAAACAAATCGTACCCTTCTCCCATGCACTCAAAACCGAAGTCAAAACCATAACACATGACTCCCTCACACCAATAACTCAAAATCAAGATCAATTGAGCAAATGTTTGCTCAAATTACACTGAGAATCCCAACTTACAACCCTAGTTTCTGATTGTCAGTCGAAGTAAGCAACATTCAAGTAAGTGTACTCTTTGAATTTGATAATTGTGACCTGTTGTGCTGGATGAAAACCTATTTAATCCCTGAGAGTCCTATCAATGCTTGATAAATTAAAAAGAATAATGACCAGGGATGTGAACAAGTTGTGTGCGATTCTGTAGGGGATTTAACTTGTAAAAGTCGCACATTGAACTGTTAAACTTGAGTTACAAGTTGTGATTAAAAAGGGGAGGAATGGGTAACTGTAAAACATGATAAATGCATGCTTGGACTTGGGAAATTTTGAGTACCCAACACTAAATTGAAATTTCCTGCAAACTGAATCAAAAATAAGGCAGGGACGGTCTTCACAAGCCTTCCTACGACTCGTGGTTTCATACTACGACTCATAGGATCGCTCGTTGGGACTTTCCCAAGATAAAATTGTAATATTCATGAGGTTTGAATCCTTGTACGGCTCGTGGTTGCCTTCTACGAGTCGTATCTAGCAATCATACCAACAATATGAAAAGGGTCAAGTCCACAATTGACAGTACGATCCTTCCTATGACATATGGAATCAACTTACGGATCGTACCATGAGTTATGGAAAAATACAAAACATTTGTTTCAAGGGGAATCCTCATACGACTCATCGTGTGGACCGCACCTTCATGTTACTTGTCGTATCTCAGAGGCATAACACTAACAGGAGAGATTACGAATCTCAGTACGAATCGTACCTCCAAGGTATGACCCGTACTATAGATCCGTGATAAATTACAAAGGTCTTTTTTTCTTGCTTTATTTTTCTCAGATTTGGAAATCTAACCCTTTTTCTCCACAGGTAAAATGATGCAGAAACAAAAAGCATCCAAAGAAACTGCTCGGAGGACATTGCTTGATAAGACCTCCGAATCCGAACAAGCAGGAAACTCCCCTCGTGGTTCATTAGAGGAATGCTGAGTTGATACATTTGATACTAACGGGACCCAAACCACTATGGTGAAGGCTAAAGCCCAGGCTGTAGCGGCCACTGCCACATCTGCTGGTGCCCTAGTCTGAGGAGGGAGCGGAGGAAAGAGTCCAAGAGTCCGAAAACTGCTCTAATGAAGAAGAGGGGTTCGAGGAGGCCTAATCCGGAGATGCAAGAAGTAAGTTTGGATTAGAGGAGGAAGCACCCAATGCCAAGAAGGAGCATACTCCACCTAGGAAGAACCACACCATTCGATGGAGAGTTCCAAGAGCCCAGGAAATATATGAACAAGGCATTCCTCTCACAGCCAAAACAAACCTAGCGGAGCATTCAAGAAGAGTTGTGGATCCTCATGAATTCATTGAATGAGGTGGAGGAGATGAAGCGGATATTTAGCTTCTATGGATTTGATTAGATGGCTAGGGCCCCGGATCGATAATCTTTAGAAATCATCCGGGAGTTCTATGCCAATTATTTAGCAACAATGTAGCAGAAAGCAAAAGAGGGGAAAAAGTTGAAAGATCAGCCCAAGCTGGAGAGCGTCATGGTTAGAGGCCGAGAGGTTGATATATCTATTGCTCGAGGGTATTATATGAGCCCTAGTTCATACCACCACATGCTACACTGGAATATGACTATCGGGTGGAGGCCTTGAAACAGATCAAGTAATTGGGTTTCGATGAAAGGCAAAGGCAAATTCAATAGTTGTCAGGAGTGACTGCTAAGGACAAAGAAGAGGCAAAGTGGATCACTAGCGGCAAGTAGGTTACTACGAACTCGTTAAACTTCATAGCAAAAGCCTGATGGATGTTAGTGCACTACCGGTTGGACCCGACAGTAAATGATAACATCCTTAGCATAGATAGAGTAGCTTTGGTGGATTTTATCATGTCTAGATACCCCATCAATATCCTGAGGGTCATTACTGAGGAGATGTGGATTGAGCTATGGGATTGAGCACTACCATTCCATTCCCGAGTCTCATTTTCAAATTTTGCACAGAGGTGGTCATCAAGGTGCATCATGGTGAGGAACACCTGATCAGAGGATAGAAAATCGCTAATATTAGCCTAATTTGGGATGAGATGAACAATATAAGTTGGGCCCAACTTTCCACTGTAGTCCCATTATCATTGATAGATGGGGGCAGAGGTGAATTCCCCCACTTCACAAGAGCAGGGTGAGACACCAACTACAGATTCCAGTCATTCAAATGTAGCTCCTAGCACTTTTGCTGCACCACCTATGAGCCTCCCGAGCCAGACTCCAGTTGTTATACCTCTGAAGCCCAAAGATCATACCCGGGAGTTGAAACTGAGAAAAAACTTAAAATCTGGCATCAGGCACAGAACGAGTCGTGAGGAGACCTGTGAGAGAAGCCCATGTGTCGTGATGTTACTCGTGGGAAGGCCCAAGTGATGAGTTTGTAGTTGGGAAATAGGAACCCCACAGGCGTGACCACGACTTCTGGTCAGGCCCCACGAGTCGTTAGTCAGTCGTAGGGAGTGGTGTTTGAGTAAAGAGGAGAATAGAGACAATGTATTTGACAGGAGGACCCCATGAGTCGTGGTCAATTCCCACAATTTGTAGGGTGGGTCGTGACCAAGCAGGGTATAATTTTGTTGAACTAAGGCAGTGCATATCATGGATGTTGACCACGAGTCATGGTTACCAAGAAACAAGTCATTAAGTGTTTCGTTACAAGCTCAGCAGACATAAGAAGCAGGGAACTTTATAGAAGACTCTACGAGTTGTGGCCCAGGGTGACGAGTCGTTAGGTCCCTCATTAGGACCAACTGGCAGTTATTTTCTGCGAATTTAATAAGGGCTTTTTTGTAATTCCAAAGATCCTAAGGCCTAAACTACGTCATTTTGATTTACGAATTTTAGTCCTTATTCATTCATGCATGCAAGGTAGAAAGTGAGAGAGGGTGATAAAGCTTAGTGTTCTTCAATTTCCCTTCTATTTCTTCTTGGGTGTCATGACCCGAACGGAGGCCCGGATCATAACACGAGACAAGGAGCCCCAAGAGACCCCAAGTTTACCCATGGCATAAGCATACATCTAATTCAATCAATAAAACTAATAATCAATAATATAATCATAGCGGAAGTCTAACTTAACATAACAGCGAAATACGAAATGTGAAGCTGAAATCATACATGTGTCTAAAAAGCCTCTAAACATGACGAGTTGATGGGACAAGAACCCAACTAACTCAACAAAATTGAAATTGAAATACATATAGGAAGTCTGAATAGTCTAGTCCTCAAGAGATGAGGACTCACCAACAACGAAGATGCTAACTCTGAAGTCGAACTATGAGCAGGGCTAAATCATAGAGTCGGGTCCTGTATCATGAAACAATATAGCATAGAGTTTGCGGTCAGTACATGGAATGTACCGAGTATGAAAGGTAAGTAAAATCTCTCAAATAAGTAAAATCATTTAAGAACATGCATAATGTAAAACATAAACAATGAGAATCTGAGAGTAGGGCTTGGATGCATTCTTTCTGAAATGATTGTCTCATCATAACACAACATATTGTTGAATAATGGGATACTCGTCTTTTAAATGACATACCACGATAGAGCTTACGTGGTCCCAACTATCATACTCAATTGGTAGAGCCGTCCATAGCCTTGTTAGGGCTAGGGACGATACCATGATATCGATATCAAGCTGAAGGCCCATTCGGGCAAGGGAAGCTCACAAAGGAGGTACCAAAGTCATAATGTATAAACCTACATTGGCGCGTAGTTCTGAGGCATAGGTTGATTAACCCTCAGCCCGCTCGGTGCCAGACACTACTCCCAAAACATACATATGCTCTACATCATTATTCAACGAAGCTCAACATCATCTATTGATGAAGCTCATAAATCAAATACATCTCAAAGTGGAATTCATGCATAAGAGAAGCTTTAACTCAAACCATACCACAAGCTGTAAAAGATATTTGGGAGTCTTCACTCCAAAACCATGTGGTATGCTATGCATATGAAAAGCTTTAACTCAAACATACTGCAAGATGAAAAATATAAGTGGGAGACTTCACTCCAAAACCATGTGGTAAGCTTAATTCCAGATATCACCAGTCATACTTTGAATGTGGGGCATTGCCCAAAGACTTATCATACTTGAAAATACTCAATTCATATTGAAAACATGATTATAACTATGGGTAGCTTGAAAACATACTTTTCATCATAATATCTCATCATCATCATACATTCATCACAAATCTCATCTTTCATGAACTTCTCATCAATGGGATTTTTCATTCATAAAGCTAGAAACATGATTTTTAATTAAAAACATTATAAAACTCGCCAATGCTTCGCAATTTAATATAAGAAAAGTATTTAAATCATACCCATATAAAAAATTAGGGAGTTCATGCGTTGGGTTAAAACCTCATAGATTAGTCATTGATCAGTCATGATTTAGAGAGGAATTGGGCATGAGCGTGAAAGTAATCACCTATTCATAACCCTACATACCTGTTGGTAGTTGATTCTTACACTTCTTCGAACGCCCAATAGGAAATTGAAGGAATTTGAAGAACACTATCTTGATCACCCTCTCTAACCTTTCTACCTCGCATGCTTTGAATAAGGCCTAAAACAAACTTAACCCCTTTAAAAGTCACTATTCATAACTCAAAACGACGTAGTTTAGGCCTTAGGATCTTAGGAATTACGGAAAAGACCTTACTAAACTTGCAAAAAAGTAACTGCCAGGTGGTCCTAATGAGAGACCTAATGACTCATTACCCTGGGCCACGACTCATTGAATCATCCATTAAGTACACTGCTCATCTGATCACCTCGGCTCGTCACCGGCAACCTCACGACTCGTTACTGGTGACCATGACTCGTGGTCACCACCCGTTATGTACACTGCCTCCATGCCAATTATTTTATCATTAGCTAACCACGATCCTCCCCACGAATTGTTGGGACTATCCTCGACTTGTGGGGTCCTTCCATCAAGTACACTGCCCTTCTTCCTTCTCTTTTCCTTCTCACCCACCCCATGACTGACCTAACGAATCATGGGGCCTAAACATGGGTCGTGTTCACGCTCTTGGGGGTCCTTTTTCTCCAAATTTCCACACTATTCACCTGGCCTCCCCATGAGTCACATCACGAATAGTTGGCTACACCAACGGGTCATCTCACGACTCGTTATGTTCCTGGTGCCAGTTTTTAATATTTTCTCTGTTTCAATGCCCGGATCTAATCTTTGGACTTTCGAGGTATAACAATATCTCCCCCCGGGAACATTCATCCCCGAATGTTTGAAAACATATAGAAAAACAGAGAAATATAGTTATCATACTCACATACTAATCATTTAAACTGAAAATTGATAATATGACTAACCCCGATTCAAACTACATAGCTGAACTGATTTCACAAACCATACACACATCCATACACATAAAAGAAACTTGGGCACATGAATTGAATATGACAACTAAATATAGTTTTAGGTCAGAACTGAGCCGGTAGAGAATAAATGTGGGTATCTATACATAATATCTGCCTCGGCTTCCCACATAGCTCCCTCAACATGTTGATTCCTCCATAACACTTTAACTGAAGCCACTTCCTTATTACTTAGCCTTCAAACTTGACGATCCAGTATTTCAACCGAAACCTCCTCATAACTGAGGCTGTCTTTCACACCAACACTGTCCGTTGGGAAAACTAGAGCTGGATCACCCAAACACTTCTTCAAGAGCGACACATGGAATACAAGATGCATAGAAACTAATTCTGAATACAACTCCAACTCATAAGCCACCTTGCCAACACGTCTCACTATCTGGTACGGGCTGACATAGTGGGGACTAAGTTTCCATTTCTTTCCTAACCACATCTCTCCCTTCATGGGAGACACCCTTAGAAAAACCCAGTCATCGACTTCAAATTCTAATTCTCTTATTCTTACGTCAGCATAGGACTTTTGGCAACTCTGGGCAATTTTCAACCGGTCCTTTATCAATTAAACCTTCTCCATAGCCTCGTGAACCAAATCTAGTCCTATCATCGCTGCTTCGCCAACCTCAAACCATCCAATGAGCGACCTACACCTCCGCCCATAGAGAGCCTTGAACGACGTGATTTGGATACTGGAACGATAGATGTTGTTGAAGGCAAATTCAATAAGTGGCAAATACTCATCCTAGCTACCTTTGAAGTCAATTACGCATGCTCTCAACATGTCCTTGAGTGTCTAGATTGTCCACTCTGCTTGACCATCTGTTTGTGGGTGAAATGCTATATTGAGCTTAACCTGTCTACCTAATCCTTTTTTAAACAACTTCCAAAAACTGAGGCAAATTGAGTACCTATATCTGAAATGATGGATAAGGGAACTCCATGCAATCGGACTAGCTCTCTGATATATAACTTGGCATAATCCTCCGCTGAATTCGTGGTTTTGACCGGCAGAAAATGAGCAGCCTTGGTCAATCTTTCTACCACAACCCAAATAGAGTCATATTGTCGACGAGTACAAGGATAACCTATGATGAAATCCATATTAATTTCTTCCTGAAGTACACCTCCCGATCTCTGGTGCTCAACCTTTACTTGCTGACAGTTCGGACACTTGGCTGCGAATTCTGCAATATCCTTTTTCACATTGTTCCACCAATAGATTTCCCATAAGTCACGATACATCTTGGTGGCACCTAGATGGATAAAGTACCTAGATCCATGAGCTTCGTGCAACATCCAACTCCTCAAATCATCTACATCCATAACACATAGGCGACCTTGGTACCGAAGCACACCATCTCCCCCTTAGGAGAAGGCCTTTACCTTTTGATTCTGAATGGCTTCCTTTAACTTTACCAAAATTGGGTCCTTATCTTGCCTAACTTTTACATCAGTCACCAAGGACGATTCTCATCCATCCTGAACCATAACACCGCCATCGGTCGAGTTAACCAACCTAACTCCCAACCTTGCGAGTTGATGCACATCCTTCACTAACTCCTTTTCCCCTTCATCCACATGGGACACACTCTCCATAGAGAGCCTACTAGGTGCGTCCGCTACCACATTGGCCTTACCCAGATGGTAAAACACACTTATATCATAGTCCTTGAGTATCTCCAACCACCTCCTTTGCCAAAGATTAAGATCCTTCCGAGTAAACACATACTGCAAGCTCTTATGGTCCGTAAACACATCCACGTGGACCCCATACAAGTAATGTCACCAAATCTTCAATGCGAATACCACTGCAATCAATACAAGATCATGGGTCGGGTAATTCTTCTCATGGACTTTAGCTGTCTAGAGGCATATGTATAACCTTCCCGTGTTGCATCAACACATACCCTAGTCCTATCCTTGAAGCATCATAATACACCACGAACCCATAGGTACCCTCGGGTGGGGTCAACACCGATACTGAGGTAAGTTGAGTCTTCAACTCTTGGAAGCTCCTCTCACAAGCCTCCGACCATTGGAATTTCACCTTCTTCAGGGTCAATTTGGTCAAAGGTGATGCAATTGAGGATAAACCTTCCACGAACCTTCGATAGTAGACAGATAAATCCAAGAAACTCCAAATATCTAAAGGATTCACCGGTCTAGGCCAATTCTTCACCACCTCTATTTTATGAGAGTCAACCATTATGCCTTCGCTTGATACCACATGGCCCAAAAATGCTACTGAGTTCAACCAAAACTCACACATGCTAAATTTGGCATATAAGTGATGATCCTTGAGAGTCTAAAGCACTATTCTCAAATGAGCGGCATGTTCCTCCTCGCTCCGAGAGTATATCAGAATGTCATCAAAAACACAATCACAAACATATCCAAGTATGGCTTGAACACCCTATTCATCAAGTCCATAAAAGGTGCAGGAGCATTTGTTAGTCTAAAAGACATAACTACGAACTAATAATGACCATATCGCGTCCTGAAGGCTGTCTTCGAGATGTCACACTCTCGAACTCTGAGCTGACGGTACCTGGATCTGAGATCTATCTTTGAGAAACACTTAGCACCCTGAAGCTGATCAAATAAATCATCAATCCTAGGTAAAGGATACCTGTTCTTGATAGTGACTTTGTTCAATTGTCGATAATCAATACATATGTGAAGAGAATCATCTTTCTTTCGGACAAAGAGAACTAGTGCACGCCATGGGGACTTGCTCGGTCTAATGAAACCCTTATCTAACAAGTCCTTCAACTACTCTTTCAACTCTTTTAGCTCAACTAGAGCCATTCTGTAGGGAGAAATAGATATAGGTTTCATGTTGGGAAGAAGGTAAATACCAAAATCAATTTCCCTCTTAGGAGGAACACCTGGTAAATCATCAGGGAATACTTATGGATACTCACGTACTACTGGAACTGACTGAATAGTCAGGGTCTCAGATTCAACATCCTTAATCCTAACTAGATGATACATATGACCCATAGAAATCATCTTTCTGGCCTTAAGGTAGGAAATGAATTGACCTACAAACAAAGTTGAATTACCATTCCATTCTAAGACTAGCTCACCCAGAAATCTGAACTCTAACGCCCCAGTTCTACAATTAACTGAAGCATAGCAAGCAAATAGCCAATCCATGCGGAGGATAACATCAAAATCGATCATGGCTAACTATATCAAATCTGCTGAGGTGACCTTCTGAAGGATTGAGATCGAGCAATCTCTATACATTCGTCCGGCTATAATTGAGTCACCTACTAGAGTAGAAACTGAGAAGGGTTCTAACAAGACTTCTGGACTGACTCCGAAGCTACTGGCCACATAAGGTGTCACAAAAAACAAGGTCGCCCCCAATTCTAACAAAGCATAAAGATCAAAATGGAAAACTTGTAACAAACAAGTGACTATATCCGGGGAGACATCCTGCTCCTAGCAGGATGCTAAAGCATAGAATCTATTATGGCACTGACTGCCACCTGTGCTAGTAGATTCTCCCTGATGTCTAAGCGTTCCGGTGGGGATGCTGAACTAGAAGCTGGGCCTCGGCCCCCATCATGATCCTGCGTCGCTACTGGGCAATCTCTCAGCATGTGTTCGGGCTTCCCACACCCGAAGCAAGAACCTGTACCTGCTAGACACTAGCCCATGTGACCCGGCCACACCTGCGACAAACTGGAACACTAGAATCTGTGTGTCTGCTGCTCTGACCCCTAGAGCTTGATGCTCTCCTACTCTGATCGTGCCTCGATCTGGATGGCACACTTAATGCTAAAGATGTTGGGGCTGATGGTCTCTGGTGGGTCTGCTATCGGTGCCCACCTCCTGACCTTAGCTGTGAGAATCTATGGTCATCGGTCTTGGCCCTCTTGGCCTCCCTCTCACTCAGATGTGTCACCTCCATCTGATGGGCGTACAAGACTATTTGAGGAAAGTCCATGTCCTAATAAAGCATAGCGGTATTGCAATCTTTTTCTAAATAGCCCGCTACTCCATGAACAAATCTACTCACTCTTGCCCTCTAATCAGCTACTAACTCTGGGGCGTACCTTGATAGGCGAGTGAACTCGAGGGCATACTCCTGCACTATCATTCTCCCTTGCTTCAGGTTGATGAACTCAGCTGCCTTCAACTCCCTCATCTCATGAGGGAAGAACTGACCTAAGAATGCAATATGAAACTCCTTGTAAGTGACAGGGCCTACTCCGCCAACCCTACTATCCTTCTATTGGTTAAACCAGATATGCGCAACCCCTTTCAACTCACATAATTCCATTCACCCCCATAACCTGGGTGATCTTGACAATCTCATTTATGAACTCATGCGAGTCCTCATCTACTTTTGACCCGAGGAACTCCAATTGGTTCATTCTCAATAAGTCTCAGACTCGAGCCACCATTGCATTACCATTTTGCCGAATATGCGCAACATCCTGCTAATTGACCTGAGCAGTCAAGGCCTGCACAAGCATCTGAATAGCTGCCTAAAACTCAGCATGGGCAACTCTCCCCAATGCCTGGTGCTACTGAATTGGTGGGGCCTGTTGGTGCCCATTACTGTTGCCATCCTCGCGGCCTTCTCCATTCCCATTCCTTCTACCATTCATTCTTTGAGAAGCAATGATTCTGTAATCGCGAATACCATGATTAGAAGGATAGGGAGACATTTCATTGCACGACATAGATCATCAAAGAAGGGAACATTTCCTAAATGTCTCATAGCCTCTTCTTCATAAGTGGCGCGCTTCACTCCCATGAAAAAGACTCTACTCATTGCGGCTTTCAAACACCCTAGGACACTTCAAACCTACTGCTCTAATACCAAGTTTGTCATGACCCAAATGGAGGCTCGGATCGCAGCACGGGACAAGGAGCCCCAAGATATCCCAAGTCAACCCATGGCATAAGCATACATCTAATTTGATTAATGAAATTAAATAATCGAAAACAAAATCATAGCGAAAGTCTAAGATAGCATAACATCAGAATACGAAATTCGAAGTTGAAATCATACATATGTCAGAAAAGCCCCTAAACATGTTCAGTTGATGGGACAAGACCCCAACTAACTCAACAAAATTGAAACTAAAATACATATAGGAAGTCTGAATAGTCTAGTCCTCGAGAGATGAGGACTCACCAACAACGAAGATGCTAACTCTAAAATTGAACTATGAGCGGGGCTGAATCTGAGAGCCTGGTCCTGTGTCATGAAATGATACAACATAAACTATGCGGTCAGTACATGAAATGTACCAAGTATGCAAGGTAAGTAAAATTGCTCAAATAAGTAAAATCATTTAAGAACATACATAATGTAAAACATAAACAATGAGAATCTAAGAGTAGGTCTTGTATGCATTCTTTCTTAAATCATGGTCTCATCATAACATATCATAACATAATTTATTGACTCAAAGCTGAAATTTGATATTTATAAGTGAAGATGAACATTAAGTCAAACCTTCTTTAGGACATGCTACATATGTAAATCTCAGGAGTAATGAACATGCATAATTGAAATCATGAGGAACAATGGGAGACTCGCCTTTTAACCGACATACCACGATAGAGCTCACATGGTCCCAACTATCACACACAAGTGTGTAGAGCCTTCTAAAGCCTTGTTAGGGTTAGGGACAATACCATGATATTGATATCAAGCTAAAGGCCTATTTAGGAAAGGGAAGCTCACAAGAGAGGTCCCAAAGTCATAATGTATAAACACACGTTGGCGCGTAGTTCTGAGGCATAGGGTGATCGATCCTCAACTTGCTCAGTGCTAGACACTACTCCCAAAACATGCATATGCTCTACATCATTATTCAACAAAGCTCAACATTTTCTATTTACGAAGCTCATAAATCAAATACTTCTCAAAGCGGAAGTCATGCATAAGAGAAGCTTTAACTCAAACCATACTACAAGCTGAAAGATAAGTGGGAGTCTTCTCTCCAAAAGCATTTGGTAAGCTATGTATATGAAAAGCTTTAACTCAAACATACCACAAGATGAAAAATATATGTGAGAGCCTTCTCTCAAAAACCATGTGGTGTGCTTATTTCAAGATATCATCGATCATACTTTGGACATGGGATATTGCCCAAAGATTTATCATACTTGAAAATACTCAATTCATATCAAAAATATGATTATAAATATGGGTAGCTTGAAAACAAACTTTTCATAATATCTCATCATCATCATACATTCATCACAAATCTCATCTTTCATGAACTTCTCATCAATGGGATTTTTCATTCATAAAGCTAGAAACATGATTTTTAATTGAAAAATTTATAAAACTCACCCATGCTTCATAATTCAATAGTAGAAACGTATTTAAATCATACCCATGTCAAGAATTAGGGAGTTCATGCATTGGTTAAAAACCCATAGATTTGTCATAGATCATTCATGATTTAGAGAGGGATTGGGCATGGGTGAGAAAGAAATCACCCATTCATAACTCTACATACCTGTTGGTAGCTGATTCTTACACTTCTTCAAATGCCTAATAGGAAATCGAAAGAATTTGAAGAACACTAGCTAGATCACCCTCTCTAACCTTTCTACATTGCAAACATGAATGAATAAGGACTAAAATGAACTTAACTCCTTTAAAAGTCACTATTCATAACTCAAAACGATGTAGTTCAGGCCTTAGGATCTTAGGAATTTCAGAAAAGCCCTTACTAAACTCGCAGAAAATAATTGCCAAGTGGTCCTAATGAGGGACCTAACGACTCGTTACCCCGGGCCACAACTCATGGAGTCATCCATTAAGTACACTACTCATCTGATCACTTGGGCTCATCATGTGAAACCTCACGACTTGTTACTGGTGACCACAACTCGTGGTCACCACCCATTATGTACACTGCCTCCATGCCAAGCATTTTCTCACTAGCTGACGATGACCCTCCCTACAAATTGTGGGGACTGACCATGACTCATGGGGTCCTTTCATCGAGTACACTACCCTTCGTCTTTCTCTTTTCCTTCTCACCCACCCCATGACTGACCTAACGACTGGTAGGGCCTAACCATGAGTCGTGGTCACACTCGTGGGGGTCCTTTTTCTCCAAATTTCCACATTGCTCACCTGGCCTCCCCACGAGTCACATCACGACTCATGGGTTGCACCAATGGGTCATCTCACGACTCGTTCTGTGCCTGGTGCCAGTTTTCATTTGTTTTTCCATTTTAACTCCCAGGTTTGATCTTTGGTCTTTCGGGGTGTAACATTGGGCTATCAAAAAAGTGTAATAATTAGCTACCAACAGGTATGTAGGGTTATGAATGGGTGATTCCTTTCACACGTATACCCAATCCCTCTCTAAATCATGAGATTTCTATGTCTAATCTATTGGGTTTTAGCCCAATGCATAAAGTTCCTAATTATTTACATGGGTATAATTTAAATATGTTTCTACCATTGAATTATGAAGCATGGGCAAGTTTTATAATGTTTTCAATTAATAACCATGTTTCAAGCTTTATGAATTAAAAAGCCCAGTGATGAAAAGTTCATGAAAGATGAGATTTGTGATGAATGTATGATGATGATGAGATATTATATCATGACCCGAATGGAGGCCCGAATCACAACACGGGACAAGGAGCCCCGAAAGACGCCGAGTCGACCGATGGCATAAGCATAAATCTAAATCAACCAAGAAATTAAATAATCGATAATACAATCATAGAAGAAGTCTAACATGAACATAACATCAGAATATAAACTCCGAAACTGAAATACATACTTGTGTCTGAATAGCCTCTATTCATGACGAGTTGATGGGACAAGACCCCAACTAACTCAATAAGCTCAAAATGGAAATACATAAAGAAGGATAGATAGTCTGGTCCTCGAAAGATGAGGACTCACCAACAAGCAGATTCTAACTCCGATAAGCTATCAAAGAGTGGGACTGAAGTTGGGAGCCGGGTCCTGTATCATGAAACAATACAACATAGAAAGTATGCGGTCAATACATGGAATGTACCCACTATGCAAGGTAAGTAAAATCGCTAAAGTATGTAAATATCATTTAAACACAATATATTAATTTAACATAACATCAGTAAACTGAGAGTAGGGTATGCATGCATCACTTCTGAAATCCTGATCTTTCATAACATGACAATACATAGCTTTATAACATCATCTGACTTGAATGACTCAAAGCTAAAATATAACATTTATAGAAAAGCTGAACACTGAGTCAAACCTTGATTTTAGTATATGGACGTATACATAGTAACCATGAGTAATGAATATGAAAATTGTGAATCATATAAGACAATGGGAGACTCGTCACTTAACCGACATACCACGAAAGAGCTTACGTTGTCTCAACTATCACACTCAAGCGGGCAGAGCCATCCAAAATCCTACCAGGGCTAAGGATGTTATTATGATATTGATATCAAGCTGAAGCCCCATTCATGAAAGGGGAAGCTCACAAGGGAGGTCCCAAGTCATATAATAGTATTCAACCTACGTTGGCGCGTAGTTTTGGGGCATAGGATGATCGACCCTTAGCCCGCTCGGTGCTAGACTCTTCTCCCAAAAACATGCACATGCTCTACATTGTATATAACGAAGCTCAATGATCCAATACATCTCAAATACGAAATCATGCATATGAGAAGCTTTAGTTCAAAACATACCACAAGTTGAAACATACTCGGGAGTCTTTTCTCCAAAACCTTGTGGTAAGCTATACGTAGAAAGACTTGAAAAACATACCACAAGTTAGAATATAAAATTTGGGAGACTTCCCTCCAAAAAGTGTGGTAAGATTATTTTGGAAAAATCATCATCTGAACTCAACATATGGGCATTGCCCAAAGCTTTACCATACTTAGAAATACTCAATTCTCATTGAAAACATAATTATAGACATGGGTAGCTTCAAATCATGCTTTTCAACATAATATCTCATCATTATCATATTCACTTCACAAAACTCACTTTTCATGATTATATCATCAAAGGGCTTCAACATTCATAAAAGCTAGAAATATAATTTTAATTGAAATCATTGTAAAATCAGCCCATGCTTCACAATTCGAAAATAAAATCATAATTAATTCATCATGTAAAGAAATTAAATATTCATGCATGTGGGTAAAACCCCATAACTTGATCATAGGAGATTCTCATAATTAGATAGAAATTGGGCATAGGTGTGGAAGGAGCCACCCACTGACAACCCTACATACCTAGAAGGGATGATTCTACCACTCCTCTGATTGCCCTAGATGAGATTCAAATGGAAACCTTTAAGACTTGCTCTAAATAACCTCTTCAATCTCTCAAGTTTGCATGCATGCAAGGAAATAACTTAGAATAGGTTTTCCCCTCTTAAAACCCACTAAAACTAGCCTCAAACGACGTTATATAGGTATTAGGAACTTAGGAATTATGAAAAGGCCCTTACTGAATTCGTAAGAAAATGTTGCTAGGTGGTCCTTACGTACGACCTGGCGGATCGTGGTCCTTGGAAATGACTCGTGATCTTGCCCGTAAAGTACACTGCTTGCCTGATCTCCTGGGCTCAAGACGGCTAGTATAATGACTCATTAGAGTGACCACAGCTCGTGGTCACCAATCGTTAGGTGCACTACCTTAATTTCTTCTCCTTTCCTTCTACCTCACCCCATGGCTGACCTGACGACTAGTGGGGTCTGACCACAAGTCGTTGCCACGCCCATGGGGAACCCTTTCTTCCGAACTTCCCAACTCTTCACTGGCCTCCCCACGAGTCGTCAGGTGACTCGTGGGCTATCCTGACGAGTCGTCCCATGACTCGTACTGAGTCTGTAATAGTAATTTTATAGTTTTCCCTTTTCAACTCCCGAGTCCGATCTTTTATCTCCCGTGGTACAACAATATCTCCCCCTTGGGAACATTCATCTTTGAATATTAGAAACAAGCAGGAAACAGAAACATTCAATTATCATACTCAAATACTGATCATTTAAATTGAAATTTAATAAAATGACTAACTTTGATTCATAACACATAGCTGAACTGATCTCATACTTCACATACACATCCATACACATAAAAGAAACTTGAGCAAGTGAACTGAACATGAAAACTACATAGAGTTATAGAGCAAAACTGATACCTTAAGTCGAAACTGAGCCGGTAGAGAATAAATTTGGGTATTTAGCCATCATATCTGCTTCAGCTTCCCACATAGCTCCTTCAACATGTTGATTCCTCCATAAAACTTTAACTGAAGATACTTCTTTGTTCCTTAGCCTCCGAACCTAACGATCCAATATTTCCACCTAAACCTCCTCATAGCTAAGACTATCTTTCACACCAATGTTGTCCACCGGGACTACTAGAGATGAATCACCCAAACACTTCTTTAAAAATGACACATGAAACACGGGATGTACAGAAGATAACTCTGAGGGAAAGTCCAACACATATTCTACCTTACCAACTCTTGTCTTAATTCGTTAGGGACCAACATAGCGGGGATTGATTTTTCCTTTCTTTTTAAATCGCATCACTCCCTTCATGGAGCCACCTTCAGAAATACCAAATCATCTACCTCGAACTCCAAATCTCTTCTCCTCAGATCAGCTAATGACTTTTGATGACTCTGAATGGTTTTCAGCCTGTCCATTTCTAACTGAACCTTCACCATAGCCTCATGAACTGAATTAGGCCCTATCACAACTACCTCACCAACCTCAAACCATCCGATAGGTGATCTCTACCCATAAAGAGCCTCGAATGGGGCCATTTGGATGCTAGAGTGATAGCTATTATTATAAGCAAACTCGATGAGGGGAAAGTGATCATCCCAACTATCTTTGAAGTTCATCACACATTCTCTCAGCATGTCCTCGAGAGTCTGGATCGTACGTTCTGATTGCCATCCATTTTCAAATTAAAGGATATACTAGGCTTAACCTGAGTCCCAAGCCACTTTTGAAAAGACCGCTAGCACTGGGAGGTAAATTGAGTACCTCGGTTTGAAATAATGGACAAGGGAACCCCATGAAGTCGTACCAACTCCTGAATATATAATTTGGCATAATCATCCTCTAATTTTGTGGTC
The DNA here is from genome assembly GCA_035772735.1 of Datura wrightii. Taxonomy (NCBI): domain Eukaryota; kingdom Viridiplantae; phylum Streptophyta; class Magnoliopsida; order Solanales; family Solanaceae; genus Datura; species Datura wrightii. The sequence continues at coordinate 83,021,599 of JASDFA010000001.1, forward strand.
CTCACTTGTAGGAAATGTGCAGCCTTGATCAACCTGTCTACCACCACACAAATGGAGTCATATTATAGACGAGTACGAGATAATCCTATTATGAAATCCATGTTAATCTCTTCCCACTTCCATGTAGGAATACTAATATCCTAAAGTATTTCTCTCAGCCTTTAATGTTTCAACTTTTACTTGCTAGCAGTTCGAGCACCTGGCTATGAATTCTGCAATATCCTTTTTCATGCCATCCCACCAATAGATTTCTCATAAATCCTAATACATCTTTGTGAAACCGGGATGATTAGAGTATCTGGTACCATGTGCCTCCTGCAATATCTGGCCCTTTAAACCATCAACGTATGGAACACACAAACAACACTGATACCGAAGCGCAGTACTCCCCCTTGGGAGAAGACCTCCACCTTTTGACTCCGCACAGATTCCTTTAGTTTCCTCAAAATCGGGTCCTCATCTTGCCTAGATTTCATATTAACCACCAAGGACAATTCTGATCCATTTTGCACAACAACGCTGCCATCGGTCGATTCAATCAATCTGACTCCTAACCTTGCAAGTCGATGGACATCATTCATCAACTCCTTCTTTTCCTCCTCCACGTGGGACACACTCTCCATAGAGAGCCTACTAAGTGTGTCCACTACCACATTAGCCTTACCTGGGTGGTAAAGAATGCACATATCATAGTCTTTTAGCAACTCTAACCACCTCCTTTGTTGTAGATTGAGGTCCTTCTGTGTGAACACATACTGCAAGCTCTTGTGATTCGTGAATACATCCACATGGACACCATACAAGTAATGCCGCCATATCTTCAGGGAGAATACCACCGCTGCTAATTCCAGGTCATGTGTCGGGTAATTCTTCTCATGGATCTTTAAATTTATTAAGGCATATGCTATTTACCTTTCCCCCCTGCATCAATACACACTCGAGCCCGATTCTCAAAGCATCACAATACACAATGAAACCATTCGTACCCTCAGGTAGTGTCAACACTAGCACGGTAGTGAGCCAGGTCTTTAATTCCTGGAAGCTCTTCTCACAAGCCTCCGAACATTGAAACTTTACCTTCTTCTGAGTCAACTTGGTCAAAGGTGCTGCAATAGATGAGGAACCCTCAAAAATCCTCCGATAGTAGCCAGCTAAACCCAAGAAACTCCAAATATCCAAAGGATTCACCAATCTGGGCCAATTCTTCACCGCTTTAATCTTCTGAAAATCTACCTTTATGCCCTCACTCGATACCACATGGCCCAAAAATGCACGGAGTCCAACCAAAACTTGCACTTACTGAATATAGCATACTAGTGCCGATCCTTGAGGGTATGAAGCATTATTCTCAAATGAGAGGCATGCTCCTCCTCACTCCGAGAGTATATAAGGATGTCATCAATGAACACGATCGCGAACATGTCTACATATTGCTTGAACACTCTATTCATCCAGTACATGAAAGATGCAGGAGCATTTGTTAGTCCAAAAGACATAACTACAAACTCATAATGGCCATACCGTGTCCTAAAGGTTGTCTTCAAGATATCACTCTCCCGAACTCTGAGCTAGTGATACCCAGACCTGAGGTCTATCTTTGAGAAACACTTTACACCCTAAAGTTGGTCAAACAAATCATTGATCCCAGGAAAAGGATACCTGTTCTTGACGGTGACCTTGTTCAATTGCCGATAGTAAATGCACATATGAGGAGAACCATCCTTCTTTTGGACAAAAAGAACTGGTGCACCCCATGGAGACTTGCTCGATCTAATGAAACCCTTATCTAACAAGTCCTTCAACTTCTCTTTCAACTCCATTAGCTCAACTAGAGCCATTCTGTAGGGAGGAACAGATATAGGCTATGTGTTAGGAAGAATTTCAATGTCGAAATCAATATCCCGCTTGGGAGGAACACCTAGAAAATCATCAAAAGGACCTCTAGATACTCACGCACTACTGGTATGGACTGGATAGTCGGGGTCTCAGACTCAACATCTTTAACCCTAACTAGATGGTACATGCAACCCTTAGAAATCATCTTCCTGGCCTTAAGGTAGGAAATGAATCGACCTACAGGCACAACTGAACTACCCTTCCATTCTAAGACTAGCTCACCCAGAAATCTTAAGTCTACTGCTCGGATTCTATAATTAACTGAAGCATAGCATGCAAATAGCCAATCCATGCCGAGAATAACATCGAAATCAGTCATGGCTAAATCTATCAAATTTGCTGAGGTGACCTTATGAAGGACTGAGACTGGGAAATCTCTATACACCCATCTAGCTATAACTGAGTTACCTACTGGAGTGGAAATTGAGATGGGTTCTGACATGACATCGGGACTAACTCCTAATCTACTGGCCACATAAGGTGTCACAAAAGACAGGGTAGCCCTTGTATCAAGCAAAGCATATACATCAACATGGATAACTCTCAACATACTAGTGACCACATTTGGAGAGGCCTCCTACTCCTGATGGGTGGCTAAAGCATAGAATCTGTTTTGGCGCTGACCGCCAGCTGTGCTAGTAGATGCCCCCTGATGTACTGAGCGTGTGGGAGGGGCTGTTGAGCTAGAAGCTACGCCTCGGCCCCAACCTAATCTTGTCTCGTACCTGGAAAACCTCTAAGCATGTGTCCGGGCTACTCACATCCAAAAGAAGCTCTTGAACCTGCAAAACACTGGCTTGTGTGCCCTCGACCACACCTGTGACAAGTTGGGATGCTGCAATCTGTGGGTCTACTACTATGACCCCTCGACCTGAAGCTCGCCCTCTCTAATCATGCTTGGGCCTGGATGGTAGACTCAATGTTGAAGATGCTGGGGCTGATGATCTCTGGTGAGTCTACTGTCGGTGCCCATCACCGGACCTCTACTTAGAGAATCTATGGTCCTCGGTCCTGGCCCTCTTAGCCTCCCTATCCCTCGAATGTGTCGCCTCCATTTGTTGGGAATACAATACTATTTGAGGAAAGTCCATATCCTGGTGAAGCATGGCAATCCTGCATTCCTTGTCCAAATAACCTGCGACTCCATGGACAAATCAACTCACCCGCATCCTTGATCGACTACCAACTCTAGGGCATATTTTGATAAGCAAGTGAACTCAAGGGCATACTTTTGTACAGTCATTCTCCCTTGCTTCAAATTCACAAACTCATCTATCTTCAACTCCCTCATCTCATGAGGGAACAACCGGTCTAGAAATGCAACATGGAACTCTTCCTAAGTGACTGGACCTGCTTCTGTGACCTTGCTTTCCTTCCATTGGCGAAACCAAATGTGCACGACCCCCTTTAACAGATAACAGGCTAACTCAGCGCACTCAACCCCATTAACTCCTATGACTTGAGTGATCTTGATAATCTTGTCTGTGAACTCAGGTGGGTCCTCATCTTCCTTTGACCCCATGAACTCAGGAGGGTTCATCCTCAAGAAATCCCTCACTCTGGTTGCTACCACATTCCCATTCTGAGGGTAATGTGCCACTGTCTAATTATGAACCTTGGTAGCCATAGCCTGTGCTAGCATCTGAATCTATGCCCTAAACTCAGCGTGGGCAACTAGCTCTAGTGCGTTCTCCTCGTGAACGGGTGGGACTGGTTGATGACCTTCACCATTGACACCCTCATGATAATTGCCATTGCCATTTCTTGTAACGTTTAGTCAGTGTGGAGGCATGACCCTACAAACGTGAATAGTACAAATTAGAAGGGTAACACGACTTTCATCGCAAGACATAGATCTCAAATAAAAGAAATAATTCCTAAATGTATCGTAGCCCTTTCATCATAAGTGTGGCGCACTTCACACCCATGAAAAAAAAATCTACTTAACGCGGTTTTCAGAAACCTTACAACAGTTCAAACCAATGACTCTGATACCAAGTTTGTCATGACCCGAACGAAGGCCCGGATTACGATACGGGAAATGGAGCCCCGAGACCTCGAGTAAACCCATGGCATAATCATACATCTAACCAAACAAGAAACTAAATAATTGATAATACAATCATAGCGGAAGTCTAACATAAACATAACCTCAGAATATAAACTCTGAAACTGAAATACATACTTCTGTCTGAATAGCCTCTACTCATGATGAGTTGATGGGAAGAGACCCCAACTAACTCAACAAGCTCAAAACTGAAATACATAGAGAAGGATAGATAGTCTGGTCCTCGGAAGATGAGGACTCACCAACAAGCCGATGTTAACTCCGATAAGCTGTCAAAGAGCGGAGCTGAAGCTGGGAGCTGGGTCCTGTATCATGAAATGATACAACATAGAAAGTATGTGGTTAGTACATGGAGTGTACCGAATATGCAAGGTAAGTAAAACTACTAAAGCAAGTAAAGATCATTTAAACACTATATATTAATTTAACATAACATTAGTAAACTGAGAGTAGGGCTTGCATGCATCATCTCTGAAATCATGATCGTTCATAACATGACAATACATAGCTTTATAACATCAACTGACTCGAATGATTCAAAGCTAAAATATAACATTTATAGAAAAGCTTAACATTGAGTCATACATTGCTTTTAGTACATGCATGCATACATAGTAACTATGAGTAATGAATATGCAAATTGTGAATCATATAAGACAATAGGAGACTCGTCACTTAACTGACATACCACGATAGAGCTTACATGGTCCCGACTATTCAAGTGGGCAGAGCCGTCCAAAACCTTGTCAGGGCTAAGGATGCTACCATGATATCGATATCAAGCTGAAGGATCATTCGGGCAAGGGGAAGCTCACAAGGGAGCTCCCAAGTGATATAATAGTATTCAACCTATGTTGGCGCATAGTTTTAGGGCTTAGGGTGATCGACCCTTAGCCCGCTCGATGCTAGACTTTTCTCCCAAAAACATGCATATGCTCTATATCATATATAATGAAGCTCAACATCGTCTATTGACGAAATTCAATGATCCAATACATATCAAATACGAATCATGCAGTTCAAAACATACCACAAGCTGAAACATACTTGGGAGTCTTTGCTCCAAAACCATGTGGTAAGCTATACGTAGAAAGACTTGACTTGAAACATACCACAAGCTAGAATATAAAATTTGGGAGACCTTTCTCCAAGACAGTGTGGTAAGCTTATTTCGAAAAAATCATCATTTGAAATTAACATATGGGCATTTCCTAAAGCTTTACCATACTTAGAAATACTCAATTCTCATTAAAAACATAATTATGGAGATGGGTAGCTTTAAATCATGCTTTTCAACATATTATCTCATCATTATCACATTCACTTCACAAAACTCACTTTTCATGATCATATCATCAATAGGCTTCAACATTCATAAAAGCTAGAAACATAATTTTAGTTGAAATCATTGTAAAATCAGCACATGCTTCACAATTCAAAAATAAAATCATAATCAATTCATACCCATATAAAGAAATTGAATATTCATGCATGTGGGTAAAACACCATAACTTAACCATAGGAGATTCTCATAATTAGATAGAAATTGGGCATGGGTATGGAAGGAGCCACCCACTCATAAACCTACATACCTGGAAGGGACGATTTTACCACTCCTCTGATTTCCCAAGATGAGATTCAAATGGAAACCTTGAAAACTTGCTATAAATCACCTCTTTGATCTCTCAAGTTTGCATGCATGGAAGAAAATAACTTAGAATAGGTTTTCCCCAATTAAAACCCACTGAAAAGAGCCTCAAACGACATAGTATAGGCATTAGGAGCTTAGAAATTACAAAAAGGCCCTTACTAAATTCGTAGAAAAATATTGCCAAGTGGTCTTAACAGACGACCTGACGGATCGTGGTCCTTAGCAACGACTTGTGATCTTTCCTGTCAAGTACACTGCTTGCCTGATCTCTTGGGCTCGTGATGGCTAGCATAATGACTCATTATGGTGACCACGGCTCATGGTCACAAATCATAAGGTGCACTGCATTAATTTCTTCTCCTTTCCTTCTACCTCACCCCATGATTGACTTGACGACTCGTGGGGTCTGACTATGAGTCGTTGCCACGCTTGTGGGGAACCCTTTCTTCCAAGCTTCCCAACTCTTCACTGGCCTCCCCATGAGTCACCTGATGACTCGTGGGGTATCCTAATGAGTCGTTCCATGACTCGTCCTTAGTTTGCAACATCAATTTTACAGTTTTCCCTTTTCAACTCATGGGTCCGATCTTTAAGATCCTAGGGTATAACATATTATGATGAAAAGCATGTTTTCAATCTACCATATTCACAATGATGTTTTCAATTTGAAATGAGTATTCTCAAGCATGATAATTCTTTGGAGAAAGTCCACATGTACTAGTATGATTTATGATTTCCCAAGTTAAGCTTACCACATGGTTTTGGAGCAAAGACTCCCAATTATGTTTTAGCTTGTGATACGGTTTGAGTTAAAGCCTCTCATATGCATGATTTCATATTTGAGATGTATTTGATGATTGAGCTTTGTCAATAGAAAATGTTGAGTTTCGTTGAATAATGATGTAGGGCATATCCATGTTTTTGGGAGTAGTGTCTAGCACCGAGTAGGCTAAGGGTCGATTACCCTATGCCTCAGAACTACCCACCAGCGTAGATTTCTACTTACATATATTACCTTGGGACCTCCCTTGTGAGCTTTCCCTGGCCCTATTGTCCCATGAGCTTGATATTAATATCATGGTATTGTCCCTAGCCCTGGCAAGATTTTGGACGGCTCTACCCACTTGAGTGTGATAGTTGGGACCACATAAGCTCTATCGTGGTATGTCGGTTAAAACATGAGTCTCCAATTATTCCTCATGATTTCAGTTATGCATGTTTATCATTCATGAGAATTCTATATCTACATATGTTCTAAAGCAGGTCTGAATCAATGTTCAGTTTTACTTATAAATATCAAATTTCATCTTGAGTCAATCAATTTAGTTATGATGTTATGATTACGTTATGAAGAGATAATGATTTCAGAAAGAATGCATGGAAACCCTACTCTCAGATTTGTAATGTTTATATTTACATTATGCATTGTATTTAAATGATTTTACTTAATTAAGCGGTTTTACTTACCTTGCATACTCAGTACATTCCAGGTACTGACCGCATACTCTATGTTGTATCATTTCATGACACAGGATCCGACTCTCAAGCTCAACCCCGATCATAGTCAGTCTTCTGAGATAGCATCATATGTTGTTGGTGAGTCCTCATCTCCTGAGGACTAGACTATTACAATTCAAATTTTCTTCATATATTTTCAATTTCAGATTGTTGAGTTAGTCAGGGTCTTGTACCATCAACTCATCATGCTTAGAGGCTTTTCATACATATAGTTGTATTCAGCTTCAGATTGTGTATTCTTATGTTACGTTTAATCTATACTTCCACTATGATTGTCTTGTTGATTGAGTTAGATATATGTTCATGCCATGGATTGACTTGGAGTCTCTCAGGACTCTTTGTCCCTTGTTACGATCCGGGCCTTCATTTGGGTTGTGACAAACCTGGTATCACAGTAATAGATTTGAAGTGTCCTAGGGTGTCTGAAAGCCGTGTTAAGTAGAGCCTTTTTCATGGGTGTGAAGTGCACCACACCTATTATGAAGAGGCTATGAGACATTTAGGAAATGTTCCATTCTTTCATGATCTATCTCATGCAATGAAATGTCTCCCTATCCTTCTAATTCATGCTATTTGCGATTGTAGAATCATGTCTCCTCGAAGAATGAGTGGAACAAGGAATGGGAATGGAGAAGGACACGAGGATAGCAACGGTAATAGACACCAGCAGGCCCCACCAGTTCAATAGCACCAAGCACCAGAGCCAATTGCCCATGCTGAGTTTCGGGCAGCTATTCAGATGCTTGCGTAGGACTTGACCGCTCAAGTTAATCAGCAGGAAGCTGCACATATTCTGCAAAATGGTAATACAGTGGCGGCTCGAGTCTGAGACTTCTTGAGAACGAACCCGCAAGAGTTCCTCGGGTCAAAAGTAGATGAGGACACGCATGAGTTCATAGATGAGATTGTGAAGATCACCCAAATCATGAGGGTGAAAGGAGTTTAGTGTGTGGATTTGGCCTTATACCAGTTGAAAGGGGTCGCGCATATCTGGTTTTGCCAATAGAATGATAGCAAGACTGTCGGAGCAGGCCTGGTCACTTGGGAGGAGTTCTATGTTTCATTCTTGGATTGATTCTTCCCTCATAAGATGAGGGAGATGAAGGTAGCTGAGTTCATAAATCTGAAGCAAGGGAGGATGACGGTGTAGGAGTATGCTCTTGAGTTCACCCACCTATCGAAGTACTCCCCTGAGTTAGTGGCCGATCAGAGGGCGCGAGTAAGCAGGTTCATTCATGGTGTAGTAGGCTATTTGGATAAGGACTGTAGGAACACTATGCTCCATTAGGATATGTATTTCCCTTAGATAGTCTTGTACGCCCAACATATGGAGGCAGCACATCTGAGAGAGGGAGGCCAAGAGGGTCAGGACTGATGACGCTAGATTCTCACAGCCGAGGTTAGGTGGTGGGCACCGATAGTAGACCCACCAGAGATCTTCAACCCTAGCATCCTCAACATTGAGTGTCTCATGTAGACTGAGGCATGATCAGAGAGTGCAAACATCAAGCTCTAGGGGTCAGAGCAGTAGACCCGCAGATTCTAGTGTTCCAACTTGACAGGTGTGGCCGGGGCCACATAGGTCAGTGTTTAGCAAGTTGAGGTGCTTCTTTATGGTGTGGGAAGCTTGGCCACATGCTTATAGATTGCCCAATAGCGAGGCAGGATTAAGATGGGGGCCAAGGCCCAGTTTTTAGTTTAGCAGCCCCACCCATATGTTCAGCACATCAGGGGGCATCTACTAGCACAAGTGGCGGTCAGTGCCAGAACAGATTCTATATGCCTTAGCATGCCACCAGGAGCAGGGGTCTCCCTATATATTTTCACTGGTACGTTATGAGTTTTCCATATTTATGTTTATGCTCTGTTATATCCGGGGGCTACCTTGTCTTTTGTGACACCTTATGTGGCCAGTAGCTTCGTAGTCAGTCCCAAAGTCTTGGTAGGACCCTTCTCTGTCTCTACTCCAGTGGTGATTCAGTTATATCTAGATGGGTATATGGAGGTTTTCTGGTCTCAGTTCTTTAGAAAGTCACCTCAGCAGATTTGATAGAGTTAGCCAGGACCGATTTTGATGTTATCCTCAGCATGGATTGGCTATTTGCATGTGATGCCTCAGTTAATTGTAGAATCCGGTCAGTAGAGTTCAGATTTTCGGGTAAGCCACTATTAGAATGGAAGGGTAGTTTAGTTGTGCCTATAGGTCGTTTCATTTCCTACCTTAATGCTAAAAAGATGATCTCTAATGGTTGTGTGTACCATCTAGTTAGGGTTAAGGATGCGATATCCGAGACCCCGACTATCCAGTCTATCCTAGTAGTATGTGAGTATCCGGAAGTCTTCCCAGATGATTTACGGGGAATCCCTCCCGAGCGGGAGATTGATTTTGGTATTGACGTTCTTCCTGACATGCAGCCTATATCTATTCCTCCTTAAGAATGGCTCCAACGGAGATAAAGGAGTTGAAGGAACAGTTGTAGGACTTGTTAGATAAGGGTTTCATTAGAACAAGCAAGTCCCCATGGGGTGCACCAGTCCTCTTCATCCGGAAGAAAGATGGAATCCCTTCGTATGTGCATTGATTATCGGCAATTGAACAAGGTCACCATCAAGTACAGGTATCCTCTACCCAGGATTGATGATTTATTTAACCAGCTTCAAGGTGCCAAGTGTTTCTCAAAGATAGATCTCAGGTTCGGGTACCATCAGCTCAGAGTTCAGGAGTGTGACATCCCGAAGACAGCCTTCAGGAGACGGTATGGTAATTATGAGTTTATAGTTATGTCTTTTGGACTAATGAATGCTCCTACAACCTTTATGGACTTGACGAACAAGGTGTTCAAACCGTACCTGAATATGTTCGTGATTGTGTTTATTGATGACATCATGATATATTCTCAGAGCGAGGAGGAGCATGCCGCTCATTTGAGGGTAGTGCTGCAGACTCTCAAGGATCATTAATTATATGCTAAATTCAGTAAGTGTGAGTTTTGATTGAACTCCGTAGCATTTTTGGTCCATTTAGTATCAAGCGAAGGCATAAGGGTGGACTCTTAAAAAATAGAAGTGGTGAAGAATTGTACTAGACCAGTGGATCCTCCAGATATTCGGAGCTTCTTGGGTTTAGCTGTCTATTATCGGAGATTTGTTGAAGGTTTCTCATTGATTGAAGCACCTTTGTCCAAATTGACCCAGAAAAAGGTGAAATTCAATGGTCAGAGGCTTGTTAGAAGAGCTTCTAAGAGTTGAAGACTTGATGGTCGGAGGCTTGTGAGGAGTGTGTGTCACATGTGGATGAGGAGAAGAAGGAGATGGTGAAGGATGTGCATCAACTCACAAGGTTGGGAGTTAGGTTGGTTGAATCGACTGATGGCAGTGTTGTTGTTCAGAATGGATCAGAATCATGATGTAAAAGCTAGGCAAGATGAGGACCCAATTTTGGTAAAGTTAAAGGAAGTCGTTCAAAATCAGAAGGTAGAGGTCTTCTCCAGAGGGAGAGATGGTGTGCTTCGGTACCAAGATCGCCTATGTGTTCAAGATGTTGATGATTTGAGGAACCGGATGTTGAAAGAGGCCCACGAATCCAAATATTCTATCCATCCAAGTGCCACCAAGATGTACCGTGACTTACGAGAAGTCTATTGGTGGAATGGCATGAAGAAGGATATTCTAGAATTCGTAGCAAGGTGTCCAAACTGTCAGCAAGTAAAGGTTTAGCATCAGTGATCGGGAGGCGTGCTTCAGGATATTAGTATTCCTAGTTGGAAGTGGGAAGAGATCAACATGGATTTCATCACAGGTTTACCTCGAATTCGTCGGCAATATGACTCCATTTGGGTGGTAGTGGATAGGTTGACCAAAGCTGCTTATTTTCTACCAATCAAAACCATGGATTTGGCGGAGCATTATGCCAAACTATATATCTGGGAGCTAGTTCGATTGCATGGAGTGCCCTTATCCACCATTTCAGACAGAGGTACTCAATTTACTCTCAGTTTTGGAGGTCATTTCAGAAAGAACTTGGTACACAGTTTAAGCTCAGCACAACATTTCACCCGCAAATGGATGGTCAAGCAGAGCGTATAATTCATACCCTCAAGGACATGTTGAGAGCATGCGTAATCGACTTCAAGGATAGCTGGGATGAGCACTTACCTCTTGTCGAATTTGCATACAATAACAGCTATCATTGCAGTGTCCAGATGGCACCGTTCGAGGCTCTCTATTAGCAGAGATGTAGATCGCCCATTGTTTGGTCTGAGGTTGGAGAAGCAGAAATGGTAGGGCCAAATTCAGTTCAGAGGTGATGGAGAAGGTTCAGTTGATAAGGGACAGGTTGAAAACTGCTCAGAGTCACCAAAAGTCCTTGCTGACATGAGAAGAATATAATTAGAATTTGAAGTTAATGATTGGATAGTTCTGGAGGTGTCTCCTGTGAAGGGGGTAATGAGGTCGGGAAAGAAGGGGAAACTTAGTCCCCACTATGTCAGCCCGTACCGGATAGTGAGATGTGTTGGCAAGGTGGCTTATAAATTAGAGTTGCCCTCAGAATTAGCTTCTGTACATCCTGTCTTTCATGTATCGCTTTTGAAGAAATGTTTAGGTGATCCAGCTCTAGTCATCTCAATGGACAGTGTTGGTGTGAAGAACAACCTTAGTTATGAGGAGGTTCCGGTAAAAATACTGGATTGTCAGGTATGAAAGCTAAGGAAAAAAGAAGTAGCTTCAGTTGAAGTAGCTTCAGTTAAAGTATTATGGAGGAATCAGCATGTTGAGGGAGCTACGTAGGAAGCCGAAGTGGATATAATGGCTAGACACCCATATTTATTCTCTACCGGCTCAGTTCCTGCTTGAGGTATCAGTTTTGCTTTCAAACCCTATTTAGTTCTCATGCTCCTGGAGGGTAGCTAAAGCATAGAATTTTTTCTGGCGCTGACCGCCAGCTATGCTAGTAGATGCCCTCTGATGGGATAAGCGTACTGGAGGGGCTGCTGAACTAGAAGTTAGGCCTCGGCCCCCAACCTAGTCCTGTCTCGCAGCTGGACAATCTCTGAGCATGTGTCTGGGCTGCGCACATCCAAAACAATCTCCTGAACCTACTAAACACTGGCCTGTGTGCCCTCGACCACATCTGCAACAAGTTGGGATGCTGGAATCTGCGGGTCTACTTCTATGACCCCTCGAGCTTGATGCCCGCCATCTCTGATCATGTTTGGGCCTGGATAGCACACTCACTACTAAAGATGCTGGGGCTAATGATCTCTGGTGGGTCTGCTATCGGTGCCCACCACCACCTCGGTTGAGAGAATCTGTGGTCCTCATTCCTAGCCCTCTTGGCCTCCCTCTCTCTCAAATGTGTCGCCTCCATCTGCTGGGTATACAACATTATCCAAGGAAAGTCCATATCTTGGTGCAGCGTAGCTGTCCTACAGTCTTTGTCCAAGTAACCTGCAACTCCATGGACGAATCTACTCACTTGCATCCTCTGATCAGCTACCAATATTGGGGCATATTTCAATAGGCGAGTGAACTCAAGGGCATATTCTTGAACAGTCATCCTCCCTTGTTTCAAATTCACAAACTCAGCTGCTTTCAACTCCCACATCCCCTGAGGGAAGAACCGGTCTGCAAATGCAACCTGGAATGCTTCCCGAGTGACCAGATTTTCTCCTGCGACCCTATTATCCTTCCATTGATGAAACCAGATATGCGTGACCCCTTTTAGCTGATAAGAGGCTAACTCAGTGCACTCCACTCCATTCACCCCCATGACGTAGGTGATTTTGACAATCTCATTAACGAACTCATGGGGGTCCTCATCTACCTTGCACCTAAGGAACTCCGATGGGTTCATCTTCAAGAAGTTTCTGACTCAAGCCGCCACTACATTCCCATTTGTGGAACATGCGCAACGGCCTACTGATTGAACTGAGGGTCAAGGCCTGCGCAAGCATCTGAATAGCGGCCTGGAACTCAGCATGAGCAACCAGGTCCGATGCTTGAGGCTCCTAAACTGGCGGGGTTGGCTGATGCCCATAACCATTTCCATCCTCGGGCCTTCACCACCTCCATTCCTCCTTCCTTTCATTCTTTGAGGAGCCATGATTCTGGAATGGCGAATAGCATGAATTAGGAGGATAGAAAGACTTTTCATCGCACGACATAGATCATGAAAGAAGGGAACATTTCCTAAACATCTAGTAGCCTCTTTGTCATAAGTGTGGGGCACTTCACGCCCATGAAAAAGACTATACTTAATGCGGCTTTCAGACACCCTAGGACACTTTAAACCTATTGCTCTAATACAAAGTTAGTCACGACCCAAACGGAGGCTCAGATCGTAGACATGGGACCAGGGACCCCGGAGACCCCAACTCGACCTATGGCATAAGCATATATCTAATTCATTTGATAAACTAGAGTAATCAATAATATAACTCATCGAAAGTCTAACTCAGCATAATGACATATTTAAGCATCCGAAGCTGAAATACATACATAAGTCTGAAAAGCCTCAAATCTAGATGAGTTGATCGGGCAAGACCCCAACTTACTCAACAATATTGAAACTGAAATATACAAGGGAAATTGAAAGTCTAGCCCTCGAAGGATAAGGACTCACCAATCAATGTAGGTACTAACACCGAAAAGCTACCTAAGAGCATGCCAAAGCTGAGAGCCGGGTCCTGTATCATGAAACGATATAGCATAGGAAGTATGCGGTTCAATACATGGAATGTACCAAGTATGTGAGGCAAGTAAAACCGCTAAAGTAAGAGAAAATCATTTAAACACAATGCATTAGTTAAACATAATATCAGTAAGCTAAGGGTAGTGCTCGTATGCATCATTTCTGAAATCATGGAATTTTCATAACATGACAATATGTAACTTTATAACATCAACTGACTCGAATGACTCAAAGCTAAAATATGACATCTATTAGAAAGCTGAACATTGAGTCAAACCTCACTTATTAAATCATGCATGTATACATAATAATCATGAGTAATGAATATGAAATTGTGAATCATATAAGACAATGGGAGACTCGTCACTTAACCAACATACCTCGATAGAGCTTACACAGTCTCGACTATCACACTCAAGTGGGCAGAGCCGTCCAAAACCTTGCCAGGGGTAAGGACGCTACAATGATATCGATATCAAGCTGAAGGCCCATTCGGCAAGGGAAAGCCAAGGGAGGTCCCAACTCATATAATAGTATCAACCTATGTTGGCACATAGTTCTGGGGCATAGGGTGATCGACCCTTAGCCTGCTCGGTGCTAGACTCTTCTCCCAAAAACATGCAATGCTCTACATCATATAACGAAGCTCAACATTGTCTACTGACGAAGCTCAATCATGAAATCATGCATAACTCAACATTGTATGGAAAGGAAGCTCAACATTGTCTATTGACAAAGCTCAACAATGAAATCATGCATAGACTTGACATCGTATAAAAACAAAGCTCAATGATAACATACATCTGAATTGAATTCATGCATATGAGAAACTTTAGTTCAAAACATACCACAAGCTGAACATACTTGGGAGCCCTTGCTCCAAAACCATGTGGTAAGCTATACATATGAAGACTTAACTCAAACATAACACAAGATGAATCATGAAATTTGGGAGACTTCACTCCAAAACAATGTAGTAAGCTTATTTCGGGAAAAAATCATCATTTGAAATCGACATGTGGACACTTGCCAAAGCTTTATCATACTTAAAAATGCTCAATACTCATTCAAAACATAATATAGACATGGGTAGCTTTCAAATCATGCTTTTCCTCATAATCTTTCTTCATTCCCATACTTACTTCCTAAATCATACTTTTCATGATCATACCATCAATGGGCTTCAACATTCATAAAAGCTAGAACATAATATAAATTGGAATCATTGTAAAATCAGCCCATCCTTCACAATTTAATAATAAAATTATAACCAATTTATACCCATGTAAAGAAATTGAATATTTATGCATTTGGGTAAAGCCCAGTACTTGATCATAGGAGAGTTCTCATAATTCGATAAAAATTGGGCATGGGTGTGGAAGAAGACACCTACTCATAACCCTACATACCTAGAAGGGATGATTCTAACACCTCCCTGATTTCCCAAGATGATATTCCAATGGAAACCTTGAAAACTTGCTCTAAATCACCTCTTCAGACTATCAAGTTTGCATGCATGAAAATGAAATAGCTTAGAATAGGTTTTCCCCTCTTAAAACACTGTAAAAAGAGCCTTAAATGACGTAGTATAGGTCTTAGGATCTTAGGAATTTACGAAAAAGACCTTGCTAATTCGCAGGAAATAACTGTCAGGTGACCTAATGGGTGATCGGACGACTTGTCACTAGCCCAAACGACTCGTTACCACGCCTGTCAAGTATATTTTCTCAGCTGATCACCTAGGCTCATAACTACTAACATCACGATCCGTTAGGGGTGACCACGACTCATGGTCACCAATTGTCAAGTACAGTACTTCCATTACATTACTTCGAACATAATCCAACCCACGACTCACACCACGACTCGTTACCAGTCCCAATGAGTAGTGGTCAGTTCTCGTTAGGTACATTGGTCTGACCTCTTCAATTTTCATACTCCCTTACACCACAGTTGACCTAACAACTTGTGGGGTCTGACCACGAGTCGTTGCCACCCTCGTGGGGAACCCTTTTCCTCCAAACTTCCTACTCTCCACTGGTCTTCCCCACGAGTCTCCTAAAAACTCGTGGGCTGATCTTACGAGTCGTCCAACGACTCATTCCGTGCCTGCAACTCAAATTTTGAGTTTTTCCCCGTTTCAATTCTCGAGTCCGATCTTTGAGTTCTCAAGGTATACAAATCAATATTTGAATATGATAATTGCATTTCTCTGCTTTTATGTGTGTTTTCCAACATTAGAGGATGAATGTTCCCAAGGGGAAGATATTATTATACCCTGGAAGCCCAAAGATCAGACCCGGATTTGAAACAGAGAAAAAACTTAAAATCTGGCATCAAGCACAGAATGAGTCGTGAGGAGACCTGTGAGAGAAGCCCACGAGTCGTGATGTGACTCATAGGGAGGCTCAGGTGATGAGTTTGCAGTTGGAAAACAGGAACCCCATGGGCGTGACTTGACTCGTGGTCAGGCCCCACAAGTCGTTAGGTCATTCATGGGGACTGGTGTTTGAGTAAAGAGGAGAATAGAGACAGTGTATTTGACGAGAAGACCCCACAAGTCGTGGTCAGTTCCCACGATTCGTGGGGTGAGTCGTGACCAAGCAGGGAATAATTTTTTTAAACTAAGGCAATGCATATCATGGATGGTGGCCACGAGTCGTGGTCACCAAGCAACGAGTCATTAAGTCGTCCATTACTAGCTCAATGTTCGTGCCCGAAAGTGTACGGGTCGTGCAAGTAATATAGTGACTCTTTTTAAGAACCGGAATGTCGAACCCACAGGGACTGGACCCATTCCTCTAACTATCCATTTCAAGTGTGATCGTAAATACCGAAAGTGTTGGTTATAGAAGTTTTCAAGGGAGATTTTTAATTAAGTCTAAATTTGGTCAACGAAATATTCTGAATGCACTCTAGGAGCAACATAGAGTTAAAACCAAATAATCATGCGATGCTACGATTTGCAATGGGTTAAGCACGCAACTATCGATTATTATTTCACATAATTATGCATGGTCACGGTCTTTCAAGCCTCTAAACACGACAAACTAGCCTCACTGCATCATTGTGAGTGAGGATGCTAATTTCTAGTTTGCGGGCAATTAATTATGTTGTGGTTTACGGGGAAACGATTAGGGACTTTCGTGCGTCTAACCATTTAACTCAACTTACCCTCACAACTACTTCTTCGAGTGGTGATGTGATAATCCTAAGTTGGTCTCTTAACAACCCCCATTTTATCAACCAAGCAAGGAGTTAGGTATATTTCTATCCTAACACGAAATTATATCGTGAGATACAAACATGCTCCTTACATTCTCATGTCCTGACCTAGGTAATTCTTTCTCAAGCCATTGCCCAAGCTAACGTATATGTTTTCATGGTGATCAATCATAAAAACAACCAACAATCCAGAATGCAAGATGAAAACAACAATCAATAACTTAATTCCAAAACAATTTCATAAAATCACAATCATAATTCATGGCTTCAACCCTAGAGGAAGGGTTCTTGCCATTCATGTTCGTAAAACTACGACTAACTACTACTAAACTAACATACTTACATGAATTTGGTAGATGAGAAGGGAATTTGCCAAACCCTAGATGAGTTCTCCCACTTCTCCCTTCACTCCTAGGTAGTTTTCCAGAATAAAATCGTGACAAAGTGGTTTTAGGAGCTAAGGGTCCTATTTATAATAAATGAGAAACGTGCACAATTTAGCCTGTCATGGAATGGCTCCGTGTCACAGGAGTGTATCGCGGAGCACTGCCTCCGTGACACGGAGGTAACGCGAAAGCTCTTTGAAAATTGCCTCCGGAAGCCAAAACTGTCGAGTGCCACCGCGCTGCCAACGTGACACACTACTCATGCAGAGCGTTGGCCTTGCTCTGTCGCGCAGCTGCCATGGCGTGGCACGTTGCTGGCGCGCTGGTGCTGCCTGCCTGTCGTATCTTCTCCCGACTCCATTCCGCTACTTCACCAACTTATAAGTTAGTTCCTCAAAATCATTGAAACCTACAAAACAAGGACTAATCATGTTGGTTAGCACATATATTCACATTTATATAGAATCACATGAAAATGTATACAATTACTTAGCTAAACAAGACTAAATTAAGTTCTCAAGCGTCACTCGGGCATGCTATTTTGCCCGAGATCACAACCCCACACTTAAAGTCTTGTTCATCCTCGAACAACCTTTTACATCTCATGCATATGGAGACTCACCCATAACTCATTTAGCAAGATTATTCAAGCTACGGTTATAATGATTACGTAATATAACAAGCTAAAAATAGAGCATGCACGACTTGATCATTGAAATGAAGTACAACTATGTTAAGACTTCTTAACCTCAAGAATCGACTCTCAATCTTAGCTAACTCGTGCAAATCAACTGATTAAGAAATCCCACATGAATTATATCCTTCATTCAACATGTGCCCTCATGGAAAGAGAGTTACCCATTTTCACATGCAAAAACAATTTTTATATCAAAACATGTGTGGGTACATGAATAGAATTATGCTCACTCTCACAAAGAATTCACATGCATCATGTAATGACCCATAAGCTTGCCCTTAGTGTTTTGTTCCACTAATTTAAGGATGTATGAATGTAAGATCAAGTAGGACTTTTTAGGTTGTAATGTAACTCAGGTGCGGGTAGGTACTATTATGGCCAGTAATAGTGACTATCTTTCCTATGCGCTTTTAATACATCATGCCTTCATTACAAACTTCCCTTCCCTTACTTCACCTTTTTCTCCTTTCAGCTTTCTTTTTCCTCTTTTATTCCCCCATTTCTTTAGGAACTTTTAGCTTATTAGTAAGGAGTTCTATAAGTAACTTTTCATTTATTTATTTTCTTACTCCCTACTAATACTCACCCGTATTCAAACAAGTGCACCCTCGACCTTTCTCAACTTTTACAATTGCTACTTTCCCTTCTTTTTCATTCTTCTCACTCCTTTACTCTTTCATATTTTTCCTTTAAGCGCTTAGAAGTTTTGGTTCAAATTCAAGGCTAATGAAAAAAAAAAGGATTAAGCTTATGTTGCAGCTGTCAAAGAATAGGCTCAAGGCTCAATGGGGTTAACTAGGATTTATTTTTCAAGCTAGGTAAAATGAGGGATAAAAATTTGGTTCATTCAAAGGAATGCCTAAATCATCTCCTACAATTCACATCCTTCATTTCGTTTTATAAACACACCAGGCAAGTTCTATACAATCCACAATAGCACAGAATACTCAAAAACCTTACACTCATGGCACATGCTCAAATCAAGACACATTCAGCAGACCCTTAGCTCAGCCAATCACAAGAATTTAGATTAACCTTCCATCATATTGAGTCAAATTCAAGAGCCTAAGTGTCTCAAACAAAGTTATACACTTGCATGCTTCACACTGAACATACTTGCATCTTACAATCACGTATAGTACACAACAAGAACATCAAGCACCAATTAGTTAGGGTTTCAAAAACCCAAAACCTATCGACTAATGTTTCCTCAAGACGGTCGTCATCCATCCATCGTCGGAAACAGTCCCTAACTATGATTAAAAACACTATATACAGACAAAGGAAAGAAAAAGAAAAATCTTTATTCTTCGGTTCAAAGGCCCCCCGTCGGAAAAGAACCGAAAAGAAAAACCAACGGGTGATGAAGTCATGCTTAATTCACAAAAAAAAAAATTCAAATTTCACACAAGCATTACATCCACCAAAAACTTGTTAAGCACAAAAAATTTGAAATTTTTCTCACCCCACACTTAAATCATGCTATGTCCTCATAGCATCAAATTAACATTTAAAGGATGAGAAATACTCCATGAGCCTCTATGCCAAGCTAAAAGCATGTTTTCCTTTCAAGTTTTCTGAGGTGGGTGTTTGACCCCACACTTCTTCTATTCCATGGTCTTTAGCTTCCTCCTTCTCGGTACTCAGACTTCCCTTCCATCTATGCTTAACTTTCCACCAAAACACAAACAAAATGAAAATAACAAAATCAACACAAAATCAAAATTAACAAAGTGTACCTGAGGTACCCTTGGGTTGCCTCCCAAGCAGCGCCTTATTTTACGTCGTGGCCTGACGTGGACTGTCCTTTTCAGGACATCCTCATACCTGGGTTCTCTTTCGAGAACCATCTCCTTTTCTTTTGCTGTTTAGAGGAAACAGCCTCCACTCTGTTCCTCTCTTCCTCCAACTTCTTCTCAATTTGAAGCCCTTTATCAGACTCGGGTTGAACACTTGTCATTGCCTTTGGCCCTGCACCTGTGGAATCCTCCACCCCACACTCATCCTCTGCTAACACACTAACCTGACAAAGGTTTCCGTAGTGTGTAGATGGGTTCATTTCTTGGTAAACGCGGAAGATTTCTTCTTCATCCTCAACCCTCATTTTCAGGGTCCCTGCTTTCAAGTCAATCACTTCTCCTCCAGTGGCCAAGAATGGCCGTCCCAAGATCAGGGGTACCTGGTCATCAACCTGAAAATCTAAGAAAATAAAATTAGTAGGTATAATGAACTTACCTACTTTGATGAGAAGGTCCTCTATTATTCCATCAGGTGTCACTCGCGACTTGTCAGCCAGCTGCAGCATCAATCTTGTCGGCCTCGATTTTCCCAACCCCAGGGTGTTGAATAAGGATAGGGGCATTAGATTAACTGCTACCCCTAAGTCACACAAAGCTCATAGCACCTCAGCTTTACCAATTTGTATGAAGAGGGTAAAACTCCCTGGGTCTTTGAGCTTTTTTGGAATCTTGCTCAATACCCTGTGACTGCACTCCTCAGTCAGTGCTACCGTCTGGACATCCACCAATCTAACTTTGTTCGCCATCACGTCTTTCAAGTATTTAGCATACTTGGGCATTCCCTATAAAACATCAATAAGAGGCAAATTTATGTGATGTTCTTTGACACTCTCAAAGAACTTTTTGAAGCATTCCTCCTCCTTGCTCTTTCTGAATCTCTGAGGGAATGGTGGTGGTGGTCTTTGTGCTAGCTGCAATGACGATTGTGCATTTTGTTACCCCAGCACTCTGATTTTCTCCTTTGTCGGTGGCCAGTCCTGGTCTAACCAACTCCGGCTGCACCTTTTTTCTCAACTCTTTAGGCACTGCATCAGCTAATTACTTTCCGCTTCTAAGACTGATGGCATTGATTTGTCAGGGTTTAGGATCTGCATCGCTTGGTAATCCCCCCTGCGACCATGTTCTGAGCAGTTGCTATCTGACCCACTTGTTTTTCAAGATTGCGGGTGGCTACTTGCTGATTCATTAAGTCTGTTTCCATCCTCGCCTGATTTTCCGCTAGCTGATTCTAGGTCTCCATAATTTTCTGTAGTGTTTCCTCAATGCTGCTACTCAATTGCCCATCATTTTGCCTATTCTGCTGATACTGCTGTTGTTAAGGTTGCATATAATTATGCTTTTGGTTTCCACCCCAAGAAAAATTCGGGTGGCCCTGCCAATTTCTGTTGTAACTGGTTCCAAAATTCTGATTGTTGCGCTGCACATTACTAACAAAATTGACTGACTCCGGATTGGCTCCACAAGATTCTGCATTGTGCCCAGTATTACCACAAATTTCACACCAACTCAGAGCTTGCTGAACTGCATTAACCTAGCCCTGGTGTTGGTTCATACTCAGTTTATTGAACTAAGTCATCATTTGATGTTGGAACGAAGCTAACTGTGCTGCCAAGGCATTCAAACCATCTACTTCTATCAACCCCGATCTCTTTCCTGCCCCCCTCGATGACTCGTTGTGCCACTCTGGATTTCCTTGTGCAATTCTGTTCAACAAAGTGTACAACTCATCATATGTCTTCTCCAAGGCTTGCCCACCCGATGCAGAGTCTAGAAATAATTTTGTGTGGGGGTTTAGACTTTCTACAAAGGTATGAGCCAGCACTTCATTTGATTGCTGGTGATGGGGGCAGTCTCTCAATAATGACTTGAATCTTTCCCAAGCCATATATAAGTTCTCATCAGTCCTCTGCTTGAAACTGAGTATTTCACTTCTAAACTTTGTAGTTTTTACTGAAGGGAAGAATCTGATAAGGAACTTCTTATCCAAGTCATTCCATGAAGTTATGGAGTTTGGCGGCTCAGCCTTCAACCACTTTTTCGCCTCTCCCAACAGTGAAAATGGGAAGATGGTCAGTCGGACATACTCTGTGGACACGCCAGTGGGGAAAAATGTGTCACTAATCTCTAAAAAGCTCTGTAGGTGCTATTGCGGGTCCTCATGTGCCATCCCAGTGAATTGACCACTAGAATGTAACAGCTGCACCATGTTCTGTTTAAGCTCAAAATGCCCTCCAGGCTCCGGTTTACGGATGCTAGAGGTCACATTCGTCGCTAGTGGGATTGCCACTTCACGAACTGGTCTTACTGCCATTGCTTCTGATGACAATTGTGCTTGTCCCGCGGGTGGTTGTTGTTGTACCTTTTCTTGAAGTCTCTTCAGCTTTTGCTCTATAGCTACTCTCCTTCGCAAATGGATTTGACGTTCAGGTTCCAGCAACGGTTCCACAAGCTCTCTATGTCTAGCCAGCTCGGCAGGACAACCTGTCACCTGCAAATAAACAGACTAAGACCAAGTTTCTCAACACTTAAGGAAATTTCAAAAATCACACAAAACCAGATAAATTATCAAAACATCGCCTAGTTCCCGGCAACGGTGCCAAAAACTTGTTCGTGCCCGCAAGTGTATGGGTCGTGCAAGTAATATAGTGGCTCTTTTTAAGAACCGGAATGTCGAACCCACAGGGACTGGACCCATTCCTCTAACTATCAATTTCAAGTGTGATCGTAAATACCGAAAGTGTTGGTTATAGAAGTTTTCGAGGGAGATTTTTAATTAAGTCTAAATTTGGTCAACGAAATATTCTGAATGCACTCTAGGAGCAACATAGAGTTAAAACCAAATAATCATGCGATGCTACGATTTGCAATGGGTTAAGCATGCAACTATCAATTATTATTTCACATAATTAGAATTGCATGTTCATGGTTTTTCGAGCCTCTAAACACAGCAAACTATCCTCACTGCATCATTGTGAGTGAGGATGCTAATTTCTAGTTCGCGGGCAATTAATTATGTTGTGGTTTACGGGGAAATGATTAGGGACTTTCGTGCATCTAACCATTTAACTCAACTTACCCTCACAACTACTTCTTCGAGTGGTGATGTGATAATCCTAAGTTGGTCTCTTAACAACCCCCATTTTATCAACCAAGCAAGGTGTTAGGTATATTTCTATCCTAACACGAAATTATATCGTGAGATACAAACATGCTCCTTACATTCTCATGTCCTAACCTAGGTAATTCTTTCTCAAGCCATTGCCCAAGCTAACGTATATGTTTTCATGGTGATCAATCATAAAAACGACCAATAATCCAGAATGCAAGACGAAAACAACAATCAATAATTTAATTCCAAAATAATTTCATAAAATCACAATCATAATTCATGGCTTCAACCCTAGAGGAAGGGTTCTTGCCATTTACGTTCGTAAAACTACAACTAACTACTACTAAACTAACATACTTACATGAATTTGGTATATGAGAAGGGAATTTGCCAAACCCTAGATGAGTTCTCCCACTTCTCCCTTCACTCCTAGGTAGTTTTCCAGAATAAAATCGTGACAAAGTGTTTTTAGGAGCTAAGGGTCCTATTTATAATAAATGAGAAACGTGCACAATTTAGCCTGTCGTGGAATGGCTCCGTGTCACGGAGTGTATCGCGGAGCACTGCCTCCGTGAAACGGAGGTAATGCGAAAGCTCTCTGGAAATTGCCTCCGAAAGCCGAAACTGCCGAGTGCCACCGCGCTGCCAACGTGACACGCTTCTCATGCAGCGCGTTGGCCTTGCTCTGTTGCGTAGCTGCTGTGGCGTGGCACGTTGCTGGCGCGCTGGTGCTGCTTGCCTGCCGCATCTACTCCTGACTCCATTTCTCTACTTCACCAACTTATAAATTAGTTCCTCAAAATCATTGAAACCTACAAAACAAGGACTAATCATGTTGGTTAGCACATATATTCACATTTATATAGAATCACATGAAAATGTATACAATTACTTAGCTAAACAAGACTAAATTAAGTTCTCAAGCGTCACTCGGGCATGCTATTTTGCCTAAGATCACTCAGCAGAATTGACAAGCAGTGAACTTCACGAACGACTCCATGAGCCATGGACCAGGGTGACAAGTCGTTAGGTTCCTCATTGGGACCATCTGGCAGTTATTTTCTGCGAATTTAGTAACAGCTTTTCCGTAATTCCTAAGATCCTAAGGCCTAAACTACGTAATTTTGAGTTATGAATGATGACTTTTTAAAGGGTTAAGTTCATATTAGGCCTTATTCATTCATGCATGCAAAGTAGAAAGTGAGAGAGGGTGATCAATCTTAGTGTTCTTCAATTTCCATTCAATTTCTTCTTGGGATATCAAAGATGCGTAAGAATTAGCTACTAACAGGTATGTAGGGTTATGAATGGGTGATTCCTTTCACACTCATGCTCAATCCCTCTCTAAATCATGAGATTTCTATATCTAATCTATGGGGTTTTAACCCATTGCATGGAGTTCCTAATTCTTTACATGGGTATGATTTAAATATGTTTCTACCAATGAATTATGAAGCATGGGCAAGTTTTCTAATGTTTTCAATTAAAAACCATGTTTCTAGCTTTATGAATTAAAAAGCCTATTGATGAAAAGTTCATGAAAGATGAGATTTATGATGAATGTATGATGATGATGAGAAATTATGATGAAAAGCATGTTTGCAAGCTACCCATGTTTTATAATGATGTTTTCAGTGTGAAATGAGTATTCTCAAGCATGATAAAGATTTGGGCAATGCCCACATGTACTAGTATGATTTATGATTTCACGAGTTAAGCTTACCACATGGTTTTGGAGTGAAGACTCCCAATTATCTTTTAGCTTGTGGTATAGTTTGAGTTAAAGCTTCTCATATGCATGATTTCATATTTAAGATGTATTTGATGATTGAGCTTTGTCAATAGAAGATGTTGAGCTTCGTTGAATAACGATGTAGAGCATATGTATGTTTTTGGGAGTAATGTCTAGCACTGAGTAGGCTAAGGGTCGATCACCCAATGCCTCAGAACTACATGCCAACATAGGTTTATACTTACATATATTACCTCGGGACCTCCCTTGTGAGCTATCCCCAACCCTATTGGCTTATGAGTTTGATATCAATATCATGGTTTCGTCCCTAGACCTGGCAAGGCTTTGGATAGCTCTACCCACTTGAGTGTGATAGTTGGGACCACGTAAGCTCTATCGTGGTATGTCGGTTAAAAGAAGAGTCTCCCATTGTTCCTCATGATTTCAGTTATGCATGTTTATCATTCATGAGAATTTTATATCTACATATGTTCTAAAGCAGGTCTGACTCAATATTCAGTTTTACTTATAAATATTAGATTTCAGCTTTGAGTCAATCAATTCAGTTATGATGGTATGATTATTTTATGAAGAGATTATAATTTCAGAAAGAATACATGCTAGCCCTACTCTCAGATTCATAATGTTTATGTTTACATTATGTATTATCTTTAAATGATTTTACTTAATTAAGTGGTTTTACTTACCTTGCATACATTGTAAATTCCACGTACTGACCGCATACTCTATAATATATCATTTCATGATAGAGGATCCGGCTCTCAGGCTCAACCCCGATCATTGTCAGTCTTCTGAGATAGCATTGTACATTGTTGGTGAGTCCTCATCTCTTGAGGACTAGACTATTCAGATTTTCTTCATGTATTTTCAATTTCAACATTGAGTTAGTTGGGGTCTTGTCCCACCAACTCGTCATGTTTAGAGATTTTCAATCATATGGTTGTATTTAGCTTTAGATTGTGTATTCTGATGTTATGTTTCATCTAGATTTCTGCTATTATTATCTTGTTGGTTCTTCTATTTTATTGATTGAGTTAGATATATGTTCACGCCATGGGTTTACTTGGAGTCTCTCAGGGCTTCTTGTCCCGTGTTGTTATCCAGGCCTCCATTGGGGTCATGATGCCAGTCGGGTACATGCTAGTGCCTTAGGAATTTATCCAAAAGCTATCCAAGAGACTGGCCATAGCTAAGAAGAAGGTTCAGTCAATCATGGAGAATGTCAATACTTGGGTAAAGACTGAGTTTGAGACAGCTATACAGGCCCTACACGCCAGATTAGATAGTTTTCAGAGCAGATTCGACATGCGTATGGTCGAGCATACTAATAGTAATAGACTCTGTGAGGAGTTGGGGGCTCTTCGGAGTCAAGTGGCCGAGTTGTCATCATGGCAGGCGGAAATCATAGCAGCCCCCACTCCTCCTGACCTCGATGCTGGTATTGATGAGGAGCTTGATCTGGTAGCTAATTGGGAGCCTACAGGAGCCAAGAAGGAGAAAGGAAAAAGAGGATCTCTGAGGATGTTGGAGATGAGACCCCAAAGAAAAAGAAAAAGAGAGAGAACAAGCGGGAAATATTAGAGAGTCGGCAGACTTACGATGTGCCTCAATTAGAGCTGCTTGAGAGAGCTAGAGGATCAGGTAGCTCCACCATGGCCCAGGCAGAGCATACGGGTGGCAAGGACCCTTCAGGAGAGCCACATTTAGCCCCGATAATTTCAAAGGTCGTAGAGGCGACCATCACTACTAAAGGGGTATTCAGTCCCCCTACCAATACACCATTGAGTACGTCGGCCACCACCAGTGCCACGATTACAGCAGAGGTACCTCCTCCGTAGGCTGACGGAGCGCTTAATGCGCCACAGGTATGTTCCCTTCCTTTTTCTTTACATTCTATGCTTCAGGGACGAAGCATGCTTTTTAAAAAAGGGAGGGGGTATACTTGTATTTTTGGTATTTTGATTCATCCAAGGTTTTTTCCTCGTTGTGTATCTTTTCCCTCGGGCATGCTATCTAGTATAGCCAACACATTTAGGATTTTTTTTTTGTGATTTTTGTTCAATTAGAAGGTAGCTTAGGAGTACTCAGCCAATAAATTGCACTAGTTTTGAATTATTAAAAATTGACCCTGTTTTTTTAAAAAAATTTGATGATTAGCTTTGTACGTGTGATTGCAAGCATGATTTTTGTGGATCTTTTTATGTCATTTAGTGTATTAGCATGAATAGTTTTTGTTTGCTATATATAAACCGGACGAGTGAATGCAATACGTGTACCATGAGTGAGTGAGGCCTGATACCTAGTTCAATACTGCGTAGAGGATCTAGAACTTGCCCGATTGGTCTTTACACAGGTTTTAGTATGGTTGGTTAAGAAAGGATCATAGGCCCTTTTTGTTTAGCCCATTTTTAGCTTAAATGACCCTACTAAAATAATATGATTCCCTTGATCCCAATTTTGAGCCTTAAATGAATCATTTTTCTTTGATTAACTAATTAACCATACCCATTTTTATAATGAACCTGCTTTGACCCTGGTTCCTCCTTGGACATTGTGAACCTCAACATAGGAAAAATGCCTAAGTTGAGGGTGGCTAGAGTAGGAGTGCATAAATATTGGAAAGGTGAAAAAAGAGGAGAAAAGAAAAAAAGTGAAAAATAAGGTGTGGTGTAATAAAAGAAAAAGAAAAAGAGAGAAAAAATTGAAAAAAAATACAAAAAGAGAAAGATGCATGAAAAGTTTGAAGAAGCACACCACAGTCATACAAGTGTATAAAGAAGGGTGAAAGGGAGGAAAAAGTGGAAAAAAGCAAAAAGGGTGGAAAAAGCAACAAAAAAAATGGAGCCACATGTATGTTGTGCCAAGGAGGGGTTTAGTCACTCAAAAGATTCCATCTCTACCATACCCAGCCCAAAAGCCTACATTACAAGCCAACGCAAGTCCTATAGTGATCCTAGCCTGACCATCTGACAAATCGAAGTAGAGAAAACAAGGGCAAGCTTATGGAATTTGATACTGTCACGACCCGAACATGGGCTTGGATCGAGACATGGGACAAGAAACCCCGAGAAGCTCCAAGTATAACCATGGAATGAACATAACTTCTAGCTCAATCAATAAAAGCGAAAGATCAACATACTAATCATAGTGGAAATCTAAACATAACATAAAATATGAATATACATAACGAGTCTAAAGCTGATTATACACTATTTCTGAAAAGCCTCTAATTCTAATGAGTTGATGGGACAAGACCCCAACTAACTCTCTAATTCTAAAACTGAAAATACATGAACATAACTGAACAGAAAGGGGCCCCAACAGATGAGGACTCACCAATAGAGACTGCATGCTAACTCTAAAACTAGCTAGTGATGGGGCTGAATCTGGATCTCAAAGCCTGTATCATGAAACGATATAGCATAGAGTATGCGGTCAGTACGTGGATGTACTGAGTATTAAGGTAAATAAAACTGCTTAAGTAGATAAAATCATTAAAACATGCATAATACAAACATAATCAAGATAAGAATTTGAGAGTAGGCTTGCATGCTATTTTATGAAATCTGATCTGAACATAACTGAACATTACAACTAAATCAAATGACCCAAAGCTAAAATCCAATAACTATAAGTAAAATTGAACATTGGGTCAAACTTGATTTAGAACACACACACACACACATATATATATATATATATATATATATATATATATATATATATATATATATATATATATATATATCATGAATAACATACATGCATAACTGAAATCATGAGGAACAATGGGAGACTCATCATATAACCGAAATTACCACGATAGAGCTTACATGGTCTTGACTATCACATTCAAGTGGACAAAGTCATCTAAAGCCTTGTCAGGGCTAAAGACGCTAGCATGATATCAATATCAAGCTAAAGGCCCCTTGGGGCAGGGGAAAACTCACAAAGGAGGTCCTAAATAATCTGATCATACCTACGTTGGCTCGTATTTCTGGGGCATAGGGTTGACTAACCCTTAGCCTACTTGGTGCTAGACACTACTCCCAAAAATATGCATATGCTCTCCATCGTTTTTCAATAAAGCTGACCATTGTCTACTGACAGAGCTGAATAATCATATACATATAAAATCTGAAATCATACATAAGGAGCCTTGGCTCAAACTATACCACAAGCTGAATATAATTGGGAGTCTTGACTCCAAAATCATGTGGTAAGCTAATTCGTAAAATCATAAACCATACTTGAATATACGGGCTTGCCCAATACTTAAACATGATTGAAAATACTGATTCACTTGAAAACATGAGCATAGATATGGGTAACTTGAAAACATGTTTTTCATCATAAGTATCTTATCATACTTGAACATACATCATAGATCCCAACTTTCATGAACTTCTCATGAATGGCATATAATTTATAAAACTTGAAAATATGATTTATAATTGAAAATATTTTAAAACTTTCCCATGAATCATAGAAGCATGACTAGATCATACCCATGGTAGGAACTTAGGAAATTCATACATTGGCTAAAAACCCCATAGGATCAACATATGGATTTTCATGAATTAGAGAGGGATTGGGCATGGGTGTGAACAAATTCACCCAATCATAATCCTACATACCTGAGAGAATCTAATTCCTTAACTCCTCTGATTGCCCGAGGAAGAATTGAGAAGAACTTGAAAGAAATTAAGCTTGATCACCTCTTTAGACTTCTAAGCTTGCATGCATGAATATGAATAGCTTAGAATGAACTTACCCTTCTTAAAACTCATTATTCATAGCTTAAAACGATGTACTTTAGGCCTTAGGATCATATGATTCATGAAAAATCCCTTACTAAATTCACAGAGAAAAACTGACTGCTAGTCCCAATGAGGGACTAGATGAGTCGTTACCCATGACCACGACTCGTGGTCTCCTATTGTCAAGTACACTACCCATTTTCCTCAGAGGATCCCCACGAGGGACCTAACGATTCATCACTAGTGACCATGACTCATGGTCACCTCTCATTACCTTCACTGCACAAAATTCCCCTTTCTTCAACCAACCTTGACCGCGGCTGACTCAACGAGTCGTGGGGCTGACCATGACTTGTGGTAATGCCCGTGGTGACCCAAACACATAATTTTCCAAATGAAGTCTCCCACATCACCACGAGTCACTTAACGACTCATGGTCATCTTGACGGGTCACAGGATGACTTGTTCTGTGACCTGGTGTAGAAAATCCTGTCTAATCTTAGGGCTTTTAGGGTATAACAATATCTCCCCCTTGGGAACATTCATCCTCTAATGTTGAAAATCATATAGAAAAGTAGAGAAACTCAATCCTTATACTCAAATACTAATCATACAAGCTGAAAACTGACTTGAAAATTGATTTTCCCGAAAAACTAGAAACGATATGACTTATGATACCAACTGAAGGAATGACTGACTTCGATTTGAACTGCATGACTGAACTTAATTCATGAATCATACATACATGTTGTGATATGAAAGAAAATGGGACACATGAACTGAACATTAAACTGCATAGAGATTTAGGATAAAAATTGATACCTCAAGCTGAAATTGAGTCGGAAAAGAATAGATGTGGGTATCTAGCCATCATATCTTCTTCAGCTTCCAACATAGCTTTAACATGTCGATCCTCTATAAAACTTTAACTAAAGCTACTTCTTTGTTACTTAGCTTGTGAACCTACCGATCCAGTATCTCCACCGGAACCTTTTCATAACTAAGGTTGTGTTTCATACCGACACTGTCCACCAGAACAACTTGAGTTGGATCACCCAAACACTTCTTTAAGAGTAATACATGAAAAATAGGATGGACATACGCTAATTCTGATGGAAACTCCAATTCATATGGCACCTTGCCAACCTATTTCAAAATTCGGAATAGGCCAACAAAATGGGGGCTGAGTTTCCTTTCTTTCCAAACCTCATCACTCCCTTCATAGGGGACACCTTTAGAAACACCCATTCATCTTCAAACTCAAGTTCTATCCTTCTTACATCCGCATAGGACTTTTGGTGGCTTTGAGTTATTCCCAATTTGTCCCTTATGAGCTGAACTTTCTCCATGGCCTCATGGACTGAATCCGGTCCTATCATTGCAGCTTCACCTACTTCAAACCATCCAATAGGTGATCTATACCTTCGCCCATAGAGAGCTTCAAATGGAGCCATATAAATGTTGGAATGGTAGCTGTTGTTATATGCAAACTTAATTAGAGGCAAATGATCATCCCAACTACCCTTGAAGTCAATCACAAATGCTCTAAACATGTCCTCGAGAGTCTAGATAGTCCACTTCGGCTGACCATTGGTTTGTAGATGAAATGTTGTACTGAGCTTGACCTGAGTACCAAGTCCCTTTTGAAACGACCTCCAAAGTTGGGAAGTAAATTGAGTACCTCTGTCTGATATGATGGACAAGGGCAATCCATGCAACCAAACTAGCTCCCGAATGTATAGTTTCGCATAATGTTTTGATTAGTAGAAAATGGGTGGCTTTGGTTAACCTGTCCACGACCACCTAAATGGAGTCATACTATCGATGAGTGCGAGGAAACACAATGATGAAGTCCATATTAATCTCCTGCCACTTCCAAGTAGGGATACTAATGTCTTGAAGAACACCTCCCAATCTTTAATGCTCAACCTTCACTTGCTGACAATTTGGACATTCAGCCACAAACTCTGCTATGTCCTTCTTCATGTCGTTCCACCAATAGACTTCCCATAGGTCACGGTACATCTTGGTGGCACCTAGATGTATTGAGTATCTAGTACCATGAGCCTCATACAGTATTCGATCTCTCAAATCATCAACATTCGGAACACACAAGTTATCCTGATATCGAAGTACACTATCTCCCTCTTTGGAAAAGACCTCTGCTTTTTGATTCTGAACGGCTTCCTTCAACTTTACTAAAATAGGGTCCTCGTCTTGTATAAATTTTATATCAGTTACCAAGGATGATTCTGACCCAATCTGGACAATAACACCGCCATTTGTCGAGTCAACCAAATGAACTCCCAACCTTGCAAGTCAATGCACATCCTTCACCAGCTCATTCCTCCCCTCATCTACATGGAACACACTCTCCATAGAGAGTCTATTAAGTGTATCTGCTACTACATTGGCCTTACCCGGACAGTAAGGACACTCATATCATAATCCTTGAGTAGCTCCAGCCACCTCTTTTGGCGTAGATATAGATCCTTCTGGGTAAACACATATTGTAGGCTCTTGTGGTCCATAAACTCATCTACATTGACCTTATACAAATAGTGTCTCCAAATCTTCAAGGAAAATACCATTGCCGCCAATTCAAGATCATGGGTCGAGTAATTCTTCTCATGAACCTTCAGTTTCCTGGAAGCATATACTATCACTTTACCATGCTGCATCAACACACAACCAAGATCGATCCTAGAATCATCGCAATACACCACAAATCCATTGGTACCCGCAGGTAGCGTTAACATCGGTGCGGAGGTGATTCGAGTCTTTAACTCCTGGAAGCTCCTCTCACAAGCATCCAACCATCGGAATTTCACTTTTTTGGGGTCAATTTGGTCAATGGCACTGCAATAGATGAAAATCCCTCAATAGTTCTCCAATAATAGCAAGCTAAGACCAAGAAGCTCCTGATATCTGCAGGATTCACTGGTCTAGGCCAATTCATCATAGCTTCTATCTTCCGAGGGTCCACCTTTATGCTTTCACTTGACACCACATGGCCCAAAAATGCCACTGAGTTCAACCAAAACTAGCACTTGCTGAATTTAGCATATAATTAGCGATCCTTGAGAGTCTGTATCACCACCCTCAAATGAGCGATATGCTCCTCTTCGCTCCGAGAGGATATCAGGATGTCGTCTATGAACACAATCACGAACATATTAAAATATGGCTTAAACACCCTGCTCATCAAATCCATAAAATTTTGTAGGAGCATTCGTTAGTTCAAAAGATATAACTACAAACTCATAATGATCATATCGCGTCCTAAAGGTTATCTTCGGGATGTCACTCTCTCGAACCCTAAGATGATGGTATCTGGATCTGAGATCTATCTTCCAAAAGCACTTAGAACCCTGAACCTGGTCAAACAAATCATTAATTCTTGGGAGTGGATACTTGTTATTGATGGTGACCTTGTTCAATTGCTGATAATTAACACACATACATAGAGAACCATATTTTTTTGTAGAAAGAGAATTGGTGCACCCCATGGGGATTTGCTCGGTCTAATGAAACCCTTGTCTAATAGGTCTTTCAACTGCTCCTTCAACTCAATAGATACAAGCTGCATATTGGGAAAAAGGTCAATACCAAAATCAATCTTCCACTTGGGAGGGATTCCCGGTAAATCATCTGGGAAGACTTCTGGATACTCACATACTACTAGAACAGACTGGATAGTAGGTGTCTCAGACATAACATCTTAACCCTAACTAAATGGTACACGCAACCCTTGGAGATCGTCTTTCTGGCTTAAGGTAGGAAATGAAACAACATACAACCACAATTTAACTACCCTTCCACTCTAAGGCTGGCTCACCTAAAAATAGAAACTCTACCACATGGGTTCTATAATTGACTGAGGCATAGCGTGAAAATAACCAATCCATGTCGAGAATAACATCAAGGTCAGTCATGGCTAACTCTACTAGATTTGCTAAGTTGACTTTCTGAAGGACTGTGACTGCGCAATTTCTATATAGTCATCTAGCTACAATTGAATTATCCACTGGAGTAGAGACTGAGAAGGGCTATGACAAGATTTCGGGACTGACGCCGAAACTACTACCCACATAGGGCATCACAAAGGACAAAGTAACCCCTGAATCTAACAAAGCATATATAACAAGATGGAAAACTCGTAACATACCAGTGACTATGTCTGGGGAAATCTCATGCTCCTGGAGGGATGGTAGGGCATAAAATCTATTTTGGCGTTATCCGCCACTTGTGCTGGTGGAAGCCCCCTGCTGAGTAGGGCGTGCTGGCAGAGCTGCTGAACTAGAAACTAGGCCTCAGCCCCTATCATGGCCATGTCTAGCTGCTAGGAAATCTCTAAGCGTATGACGGGCTTTTAAGAAAGCACTTGTACCTGCCAAACACTAATCTTTGTGCCTCCGACCACACCTGTCACAAACTGGGATACTAGAATCTATGGGTCTACTTCTCTAGCCTTTAAATCCTGATGCTCGTCCTCTCTAGTCGTGTCTAGATCTACATAGCACCCTCCTAGCCAATGATACTGGTGCTGACGATCTCTGGTGGGACTGCTGATGGTGTCCATGACCTAGTCTCTGTTGAGACATGTTGGCAAACCCAGACACAGGACCAAAGATTGCCCTGCAGCTAGTTCTGCTACTCCAACAGCACGACTCCCTCAGCAGGGTGCCCCCACTAGTTCGGCAGGCGGTCAACACCAAAATCAATTTTATGCCCTAGTACCCCACCAAGGATAGGAGGCATTGCCAGATTTGGTCACGGCACGTTACAAGTCTTCCATATTGATGCTTATGACTTGTTAGATCCAAGAGCTAGTTTGTCCTTTGTGACCCCTTACATTGCTAGTAGTTTTGGAGTTAGTCCTGAAATTTTGTCAGAACCGTTCTCCATATCTACTCAGTCGGTGAATCAGTGGTAGCTAGGCGGGTATATAGAGGTTGCCCCGTCACAGTGTTGCGTAAGGTTACCTCCATAGACTTAGTAGAGCTGGCCATGACTAACTTTGATATCATTTTGGGTATGGATTGGTTGTTTGCATGTTATGCTTCTATTAATTGTAAGACTCGTGTGGTGGAATTTTGATTTCTGGGTGAGTCAGTGTTGGAATGGAAGGGTAACTCAACTGTACCAGTCAGTCGATTTATTTCATATCTGAAGTCTAGGAAAATGATCTCTAAGGATTTCATGTATCACCTAGTTAGGGTTAAGGATGTGGAGTCTGAGACCCCAACTATTCAGTCAGTTTCAGTGGTGTGTGAAATTCCGGAGATTTTCCCCGATGATTTTCTAGGTGTTCCTCTGGAGAGGGAAATTGATTTTCGTATTGATCTATTGCCTGATACGCAACCTATTTCCATTCCTCCTTATAGAATGGCTCCATCCGAGCTAAAATAATTAAAGGAGAAGTTGAAGGACTTGTTGGATAAAGGTTTCATTAGACCGAGCAAGTCTCCATGGGGTGCACCGGTTCTATTTGTTTGAAAAAAGGATGGATCCCTTCGGATGTGCATTGGTTATCGGCAGCTTAATAAGGTCACCGTTAAGAACAGGTACCCTTGCCCAGGATTGATGATTTATTTGACCAGCTCCAGGGTGCCAGGTGCTTCTCAAAGATAGATCTCAGGTTCGGGTATCATTAGCTCCGAGTTTGTGAGTGTGTTATCCCAAAGATAGCCTTCAGAACCCGGTGTGGCCATTATGAGTTTGTAGTTATGTATTTTTGACTAACCAATGCTCCTATAGCTTTTATGGACCTGATGAACAGTATTCAAGCAATATCTGGACATGTTCGTGATCGTGTTCATCAATGATATCCTCATATACTCCCGAAGCGAGGAGGAGCATGCTACTCATTTGAGGATAGTGCTGCAAACTCTCAAGGACCATCAGCTGTATGCAAAGTTTAGCAAGTGTGAATTTTGGCTAGACTCGGTGGCATTTCTAGATCACGTGGTATCAAGTGAGGGCATAAAGGTAGATTCTTAGAAGATTTAAGCGGTGAAGTATTGGCCCAGATCGGTAAATCCTTTAGGTATTCAGAGTTTCTTGGGCTTAGCAAGCTAATACCGAATATTTGTTGAGGGGTTTTCATCAATTGCAGCCCCATTGACCAGGTTGACTTAGAAAAAGATAAAAGTTCCAATGGTCAGAGGCTTGTGAGAAAAGCTTCCAGGAATTGAAGACCCGACTCACTCAGCACCAGTGTTGACTTTACCCGAGGGTACTGATGGCTTTGTTGTATACTGTGATGCTTTGAGAGTCAGACTAAGATGTGTTTCGGTGCAGCAAGGGAAGGTAATAGCATATGCTTCTCGACAGTTAAAGGTTCACGAAAAAAATTACCCAACCCATGATCTTGAGTTTGTCGCGGTGGTGTTTGCATTGAAGATATGGTGGCATTACTTGTATGGGGTCCACATGGATGTGTTCATGGGTCAAAAGAGATTGCAATATGTGTACATGCAGAAGAATCTCAATCTTCAGCAAAGGAGGTGGTTGGAGTTGCTAAAGGACTACAACATGAGTGGTTTTTACCGCCAGGGCAAGGCTAATGTGGTTGCGGATGTACTTAGTAGGCTTTCTATGGAGAGTTTGCCCCACACGGGTGAGGGAAAGAAGGAGCTGGTGAAAGATGTCCACCGACTTGTGAGGTTAGGGGTTAGATTGATCGACTCGACTGATGGTAGCGTTATTGTGCAGAATGGGTCAGAATCATCCTTGGTGGTTGATGTCAAATCTTAGCAAGATGAGGACCCGATTTTGAAGAAGCTGAAGGAAGTAGTGCAGAGTCAAAAGGTTGAGGTTTTCTCCAAGGGGGAGATGGTGTGCTATGATACTAGGGTCATCTATGTGTCCCAGACGTTGATGATTTAAGAGTTCGAATATTGCATGAGGCACATGGTACTAGATATTCTATCCATCAGGGATCCACGAAGATGTATCGGGACTTGCGAGAAATCTATTGGTGGGATGGTATGAAGAAGGATATTGCAGAATTTGTAGCCAAATGCCCAAACTTTCAGCAAGTGAAGGTTGAGCATCAAAGGCTGGGAGGCGTACTTCAGGATATTAGCATTCTCACATGGAAGTGGGAAGATATTAATACGGATTTCATTACAGGCCAACCTCGTACTCGACGACACTATGATTTCTTTTGGGGGTGGTAGACACGTTAACCAAGGCTGCATACTTTCTACCAATCAAGACCACAGATTCAGCGGATGATTATGCCAAATTGTATATTCGCGAGTTGGTTCGACTTCATGGAGTGCCCTTTTCTATTATTTCAGACTGAGGTACTTAGTTTACCTCCCAGTTCTAGCAGTCTTTTCAGAAGGGACTTGGGACTCAAGTCAAGCTCAACACAGCCTTTCAACCGCAAACAGATGAGCCAAGCCGAACGAACAATCCAGACGCTTGAGGACATGTTGAGGGCATGTGTTATGGATTCTAAAGGTAGTTGGGATGATCATTTGTCGTTTATCGAGTTTGCTTATAATAACAGTTATCACTCTAGTATCCAGATGGTACCATTCGAGGCTCTTTATGGACCAAGGTGATATCGCCCATCGGATGGTTCGAGGTTGGTGAGGTGGCTATGATAGGACCTGATTCAGTTCATGAGGTCATGGTAAATGTCCAGTTGATAAGGGACCGATTGAAAACCGCTCAAAGTCATCAGAAATCGTATGCGGATGTGAGGAGAAGGAACCTGGAGTTTAATGTGGATGATTGGGTATTTCTCAAGGTATCTCCCATAAAGAGAGTAATGCAGTTCGGAAAGAAAGGGTAACTCTATCCCCGATATGTTGGCCCCTACCGAGTGGTAAGAAGAGTTGGTAAGGTGGCGTATGAGTTGGATTTGCCCTCAGAGTTATGTTCAGTACATCCTGTGTTTCATGTGTCCCTCTTGAAGAAATGATTAGGAGATCCAGCTTTAGTAGTTCCGGTGAACAGCGTCTGTGTGAAAGACAGCCTCAGCTATGAAGAAGTTCTAGTGTAAATATTAGATCGTCAAGTCCATAAGATAAGGAACAAGGAAGTAGCCTCAGTTAAGGTTTTATGGAGAAATCAGCATGTTGAGGGAGCTACAAGGGAAGCCGAAGCGGATAAGATGATTAGATACCCACATTTATTCTCTACCGGCTCAGTGTCGGCTTGAGGTATCAGTTTTTCTCTATGACCCTATTTAATTTTCATATTTAGTTCATGTGTTTAAGTTTCTTTTATGAGTATGAATGTGTTTGTGAGGTATAAATTTAGTTCAGCTATATGGTTCCATTCATAGATAGTCATTCTGTAAGAATTTCGGTCAAAATGATCAGTATTTGAGTATGATAATTGTATATCTATGTTTCTGCTTGTTTCTAACATTAGAGGAAGAATTCTCCCAAGGGGGAGATATTGTTATATCCTGAGAATTCAAAGATCAGACCCGGGAGTTGAAATGGGGAAAAATTGAAAATTTGGGTTGTAGGCACAAGACAAGTCATTGGACGACTTGTGAGGAGACCCCACGAGTCGTCAGGTGACTCGTGGGGAGACTTGTATGAAAGGATGGTTGAAGGTCCCCATGGGCTAGGGAACGACTTGTGGTCAGCCACCACGATTCGTCAAGTCAGTCGCAGGGTGAAGTTGAAAAATAAAATGGAAAGATCGACCAATGTACTTAACGGATGGAGATCATGACTCGTCATGTCAGGAAACAAGTCGTGGTGTGAGTCATTTGGAGGAATTTTAAATAAAATTGTTTTAAGGAGGCAGTGAACTTTACTAGTGGTGGCCACGACTTGTGGCCACCGGTATCGAGTCTTTATGTCGTCCGTTAGGACCCCCACTGACCAGTTCAGGCAGTGTACTTGACGGGCAAGGTGACAGATTGTGTGGGCTGGCAACGAGTCGTCAGGTTCCCTGTTGGGACCCCTAACAATTATTTCCCTGTGAATTAGTAAGGGCTTTTATGTAGATTCCTAAGGTCCTAAGGCCTAAACTACGACGTTTTGGGTTATGAATGGGGAAATTTAAGGGGGTTAAGTTCATATTTCACCCCATTCTTTCATGCATGCAAGGTAGAGGAAGTTAGGGAGTGAATCAAGCCTAGAATTCATCAAATCCATTGCAATTTATTCTTGGGTCATCAACTGAGGTTTAGAATCTGATAATCCCAGGTATATAAGGTCATCAATGGGTGAATTCTTCCACACCCATGCTACTACACTATGATTCTACTAAATTTTCATTGAAAACTCATAGGGTTTTTAAATGAATTTATAGAAAATCTAATAATTTAATTATGGGTTTTGTGATTTTGAAATCTTAACATAATCTATGAATTTTAATCATCTTTTGAGATTTAAATTGATTATAATATTGTTGATTTTGATTTATAAGCAATTAAGCTCAATTATGCATGTCCCATGATGAATCGATTTATGATCTATTCTTCCATTGATGTTCTTGACAAGCCCAGCATGAATTATGATATAAATTATGGATTTATTTTGTTATCCATTATGATTTCATGAAATTCAAGCTATATACATGATCTACGAGTATGTATGAATCTTATTAATCATGAAATTATGTTTTGGCTGACTCACGGGTCTCATATCATGGTTAGTTCACGTATGTTCAAGCATGTTTATGATTATCATGATTTAACTAGCCCATGAACTCATGTATATATTATTATGAGCACTATATATACTTTAGGAGTAGTATCGAACACCGAGTAGGTTCGGGGCTCAGGTTAAGCCTCGGATCTCATGAACTATATGCCACTGTAGGTATGTTGGGACCTTTTCATATTTGTCCCTGGCCCAAATGGCGCTTTTCATGGTGATATCACACTTTCATGGTTCTACCCTTGGCAAGGTATGAACACCCTTCTGACTAGGTTACAAGTCAGGCTTCATGTGTGCTCATATGGGGTATGTCGGTTAAGAGAATCTCCTACTGTTCCTCATGATTTATGCATGTTATGATTATGTATGTTGGCTCAAGTCATGTTAAGTAAAGCTCTTCTATTATGATTATTATTATTTTTATGTTACGAATGTTTTGAAAACCTTGAGTCGCATGATATGTTATGATGATTTACGATACGAACATGCTTTCCTACTCTTATGATCATTTATGAACTTTACGTATGTTTCAAATGTCCATTTTCCTTACCTTTCATACTCAGTATATTCCACGTGCTAACCGCATACTTTCTATGTTATATCATTTTATGATAAAGGTCCCAGTTCTCAGGCTCATCCTCACCCGTAGATAGTTTCTGATTTGCTCTCAGAGCACTTGGTGAGTCCTCATGTTCCGAGGGTTGTATATTCATACTTTATGTTGTTCTTTCAGTTTCTAGATGTTGGATTACTTGGGGAGTTGTCCCTTTAATCCGTCTTTCATGTTTATAGGCTTATCAGACTACAAGTTATATTCAACCGTATTGTATAAGACTTGTACTGATTTTCCCTTTTGCTATGTTATGATTACATTCTTTTATGTTAAGTCTTCCGCTCATGTGATTGAATTAGATGTACGGTAATGTCATGAGTCGACTTGGGGTCTCTCGGGGCCCCTTGTCCCGTGTCTATGACCCAGGTGTACGTTCGGGTCATGACAAGAGCCAAGTCTAAGGTTCAAGAATACTAATGAGACTGAGAACAACAAAGCCATAATTGTGTGATTGGATTTATTTGACGAGTATCTGGAGATGGCATCGATTCGAACAATGGCCTAGAAATAAAAAATAGAAAGATACAACAACCAAAGGGCCAAACTCCAACACTTTAAAGTCAGAGACTTAGTCTTTCGAAAAATCACTCTTAATACTCGAGATCCGAGTGTAGAAAAGATGAATACAAAATAGGAAGGCTCGTATAAATTTATCAACGCGACCAACAAAGTAGCATACCAGTTAGCAAACTTGGGTGGAGTCTTGTTACAAAAGTAATTTGAATTGAGCCATTTGAAGTAGTAGTATTGCTCAAGAAAGGTAACAATGGAACAATTGAGTTCAAGAATATACATGCTACATTTTTTTCCTTAGCCTAATTTTTGTCCCAATTGGGTTTCACCGGAAAAATTTTTAATAAGGTGCATATTAAGAACTCGGAAGCAGCCATA
Source organism: Datura wrightii (assembly GCA_035772735.1). NCBI lineage: Eukaryota > Viridiplantae > Streptophyta > Magnoliopsida > Solanales > Solanaceae > Datura > Datura wrightii. The sequence goes on from JASDFA010000001.1 coordinate 83,062,297, forward strand.
ATATTGCCTTCGATGAAGGAATCCAGCATATGGGTCTTCATCCTTCACTCCCAGATACTTGGGGGGAGTTGAATTAATAGAAATAATTTGATGCGCCACTTTGAAAGGTAAAGGTCCCAAGAAATGCAAAGTCATTAGGATTAACAGGAGTAAAACTCTGGATTTCTGAGATGCAAAGACACTAAGACTAACAGGAATAAAATTCTAGATTTCTGAGATGCAGAAACACGAGGATCTATTGAGAGGAAAACTCCCAGAAACTCGTGAGGTGAGTCGTGAGAAAGAAGGATGATTTTACTTGAGGATGAGATAGTGCATGTGACGGAAGGTGACCGTGGGTTGTGGTCTCGAGGAATGAGTCGTTAAGTCCCCCGTTATGAGCCCTAAGAGAATTGTTAACCAGTGTACTTGACGGATGACGTGATGAGTCGTGCCCCTTCATGACGAGTCATCAGGTCCCCCATTAGGACCCCCTGAAAGTTATTTTCAGTGATTTTAGTAAGGGCTTTTTTGTAATTCCTAAATCCTAGGGGCCTATACTACATCATTTAAGGCTCATTTTAGTGGATTTTTAGCAGGGGAAAGCCTATTCTAAGTCATTCTCCCCATGCATGCAAGTTTGGAGGTTTGAAGAGGAGATTCAAGGCTAAATCTCAAGGTTTCCAATTGGAATCTCAGCTTGGGCAATTAGAGGGTGTTAGAATTCACCATCCCCAGGTATGTAAGGATATGAGTGGGTGTCTCCTTCCACACCAATGCCCAATTTCTATCAAATCATGATAAATTGCCTATGATGAAGTATGGGGTTTTCACCCAGTTGTATGATTCTTCAATCTCTATATATGGGTATGGTTAGATCATATTTATCTTGACGAATTGTGAAGCTTGGCCATATTCTAAAATGTTTTCAATACAAAAATTGTTTTTCTAAAATCTTTAATCTAAAATGCCCATGAATGAGAAGTTCATAAAATTAGTGAATGATGATGAATGCATGATGATGTTGAGATTTGATGATGAAAATCTATCATAACCCGAACGTACACCTGGATCGTAGACACGGGACAAGGGACCCCGAGAGACCCCAAGCCAACCCATAGCACAAGCATACAACTAATCTCATTTAAATAAGTCGAATATTAAGCATAAAACATCACAGAAACGTAACCATGATATAGCATCAGGAAATGCCAAATATTTACATAAGCTGAGAACTACGTATTTGTCCGAAATCCTCTAATACATAAGATGGTTGATGGGACAACATCCCCAACTAAATCAAGCAATAATGAAACATAATCAACATGAAAAGTCTATCAAATGGCCCTCGTAACATGAGGACGCACCAATAAGCTGATAGCGTAAGCTGAGATGGACTAAGGATGAGGATGAGCCTGAGATCTGGACCCTGTATCATGAAATGATACAGCATAGAAAGTATGCGGTCAGTACGTGGAATGTACCAAGTATGCAAGGTAAGTAAAACGGACATTTTAAAGTAAAGTAAAACTCATAAATAGACATAGGAGAAGGATATAATGTGTGCATCAAAATCTTCATAATAAAACATAAGGCTCAAGACTTTCAAATCATTCATAATCATTCATTATCATAATCATAAGTAAATTTTATCAAAACATAACTTGAGCCAATAACATAAACATAAAAATGCATAAAACATGCTGAACAATGGGAGGACTAGTCATAATCAACACCATCATGATTGAGCCTTTAATGATGCCCCAACTATCTCACTCAAGTGGGAAGAGCTGACCCTGGCTTGCCAGGCGAGGGACGTGCATTAGGCATGATATCACATTTGAGGGGATCATCATCAATACAACACATAATTAGAAACCTACAGTGGCGTGTGGTTATGAGACACCGGCGTAGTCCTTTGAACACCAGGCTGCTTGATGCTAGACACGACTCCCAAAAATATGCATATAGGCTCATACATAAATCATTAACATCATGCATTAAGATTCATTGGCTAGAGTATAACATTTATCATCATTGATCCCCTTTTAAAACATGCTTATCCAAGTATCAAAGGCCCTTTTCATCGGCCAACATCATAGATCGATAAATCATGAAATTCATTTCATAAATCGTAAATCATTCTTCATCATAGGGGCATTGCCCAATACTTCATCATACTCAATTCTTTCAAAATATGCTCATAAACATGGGTAACGTGAATTCATGCTTTTCCATCATCAATAGACTCAAAATAATAAATATTCATCATAAATCATAACTTTGATGAACTTCCATCAATGAGCATTTTAGATTTAAAAAGATTGAAGCATGATTTTGAAGATAATGATACAAAATCTGCCCAACATGCATAATTCAATAATTAAAACTCAATTAAATCATATCCACAAACAGAAATCATATTTTCATGCTTTGGGTAAAACCTCATGGAATTTGAATAGGAGAATTCATGAATTAACTTTAAGTTTGGGCATGGGTGAGGAAGAATTTCACCCATTTTTAAACCCTACATACCTGAAAATGGGTTGATTCGAACTCCTTGAATACCCATAAAGAAATTGATGGAAATTTGGGGAAGAAGACCTTGAATCTCCCAAAAATCTCTCTAAAGTTCTTGCATGAGAATGGGCATGCAATAAGGACTTAACTCATATTATCATACTCAGAAAATATCCAAAACGACATACTTTAGGGTCTAAAAGCGTAGAAAAATCGAAATTGCCCTTAAAATTAAATCCTTGAAAACTGCCCCGGACGGACCAACGACCGACCCAATGGGTCGTGACAACATACCACGACTCATTGTATTGAGTCATTGGATCCACTGCTTCATAACATGCCTCGGATCCTTCCTACTACTCGTCAGGATGATTCATTACTTCAAAGGACGAGTCGTTGGATCGACCTTCATCAACTCCTTGACCAAATCTGACTTTCCTTCCCACGAGCCTCACCATGACTTGTTGTGACTTCCAACGAGTCGTGGTCTCCTCCCGTTGTCTGCACTGGAAATTTCAACTCACGAGCTACGACTTGAAACAACGGGTTGTTCCTCCTCACCACGAATCGTGGGATGCCCCGTTGCTTCCTTCTCAACCTAAGTCAAACCTTCCAATGACTGGTGACAATGACTCGTTGTTCCTGACAATGAGTCGTTACACTATTCGTTGTCTCCACTACTCCCCTGAACTTCCCAAACCACGACAGCTTATGACGACTCGTGGTACCCTACCACGAGTTGTAGGGTCGTCCGTCCTATGATGTTTTTGCCAGTTTTCTACACTTTTCAAATTTAACTCCTGGGTCTATTCTTAGGCCTTTCCGGGGTATTTCAATATCTCTCCCTTGGAAACATTCGTCCTAGAATGTAGGAAACAAGCAGCAAATTAAAACATACAATTTATCATAGCCTTATATTGATTATTTTAATCGAAATTTTCACGGAATGACTACCTTCGAATAAAACCATATAGCTGAACTGATCTCATACTTCACATACACATTCATACATACAAAATAAACTTGCACACATGAACCAAACATGAAAACTAGATAGATTCATAGGGAAAAACTGGTACCTCAAGTCGGAACCGAGTCGATAGAGAACAAATGTGGATATTTAGCCATCATGTCCACTTCGGCTTCCCACGTAGCTCCCTCAACATACTGATTTCTCCATAAGACCTTAACTGAAGCTACGTTTTTGTTTCTCAACTTACGAACCTGATGATCTAAGATTTCAACGGGAACTTCTTCATAACTGAGGTTGTCTTTCACCCCAATGTTGTCTACCGGAACTACCAAGGCTAGATCACTCAAACACTTTATCAAAAGTGACACATGGAAGATGGAATGAACTGAGGAAAACTCCGATGGCAAGTCCAACTCATATTCTACCTTGCCAACTCTTCTCACAACCCGGTAAGGACCAACATAGCGGGGACTAAGTTTACCTTTCTTTCCGAATCGCATGACTCCCTTTATGGGAGATACCCTTAGAAATACCTAGTCGTCCACATTAAACTCCAAATCCCTTCTCCTCACATCAGCATATGATTTTTTATGACACTGAGCGGCTTTTAACTGGTCCCTTATCAACTGGACCTTTACCATGGCCTCATGGACCAAATTAGGTCCTATCAGGGCTGCCTCACCAACCTCAAACCAACCAATGGACGATCTGCACCTTTTCCCGTAAAGAGCCTCGAACGGTGCCATTTGGATACTAGAGTGATAACTGTTATTATAGGCAAACTCAATAAGAGGCAAAAGTTCATCCCAAATACCCTTGGAATCAATGACGTAAGCTCTCAACATGTCCTCAAGAGTCTTGATAGTCTGCTCTGCCTGACCATCTGTTTGCGGATAAAATGTCGTACTAAGCTTGACTTGGGTGCCAAGTCCCTTTTAAAAAGATCTCCAGAACTGAGAAGTGAACTGAGCACCTCTATCCAATATAATGGACAAGGGAACTCCATGCAATCTCACCAACTCTCGGATGTATAGTTTAGCATAATCTTCCGCTAAATCGATGGTCTTAACTGGTAGAAAATGAGCAGCCTTGGTTAACCTGTCCACCACAAACCAAATGGAGTCGTACTTCCGGCGAGTACGAGGTGGACCTGTAATGAAATCCATGTTAACCTCCTCCTACTTTCAAGTGGGAATGCTGATTTCCTGAAGTACACCTCCCGTTCTTTGAAGTTCGACTTTCACTTGGTGGCAGTTTGGATATTTTGCTACGAACTTTGCGATATCCCTCTTCATACCATCCCACTAATAGATTTCTCGCAAGTCCCAATACATTTTTGTGGATCTTGTATGAATAGAATATCTGGTACCATGTGCCTCATGCAATATCCGAACTCTCAGGTCATCAACATCTAGGACACATAGTCGACCCTGGTATCCTAGCACCCCATCTCCCCCTTGGGAGAAAACCTCCACCTTTTGACTCCGCACCGCCTCCTTCCGCTTTCTCAAAATTGGATCCTTATCTTTCCTGGATTTAACATCAACCACTAGGATGATTCTGATCCGTTATGCACAACAATGTCGCCATCTGTCGAGTCGAGAAATCTAACTCCCAGCCTTGTAAGCCGGTGGACATCTTTCACCAACTCCTTCTTCCCCTCATCCACATGGGACACGCTCTCCATTGAGAGCCTACTAAGCGCTTCAGCAACCACATTAGCCTTTCCCGGGCGGTAGAGGACACTTATGTCGTAGTCCTTTAGCAATTCCAACCACCTCCTTTTTCAAAGATTTAGGTCTTTCTGTGAGAACACATATTGCAAGCTCTTGTGATCCGTGAATACATCCACGTGGACCCCATACAAATAATTTTGCCATATTTTCAAGGCAAACACTACTGCGGCCAACTCAAGATCACGAGTCGGATAATTCCTTTCGTGAACCTTCAGTTGTCGTGAGGCATATGCTATCACCTTCCCTTACTGCATCAACACACATCCCAGTCCAACCCTTGAAGCATCACAGTATACAATAAATCCATCAGTACCCTCGGGTAAATTCAACACTGGTGCTGAAGTGAGTCGGTTCTTCAACTCTTGGAAGCTTTTCTCACAAGCCTTCAACCATTGGAACTTCACCTTTTTCTGAGTCAACCTGGTCAATGGGGATGCAATTGATGAAAAACCCTCAACAAATCTTCGGTAGTAGCCTACTAAGCCCAAGAAACTCTGAATTTCTGAATGATTCACCGATGTGGGCCAATTCTTCACCGCCTTTATCTTTTGGGAATCTACTCTAAGCCTTCGCTTGATACCATGTGACCCAGAAATGCCATCGAGTCTAGCCAAAATTCGCATTTTGCTAAACTTTGCATATAGCTAAAGATCCTTGAGCGTTTGTAACACTATCCTCAACTGAGTGGCATGCTCCTCCTCGCTCCGGAAGTATATAAGCATGTCGTCGATGAACACGATCACGACCATATCCAAATATTGCTTGAACACCCTCTTCATCAAGTCCATAAATGTTGCAGGAGCATTGGTTAGTCCAAAAGACATAACTACAAACTCATAATGGCCATACCATGTTCTGAAGGCTGTCTTTGGAATATCACACTCCCGAACCCTGAGCTTGTGATATCCTGACCTGAGATTTATCTTCGAGAAACATCTAGCACCGTGGAGGTGGTCAAATAAATCATCAATCCTGGGCATGGGGTACCTATTTTTTACGGTGACCTTATTAAGCTATCGATAATTAATACACATCCGTAGGGACCCATCCTACTTTCAAACAAAGAGAACCGATGCACCCCATGGAGACTTGCTCGGTCTAATAAAACCCTTATCCATCAAGTCCTCTAACTGATCTTTTAACTCCTGTAAGGAGGAATAGAGATAGGCTGCTTTGGGGTATTTAACTACACGCAAGTGCACGTGGTCGAACAAGTAGTAAAGTGGCTTAAGTAAGCCAAGTATCGATCCCACAGGGACTGGGATAAGGTAACAAACTACTTAAGTGTTACTATACTTACTCTAAAAATGAAGACAACAGTGCAAAGAAGAGTTTGATATTTTGATTTCTAATTGTATGCTAAGTCTAAAACGAGTATCTAATGTGAGTCTGAACTATGAATGTGAGCATGCTGAGGCTAAATGAACATGTATAGAAACTAATTATCGATACAATTTTTGGTTAATCCGGTTGCTAGTCAAGAATTATTGCCAATGGATTAAAACTCTCGTATTTAACCCAACTTAAGAATCATGAACCGTCCACCTACATTTCTGTGATTAAACGAAATTCATGATCTAGCCATACAAAACCGATTCCTTAATTGACTAATACGACTTTCAGGTATATTTCTATCCTGAAGGTAAATCAATTCTCTTTCCCAAACTAAGAAAAGATCATATCCTATTGATTCACAACTTTCCAATTTCTTGCTCTCTCGAGTGAAACAGGACTTTTTAGATATACATTAACATTGGCCACACATTAATGCTGTAAGAACAAGAGTCAATAGAACAACCATGGAAGAAAAGATGAAAAACCCAATTGATCAATAACTACATTTCAATACAATTGTTCTTAACCTCGGCAAGAAGAGGAATTAGCCACTCATTTGTGGATTAAACATCGTTAAATGAGTGTTGAACATACAAGCAATTGAATTAAAGAAGAAGGAGATAGAGAAAAACCCTGATAATTTCGTCCCCTCAACTGCCTGTAACCCACGTTCTTGCTCCACCAAGTCAAAATTATTAAAAATGAACCTAAATGTTCTATTTATACTAGTGGGAATTTTTCCCGGAATAACAAGCAACGTGTCATGGAGTGCATCGCGGAGCACTGCCTCCGTGACACGCCACTGATGCGGACCCTTACTAGAAATTGATTGTCCAGGTAATAAGGCCCAACGTGGCACGACGTGCAACGCGGGGCTAGGCCAACGTGCAACGGCCCCAACGCGCACCCTTACTGGATTTTGGCAAAAAATCCCTATCCAGGCAGAAGGCATCCGCGATGGCAGCGTGACACGGCTCCATCGCGGAGCCCCTTTAATTTGTGCCTTCAAATGCTTTTTCCCTTGCTAACATCCGAGTCCAACCCCAATCTCTCCCAACATGCATTTTAGCTTCCCAAAATTATATTTCACCTGCAAAACAACGTTAATCATGTTGGTTAGTATAAATTCACATTTTATTATCAATCACATGAGAATGTATAAACATTGATAGATAAACAAGGCTAAAATGACACCTTTGAGTATCACTTGGGCATATAAATTTGCCCAAGATCACTTACCCCACACTTAAATCCTTGTTCGTCCCCGATCAACAATCTTACACCTCATGCACTTTACACCCCATCCTGGCTACTTTGGTTCGACAATTCAGGCTAAGGTCATACCGATTATTTAATACAGCAAATCATCAAGAAAACACGCATGGTCCTATCAATGCAATGACCTTCAACACATCAAGACCTCCTAGACTTAAGAATCGACTCTCGATATTGGCAAACTCATGCAAATCAGCTGATCAAGATATCCGACACGAAATTTAATCTCTCATCAAGCATGTGCCCTCACAACACAAGAGAATTTTCCTCTTTTTAATCACATGAACTCAAACGATTACATGCAGGGGCATATAGAAACAATTTCACTCTCTCTCCCACAAGAATTCACATGCATCATGCCACAAACCATAGGCTTGCCTTTAGTGTATTACTCAACTAATATAAGGAAGTGTGATGTAAGATCACGTAGGACTTTAACGTGTTGTAATGTAAGCTACGGAACTAGTAAATATTGGGCGAGCCAATAATAGCCACTAGCATCCTTACGCGCTTTTTCAATACATCCCATCAAACTCATGGGCATTGTTTCCTCCTTCATCCCCCCATTCTTGAAGTCTGTCTTTATTTTGACCCATCTCATTAAGCATACTTGACTCAATAACGAAGATTATTCATACACCTTCATTATATTTTATTTATAACAAGTGCACCTTCAACCTTTTCTTTCCTTTTATCACTCTGCTTTTCTTTTATTTTCACCATTCTCACTCTTTGACACTTTGGGAACATTATTTTCTCTTCTTAAGCGCTTAAGAGTTTTGGATCAAATTTACGGCTAATGAAAAGAAAGGGGTTAAGCTCGGTTTACACATTTTTGACAAAAGAAAAAAATTTATAGGCTAAAGGCTCAACGGGCTAACTAGGGTGTACAATCAAGGTGGGTACAATAATGAAAAAGAGAAACTTTCAGTTGAAAACAAAGAAATGCCTACATCCTTTCCTACAATACACGTCCTTCATTTCGTTTCGTACACACACCAGGCAAGTTCTAGACATTTCATAATAGCATGGAATAAACTGAACCTCACCCCACACTTATTGCACATGCTTAATTCAAGACGTATTCACAGACTCTTCAATCAGCTAATTACAAGAATTCAAACATTAAGCCTCAATCACACTGAATCGACTCTATGGCCTAGGTATCTCAATATATTTACAAAGTTGCATGCTTTCATACGAATCACCTTTGCATTTCAAATATCATGTACAACACGCAACTAGAATTTTGCAACCATAAAGTAACTACAGGTTTTGGGATGCAACCCACAAAAGAAAACAACTGAAAAATAAATGAAAAAAAATCTACTCCTAACTACTACATTTCCCTTAAGACGGTCGTCATCCATCCATTATAGGGAACGGTCACTAACTAAGACTTCAGTTCAATGGGACCATTCTCGGTAAAAGAACCGAAAACAAACGCCGAGAAACCCAAGAATTGAAAAAAATTTAAAAATATCGATCATTTCGATAAAAGAAAAATATGTACAAAATCAGCTAGCAACATTCAGCAGCACTACAAAATCAGCTAGCAACATTCAGCAGCACACAACAGCTTCACATTAATTACAATACAGAACAGAAACATCACAATCGCAGGGTCACAAAATTTTTCCACAGGCACGACAACAGAACAGAAACATAAACAACAACAAAACCAGCACCTAACTACTCCCACCCTACACTTATATTGAACACTGTCCCCAGTGTTCACAAAAAATTAACATAGCACAAAAAGTGGGTGGCGGAACTCCCTGATCAATCAAAATACTCCACTTCTTCATCAAGTGTTGCTGCCGCGTCTCCCATGTCTGAATCACCCCCATCGTCAACATCGGACTCCACATCAGAGTCCTCACGACGTGTCTCCTCATTTGTGGGGACATCATCATCCGTGGGCTCTACAAAAGTTGGCCCCACTCGGCATAGAGCCCTGGCATTTTTGCCAAAAGGGTAGTCTAGCTCGAGCTGCCACAGCTCCTCTTCTGTTGCCGGCCTCCCGCCTATTCGCAGCTGGAGCATCTGCATCCCGTACATGCGAGCCATGTACTGATCATCCCGAGCATGTCGTTCGGCTAGTGTAAGAGCTGGCCCATGGGTGGTGTCGGGTGCCTTAGTTTTAGTGACATCTAAGGCCCGCCACTCCATCTGCGGGATGTAGTCAAGGGCCTCTTCCTCAATATCCAGGCCCCTCAGGAACGTGGTGAGTAGTCCACCAAATCGGTATATGTGCCCTTGATGCAAACGAGCTCTCTTCATGGCGGAGATAATCACTGCCCCCACATTGATCTTCAGCCCTTTCATCAGGGCGTACACCAAGCATACATAATCCCGGGTTACATCCGTCATATGCACCCTCGGGATTAGGCAGGAACAAACAATCTTCAGCCATATCCTGGCTTCCCTGTTCATCTGTGAGTAAGGCAAGGTCTGATGGAAGCCCCTCTCCTTATGTCTGCTCCATCGAGCTGTTGATCGGGTTCCACACAAAGTGCGTCTGATGTCCGCATATGGTGGAGTGATATTCAGCTGTCGAAGCGCATGGGCGTCTGTGTCCCGCGCCCCTAGGATAGAATTGAGGTGGTGGGGCTCAAAAGTGACTATTTGCCCCCTTATTTTGATGGTGTGACTTCTGAGAGTCAGGTTCCAGTTGGCGTAGAATTCCCGAATCAAGTACAAGTTGCATTCCTTGGGCTCTTCAAAGATGAAGTTCAGCCCAGCTGCCTCGATCCTATGGACAATCCTGGGGAACTCCTGTGCCAACGGTTCCCTTGCTATGTGTTCCTCGGGGAAGTACTTGCTCTCCTTGTGCTTTGCATACCATTTCTTCCCCTCCTCTGTCACCCACCTGGTTCTGTATTGACGGCATTGGCCGCGTGGAACCGCTGGTGCTGCTGGGACTGCTGTGCCCAGTCTGATTCTTTTTCTTCCGGCGCCAGATGTTGATGCGCCTTTTCCCTTGTCTTGCTTGCTTGCCATTATTCCTGTCAAACCAAACAGACAAGTTCAATGTTAAGCCAATTAAAATTAGCTTCGACTAAGGTTGGGTTAAGCTAGGCTACCCCACACTTAGTCCTTAGCCAAAATTACAACATTAAGGCAAGATCGTACTTATTTACACAAACAAACAACAAAACATAACAAATATTCTTAGTGCCTTTGGAGAATTCGGCGGTATATATTCCATGTACTACTCAGACTTCGTACAGCTAACCACAATCCTTACCTATCGATAACATTTTATCCCATAGCACTTAGAAAGGAGAACAAAAGAAAATTTTAACTACATGATCCTATACAATTCACCCATTTCTTGCAATTTCCAATATTTCCTTAACCCGAGAATCCGTCGGTCTTTTAGCATAGTAACAGTTAGCACAACCGACTCATCTCACCCAACATGTACAACCCAGCATGAATTTCACTAGTTCAACTCAATTTTTTCATTTCAAACTCAAAGTCAAGCCCTAGCTATGATTTTATCAAAAATTCGATTAAGCTATGTAATTATCGAGTTCAAGCAGTCACACCGTTACTCCGAACATCAATCAACAATAATTCAATTGAATTTAAGCTTAATTTCTACTTAGGGCAAGTTTTTCTCATATCACATGTTCAACATCAAAAAAATTTGACAAGAATTGAGATAGAGTTGAAGAACATACCTTGCATTTGAAGAAATGACGAAAACTTGACGAAATTATGGGCCTAAGTTCATGTCACGTTGAGGGGGGAGGGGGTTTTGGGATGTTGGTCGCAGAGGGTATGAAAAATGAGGAAAAATGAGGGGGGAATCGGGGTTAAAAAGTGGGAATTTCGCGCGGGTCACCCGGCGACCCGGTGTGACCCGTCGCGATATACACCTCAACGTGTCACGGAGGGTAACGCGGAGCATGCCCTCCGTGACACGGAGCCATCGCGTAGGTGTTCTGGAATTTGTAAAAATTCCAGAATTACCTTTAACGTGTCACGGAGGGTAACGCGGAGGCCCTCCTCCTTGACACAGAGCCATCGCCCTGGCTCACTGTTTTGCCACTTTTTTATTATTTTTCATACCTCGGATTTTCCTTTGCGATTCCTTGCATGTTTACCCTCCGTTCAACCTGAAATTCATCTTACGACAAGAAATTGGTTAGAATTATAGGATTCACTAAAAATACAAATAAAAATAAAAACTAAAAATTTTGTTATTAATCAAAAAAAAATTCTATTTTTCTTTTTTTTTTCTACGAAATCTATTCACAATTTACAAAGAAAAATTTCACGGGTTGCCTCCCGTGCAGCGCCTGGTTTACCGTCGCGGCTCGACGTCATTCAGCTCAGTCATCTTCTAGGGTGACGGACGTTTTCTCTCGACCCCCATCCTCACCCAAATAGTGCTTACATCGCTCCGGTGGTTTTCCCATTAACTCTCGTGATTCAACTATCTAAGCATCATCAGCTCGATCAATCACGTTGATCACCGAGAGTTCCTCGTACACAGTCGGGAGCTTGGTGGCCTTGTATACATCAAACACTTCCACCTTGTCGTGTGCTCGCATGGTTAGCTACCCTGCAGCTACATCAATCAGCGCTTTCCCAGTCGCCAAGAAGGGACGTCCCAAAATAAATGGGACTTCCGCGTCTGGCTCAAAATCCAGCACAACAAAATCTATCGGGAAGATAAGGGAGCCCACTTGCACCAGCACATCATCCACAATGCCATCAGGTCTGCCTAAGGACCGATCCGCTAGTTGCAAGATCACTGTTGTTGGTCTAGGACTCCCTAGACCCAACTTCTTGAATACCGATGACGGCATCAAATTAATGCTCGCTCCCAAATCACATAATCCGCGAGCTCAAATACTCTGCCCAATTGTAATTTGTATAGTAAAGCTCCCAGGATCTTTGAGCTTTGTGGGCAATCGGTTTTGTATCCGGAAAGTGCACTCCTCCGTGAGAGCCACCGTAGCATACTTAGTCAACTGACTTTTGTTCGCCACGATGTCCTTAATGTACTTTGCATACTTCGGCACTCCCTGCAAAACATCAACAAGAGGTAAGTTAATATGTACCTGTTTCAGCACCTCCATGAATTTCTTGAAACACGCCTCCTCCTTGTGTTTCTTTAATCTTTGAGGGTGATCACGGGCAAAAATATATGCCCGAGATACTCTTTATTACTTAAATTAGTCTTGTTTATCTAAGTTATTGTATACATTTTCATGTAATTTTATATAATGTGGAGATATATGCTAACCAACATGATTAGCCTTTGTTTTGTAGGTTTTGATGATGTTTGAGTAACTAATCCATGAGTTGGTGAAGTAGAAGCTTGGAAACGGAATTAACACGCGAACGTCGGCAAGGAAGAGGCACAAAACAGCCCACCGGCGCGTCGACAAGGTGCCACGGCAGGCAGGCCGCTCAAAACAGCCCACCTGCGCGTTGGCAACGTGCCACGGCAGGTGGCCTCCGCGACCAAGGGGCTGCAACGCGCTGCCCAGGCAACGTGACACGTTGCCAACGCGGCAAGGTGCTGCCTGGGCCGATTTCGGGTGATTTTCCAGAGAGCCTCCGCGTTCGTAGCGTGTCACGGAGGCCGTGCTCCGGGATGCACTCCGTGACACGTTGCTTGTTAATCCGGGAAAGATTCCTACTAATATAAATAGCACACTTAGGTTTATTTTTCATAAGGAAGACTTGGTGGAGCAAGGACGTGGGTTAGGAGCAGTTGAGGGACGAAAAAGCTAAGGGTTTTTCTCTCTTTCTTTCTTCTTTCAATCAATTGTACGTATGATTTACACTCATTTGAGGATGATCAATCCACAAATGAGTGGCTAATTCTCTTCCTTGCTAAGGTTTTGAACATGTGTATTGAATTTTGATTGTGAATTATATGGTTTTTCATCTTCTTCTTTCATGTTGTTCTATTAATTCTTGTTCTTACTGCATTAGTGTGTGGCCAACATTAATGTACATCTAAAAAGTCCAATTTCACTCGAGAGAGCAAGAAATTGGAAAGTTGTGAATTAATAGGGTATTGTTCTTAACTTGATTTGGGAAAATTGGGTTTTGATGTGCTTTCCTGATAGAAATATACTTGAAAGCCATATTAGTCAATTTAGGAACCGGAATTGTATTGCTAGGTCATAAATTGCATTTGATCACAGAAATGTAGACGAATGGTTTATGATTCTAAAGTGAGATTAAATACGAGAGTTTTAATCTCTAGGCTAATGTTCTTGGCTAGCAACATGAAGAGAAGAATAACCGAATTATGATTACTATCGAATTCATTACTTGTTCTTAACCTTGGCATGCTCTTATCCATAGTTTCAATTCAAGTAATATTTGTTAATAGTTTTAGTATATAGTTTATAAACAAAATTATTTAACTTTTGGTTACATTGTTGTCAACATAATTAGAAGTAAACTAGAATATAGTATACTTAAGCAATTTTACTTATCCAGAGTCTCCTTGGATCGATACTTGGCTTACTTAGCCATTTTATTACTTGTTTGACCACGTGCACTTGCGTGTCGATTTTTTACCCCATACCAAAGCACCGAGCAAGTTTTTGGCGCCGTTGCCGGGGAGACTTGGCAATTGGTGAAATTGTTTTAAAAGTATAAATTTACTGTATTTTTGTTTTATTTTCTTAAAGTGTTGACAACTTGGTCTAGTGTTTGTTTTAATTCTTCTTTAGTTTATTTTATTTTTCTGCTTGTTCGTATACCCTTATTGACATGACATCGTGGAATATAAATGGTTTCAATGGTGGATACTCATATTTTAGTGAATCTTGTCTGAACTGTGGAGGACCCCACTGGTGGCAAAACTGTAATACGTGCAATATATGTGGGTGTCAATATGGCCATTGGGGTGATTGTCCAAAGGCATATTCCCCTCCCCCAAGCCCCTACTATGATCCTTCTGTTGTTTTTTCTGAATATAGGCATGCTAAAAATGAGGACTTGGGACGCCAAGCTCGAATAGAAGACATGTTGAAACAACTCTTGGAGCAATCAGAAGCAATGAAGGAGGCGATGGCAGTATTGAGAAATCAGCAAGAAGAGAATGCAGAGGCTCTAGAAAGGATGACCATCAAATTCACGGAGATGATCGCTGAAGTTGAAGCGTGTGATAAATCACAGACAACAGTTTTAGCCGATATTCAAGAGGAACTACAAGAGGACGACAAGGGTGAATTTTTGGATGAAGCCCAACAATTCGAATCTCTTGAGTGTCCCCGTGATGGGCTCACACTTATGGAAAATCCATTCTTGGAAGAAGAGTTAGCGTATCCCCCAGTCAACTTTAATGGTGAGATAGATGTCGATGTCGAGAAGGTATATACAAGTAAGGAGGTCAAGCAAAATGCAGTTTCAGAGTTGAGGTGTATTAGACCACACTCTACGCATTTTTCAACATTAAATTTGGTTGACAACATAGAAATAGAGTCTTCCAAGTTTGTAGAGAAATGTCTAGAGGAGGACCAAGCACCATATATTTTGAAATTTGCTAACTTAGAAAGACAAAATGACTTCGCTTACTTAAGGACCAATAAATGCAAAAGGCAACATCTACTGTTTGGTCCTTACAATTTTTCACCACCACCCCTGGAGCATAAGAGGAAATTAGAGAAGAAATTAGGGGTGAGATTCATATCCTCAAGGTGGAGGAAAAAGTGGTGAAACTTGGTACGTCGTGCCGCGACGTAAAATTAGGCGCTGCTTGGGAGGCAACCCAAGGGTACCATGGGTACCATTTTAATTTCTTGCATTTATGTTTATTTTATTTATTTTTCATCTTGTGTTGTTTTGGTGGAAAGTTAAGCACAGATGGAGGGGAAGTCTGAGTACCCGTGGAGGAGGAAGCTAACAAGCATGGAAAAGAAAAAGTGTGGGGTCGAACACCCACTTGTCCATAGTTGAAGAAAACCATGCTGTCAGCTAGGCCTAAAGGCCTCAGGGAGTATTTCTCACCCTTTGTAACCTTTAGTTTGATGCTATGCGGACATAGCATGATTTAAGTGTGGGGTGAGGGAAATTTCTAGGAAATTTCAAAATTTCTGTGCTTAATGATTTTTGGTGAATGTAATGCTTGTACAAAAGTTGGTGAGAAATTTGAAAATTTGAAAAATTTGAAAAATTTTTGTGAATTAAGCATGACTTCATCACCCGTTGGTTTTTCTTTTTGGTTCTTTTCCGACGGGGGGTATTTGAACCGAAGAATAAATTTTTTTTTTCTTTTCTTTTTTCTTTCTTTCCTTGGTCTGTATATAAAGTTTTTTTAGTCATAGCTAGGGACTGTTTCCGACGATGGATGGATGACGACCGTCTTGAGGAAAATTAGTCGATAGGTTTTGGGTTTTGAAACCATAACTAATTGGTGCTGGATATTCTTGTTATGTGCTATAAATGTTTGTAAGATGCAAGTATGTTCAGTGTGAAGCATGCAAGTGTATAACTTTGTTTGAGACACTTAGGCTCTTGAATTTGACTCAATATGATGGAAGCTTAATTATGAATTCTTGTGATTAGCTGAGTAAGAGTCTACTGATTGTGTCTTGATTTGAGCATGTGCCATGAGTGTAAGGTTTTTGAGTATTCTATGCTATTGTGGAATGTCTAGAACTTGCCTGGTGTGTATATAAAACGAAATGAAGGATGTGAATTGTAGGAGATGATTTAGGCATTTCTTTGAATGAACCAAACTTTTATCCCTCATTATACCTACCTTGAAAAATTAATCCTAGTTAACCCCATTGAGCCTTGAGCCTATTCTTTGACAGATGCAACATAAGCTTAATCCTTTTTCTTTCATTAGCCTTGAAATTGAACCAAAACTCCTAAGCGCTTAAAGAAAAAAAAATCCGAAAGAGTAAAGGAGTGAGAAGAATGAAAAAGAAGGGAAAGTAGCAATTGTAATAGTTGAGAAAAGGAAAAAGGTGCATTTGTGTGAAAATGGTTGGTTATTAGTAGGGAGTAAGAAAACAATTAAATGAAAAGTTACTTATAGAACTCCTTACTAATAAGTTAAAAGTGCCTAAAGAAATGGGGGAACAAAAGAGGAAAAAGAAAGATGAAAAGTGAAAAAGGTGAAGTGAGGGAAGGGAAGTTCGTAATGAAGGTGTGATGTATTAAAAGCGCTTAGGAAAGATAGTCACTATTACTGATCATAATAGTACCTACCCGCACCTGAGTTACATTACAACCTAAAAAAAGTCCTACTTGATCTTACATTCATACATCCTTAAATTAGTGGAATAAAACACTAAGGGCAAGCTTATGGGTCATTACATAATGCATGTAAATTCTTTGTGAGAGTGAGCGTAATTCTATTCATGTACCCACACATGTTGTGATGTAAAAAATTGTTTTTGCGTGTGATTGGGTAACTCTCTTTCCGTGAGGGGCACATGTTTAATGAAGGATAAAATTCATGTGGAATTTCTAATCAGTTGATTTACATGAGTTTGCTAAAATTGAGTGTCGACTCTTGAGGTTAAGAAGTCTTAACACAGTTGTACTTCATTTCAATGATCAAATCAGGCATGCTCTATTTTTAGCTTGTATCTTACGTAATCATTATAGACGTAACCTGAATTATCTTGCTAAATTAGTTATGTAGGAGTCTCCATATGCATGATATGTAAAAGGTTGTTCGAGGACGAACAAGGCTTTAAGTGTGGGGTTGTGATCACGGGCAAAAATATATGCCCGAGATACTCTTTATTACTTAAATTAGTCTTGTTTAACTAAGTTATTGTATACATTTTCATGTAATTTTATATAATGTGGAGATATGTGCTAACCAACATGATTAGCCTTTGTTTTGTAGGTTTTGATGATGTTTGAGTAACTAATCCATGAGTTGGTGAAGTAGAAGCTTGGAAACGGAATTAACACGCGAACGTCGGCAAGGAAGAGGCACAAAACAGCCCACCGGCGCGTCGACAAGGTGCCACGGCAGGCAGGCCGCTCAAAACAGCCCACCTGCGCATTGGCAACGTGCCACGGCAGGTGGCCTCCGCGACCAAGGGGCTGCAACGCGCTGCCCAGGCAGCGTGACACGTTGCCAACGCGGCAAGGTGCTGCCTGGGCCGATTTCGGGTGATTTTCCAGAGAGCCTCCGCATTCGTAGCGTGTCACGGAGGCCGTGCTCCGCGATGCACTCCGTGACACGTTGCTTGTTAATCCGGGAAAGATTCCTACTAATATAAATAGCACACTTAGGTTTATTTTTCATAAGGAAGACTTGGTGGAGCAAGGACGTGGGTTAGGAGCAGTTGAGGGACGAAAAAGCTAAGGGTTTTTCTCTCTTTCTTTCTTCTTTCAATCAATTGTACGTATGATTTACACTCATTTGAGGATGATCAATCCACAAATGAGTGGCTAATTCTCTTCCTTGCTAAGGTTTTGAACATGTGTATTGAATTTTGATTGTGAATTATATGGTTTTTCATCTTCTTCTTTCATGTTGTTCTATTAATTCTTGTTATTACTGCATTAGTGTGTGGCAAACATTAATGTACATCTAAAAAGTCCAATTTCACTCGAGAGAGCAAGAAATTGGAAAGTTGTAAATTAATAGGGTATTGTTCTTAACTTGATTTGGGAAAATTGGGTTTTGATGTGCTTTCCTGATAGAAATATACTTGAAAGTCGTATTAGTCAATTTAGGAACCGGAATTGTATTGCTAGGTCATAAATTGCATTTGATCACAGAAATGTAGACGAATGGTTTATGATTCTAAAGTGAGATTAAATACGAGAGTTTTAATCTCTAGGCTAATGTTCTTGGCTAGCAACATGAAGAGAAGAATAACCGAATTATGATTACTATCGAATTCATTACTTGTTCTTAACCTTGGCATGCTCTTATCCATAGTTTCAATTCAAGTAAATATTTGTTAATAGTTTTAGTATATAGTTTATAAACAAAATTATTTAACTTTTGGTTACATTGTTGTCAACATAATTAGAAGTAAACTAGAATATAGTATACTTAAGCAATTTTACTTATCCAGAGTCTCCTTGGATCGATACTTGGCTTACTTAGCCACTTTATTACTTGTTTGACCACGTGCACTTGCGTGTCGGTTTTTTACCCCATACCAAAGCACCGAGCAGAGGGAACGAGGGTGGTGGTCTTTCTGATTCAGCTTCCTTTTTCTTCCCTCTCTCATCACTTTGCTCCCTCTCAACTTCTGCTGCTCCCGATTTTTGAGGTGGTCTTTCTGGTTCCACCTCTTTAAGCTGCAAACCACTCCTTGTGGTCATCGCATTCACCTGCTTGGGGTTGGGATCTGTGTCGCTCGAAAGTCCTCCTCTAGGCCTGGTGTTTTGGGCTCCAGCAAATTGCCCAAATTGAGATTCAAGTGCCTTAGTAGCTAACTGGTTGTTTTTCACCTCGGCTGCCAATTTCACATAGTCAGCCTGCAATTGAGCTTGGTTAGCTATCATTGTCTTGAACATCTCCTCAATGCTGGGTGATGGTGGGGGAGGTGGTGCATTGTTGTTTCTATATTGTGCTTGATAGTTCTGCTGCCCTCCTTGATTCCTCTGTGCCCCCTGACTCGAACTTTGCCATTGATGGTTGTTGCTACCCCAAGAGAAATTCGGGTGATTCCTCCAGTTGGAATTGTAGCTGTAGCCACACTGTTGATGGTTGTTCCTCTGTACATTTCCCACAAAGTTCACCGAGTCAAGATTTGCTCCACAACACTCAGTTGAGTGCTCACTACTCCCGCACACTTCACACCAAATTTGTTGCACTACATTCACTGGGGCTTAAGTCTGGTTCATTGTCATGTTACTGAAGTGGGTGTTGAGTTGATTCTGTAAAGCAGCTATCTATGCAGCAATAGCTGTAAAACCATCCACTTCTAGAACTCCTGCTGCTTTCCTTGTTCCTCCTCTGGACGAATCAGCATTCCGCTTCGGATTTCCCTGCGAAATGCGATTTAACAAGGTATACAGCTCCTCATAAGTTTTCTCCAATGCTTGTCCCCCAGCTGCTGAGTCTAGCAAGATTTTTGTGTGGGGTTCCAAGCCCTCTATAAAAGTGTGCACCAGCACATCATTGGATTGATGATGATGTGGACAATCCCGCAACATGGACTTGAATCTCTCCCAAGCCTGATATAGATTCTCTCTCTCTCTGTTTAAAACTTAGAATTTGACTTCTAAGTCTTGCTGTTTTACCGGATGGAAAAAATCATATCAAGAATTTCCTTGCAAGATCATCCCACGGAGTAATAGAATTAGGTGGCTCAGCTTTCAACCACCTCTTGGCTTTTCCCAATAGTGAAAATGGGAACAATGTAAGCCTGACATAATCTGATGACACTCCAGCAGGGATGTAAGTGTCACTTATCTCCAAAAAATTTTGGAGATGCTGTTGTGGATCCTCATGAAGGAGACCTGTGAACTGTCCGCTGGTGTGCAGCAATTGCACCATGTTTTGTTTGACCTCGAACCTCCCTCCTGGCTCAGGTTTGCGGATGCTAGATGTGACATTGTTAGCATATGGGATTGCCATCTCATGAACCGGCCTAGCTGCCATTTCCTC
Source organism: Datura wrightii (assembly GCA_035772735.1). Taxonomy (NCBI): domain Eukaryota; kingdom Viridiplantae; phylum Streptophyta; class Magnoliopsida; order Solanales; family Solanaceae; genus Datura; species Datura wrightii. The sequence continues at coordinate 83,082,698 of JASDFA010000001.1, forward strand.
GGGCATAATTGCCCTTACGACTGATGAATTTTGTTGTTGCTCCATGATTGTTTGTCTAAGCAACTGCAGCTTTTTCTCTAGAGCTTCTCTCCGCTGATGATGAAATTGTCTTTCAGGCTCTAAATATGAGTCCACCGGCTCCTTGTCTCTTGCCAGTGTTCAACAGAGATTATATCTACGAAATACAGGCTACGACCAAGTTGTCAACACTATGAAAAAAATATAGTAAATTTACACTTAAGAAAAATTCACCAATTGCCAGTCCCCGCAATGGCGCCAAAAACTTGTTCGCGTCTGCTTTGGGGTATTTAACTACACGCAAGTGCACGTGGTCGAACAAGTAGTAAAGTGGATTAAGTAAGCCAAGTATCGATCCCACAGGGACTGGGATAAGGTAACAAACTACTTAAGTGTTACTATACTTACTCTAAAAATGAAGACAACAGTGCAAAAAAGAGTTTGATATTTTGATTTCTAATTGTATGCTAAGTCTAAAACGAGTATCTAATGTGAGTCTGAACTATGAATGTGAGCATGTTGAGGCTAAATGAACATGTATAGAAACTAATTATCGATACAATTTTTGGTTAATCTTTCCTTCGGTTGCTAGTCAAGAATTATTGTCAATGGATTAAAACTCTCATATTTAACCCAACTTAAGAATCATGAACCGTCCACCTACATTTCTGTGATTAAACGAAATTCATGTTCTAGCCATACAAAACCGATTCCTTAATTGACTAATACGACTTTCAGGTATATTTCTATCCTGAAGGTAAATCAATTCTCAATTGTTCTTAACCTCAGCAAGAAGAGGAATTAGCCACTCATTTGTGGATTAAACATCGTTAAATGAGTATTAAACATACAAGCAATTGAATTAAAGAAGAAGGAGATAGAGAAAAACCCTGATAATTTCGTCCCCTCAACTGCCTGTAACCCACGTTCTTGCTCCACCAAGTCAGAATTATTAAAAATGAACCTAAGTGTTCTATTTATACTAGTGGGAATTTTTCCCGGAATAACAAGCAACGTGTCACGGAGTGCATCGCGGAGCATTGCCTCCGTGACACGCCACTGACGCGGACCCTTACTGGAAATTGATTGTCCAGGTAATAAGGCCCAACATGGCACGGCGTGCAACGCGGGGCTAGGCCAACATCCCACGGCCCCAACGCGCACCCTTACTGGATTTTGGCAAAAAATCCCTATCCAGGCAGAAGCCATCCGCGATGGCAGCATGACACGGCTCCATCACGGAGCCCCTTTAATTTGTGCCTTCAAATACTTTTTCCCTTGCTAACATCCGAGTCCAACCCCAATCTCTCCCGACACGCATTTTAGCTTCCCAAAATTATATTTCACCTGCAAAACAATGCTAATCATGTTGGTTAGTATAAATTCACATTTTATTATCAATCACATGAGAATGTATAAACATTGATAGATAAACAAGGCTAGAATGACACCTTTGAGTATCACTTGGGCATATAAATTTGCCCAAGATCACCGCCAAACTACTCTTCCACTCCAAAATTAACTCACCTGGAAAACAAAACTCCACGGTACAAGTCATACAATTAATCATGGCATAACATGCAAACAACCAATCCATACCAAGAATAACGTCAAAGTCAGTCATGGCTAACTCTACCAGGTCTGTGGAGGTAACCTTATGCAACATAGTGACCGGGCACCCTCTATATACTCATCTAGCTACGACCGAATCACCAACAAGGGTCAAAACTGAAAATGGCTCTAACAAGGTCTCGGGACTAACTCCAAGGCTACTAGCAATGTAAGGAGCCAGGAACGACAATGTAGCTCTCGGGTCTAACAAGGCATAAACATCAATATGAGAGACACATAACATCCCCGTGACCACGTATAGCGAAGCCTCCTGATCCTGGCACGAGGCAAGGGCATAAAATCGATTTTTGCGTTATCGCCACCCCGACTAGTTGAGGCTCCCTGTGGAGCGGAATGGGATAGAGTTGCTTCTGTCTTGGTGGTCTATGCCGAACCCTATCATCACCCTGTCTAGCATATGGACATGCTTAGTGCATGTGCCCAGATCTACCACACCCAAAGCAAACATCCGAACCGAGCAGGCACTCCCCAATGTCACTCTTGCGTCACTTCCCGTAGGCTGGAGAGGTATACTCTAACTGGGTGCCTCTCTGATCCCTGGACCCTGAAGCCTTGCTCCTCTGATCACCCCTGGGCCTGGATGGAACACTAGCTGATGATAGCCCTGGGGCTAGTGATCTCTGCGGAAACTGTGGATAGTAATCACCGCTGAACCTCTGATGTGAAAACCCACAACTATCCGTCCGATCCCTCTTTGCCTCCCTTTCCCTCGCATGAGCCGCCTCCATCTGCTGGGCGTATAACACTATGCGGGGGAAGTCCATATGCTGGTAAAGCATGGCAGTCCTACAATCTTTATCTAAATACCCGGTTACACCATGAACAAATCGGCTCACCCGTGCCCTCTGATCCATTACCAACTCTGAGGCGTATTTTGACAACCGAGTGAACTCAAGTGAGTACTCCAACACTGACATCCTTCCCTGCTTGAGTTTAAAAAACTCAACTGCTTTTAGTTCCCTCATCTCCCAAGAAAACTTGTCAAGAAAGGCCATGTGGAACTCATCTCAACTGATAGGGCTCGTTCCCGCTGCCCTACTGTCCTTCCATTGCTTGTACCAAATATGAGCGACCTCCTTCAACTGATAAGAGGCCAAGTCAACACATTCTCCATTTTCCACTCCCATAACCTGAGTGATCTTCAAGATCCCTTTAGTGAACTCGTGTGGATCTTCATCCACCTTTGATCCTGTGAGCTCAGGAGGGTTCATCCTCAAAAAGTCTCTAACCCGAGCCACTATTGCATTACCGTTATTTGGGACATGCGCTACAGCCTGCTGGTTGACCTGAGCGGTCAAGGCCTATGCCAACATCTGGATAGCTGCTCTAAACTTAGCGTGGGCAGCTAGCTCTGGTGCCTGGGGCTCCTTGACAAGTGCGGCCTGCTAATTCCCATGATCATTGCAACCTCCATGGCCCTCATCATTCTCATTTCTCCTTCCGTTTATTCTTCTAGGAGCCATAATTCTACAATCGCGAATAGCAAGAATTAGAAGGATGGAAAGACTTTTATCACACGATATAGAACATGAAAGAAGGGGACATTTCCTAAACGTCTAGTAGACTCTTCTTCATAAGTGTGGTGCGCTTCACACCCATGAAAAAGACTCTACTTAATGTGGCTTTCAGACACTCTAGGAGACATCAAACCTATGGCTCTGATACCAAGTTTGTCATGACTCGAACGTACACCCGGATCATAGACACGGGACAAGGGACCCCGAGAGACCCCAAGTCAACCCATGGCACATGCATACAACTAATCACATTTAAATAAGCAAAATATTAAGCATAAAAAATCACAAAAACGTAACCATGACATAGCATCAGGAAATACCAAACATTTACATAAGTTGAGTACTATGTATTTGTCCAAAAGCCTCTAATACATAAGATGAATTAATGGGACAACATCCCCAACTAACCCGAGAAATACTGAAACATAATCAACATGAAAGTCTATCAAATGACCCTCAGAACATGAGGACTCACCAATAAGCTGAGATGGACTAAGGATGAGGATGAGCCTGAGATACAAACCTTGTATCATGAAATGATACAGCATAGAAAGTATGCGGTCAGTACGTGGAATGTACCGAGTATGCAAGGTAAGTAAAACGGACATTTTAAAGTAAAGTAAAACTTATAAATAGACATAGGAGAAGGACATCATGCGTGCATCAAAATATTCATAATGAAACATAAGGCTCAAGACTTTCAAACATTCATAATCATTCATTATCATAATCATAAGTAAACTTTATCAAAACATAACTTGAGCCAATAACATAAACATAACAATGCATAAACATGCGGAACAATGGGAGGACTCATCATAACCGACACCATCATAATTGAGCCTTTCATGATGCCCCAACTATCTCACTCAAGTGGGCAGAGCGGACCTTAGCTTGCCAGGCGAGGGTCGTGCATTAGGCATGATATCACATTTGAGGGGATCATCATCAATACGACACATCATTAGAAACCCACAGTGGCATATGGTTATGAGACACCGACGTAGTCCTTTGAATGTCGGGTTGCTCGGTGCTAGACACTGCTCCCACAACCATGCATATAGGATCATACATAAATCATTAACATCATTCTTTAAAATTCATTGGCTAGAATATAACATTTATCATCATTGATCCCCTTTTAAAACATGCTTAGCCAAGAATCAAAGGACATTTTCATCGGCCAACATCATAAATCGATAAATCATGAAATTCGTTTCATAAATCTTAAATCATTCTTCATCATGGGGGCATTGACCAATACTTCATCATACGCAATTCTTTAAAAATATGCTCATAAACATAGGTAACTTGAATTCATGTTTTTCCATCATCAATAGACTCAAAATAATGAATATTCATCATAAATCATAACTTTGATGAACTTCCATCAATGGGCATTTTAAATTTAAAAAGATTGAAACATGATGTTGAATATAATGATATAAAATCTGCCCAACATGAATAATTCAATAATTAAAACTTAATTAAATCATATCCATAAAGAGAAATCATATTTTCATGCTTTGGATAAAACCCCATGGAATTTCAATAGGAGAATTCATGAATTAACTTGAAGTTTGGGTATGGGTAAGGAAAAATTTCACCCATTTTAAAACCCTACATACCTGGAAATGGTTGATTCAAACTCCTTGAATACCCATAAAGAAATTGATGAAAATTTGGGGAAGAAGACATTGAATCTCCCAAAAATCTCTCTAAAGTTCTTGCATAAGAATGGGCATGCAATAAGTACTTAACTCATATTATCATACTTAGAAAATATCCAAAATGACGCAGTTTAGGGTCTAAAAGTGTAGAAAAGTCAAAATTGCCCTTAAAATTAAATCCCTGAAAACTGCTACGGATGGACCAACGACCGACCCAACGGGTCATGACAACATACACGACTCGTGGTATCGAGTCGTTGGGTCTACTGCTTTGTAACATGCCTCAGATCCTTCCCACGACTCGTCAGGATGAGTCGTTACTTCAAAGGACGAGTCGTTGGATCGACCGTCGTCAACTCCTTGACCAAATCTGACTTTCCTTCCCACGAGCCTCACCACGATTTGTGGTGACTTCCAATGAGTCATGGTCTCCTCCCGTTGTATGCACTGGAAATTTCAACTCACGAGCTACGACTTGAAATATCGGTCATTCATCCTCACCATGAATCGTGGGATGCCCCGTTGCTTCCTTCTCAGCCTAAGTCCAAACTATTCAACAACTGGTGAAAATGACTTGTTGTTCCTTACAACGAGTTTTTACATCATCTGTTTCCTCCACCACTCCCCTGAACTTCCCAAACCATAACAGCTTATGATGACTCGTGGTACCCTACCATGAGTCGTAGGGTCGTCTGTCCTGTGATGTTTTTGCCAGTTTTCTACACTTTTCAAATTTAGCTCCTGGATCTATTCTTAGGCCTTTCCAGGGTATTACAAAAGCATGTTTCTAAAGCTACCCATGACTATGAGGTTGTTTTCAAAATGAATTAAGTAGATCCAAGTATGATAAAGCTTTGGGCAATGCCCACATGTTGACTTAAAGTAATGATTTTCTCGAAATAAGCTTACCACATTGCGTGAAGTGAAGTTTCCCAATTTTATTATTAATTCTAGCTTGTGGTATGTTGAGTTAAATATTTCTACGTGTATCTTACCACATGACTTGGAGTAGATGCTCCCACTTATCCTTGAGCTTGTGGTATGTTTTAAAATAAAGCTTCTCACATGCATGAATTCATAATTGAGATGTATGTCATTGTTGAGCTTTGTCAAGGGACAATGTTGTGCTTCATGTTCATATGATGTCTAGTCTATTTATGATTTCATTATGATCTTTGTCAGCAGACAATGTTGAGCTTCGTTTCATACGATGTTGAGCTATGCATGATTTCATCTTAAGCTTCGTCAAGGGACAATGTTGAGCTTTGTCAATAGACATTGTTAAACTTCGTCAATAGACGATGTTGAGCTTCATTATATATGATGTAGAGCATTGCATGTTTTTGAGAGAAGAGTCTAGCACTGAGCTGGTTAAGGGTCGATCACCCTATGCCCTAGAACTACGTGTCAACATAGGTTGATACTATTATATTAATGGGACCTCCCTTGTGAGCTATCCCTATCCTGATTAGCCCTTCAACTTGATATCGATATCATGGTATCGTCCATCTCCATGGAAAGGTTATGGACAACTCTACCCACTTAAGTGTGATAGTTGGAACCACATAAGCTCTATCGTGGTATGTCAGTTAAGTGGTGAGTCTCCCACTAGAAGGGGGAAAAACTGGAAAATGGCACTTTAGTTGCAGGATTAGTCGTTGGACGACTCGTGAGGAGACCCCACGAGTCGTCAGTTGATTCATTGGGAGGCCTGGAGTAAGTGAAGGATTAGAGGTTCCTATGAGCATGGGAACAACTTGTGGTCAGCCACCATGAGTCGTCATGTCAATCGTGGGGTGAAGTCGGAGGAATAAATAGAAGGATTGTCCAGTGTACTTAACAGGAGGGACCCCACGAGTCATGGCCAGTCCCAACGACTCGTAAGGTGAGTCATGAGCAAGCAGGACAATTTTACTTGAGGATAAGACAGTGTATGTGACAGAAGGTGACTACGAGTTGTGGTCTCGAGGAAAGAGTCATCAAGTCCCCCGTTACGAGCCCTAAGAGAATTGTTAACCAGTGTACTTAACGGACGACGTGACGAGTCGTGACCCTTCATGATGAGTAGTTAGGTCCCTCGTTGGGACCCCCTGACAGTTATTTTCAGCTATTTTAGTATGGGCTTTTCCGTAATTCCTAAATACTAGGGGCCTATACTACGTCCTTTAAGGCTTGTTTTAGTGGGGTTTTAGCAGGGGAAAGCCTATTCTAAATCATTCTCACCATGCATTCAAGTTTGTAGGTTTGAAGAGGATATTCAAGGCTAAATCTCAAGGTTTCCAATTAGAATATCAGCTTGGGCAATTAGAGGGTGTTAGAGTTCACCATCCCCAGGTATAAGGCTATGAGTGGGTGTCTCCTTCCACACCCATGCCCAATTTCTATCAAATCATGATAAATTGCCTATGATTATGTGTGGGGTTTTCACCCAATTGTATGATTCTTCAATCTCTATACATGGGTATGGTTAGATCATATTTATCTTGATGAATTGTTAATCTTGGGCAGATTCTAAATTATTTTCAATACAAAAATTATTTTCCTAAAATCTTGAATCTAAAATGCCCATGGATGAGAAGTTCATAAAAGTAGTGAATGATGATGAATGCATGATGATGTTGAGACTTGATGATGAAAAGCATGTTTCTAAAGCTATCCATGACTATGAGGTTGCTTTCAAAATGAATTAAGTAGATCCAAGTATGATAAATCTTTGGGTGATGCCCACATGTTGACTTATAATGATGTTTTTCTCGAAATAAGCTTACCACATTGTTTGTAGTGAAGTTTCCCAATTTTATTATAAATTCTAGCTTGTGGTATGTTGAGTTAAATATTTCTACATGTAGCGTGTACCACATGATTTGTAGTAGATGCTCCCACTTATCCTTGAGCTTGTGGTATGTTTCAAAATAAAGCTTCTCACATGCATGAATTCATAATTTAGATGTATGTCATTGTTGAGCTTTGTCAAGGGACAATGTTGAGCTTTATATTCATATAATGTCTATTCTATGCATGATTTCATTATGAGCTTTATCAATAGACAATGTTGAGCTTCGTTTCATACGATGTTGAGCTATGCATGATTTCATCTTAAGCTTCGTCAAGGGACGATATTGAGCTTTGTCAATAGACAATTTTAAGCTTCGTCAATAAATGATGTTAAGCTTCATTATATACAATGTAGAGCATTGCATGTTTTTTGGAGAAGATTCTAGCACTGAGCGAGTTAAGGTTCGATCACCCTATGCCCCAGAACAACACACCAACGTAGGTTGATACTATTATTTTATTGGGACCTCCCTTGTGAGCTATCCCTGGCCCGATTAGCCCTTCAACTTGATATTGATATCATGGTATTGTCCATCGCCCTGGAAAGATTATGGACGGCTCTACCCACTTGAGTGTGATAGTTGGGACCGCGTAAGCTCTATCGTGGTATGTCGGTTAAGTGGCGAGTCTCCCACTGTCTATATCATTCAGATTTTCATATTCATTTCATGATGATTACTTTACGCATGCATGTCCTAAAAGTAAGCTTTGACTCATTATTTATCTTTTGATATAAATAGTATGTTCATCTTTGAGTCATTCAAGTCAGTCATGATGTTCTAAAGTTAAGCATGGTCATGTTATAATAAGATTACGATTTAAGAATGAATGTATGTAGCCCTTCTACTTATACTTGAAAGCTTATGATATTTATGAAATGTTTAAATGATTTATCTTACTTAAGCGGTTTTACGTACCTTGCATACTCGGTACATTCCACGTATTGACCGCATACTTTCTATGTTGCACCGTTTCATGATGCAGGATCCAGTTCCCACATTCAGCCTCGCTCTTAGTCTCTTATTAGAGTTAGCACTTGCGTGATTGGTTACTCCTCATCCTTTGAGGACTAGACTTTCAGTTATCTCTTATGATTTTCAGTTTCAGTATTGTTGAGCTAGTTAGGGGTCTTGCCCCATCAGCTCATCCAGATTAAAGGCTTTTCAGACTTAGATGTATATTCAATTTTGGATGTTTATTCTAATTTTATCTTGAGTTAGACTTCCGCTATGCTTATATCGTGATCCTTCAGTTTATTGAATGAGTAAAATGAATTCTTAAGCCATGGGTCGACTTGGGGTCTCTCAAGGTCCCTTGTCCCGTGTCTAGTTATCGGGCCTACGCTCGGGTCGTGACAAACTTGGTATCAGAGAAATAGGTTTGATGTGTTCTAGGGAATCTGAAAGCTACGTTAGGTAGAGTCTTTTTCATGGGTGTGAAACATGCCACACTTAGGATGAAGAGGCTACTAGATGTTTTAGGAAATATTCCCTTCTTTCATGATCTATGTCGTACGATGAAAAGCCTTTCTATCCTTCTAATTCATGTTATTCACAATTGCAAAATCATGGCTCATAGAAGGATGAATGGAAGGAGGAATGGAGGTGGTGAAGGCCAAGAGGATGGGAACGATTATGGGCATCAGCCAGCCTCACCAGTCCAGGAGCCTCAGGCACCAGAGCCAGCCACTCATGTTGAGTTCCGAGCTGCCATTCAGATGTTGGCGCAGGCCTTGACTGCTCAGGTTAGTTAGTAGGCCGTTGTGCATGTTCCTCAAAACGGCAATGCAACGCCGGCCAGAATCCAAGACTTCTTGAGAATGAATCCGCTGGAGTTCTTGGGGTCCAAGGTAGGTGAGGACCCGCATGACTTCATTGATGAGATCGTCAAGATCATCCGGGTTATGGGGGTGAGCAATGTTGAGTGCGTAGAGTTGGCCTCCTACCAGTTGAAGGGGGTTGCACACATTTAGTTCCACCAGTAGAAGGACAGCAGGGTCGCAGGAGCAAGTCCAATCACATGGGAAGAGTTTCAGGTTGCATTCCTAGATCGGTTCTTCCCTCGAGAGATGAGGGAGTTGAAAGAAACTGAATTTGTGAATCTAAAGCATGGGAGGATGACTGTTCAGGAGTACGCCCTTGAGTTCACCCGCCTATCGAAGTATGCCCTAGAGTTAGTGGCCGACCAGCAGGCGCGGGTGAGCAGATTTTGCATGGTATAGCAGGTTATTTGGATAAGGACTGCAGGACAGCTATGCTCCATTAGGACATGGACTTCCCTCGCATTGTGTTGTATGCCCAGCAAGTGGAGACGGCACATTTGAGGGAGAGGGAGGCCAAGAGGGCCAGGACGGAGGACCACAGATTCTCTCAATAGAGGTTCGGTGGTAGGCATCGACAGCAGACCCACCAGAGATCATCAGCCCTAGTATCATCAGTCGTGAGTGTTCCATCTAGGCCCATACATGATTAGAGGGGGCGAGCGTCAGGCTCGAGGGGTCATAGCAGCAAACCCGTAGATTTTAGCATACCAGCTTCCCGCAGGTGTGGCAGAGGACACACAGGCCAGTGCTTGGCAGGGTCAAGAGCTAGTTTTGGATGTGGGCAGCCTGTACATATGCTCAGAGATTTTCCCACTATGAGACAGGACCAAGTTGGGGGCCTAGTCTCAGCTTCTAGTTCAGCAACCCCTCCCCCACGCACAGCACATCAAGGTGCATCTACTAGCATAGCTGGTAGGCAACGCCAGAACAGATTCTATGCTTAGCCACTCGTCAAGAGCAGGAGGCCTCGCCAGATGTAGTCACCGGTATGTTGAGAGTTTTTCATGTTAATGTGTATTCTTTGCTATATCTGGGGGCTACCCTATCTTTTTTGACACCATATATATCTAGTAGCTTCAGAGTCAGTCCCGATGTCTTATCAGAGCCCTTCTCAGTTTCAACTCCAGTAGGTGACTCAGTTATAGCTAGACGCGTATTTAGATATTGCCCGATCTTAGTGCTTCATAAGATCACCTCAGCAGATTAGAGTTAGCCATGATCGATTTTGATGTTATTCTCGGCATGGATTGGCTATATGCATGCTATGCTTCAGTTAATTGTAGAACCTGGTCAGTAGAGTTCAGATTCCTAGGTGAGTCAGTCTTATAATGGAAGGGTAGTTCAGTTGTGCCTGTAGGTCGATTCATTTCCTACCTTAAAGCCAGAAAGATGATTTCGAAGAGTTGCATGTACCATCTAGTTAGGGTTAAGGATGTGGAGTTTGAGACCCCGACCATTCAGTCAGTTCTAGTAGTATGTGAGTACCCGGAGGTCTTTCCGGATGATTTGCTAAGTGTACCTCTCGAGCGAGAGATTGATTTTGATATAGATCTTCTTCCCGACACGCAGCCTATATCCATTCTTCCTAATAAAATGGCTCCAGTTGAGCTAAAAGAGTTGAAGGATCAGTCAAAATACTTGTTAGATAAGGGATTTATCAGGCCGAGTAAGTTTCCATGGGGTGCATCAGTATTATTTGTTTGAAAGAAGAACGGTTACCTTCGCATGTGTATTGATTATCGGTAGTTGAATAAGGTTACCATCAAGAACAGGTACCCCTTGCCCAGGATTGATGATTTGTTTGACCAGCTTCAAGGTTCCAAGTGTTTTTCCAAGATTTATCTCAGGTTCGGGTATCACCAGCTTAAGATTCGGGAGAGTGACATCCTGAAAACCGCCTTCAGGACTCGGTATGGTCACTATGAATTTGTTGTTATGTCTTTTGGACTAACCAATGCTCCTGCAGCTTTTATGGATCTAATGAACAGGGTGTTCAAGGCATGTCTAGACATGTTCATGACTGTGTTTATCGATGATATCCTCATACACTCTCGGAGCGAGGAGGAGCATGCCACTCACTTGAGAGTAGTGCTTCAGACCCTCAAGGATCAGCAGTTGTATGTAAAGTTCATCTAATGCTAGTTTTGGTTGGACTCTGTGGCATTTCTTGGCCATGTGGTGTCAAGTGAGGGTATAAAAATAGATTCTCAAAAGATCAAGGCGATAAAGAATTGGCCCAGACCAGTGAACCCATCAAATATCAGGAGCTTTTTAGGCTTAGCGGTTTATTATCAGATATTCGTTGAGGGTTTTTCATCAATTGCAGCTCCGTTAACTAGGTTGACTCAAAAAAAGGTAAAGTTCCAATGGTCCGAGGTTTGTGAGAAAGGCTTCCAAGAATTCAAGACCCGACTCACTTCAGCACCAGTGTTGACTCTACCCGAGGGTACGGATGGCTTTGTAGTTTATTGTGATTCTTCGCGAGTTGGACTCAGGTGTGTGTTGATGCAGCATGGGAAAATGATAGCATATGCCTCAAGACAGCTGAAAGTTCATGAAAAGAATTACCCAACCCATGATCTTGAGTTGGCCGCGGTGGTATTTGCATTGAAGATATGGCGGAATTACTTGTATGGGGTCCATGTAGATGTATTCACGGATTACAAGATCTTGGAATATGTGTTCACACAGAAAGATCTAAATCTTTGGCAGGGGGGGTGGTTGGAGTTACTAAAGGACTACAACATGAGTGTCCTTTACCACCTGGGCAAGGCTAATGAGGTGGCAGATGCACTTAGTAGACTCTTTAAAGAGAGTGTGTCCCACGTGAATGAGGGAAAGAAGGAGTTGGTGAAAGACGTCCATTGGCTTGCGAGGTTGGGCGTTAGATTGGTTGATTCGACTGATGGGGGTGTTGTAGTGTAGAACGGATCAGGATCATCCTTGGTGGTTGAGGACAAATCTAGGCAAGATGAGGATCCGATGTTGGTGAAGCTGAAGGAAGCCATTCAAAGTCAAAAGGTGGAGGTTTTCTCCCAGGGGGAGATGAGTTGTTGTGATACCAAGGTCGTCTATGTGTCCCAGACATTGATGATTTGAGAGTTCAGATATTGCATGAAGCACATGGTTCCAGGTATTCTATCCATCCGGGTGCCACCAAGATGTATCATGACTTGCGGGAAATATATTGGTGGGATGGTATGAAGAAGGATATTACAGAGTTCATAGCCAAATGTCCAAACTGTCAGCAAGTGAAAGTTGAGCATCAAAGGTCAGGAGGCGTACTTCAGGATAGCATTCCCACTTGGAAGTGGGAAGAGATTAATATGGATTTCAATACTGTTATACCTCGTACTCGCTGACATTATGACTCCATTTGGGTGGTGGTTGATAGGTTAACCAAGGTTGCACACTTCCTACAGGTCAAAACCACGGATTCAGTGGATTATTATGCCAAATTGTATATTCAGGAGTTGGTTTGACTTCATTAGGGCAGTTGTCTATTATTTCAAACCGAGGTGCTCAGTTTACCGCCCAATTCTGGCATTCTTTTCAGAAGGGGCTTGGAACTCAAGTTAAGCTCAATACAGCCTTTCATCTGCAAACAGACAGCCAGGCAGAATGAACAATCCAGACTCTTGAGGATATGTTGAGGGCATGTGTTATGGATTTCAAAGGTAGTTGGGATGATCATTTGCCTTTGATCGAGTTTGCCTATAACAATAGCTATCACTCTAGCATCCAGATGGCACCATTCCAGGCTCCTTATGGGCGGAGGTGTAGGTCGCCCATTGGATGGTTTGAAGTTGGGGAAGCCACTATGATAGGGCCTGACTAGGTTCATGAGGCCATGGTAAAGGTTCAGTTGATAAGGGACAGGCTGAAGACCACTCAAAGTTGACAGAAATCATATGCTGATGTGAGGAGAAGAGATCTAGAGTTTGAGGTGGATGATTGGGTATTTCTAAAGGTATCTCCCATGAAGGGAGTGATGTGGTTCAGAAAGAAAGGAAAACTCAGTCTCCACTATGTTGGTTCCTACCGGGTTGTTAGGAGAGTTGGTAAGGTGGCGTATGAGTTGGACTTGCCCTCAGAGTTATCTTCAGTTCATCCGGTGCTTCATGTATCGCTTTTGAAGAAGTGTTTGGGTGATCCATCCTTAATTGTCCCGGTGGACAGCATTGGGGTAAAAGGCAATCTTAACTATGAGGAAGTTCCGGCGGAAATATTTAACCAGCAGGTTCGGAGGATAAGGAACAAGGAAGTAGCTTCAATTAAGGTATTATGGAGAAATCAGCATGTTGGAGGAGCTACGTGGGAAGCCGAAGCGGATATGAAGGCTAAATATCCACATTTATTCTCTACCGGCTTAGTTCCGACTTGAGGCATCAATTTTTCCCTATGACTCTATTTGAATTTCATATTTAGTTCATGTGTTCAAGTTTCTTTTATGTATATGTGTAATACCCCGGAAGTGCATAGGAGTAGACCTGGAAGTGAAAGGTTGAAAATTGCAGAAAATGGGGGAAAAATATCTCAAGACGGGCCAAGGTACGACTCGTGGTGTCAAACCATGAGTCATTCTAATGAGTAGTGGTTAAGTTCAGGCTGGGTGATAGTGTAAACCATGGGAGACATGATGACTTGTTATGGGAAACAACGAGTCATTGATAGCAGTCATGGGAAGGAGCTGGATTCATCATGTGACATGCAACGGGTGTCCTAACGACCCATTAGGAGAAACCACGAGTCGTTGGTTGTGGTCATTGTTGGAGGATTAAGTTTTCCAGTGGACTTAATGGAGGGAAACAACAACTCATTGTTTGTTGTGATGAGTCGTGGTGTGGTCCGTTAGAAGGTGAGATGCCAAGGTCATTGAGCAAACCACGGATGATGTAACGGACTATTGTTTGAAAGGATGAGTCATCCTGTCCATCCATTGGATGGTTCCGAGAATAGGTCTTTCAGCAGTGTATACAACGAGGGACATGACAAGTCGTCGTTGGTTACAACGACCCGTTAGATCCATCTGTGGGTTCCATCCGGCCAAGTTTCAGGGCAGGTTCATTAAGGATATTTTTTACTTTTTCACGATATGAGGCCCTAAACTACGTCTTTTTGGCTTGGGAAATCTAGGTTTTTAAGAAAATAATCCTTCCTAAATTCTCATTCATGCATGCAAGGAGATTGATAGGTGATCTAAGGGGGGATTTCAAGCTTTTCACTTCAATTCTTCCAATTTCATTCTTGGGCTTCCAAGGAGGGCTAGAATTTGATAATCCCAGGTATGTAAGGTCTTCAATGGGTGGATTCTTCCACACCCATGCTCCTACTCTATGATTTAACTTATAAATTAACAAAAACTCATGGGGTTTTGTATTTGATTTGTATCAAATTTAATGATTTAATTATGGGTCTTGTGATTTCGAAATCTTATCATAATCTACTGATTTTGATCATCTTTTGAGTTTTAAATTGATTATAACATTGTTGATTTTGAATTTCTAAACAATTAAGCTTGACTATGCATGCCCCATGATGAATTGATTTATGATCCATTGATCCATTGATGTCTTGAAAAGCCCAGCATGAATTATGAATTTATTATGTTATCTATTATGATATTATTAAATTCAAGATATATGCATGAACTAGAAGTATGTATGAATTTTATTAATCATAAATTATATTTTTGGCCGACCCACGGGCCTTAAGTCATGGCTAGTTCACGTTTGTTCAAGCATGTTTATGATTATCATGATTTGACTAGCCCGTGAACTCATGTATGTATTATTATGAGCACTATATATGTTTTGGGATTAGTATCGATTACCAAGTAGGTTCGGGGCTCAGGTTAAGCCCCAGATCTCATGAACTACATGCCACCGTAGGTATGTCGGGACCCTTTTCATGTTTGTCCCTGGCCCAAATGGCCCTTGTCATGTGTCATCACGCCTTTCATGGTCCCTACCCTTGGCAAGGTACGAACACCCTCCCAACTAGGGCTACAAGTCAGGCTTCATGTGTGCTCATATGGAGTATGTCGGTCAAGAGAATTTGCCTCTATTCCTCATGATTTATGCATGTTATGATTATGTATGTTGGCTCAAGTTATGTTAAGCAAAGCTCTTCTATTATGATTATGACTATGTTTATGCTATGAATGTTTTAAAAACCTTGAGTTGTATGATATGTTATGATGATTTATGATACAAGCATGTTGTCCTACTCTTATGATCTTTTATGAATTTTATATACGTTTTAAATGTCTGATTTACTTACCTTGTATACTCAGTACATTCTACATACTGAACACATACTTTCTATGTTGTATCGTTTCATGATACAGGTCCCAGTTTTCAGGCTCATCCTTACCCGTAGCTAGTTTTAGTTTTGCTCGTAGTGCTTTTTATGAGTCCTCATGTTTCGAGGGTTGCATGTTTATACTCTATGATGTTCTTTCAGTTTCTAGATGTTGTATTAGTTGGGGAATTGTCCCATCAATCAGTCTTTCATGTTTAGAGGCTTATCAGACTAAAAGTTGTTTTCCGTCGTATTGTATAAGTCTTGTACTGCTTTCCCCTTATGCTATGTTATGATTACGTTCTTTATGTTAAGTCTTCTGCTCATGTGATTGAATTAGATGTATGCTCATGCCATGGGTCGACTTGGGGTCTCTCGGGGCTCCTTTTCCCGTGTCTACGATCTGGGTGTACTTTTGGGTCGTGACAGTATGAATGTGGGTGTGAGGTTTGAATTCGATTCAGTTATGTGGTTCTTTTTGGAGGTAGTCATTCCGTAAAAATTTCAGTTAAAATGATTGGTATTGGAGTATGATAATTGTATGTTTCTGTTTTCTTCTTGTTTCTAACATTTTAGGATGAATGTTTCCAAGGGGGAGATATTGTTATACCCCGAGAATTCAAAGATCGGACCAAGAAGTTGAAACAGGGAAAAACTAAAAAATGGTACTTCAGTTGCAGGATGAGTCACTGGACGACTTGTGAGGAGACCCCATGAGTTGTTAGGTGATTCGTGGGGAGGCTTGGAGGAAGTAAAGGATTAGAGGTCCCCACGAGCATGGGAACGACTCGTGGTCAGCTACCACGAGTCGTCATGTCAATCGTGGGTTGAAGCCGGAGGAATAAATAGAAGGATTGTATAGTGTACTTAACGGGAGGGACCCCACAAGTCGTGGCCAGTCCCAACGACTCGTGAGGTGAGTCGTGAGCAAGCAGGATGATTTTACTTGAGGATGAGACAGTGTATATTGTTCGGTCTGTTGGGTATATAACTTCACGCAAGTGCACGTGGTCGAACAAGTAGTAAAGTGGCTCAAGTAAGCCAAGTATCGATCCCACATAGACTGGACTAAAGTAACAATCTACTCAAGTGTCAATAAACTTTAATTCTAAATTGCAGACAACAATGTGAAGAAAAAGTTGGTATTTTGTTTCCTAATTTTATACTAAATCTAAAATGAATATAGAATTTGAGTCTGAACTATAAGTATGAGGATGCTGAGGTTAATTGAACATGTAGAGAAATAAATTATCGATACAATTTGGTTAATCTTTTCTCCGGTTGCTAGTCAAGAATTATTGCCTATGGATTAAAACTCTCGTATTTAACCCAACTTAAGAATCATGAACCTTCCACCTACATCTCTGTGATTAAACGAAATTCATGTTCTAGCCATACAAAACCGATTCCTTAATTGACTAATACGACTTTCAGGTATATTTATATCCTGAAGGTAAATCAATTCTCAATTTTCCCAAACTAAGAAAAGATCATATCCTATCAATTCACAACTTTCTAATTTCTTGCTCTCTAGAGTGAAACCGGACTTTTTAGATGTACATTAACGTTGGCAACATATTAATGCAGTAAGAACAAGAATCAATAGAACAGCCATGGAATAAAAGATGAAAAACAAAATTATCAATAATCACATTTCAATACAATTGTTCTTAACCTCAGTAAGAAGGGGATTTAGCCACTCATTTGTGGATTAAACATCGTTAAATGAGTGTTAATCATACAAGCGATCGAAATAAAGAAGGAGATAGAGAAAAACCCTGAGATTTTCGTCCCCTCAACTGCCTGTAACCCACGTTCTTGCTCCACCAAGTCAGAATAATTAAAAATGAACCTAAGTGTTCTATTTATACTAGTGGGAATTTTTCCCAGAATAACAAGCAACGTGTCGCGGAGTGCATCGCGGAGCACTGCCTCCGTGACACACCACCAACGCGGACCCTTACTGGAATCCGGACGTCCATGTATTAAGGCCCAACGTGGCACGGCGTGCAACACGGGGCTAGGCCAACGTGCCACGGCCCCAACACACACCTTCACTGGAATTTGGCAAAAATTCCGTATCCAGGCAGAACGCATCCGCGATGGCAGCGTCACACGGCTCCATCGCGGAGCCCCTTTAATTCATGCTCTCCTTGTGCTTTTTCCCTTGCTCGCTTCCAAGTCCAATTCCTATTTCTCCCAACATGCATCTTAGCTTCGTACAATTATATTTTTCCTGCAAAATCATGCTAATCATGTTGGTTAGTATAAATTCACATTTTATTACAATTTACATGATAATGTATAAACATCGATAGATATACAAGGCAAAATGACACATTTGAGTATCACTTGGGCATATAAATTTGCCCAAGATCATATATGACAGAAGGTGACCACGAGTCGTGGTCTCAAGGAACGAGTCATCAAGTCCCCCGTTACGAGCCCTAAGAGAATTGTTAACCAGTGAACCTAACGGACGACGTGGCGAGTTGTGCCCCTTTATGATGAGTCGTCAGGTCCCCCATTGGGACTCCCTGACAACTATTTTCAACGTTTTTAGTTAGGGAAAGCCTATTTTCAACTACACTACATCATTTAAGGCTCGTTTTAGTGGGTTTTTAGCAAAGGAAAGCCTATTCTAAATCATTCTCCCCATGCATGCAAGTTTGGAGGTTTGAAGAGGAGATTCAAGGATAAATCACAAGGTTTCCAATTAGAATCTCAGCTTCAGCAATTAGAGGGTGTTAGCATTCACCATCCCCAGGTATAAGACTATGAGGGGGTGTCTCCTTCCACACCCATGCACAATTTCTATCAAATAATGATAAATTGCCTATGATTAAGTATGGGGTTTTCACTCAATTGTATGGTTCTTTAATCTCTATACATGGGTATGGTTAGATCATATTTATCTTGATGAATTGTTAAGCTTGGGCAGATTCTAAATTGTTTTCAATACAAAAATTCTTTTCCTAAAATCTTGAATCTAAAATGGCCATGGATGAGAAGTTCTAAAAAGTAGTGAATGATGATTGAATGCATGATGATGTTGAGACTTGATGATGAAAAGCATGTTTCTAAAGCTACCCATGACTATGAGGTTGTTTTCAAAATGAATTAAGTAGATCCAAGTATGATAAAGCTTTGGGCAATGCCCATATGTTGACTTAAAGTGATGATTTTCTTGAAATAAGCTTACCACATTGTTTGAAGTGAAGTTTCCAATTTTATTATAAATTCTAGATTGTGGCATGTTGAGTTAAATATTTCTACATTTAGCTTACCACATGATTTGGAGTAGATGCTCCCACTTATCCTTTAGCTTGTGGTATGTTTCGAAATAAAGCTTCTCACATGCATGAATTCATAATTGAGATCTATGTCATTGTTGAGCTTTGTCAAGGGACAATGTTGAGCTTCATATTCATATGATGTCTAGTCTATGCATAATTTCATTATGAGCTTTGTCAATAGACAATGTTGAGCTTCACTCATACGATGTTGAGCTATGCATGATTTCATCTTAAGCTTCATCAAGGGACGATATTGAGTTTTGTCAATAGACAATGTTAAGCTTCGCAATATACGATGTTGAGATTCGTTATATACGATGTAGAGCATTGTATGTTTTTGGGAGAAGAGTCTAGCACCGAGTGGGTTAAGGGTCGATCACCCTATGCCCCAGAACTATGCGCCAACGTAGGTTTATACTATTATACTATTGGCACCTCACATGTGAGCTATCCCTGGCCCGATTGGCCCTTCAGCTTGATATCGATATCATGGTATTGTCCATCGCCCTGGCAAGGTTGTAGATGGCTCTACCCACTTGAGTGTGATAGGTTGTACCACGTAATCTCTATCGTGGTATGTCGGTTAAGTGGCGATTCTCCCACTGTCTATATCATTCATATTTGAATATTCATTACTCATGATGATTACTTTACGCATGCATGTCCTAAAAGTAAGGTTTTACTCATTGTTCAGCTTTTGATATGAATGGTATGTCCAGCTTTGAGTCATTCAAGTCAGTCATGATGTTCTAAAGCTAAGCATGGTCATGTTATGATAAGATTACGATTTCATAATGAATGTATGTATCCCTTCTACTTATACTTGAAAGCTTATGATATTTATGAAATGTTTAAATGATTTATCTTACTTAAGTGGTTTTACTTACCTTGCATACTCAGTACATTCCACATACTGACTGCATACTTTCTATATTGCATCATTTCATGATGCATGATCTAGTTCCCAGGTTCAGCCCCGCTCGTAGTCGCTTATCAGAGTTAGCACTTGCGTGATTAGTGAGTCCTCATCCTTCTAGGACTAGACTTTCAGTTATCTCTTATATATTTTCAGTTTCAGTATTGTTATGCTAGTTGGGGGTCTTGTCCCATCAACTCGTCCAGATTAGAGGCTTTTCAGACTTAGACGTGTATTCAGTTTTGGATGTTTATTATGATGTTATGTTGAGTTAGACTTCCACTATGCTAATTTCGTTGATCCTTCAATTTATTTAATGAGTTAGATGAATGCTTAAGTCGTGGGTCGACTTGGGGTCTCTCGATGTCCCTTGTCTCGTGTCTACAATTCGGTCCTACGCTCAGGTCATGAAACACGGGCACAACATATAAAGTTCAATTTTCTTTCTTTGCATAATGCAAAAGCTATGAATTAATATAAATCTCTTCGATGTGCTTCACCTAATACTTCTAGCCTTATTTTAAAGGCGAGTTGATTTAATATATGCCTTAGCATAAGTGGGATACATTCTATTCATAAGCACCATTTTTATACAAGGGCCTTCACTCATGAAGTCATACGGAACAAAAATAACTTCAAGACTAGTTGACCAAAGCTCCCGAATAAATAAAGTTTAAAATCAACTTTACAAAGTCGGATGGCCATAATCCCTGAATAAATTGCATACAAATGGCCAAAACAGGCCTAAAAAAGACTAAAAGAAGTGCAACGAAACATTAAAGAGGACAAACATATCTAAATAAAAATCATATCAAGGGAAATGTTCAAAAAATCAAAGGCATAAAAGCCCAATAAAAATTTTAGAAACATGCAAAGGATACTGAAAAGAAACAAGTTTCAGAAATTAAAGAACTTTCCATTATATATGGAAATTGAAAAGACAAGGAAAACAATTACATCAAATAGGGGAATTATCCCTAGACACCTCAAGATAACAAGGAAGCTTTGGGGCCTTTCCACACCTACGGGTAGAGTAAGAGCCAAAGATTGAGTCTGATCCTCGACGGGAGATGCGGGCAAGCTCTCGAGGTGCTCTTCTTCTTCCCTCCTTTTATTCAAACTCATAGTCTAAGAGATCATCATAAGAAGAGAAAGCAGCTCCTAAGGACTTAGCTCCAAAGGACCACTACCCAACAGTTCCACCAAGAACTCATCCTTGGCAATATGCTCATCGATATTAATTGACCCAACGCTAACCTCCTCTAGACTCTTTTCCGCATGACCCATGTATCATGGACAAGTTATAATTTGTGTCAATCATTTAGAGAAGAAAATTTAGCCTTCTTGTATTCCCCACAATGCACCAAATTTATGTTAAACTCATAAAGGTTGGACATATTTTTTGTGGACTTGATGTTGAAAGCCTGTTCTTGCTTCACTTATTTCTTTTGATATTAGACCTAGGCCTCCAACTCGAAAACCAAGACATATCGAGAGTCAATGGTTTCATCTCGAAGCTAGATATTTTCTTTGAGCATGGATTCTCTTCAGGAATTGGCTTTGATAGCCTCCAGATGAATGGCTTTCTCTTTCTGGAGATCAGCAACTTCTAAGCTCAAGAAACTAGCCTCTTAACTAAAGGCCTCCTTCTCATCTTTGACCTAGGCTAGTTTGGTCTTCAAGGTTCAATCTCAGAAAGTCTTAACTCCAAAGCCTCCACTTTGGCAAATTTGGCCCTCCCATTCGACCATTTTCTACCTTACCTCTTATGATCAACAGTCAATTTGTTTTTCTCCTTGAGCATTCGCTAGAGCCCTTTGTGGATCAAAACATTACCCAAGAAACAGGAAATGAAGTTCTTTTAGTAGGAAAGGGAAAAAAACTAAATGGCTAATTGAATAACATCTTTACCTTGGCACAAGCCTGAGCAACTTCATTAAACAATCAAGCAAGAGATACCTTGTCCATTTTCACTTGGTTTTTAATAGGGACCAGAAGGTGGAGATAGTTAGCAACAATAATCGATCGGGGGAGCATATGCATCTCTTTATAAACCATGAGAAGAGTTGTCTCCTTCATCTCTAGATTATTCAACGGAGCCAAAAAGGTATTTTTCAATACAGACTTAGTGCCTAAAGGCTTGGAAAAATGACTAGTCTTCTCCCCCAACAAAAGATCTTAAGAAGCCACAAAAAAGATTAATTGGGTTGGACACGTGATAACATCCAAAATACACTTCTCGTGAGGAGAGAGCGTAAACGGTCATTGTATCAAAATAAATAACCTGATGAGTGTTGGAGTTGAATCTCATCAGGAATTGAGTCGATAATCCAAGAGTTGTAAATTAACTCAAACTAGTATGCATCGTTATTCAACATTTGAAAAGTAAATTGGGGGAAAAAGGGAAAATACTATTTAATTCTAATTTAAAACTAAGTTTGGGAAAATTCCTATTGTTGCATTCTCAAGTGAAATGGCTAGAGGTGTATTATGCATGCTCTAACAACTAGCATGGGCTTACTTCATTGCCTTAGATTCAATTTCAACTTAGATAGCTGTGGATAAATCACATTCTCTTGTTTCTCAACCATAAGAATGTTTATGCCTTGGGTTTTCTCAAATCCCAAGTCCAAATTCAAATTATAAACCACAAAAGCTTGAGGAAGGATTAAGCTATCTCTAGCCTTGACCTTTAATGGAGTGAAGATGTGGATTTGACTATCTCTAGTTCAATTCCACACACCAACACTCCAATTCCCCACTATTATATTTTCACCCCATTCTTACCTTTTTCTCTCAAGCAAAAGTAAGAAAAGTAAAGCAAAATTTATGTTTGCAACCATCAATTTTTACCATTAAAACTTGGGAGAATACAATAGATCTAAGCTTTTAACAAGAATCTAAGATAAAATCATAAGTACCCATTCATAGTTACAAACCCACCATACACACACCTCTAGCTAGCAAGTTAGATTTGCATATTTAGAGAGAGAGAGAAGATACTAAGAGAACTTTTCTCAATATTCATAACATGGTTTCATGAACTTGCTTCACAAGATTTGCAACAATGGTGGAATTCCCCCACAAGGGAGGTTTCTCAAGAAGAAGAACTTTCTATTATATATTTCAAGGTTGAGAGAAATCTCCCCCAAAAATTCTACGAAAAGATGAATTCTAGATGAATGAATGAGTGGTGTACAACGAGGGTGATGTAAATATATGTACCTTCCCGTGTAAAACTTTCCACAAGTGCCCTTGGGGCTTCTAGGTGTCTGGAAACCTGTGCGAATATTTTTACCCCTTCTTGGATGGCCTCACCTGTGAAACACTAATGTTTCACCAGTGCCAATCCGCGAAGCACCGATTACTCAACGAAGAAAAATAGTGTTGGAGCAGGAGCAACCAGCAACTTACTAGTGTTAGACCGAGGATTGGCCAATGGCTTTTTGCGTTTTGCTGGTGGAAGCAGACAGCACCGGCACCATACCGGTGGTTGACCAGCATTTGGCTGGTGATTCACCGATGGAAAACTACCCAGCACTAATGGGATGCAATTTTGAGGCTGGAGTTTGCATTTCGAACTTCTACATCTGCATTTCACCATTTCAAAGCATGTCCTTAGCACCTCTTTTTGAATTCAAGTCTTCTATTATTTTAATGCCCCAAAACCCTAAAATCAAGCCTAGGAGTTGAAATGGAGAAAACTGGATTTTCTGCACCAGGTCATAGAACGAGTCATCTTGTGACCCATGGGGTAGGTCACGAGTCGTGGAGTGACTCATGGAGAAGGGTTTGAACTTGGTTGAAAATTTGGGAAAATTGAGTGACCACGGATATGACCACGAGTCGTGGTCAACACCATGACTCATTGTATAAGTCGTGGTCAAGGGGTTGACTGAAAGTTGGGAAATTCAGACAGTGCACTTAACGGGTCCTCACCACGACTCGTCTGGGAGACCACGAGTCATGGTGATGCCCGTGGTTACCCCCAGGTGGTTTACAGTAGTGAGGATGACGGAAGGTGACCACAAGTCATGGTCACCGCTAAAGGGTCCTTGAGTAGCTCGTGGTGGCCCATGAAAAGAAATCTTGGTTCAGTGACAACGGGAGACGTCATGAGTAGTTAGGTATCCTGATGACTCATGAAGTTAGTCGTTGGCAGGCTATTGAATTTGAAGAAAATTTCCAGTGCACATCACGACTTGGCACCACGAGTCATCCTTGACCTCACGACTCATGGAGTGCCTCGTGAGGACTAGCAGGGTCTTTTTTCCTGCGAATTTTATAGGGTGTTTTATGTAAATTTCTAAACTCCTAGACTCTAAACTACGTCTTTTTAAGCACTATTTCAGAGATATTAGGGGGATTGAACAGTTTTCCCCCTTATTACCCCATGTTAACTCTTTGAAAGAATGACTATACTTCTTCTCTCAAGCAAGAACTAGGTTTCCTCATCAGTGCAGAATTTCAAGCATTCCTCTTCAGGGATTTCTAAGGTAAGTATGTGGGAATCCGACAAGTGAATAGTTCTTCTCTTGTGTCCCCAAAATCTTCGCTACTTTCCTTTTTAAGTTTAGCCCTATGGATTCAAAATGTAGAATATGTTCAAACTTATATCTTTAATTTTGGGTAGTATATTTCTTTTGATTTAAATTGTTTATTATTCCCTATTCTAGACATTTTTGAGAATTGGATCTTGAGAAATAGTTTAGCCCCTAGTCTCAGCTCAGTAGAAATTAGAATCTTGCGGGTTGAACTAGTTTTCCCTGTAGCTTGGTTCTATCAGTTTTGCGATGCACATATTGTTAGTTCATGTTGAAATTTCAATCAGATTCATGTTAGTCTAGTCTCAGTCAGATTTTAGCATACTCAGTATTGTCCAGAAATGTCAGCTAATCAGTTTGACCACAGTTAATTCTTGAGATGTTAGTGATGCTCCCCAGTCATTAGTATTAGACTCAGTATCAGATTTTAGTGGTTCTTTTAACAGTCATGACATTTTCAGATAAGCAGCTCTGACCAGCCATAAGACCCCAGTTTCAAATTATAATTTATTCTTTAGACGGTTATGACACTTCTAGATAAGCAGCTCTGACCAGTCTTAGAACACCAGTCACAAAATTCGGTACGATATGACTCTCAGGGTACTTCCAAATAGGTATTCCTTACTTATTCTTGGGACCCAGTTTTGGGCTACCAGCTTAGTAGTCAGTCTAAGACTATCCAGTGGGAGTAGGACTTAGCACCAAGCAGACTGGGGTTCTAGCGCACCTAGGTTCCGAGAACTATATTGCCATCGTAGGTTATATTTTTATTGGCCTCATGGCCCCAGACCTATGATCACTCAATTCATTCCTTTATACCTAAGCAAGGTATATTGGGTTATACCGATGGGGTGTATACATCAGACTCCACGTCTAGCTTACATGGTTATATATCGATTATAGACTCTCCCACTTGTCAGCTCAGTTCAGTCTCAAATTAGTCAGTTCAGATTAGTTCAGTACAGTATTTCATATTAGTATCTCAGATTTAGGGCATGTCTTTGACCATCAGACAGGGTCATTTTGATCATCTCAGTATGTCACAGTTTATTCAGTTAAAGTATTTCAGTTGGTCATTGCATGTCTTTACAGTTTAGTTGTTTTCTTCTCCATGTTATGGTTTCTCTCACTTACTCAGTACATTCAAAGTACTGATGCATACCTTTTATGTTGTATCATTTTATGATACAGCTACAGGTTCTCAGTCTCAACAACATTAGCAGACCTTGCTCAGGAGTTTCAGTTGCGTCATTGATGAGTTATCATCTTTCGAGAACGAGGATTATTTTTTTCAGTTATATTTCTTCTGTTAGACGTAGAGTTAGCTGGGGGCTTGTCCCAGCAACTCATCAGATAGATGGCTTTCAAACACAGATATAGATTCAGATTTTCAACTTTGTTTCAATTGTTCTAAACTTTATGATTTACTTCTTCTTCATAAATATTTTATTTTATTATTTAAAGCTTCCGCTATGTTTTTACTCAAAATGTCAGTGTTATGATAGAAATGAATGCATAAGGCTCTACAAAAAAGAATTTGAGTATTTTGTACTAGTACATGTGTTTTGGTAGTTAATGAATCTTAAAGAACTACACATCATATTATATCAAGTTGTGTTGTTTTATCCTAGAAATCTAATTTTTTGTGTAGATTAAATGAAAAGTTATTCTTGTATCAAATTTCTTTTTATTGTAATCCAAATTCAAGCATTAAGAATCTAAATAAAGGCTTAGCGAGTCAATATTTTTCTTGTATAATTATTGATTCAAATGTCTATAAGTGCTTTAAAAATATCTAGTAGTAGATTAAACTTTAAGAAATTGGTTAAAAGAATGACTACAAAATTTTAACCACTTCATATTAAGTATGCGTGAGTTGCATGTGTTAGGGTGCACTGAGGCGTTACTGCCATATTGAGGCTTATTATATATTAATTATGTATGAGTTGCATGTGTTAAGGTGTGCTGAGGTGCTACTTCCATATTAAGGGCTTATTATATATTAATTATGCGTGAGTTGCGAGTGTTACTATGCGCCGAGACGCTACTACCATATTGAGGCTACATTATATATAGTGTGCACCAAGGTGATATGGTGATTTAAAATGAGTTGCAATGTGAGTTATACTGTGAGTTAAGGCATGTGTATGTTCTAAAAAGAATAAAGGAGATAGAAACTTAATGAATCTTACAGGTTTAAGTTTCCAGGTTTCATACTATATCATATGCTCATTTACTATTTGCAGCTTATTCAATTACTATTTCTACCTTACATACCAGTACTTTCTTTCGTACTAACCTCCCAATTGTTTGGGACGTTGCATTCTTGCCTAAAGGTCTAGACTGAGATCCAGATAGACCTCTTTAGTAGGAGCTACAAAGTTCAGCGGCTTTGGTAAGCTTCATTCTTCTTAGAGCTAAAGAATTAGAGATTCAACTTTACTTTGAGTATATGTATAGCAGATGGGTAGGTTAAGGCCTTGTCCAAACTATATGTCAATTAGATTACTCTTAGGGGTCGTTTGGTTGGGAAACAAGTTATCTCGGAATTACTTATCCCGAAATTAGTTATCCTAAGATTGTTATCCCACTCTATATGAGATAAAAATAACGCTATAATTCTGGAATTACTAATCTCCGGATATGTTATTCCAAAATTTTGTTCTAGCCAAATATAGAATAGACCCATTTAAAAATTAATATTGGGACTATTTATTCCATAGCCCTCATACCAAATGAGCCTTTAGAGGCTTGTAAACACTTGTTATAAATTTTCAGTAAGTCATTTATGGAATTACTGGCCTTCTGTTTAATGGTTGTACAGTTTATAGCCTTATTGGCTTATTGTTGGATAATTGAGGTACTTGTTAGCTTAGTATAATCGTATTTTGGGTTGTAACTTCTTAGGATATATCCTTTTCATGATTTCTGTTAGTTTTACTCACCTATATGTTGTAGAAGTGTTATGTCACGACCCGAACATAGGCCCCGATCGAGACGCGGGATAAGAAGCCCCGAGAGGCTCCAAGTAGACCCATGGCATGACCATACATCTAACTCAATCATATTTAAGTGGAAGATC
Organism: Datura wrightii; assembly: GCA_035772735.1. Classification (NCBI taxonomy): domain Eukaryota; kingdom Viridiplantae; phylum Streptophyta; class Magnoliopsida; order Solanales; family Solanaceae; genus Datura; species Datura wrightii. The sequence continues at coordinate 83,110,333 of JASDFA010000001.1, forward strand.
ATCATAAATAGCATAACGGAAGTCTAAACTAACATAACATTTGATTACATGCACAAGTCTAAAGATGAATACAACTATGTTCTGAAAAGCCTCTAACACTAACGAGTTGAGCGGACAAGAACCCAACTAACTCACTATAGTATGAAATTGAACATGTCTTAATAGAAAGGTCCTCGAAAAATAAGGACTCACCAATTGGGCTGAGGAAAGCTAACTCCAAGAATTTGACTATTGGCGGGACTGAGCTTGGATATCAGAGCCTGTATTAGAAAACGATATAGCATAGAGTATGCGGTCAGTACTTGGAATGTACCGAGTATGCAAGGTAAGTAAAACGGACAGTTAAAATACATAAGAGTTCATAAGAGTAGAATGACATGATCATAACGTAAATATCATAGTGTAAACATAAGGCCTCAAGGTTTTCAAAACATTTATAAATCAATCATGTCCATAATTATGAGAGAAAAGCTTTGTTGAACATGACTGGAGCCAAATTACATAATCATAACCATGCATAAATCATGAAGAACAGTGGGAGATTCTTATAACCGACATACCCCATATGAGCACACATGGAGCCCGACCTGTAAACCCTTACTCGGGAGGGTCTTCGTACCTTTCCATGGGTGGAACCATGAAAAGAGGCATGATATCACTCATGAAAGGCCCATTCGAGCAAAAAAGCATAGTCACAAAGGAGGTCCCATCATGGCTACGTTGGCGCATAGATTTGAGACTCGGGTATGCTTGGACCCCAGGTCTACTCGGTGTTAAATACTAATCCCAAAATATATAGTGCTCATAGGATAATAGGGAAACGTACATGAGATTCATGAGCTAGTTAAATCATCATAAACATGCTTGAAATACGTGAACTATGAAATAAGGCCCGTGAGTCGACCATAATCATAAATCCATAAATCATGAAATTCATGCATACTTGTAAAATATGCATATACTTGATATCTCATAAATCCATGATAAGTACTTGAGAGAAATCATATCATAAAGCATAGATCATAGTTGGGCTAATTTATATCGGGATCATAACGAAATCATAACTTGACTTTTCATAAAAACATACATAATTGGGCATAATTGGATTTAAACTCAAATCTATAAATTTTTATATAAAAAATAGTCATAAAATCCGTCCATAGATTATAAAACATAATTTAATACATGAAGGAGATTGACCCATCGATAGATCATATAGAATTTCACAAGAATTGGCATAAACCTCATGGATCATGAAACTTGACTTTTAGAATTGGAATTCATGAAATTTGAGAAGAGTTTAGGGCATGAGAGTGAAAAGGACTCTCATTCATAGCTTCACATACCTGAATAAGTTGATTCTGCTCCTTTCCTAAAAACCCAAAGGAAATTGAAGAAGAATTGATGAATTCTAGCCTTGATCACCCTTAATAGCCTTCTAGTCTTCCATGCATGGAATGGTAAGGCTTAGGATAGGTTTAAAATCTCTTAAAACCCTTCTAAGTGAGCTTAAAACAACGTAGTTTAGGCCTTAGAAATTATGAAAAAGCCCTTAATAAACTCACAGGGAAAAACAGGCTGCTAGTCCCAACGAGGGACTGGACGAGTCGTCGTCCCTAGCCACAACTCGTGGTCTGCATTCATCATGAACACTGCCAAAAATCTGCGGAAGGTTAACATGAGGGATACGATGACTCGTGGTGTACCTGACAAGTCTTAATGACCAATCTGTTAGGTACACTTCCCAAAATCCTCCTTGGGGTCACCAAGGGCAACACCACGACTCGTGGTGTACCCAACAAGTCGTAGTGATGACCCGTTAGGTGCACAACTTATTTTTCTTCTCCCTTCACATCATCCTTGACCACGGCTGACATGACGAGTCGTGATGCTGACCACAACTCATGGTCACATTCGTGGTCACCCAAAAACCAAAATTTCCAATAAGCCCCAGCCTCTCCCCACAAGTCACTTAATGACTCGTGGGGTTCCTGACGAGTCACTGGATGACTCGTCCTATGACCCGGTGCAGAAATTCCTTTTTTCTCCGTTTCAATTCCTAGGTCTGATCTTAGGGCTTTCGAGGTATAATAATATCTCCCCCTTAGGAACATTCATCCTTGAATATTGAAAATCATACAGAAAAACAGAGAAATGAAATCATCATTCTAAAACACTGAACACACAAGCTGAAAACTAACGAAGTGACTGACTCCGATTTGAACTAGATGACTGAACTAAATTCCCAAACCACACGTACATCCATTTACATGAAATAAACTAAGGTACATGATTTGAACATGATGGTAAACTGATTACCTTGTTCAGTGGTTTGCTATATGGGTTAAAAACCGACACGTAAGTGCACGTGGTCAAACAAGTAATAAAGTGGCTAAGTAAGCCAAGTATCGAACCAAGGAGACTCTGGATAAGTAAAAATTGCTCAAGTATACTATATTCTATCTTACTTCTGTATATGCTGACAACAACGTAACCAAAAGTTAAATAATTTTGTTTATAAATTATATACTAAAACTATTAACAAATATCTACTTTGAATTTAAACTATGGATATGAGCATGCCAAGGTTAAGAACGAGTAATGAACTTGATTATAATCATAATTCGGTTATTCTTCTCTTCTAGTTGCTAGTCAAGAACATTAGCCAAGAGATTAAAACTCTCGTATTTAATCTCACTTAAGAATCATAAACCATTCGTCTACATTTCTGTGATCAAATGCAATTTATGACCTCGCAATACAATTCCGGTTCCTAAATTGACTAATACGGCTTTCAAGTATATTTCTATCAGGAAAGCACATCAAAACCCAATTTTCCCAAATCAAGTTAAGAACAATAACCCTATTAATTCACAACTTTCCAATTTCGTGCTCTCTCGAGTGAAATCGGACTTTTTAGATGAACATTAATGTCGGCCACCCACTAATGCAGTAGAAACAAGAATTAATAGAACAACATAGAAGAAGAAGATGAAAAACCATACAATTCAATAATCAAAATTCATCACCATTGTTCATAACCTCAGCAAGGAAGAGAATTAGCCACTCATTTGTGGATTAATCATCCTAAAACAAGTGTTAATCATACAAACAATTGATTGAAAGAAGAAAGGAAGAGAGAAAAACCCTTAGCTTTTTCGTCCCTCAACTGCCTGTAACCCACGTCCTTGCTCCACCAAGTCTGAATTAATTAAAAATAAGCCTAAGTATTCTATTTATACTATTGGGAATTTTTCCCGAAATAACAAGCAACGTGTCACGGAGGCCAACGCGGAGCACTGCCTCCGTGACACGGCGTGGACGCGGACCCTCACTGGAAATCTGGGGTCCGGGAATAAAGCCTCAACGTGGCACGGCATGTAATGCGGTGGCTTGCCTCCGTGCCACAGAGCTGTCGCGAGGCTCCACTGGAAATTGACAATTAAATCACCCTCCAGGCAGTGTGCCTCCGCGATGGTAGAGTGGCACGGCTCCATCGCGGAGCCCCTTAACATTGTGCAGTCCAATGTCTTTTTCGTGCTCGCATCCAAGTCCAACTCCGATATTGTTCCAACATGCATTTTAGCTCCTCAAAATCATGTTTTACCTACAAAACAATGCTAATCATGTTGGTTAGTATAAATTCACATTTTATTACCAATTACATGAAAATGTATACACATTGCACAATAAAAAAGACGAAAATGATACGTTTGAGTATCACTTGGGCATATAAATCTGCCCAAGATCATACCTCTATCTAATATGATGGATAATGACACTCCATGCAATTCAACTAACTCCCAAATGTATAATTTAGCATAATCCTCCGCCAAATCAGTAGTTTTGACTGGTAGGAAATGAGTTGTTTTGGTCAACCTATCCATAACCACCCAAATGGAGTCATACTATCAATGTGTGCGAGACAACCCTGTGATGAAGTCCATATTAATCTCCTCCCACTTCCAAGTAGGGACACTGATGTCTTGAAGCACACCTCCCAGTCTTTCATACTCAACCTTCACTTGCTAACAATACAAATACTTAGCCACAAACTCCACTATGTCCTTCTTCATGCCATTCCACTAATAGACTTTCTATAGGTCACGATACATCTTGGTGGCACCTGGATGTATTAAATACCTAGAACCATGAGCCACGTGCAACATTTCATCTCTCAAATCATCAACATCCGAAACACACAAATGACCTTGATATCAGAGCATACCATCTCCCTTTTGGAGAAGACCTCTACCTTATGATTCTAAATGGCTTCCTTTAACTTCACCAAGATAGGATCCTCATCCTATATAGATTTTACATTAGTCACCAAGGATTATTTTGATCCACTCTGAACAATAACACCACCATCGGTCGAATCAACCAAACGAACTCCCAACCGTGCAAGCTGATGCACATCCTTCACTAGCTCCTTCCTCTCCTCATCTACATGGGACACACTCTCCATAGAAAGACTACTAAGAGCTTCTACCACCACATTAGCCTTTCCTGGATGGTAAAGGACACTCATATCATAATCTTTAAGTAACTCCAACCACCTCCTTTGGCATAGATTTAGATCCTTCTAGGTAAACACATATTGTAGGCTTTTGTGGTCTGTAAACACATCTACATGGACCACACAACCAAGGTCGATCCTTGAAGCATCACAACATACCATAAACCCATCGGTACCCTCAAGTAGGGTTAACACCGGTGTTGAGGTGAGTCGAGTCTTCAACTCCTGGAATCTCCTCTCGCAGGCCTCCGACCATTGGAAATTCACTTTCTTTTGGCTCAACTTAGTAAACGATGGTGCAATAGATGAGGACCCCTCAACAGATCTTCGATAATAACCAGCTAAGCCCAAGAAACTCTTGATATCTGAAGGATTCCCTGGTCTAGGCCAATTCTTCACTGCTTCTATCTTTTGAGAGTCCACCTATATACCCTCATTCGACATTACATGACCCAAAATGCCACAGAGTTAAACTAAAACTCGCATTTACTGAATTTAGCATATAATTGAACGATCCTTAAGAGTCTGTAGTACCATCCTCAATATGAGCAGCATGCTCCTCCTCGCTTCGAGAGTATATAAGCATCTCATCTATGAACACAATCACGAACATATTCAAGTATGGCTTGAAAACCCTGTTCATTAGATCCATAAAAGCTGCAGGAGCATTCATCAGTCCAAAAGAGATAACTACAAACTCGTAATGACCATACCAAGTCTTGAAGTTCGTCTTCGGGATGTCACTCTCCTAAACCCTAAGCCGATGATAGCTGGATCTGAGATCTATATGGCCAAATGAATCATCAATCCTGGGGAGAGGATACCTGTTCTTGATGGTGACCTTGCTCAATTACCGATAATCAATACATATACGAAGAGAACCATCTTTCTTGCATACAAAGAGAACTGGTGCACCCCATAGGGACTTGCTAGGTCTGATGAAACCCTTGTCTAAAAGGTCCTTCAACTGCTCATTCAACTCCTTTAGCTCGGCTGGAGCCATTCTATAAGGAGAAATAGATATAGGCTACATATCGAGAAGAAGGTCAATACCAAAATCAACATCCCGCTCGGGAGGGATTCCCAATAGATCATCTAGGAAGACTTCTAGATACTCACATAGTAATAGAACTAACTGGATAGTTGGGGTCTCGGATGTAGCATCATTAACCCTAACTAGATGGTACATGCAACCCTTAGAGATCATTTTTATGGCCTTAAGATAGGAAATGAAATGACCTACAAGCACAACTGAACTACCCTTCCAATCTAAGACTGGCTCACCCAAAAATCTGAACTCTACTGCCCAGGTTCTACAATTGACTGAGGCATAGCATGCAAATAGCCAATCTATGCCGAGCGTAACATCAAAATCGATCATGGAAAACTGTACTAAATCCACTGAGGTGACTTTCTGAAGAGCTATGACATGGCAATTTCTATATACCCCTCTAACTATAACTGAATCACCAACTAGAGTAGAGACTGAGAAAGGTTCTGATAAGATTTCGGGATTGACTCTGAAACTACTAGCAATATAGGGCGTCACAAAAGATAAAGTATCCCTTAGATCTAACAATGCATAAATATCAAGCGAAAACACTCGTAATGTACCAATGACCACATCTGGTGAAGTCTCCTACTCCTGTCAAGGTGGAAGGGCATAGAACCTGTTCTGACACTAGTCGCAAGCTGAACTAGTAGAAGCACCCTATTGGAATGGACGTACTGCCAGAGCTGCTGAACTAGCAACTGGGGTATGGGCTCCACCATCGCCTGATCTGGCTGAAGGGAAATCCTTGAGCCTGTGTATGGGTTCGCCACACCCGAAACAAGCGTCTAAGTCAATAAACACCTCCTTGGATGGTTCTTGCCATACTTCACATAGACTGGAAAAGTGCAATCTCCTGAAATGCTCCCCTAGCCTCTCGAGCCTAACTCTCTACCCCTCTGATCACGTTTGGGTTGGGACAAGACACTAGCTGATTATGGTGCTGGGGAAATGATCTTTGTTGAAACTGAGGGCAGTGACCAACTGTCACGACCCGAACAGAGGCCCGGATCGCAGACACAAGACAAGGGACCTCGAGAGACCCCAAGTCAACCCATGGCATAGCCATATATCTAACTCATTCAATAAACTGAAGAAAACAACAATATAAACTCAGCAAAATTCTAACCCAACATAACAACAAAATAAGCATTCGAAGCTGAAATACATGCATAAGTCTAAAAAGCCTTTAATTTGTACGAGTTAATGGGACAAGACCCCAACTAACTCAACAATACTGAAACTGGAAATACATAAGGGAAACTGAAAGTCTAGCCCCTTAAGGATGAGGACTCACCAATCCAAGCAGGTATTATGTCACAACTCGAACGGAGGCCCAGATCGTAGACACAGGACAAGGGACCTCGAGAGACCCCAAGTTAACCCATGGCATAAGCACATATCTAATCCATTTAATAAACTGAAGAAGTCAATAATATAAACTCAGTGGAAGTCTAACTTAGCATAACATCAAAATAAGCATTCGAAGCTAACATATACATCAATCTAAAAAGCCTCTAATCTGGACGAGTTGATGGGACAAGACCCCTAGCTAACTCAACAACACTAAAACTGAAAATACATAAGAGAAACTTAAAGTCTAGTCCTCGGAGGAGGAGGACTCACCAACCAAGTTGATGCTATCTCCGATAATCTATCTAAGAGTGAGGTTGAAGATGAGTGGCAGGTCCTGTATCATGAAACGATGTAGTATATAAAGTATACGGTCAGTACATGAAATGTACTGAGTATGCAAGGTAAGTAAAACTGCTTAAGTAAAGTAAATCGCTTAAAACATTTCATAACAAATTAGAAGCTTTCAAACTTGAGAGGAAAGATTTCATGCATTCTTTCTGAAATCGTAACCTTTTCATAACATGAAAATGCATAGCTTCATAACATCATAACTAACTCGAATAACTCAAAGCTGAAACGTACATTTATAAGAAAAGCTAAAGAATGAGCCAAACCTTGCCTTTAGAACATGCATGTGTAAAATACTAACCATGAGTAATGAATATGCAAGTCTGAATCATATAGACTTCTCCCGAGACTCTTCACTTAACCAACATACCACGATAGACCTTACGTGGTACCAACTATCACACTCAAGTAGGCAGAGATGTCCAAAACCTTGTCAGAGCTAAGAACGCTACCATGATACCATTATCAAGCTCATGGGCCATTAGGTCTGGGGATAGTTCACAATGGAGGTCCCAATAATATAGTATCCTACGTTGGCGTATAGTTCTGGGGCATAGGGTCATCGACCCTTAACTCGCTCGGTGCTAGACTCTTCTCCCAAAAGACATGAAATGCTCTACATCATATATAATGAAGCTAAACATTGTCTATTGATGAAGCTCAACATCATCTATTGACAAATCTCAATAATGAAATCATGCATGGACTATACATCATATAGAAATAAAGCTCAATAATATATGCATCTCAATTGAATTCATGCATATGGTTAGCTTTATTTCAAAACATACCACATGTTATACCTCGAGAATTCAAAGATCGGACCCGAGAGTTTAAACGGGAAAAAACTAGAAATTGGGGCTTTAGTTGTAGGACGAGTCATTGGACGACTCGTGAGAAGATCCCACCAGTCGTCAGGTGACTCATGGGAAGGCCTGAAGGAATTCAAGTGCAGAGGTCCCCATGGGCGTGGGAATGACTCGTGGTCAGTTACCACGAGTCATCAAGTTAGCCGTGGGGTGAGGTTGAAAAATAAATAGAAGAAGTCGACCAGTGTACCTAATGGAAGGACCCCACGAGTCATGGTCAGTCCCCACAATTCATGGGATGAGTCGTGAGCAAGCAGGGTAAGTTTAATTTGAGACTAAGGCAGTGTACATAATGGGAGGTGACCATGAGTCGTGGTCACAAGCAACGGATCGTTAAGTCACCCGTGACGAGCCCAGGAGATCTGACAAGTAGTGTACCTGACGGAAGATTCCACGAGTCGTAGCCCCTCATGACGAGTTGTTAGGTCCCTCATTGAGACCACCTGGCAGTTATTTTTAGCGATTTTAATAAGGAATTTTCCATAATTTCTAAATCTTAGGGGCCTATACTATGTCGTTTAAGGCTCATTTTAGTGGGTTTTTAGAAGGGAAAACCTATTCTAAGTCATTTTTCCCATGCATGCAAGTTTGAAGGATTGAAGAGGTGATTCAAGGAAAAATCTAAAGGTTTCCATTGGAATCTCATATTGGGCAACTAGGAAGTGTTAGAATCGATCATTCCCAGGTATGTAAGGTTATGAGTGGGTGTATCCTTCCACACCCATGCCTAATTTCACTCAAATCATGATAAATCACCTATGATCAAGTATGGGGTTTTTACCCAATTGCATAATTCCTTAATCTCTATATAAGGGTATGAGTAGATTATATCTATATTGTTGAATTGTGAAGCTTGGGAAGATTTTAAATTATTTTCAATACAAATTATGCTTCCTATATTATGATATTAAATTCACATGGATGAGAAGTTCATAAAAGAAGAGGATGATGATGATGAGATTTGATGATGAAAATCATGTTTCTAAAGCTATCCATGATTATGATGTTGTTTTCAAAATGAATTGAGTAGATCCAAGTATCATAAAGCTTTGTTCAATGATCACATGTTGATTTAAAATGATGATTTTCCCGAAACGAGCTTACCACATTGTTTGGAGCGAAGTCTCCCAAATTTCATAATTTCTAGCTTGTGGCAGTTTTGAAATAAAGTTTCTCATATGCATAAATTCATAATTGAGCTGTATGTAATTATTGAGCTTGGTCAAAGGACAATTTTGAGCTTCATTTCCATATGATGTCGAGTCCATGCATGATTTCATTAATGAGCTTTGTCAATAGACAATGTTAAGCTTCATTTCGTACGATGTTGAGTTATGCATGATTTCATCTTAAGCTTCGTCAAAAGACAATGTTGAGCTTCGTCAATAGATGATGTTGAGCTTCGTCAATAGATGATGTTGAGCTTCGTCAATAGACGATGTAGAGCATTGTATGTTTTTGGGAGAAGAGTCTAGCACCAAGCGGGTTAAGGGTCGATCACCCTACGCCCCAGAACTACGAGTCAACATAGGCTAATACTATTATATTATTGGGACCTCCCTTGGGAGATATCCCCGGCCCGATTGGCCCTTGAGCTTGATATCGATATCATGGTATCGTCCATTGCTCTGGCAAGGTTATGGATGGCTCTACCCACTTGAGCGTGATAGTTGGGACCACGTAAGCTCTATTATGGTATGTCGCTTAAGTGATGAGTCTCCCACTTTCTATACCATTCAGATTTGCATATTCATTACTCATGGTGATTAATTTACGCATGCATGATTCTAAAAGAAAAGTTTGACTCATTGTTCAGCTTTTAACATAAATGTTAGATCTCAGCTGTGAGTCATTTCGAGTCAGTCATGATGTTATAAAGCTATGCATGGTCATGTTATGATAAGATTATGATTTCAGAATGAATGCATGTAGCCATTCTACTCATATTTGAAAGCTTATGATATGTTACGAAATGTTTTAAATGATTCATTTTACTTAAGCGAATTTACTTACCTTGCATACTCGGTACATTCCATGTACTGACCGCATACTTTCTATGATGTATCGTTTCATGATATAGGAGCTGGCTAGCAGCTTCAGCCTCGATCTTAGTCAGCTTTCTAGAGTTCTTATCCGCTTAGGATTGGTGAATCCTCATCTTTCGAGGACTAGATTCTCAGTTTCTATTACACATTTCAGTTTCAGTATTGTTGAGTTAGTTGGGGTCTTGTCCCATCAACTCGTCCAGATTAGAGGCTTTCATACTTATGTATGTGTAGTTTCGGATGTTATTATGACGTGATATTATGTTAGACTTTCGCTGAGTTTATATTTATGATATCTTCAGTTTATTGAATGATTTAGTTGTATGCTTATTCCATGGGTCGACTTGGGGTCTCTTAGGGTCCCTTGTACGTGTCTACAATTCGGGTGTAACACCCCGTAAGTTTCTAGCATTTAGTCGACCTATTCACATATTGGTTGAGAGTTTTAGAATGCCATAAGTGAGAGAAAAGGGCCCGGGGAAAGGCTGAACGAGTGCCAAGTTGGAATTTTGCAAGAGGAGGCCGAACCGCGCTGCCCAAAGGGGCAAAGTGGCACGGAGATGGGACCTCCGCGTTAGCCAACGTGGCACGGAGACAAAATGGCACGTTGGCCAGCGTGCCACGTTGCCATGTATTTTGCTGAAAGTATATATATAGGCCTCACCCTTAGATTATTATCATTCTCCATATATACCACGCGATTAGTAGAGATAGGGACGAAGATAATATATAATTTTCTTCCGATTACGCTGCCAAACACCGTCCAAATTCAAATTAACTTCGGGTATCGAAGTATAAGGCTGCAGGGAGCATTTCTACGGAGTTAGTTTCGCGAAAATCGCCTAGCGAATCATCGTCCCGCCAAGCAAAAGTGATTGGAATTGATCAAAACTAGTGTTAATACGATCCCAGGCTTAAAGTAAGTATTTCTCCCTTCTAGATCCCCGAGAAATTTTGAGTTTTCGGTCATTCTTCGATAAGTCGAAGAGTAGCCAGTAGATAAATACATAGTATTGTTTTCTTCCAGAATAATGATGAAATTAGTTCTATTCTGTTGTGAAAATGATTACAGCTGGGGAAATAGCTGAATATTAGCCGAGCTACGCAGTTAGTCAGAAAGCCGACAGTCGAGGTATGTAAAGCCAGTTTTTTTCAGCAAGTTAGTTGTCCCAGTATAGTAAAATAGTATATATTCCAGTAGAGTATTTCAGAAACAGTATAGCGTACTCAGTATGAAATTTAGTAAAGCACATCAGAAATATTATATCGTGTTTAGCATGAAACTTAGAAAACAGCATAAGTCCCAGCAGATTATTTTAGAAATGTTATATCATGCTTAGTATGAGATTCAGTACAGCATATCAGAGATTATATTATTATTATCAAATTCAGTATGTATTATATGCAGTCATTGCTATCAGTTGAGACTTGATTGTATTGTTTTGGGCTGGATTACCTAGCTTCCTTGACCGTCCCAAGGGTAATAGCTGTATCGACTCGTCTGCTAGAGGGCGAGGATACGTCGCTCTACGAAGTGGCATGCCGTCCGCTAGGGACGAATATGGGATGCCAGTTTCCCCATATTTTGTTGTGGTTGGACTTTATACACCCTCATCGAGCGCTTGCTCCCGGGGTGTTGATTTCAGGAGTCCTCCAGACTCAGGTACAGTTATAGTTGATCTTGGGCAGATTTATATGCCCAAGTGATACTCAAACATATCATTTTTACCTTGTTTGTTGTGCAATGTGTATATAATATCATGTAATTGGTAATAAAATGCGAATTTATACTAACCAACATGATTAGCATTTGTTTTGTAGATAAAGGTGATTTTTAGGAGCTAAAATGCATGTTGGAACTATGTCGGAGTTGGACTTGGATGCGAGCGTGGAAAAGACCTTGGAATGCAGGATTTATAGGGGCTCCGCGATGGCTCCGTGCCACGCTACCATCGCGGTAGCACACTGCCTGAGCATGAATTAATTTGGCAATTTCCAGTGTACCTGCGCGTCAGCTCCGTGGCACGGAGATAGGCCTCCGCGATGGCCTCCGTGCCACGTTGAGGTTAAATTACCGGACCCTGGAAATTCCAGTGCGGGTCTGCGTCCACGCCGTGTCACGGAGGCAAGGCTCCGCGTTGGCCTCCGTGACACGTTGTTTGTTATTCCGGGAAAAATTTCCCACTAGTATAAATAGCACACTTAGGTTTATTTTAATTAGTTTTTAGTTTTTAGACTGAGTTCAGAAGTGGAGAGTAGGAACGTGGGTTAGTAGCAGTTGAAGATTGGAAAAGCTAAGGGATTTCTTCTCTTCTTTTCTTCTTTCTATCAATTGTAAGTATAATTTACACTCATTTTAGGATGATCAATCCAAGAATGAGTGGCTAATTCTCTTTCTTGCTGAGGTTTTGAACATGTGTAATGAATTTTGATTGTAAATGATATGGTTTTATTCTTCTTCTTTAATGTTGTTCTATTAATTCTTGTTCTTTACTGCATTAGTGATTGGCCAACATTAATGTATATCTAAAAAGTCCAATTTCACTCGAAAGAGCAAGAAATTGGAAAGTTGTGAATTAATAGGGTATTGTTCTTAACTTGATTTGGGAAAATTGGGTTTTGATGTGCTTTCCTGATAGAAATATACTTGAAAGCCGTATTAGTCAATTTAGGAACCTGAATTGTAGTGCTAGGTCATAAATTGCATTTGATCACAGAAATGTAGACGGATGGTTTATGATTCTAAAGTGAAATTAAATACGAGAGTTTTAATTTCTAGGCAAATGTTCTTGGCTAGCAACTTGAAGAAGAGAATTAACCAAAATTATCATGATTATCAAGTTCATTACTTGTTCTTAACCTTGGCATGTTCATATCCATTGTCTGAATTCACAAGTAAATAGTGTTATTAATTGTAGTATATAGTTTAGAAACAAAAACTCAATTAACCCTTGGTTACGTTGTTGTTAGCATAATTAGAAGTTAAATATAAATATAGTAAATTAGGCAATTTTACATATCTTGAGCCTCCTTGGATCGATACTTGGCTACTTAGCCACTTTATTACTTGTTTGACCACGTGCACTTGCGTGTCGGTTTTTACCCGTTGCCCAAAGCACCGAGCAATAGTCAGGGGCCCAGCGGGCCCAAGTTGTATACCCAGGAGATCGGCAGGTTGCTTATAGTTACTAGGTGATATGGTATGACCTGGGTAGGGGTAAATTGATTGTGATGATTGTACCTTTCGGCTTATGGGGGCCAAGTAAGGTTTATGTTGTGTTATGTTATATCATGTTATTTTATTTATGGTTAGATAGACAGTAGGATGCCACGTTACCAGGTATGACTCCTACTCTTTTCAGAATAGTTAAGGTTAGTCCTGAACCCACTATTCCAGTCAGTTTCAGTCTTTCTTTCTTATTGCTCTAGTTACTATCAGTTTCATTATTTACTTTCAGTTATTTTCAGTTATTGCTTTGCATACTCAGTACTAGTGGTACTGACACCCATTTTGGGGTGCTGCATTACTTTCCTGCAGGTACACATAGACGAGGAGCACATCCCTTGTAGTTCCAGTCAACATTACAGAGCCTTCAACGCCTTTCATCCAGAGCCTGGAAAACAGAGGTGTACATTCTTTTTGGTTGTACAGTATGGGTAGGCCGGGGCCCTGTCCCAATCATCTTATTATTTCTAGAGGCTTGTAGATTGTATATTTTCCCTGTGGTTAGCTGTATTGGTCGTGTGGGGCCTTATTCAGTTGTTAGTTGGTGGCCTTGTCGGTCACAGATCAGTTTAGTGCTCGATTTCATTTCTTAGATATAACTAGATAGCATGGTGACCTTGTCGGCCCACATAGGATCCCTTGTAGTTGGTTGTTCTGGTTAGCTGTTTATATCCTTACAGGTGGCTATAGGCCTTGTCGGCTGGAGGCTGTGTTTACAACCGTTATATAGCCCATCGTTTTCTTGAATCCAGAGTTAGAGCCAGCCTGGCACCAGAAGTGCTTAGGCTTAGTTAGTCCAGTAGTTCAGGTCCTAGTAGGGCACCTGCCAGCCTGGCACCAGAAGTGCTTTGGCTTAGTTAGTCCAGTAGTCCAAGTCCTAGTAGGGCACCAGGTGCCAGTCATGCCTCCCAAGGTGGGGCGTGACACCAGGCCTCCATTCGGGTCGTGACACCACAAGCTAAACATACTCGGAAGCCCTTGCTCCAAAACCAAGTGGTAAGCTATAAGAAGGAAGATTTATCTCAATCATACCACAAGCTAATAATATGAAATTTGGGAGACTTGCTCCAAACAATGTGGTAAGCTTATTCCGGGAAAATCATCATTTCTAAATCAACGTGTAGGCATTCCCAAAGCTTTGTCATACTTAGAAATACCCAATCCTTATTGAAAACATAATTCTAGACGTGGGTAGCTTCAAATCATGTTTTTCATCATAACATCTAATCATTATCATACCTATTTCATAAATCATACTTTTCATGATCATATCATCAATAGGTTTCAACATTCATAAAGGCTAGAAACATATATTTAATTGAAATCATTATAAAATCAACCCATCTTCACAATTTAATAATAAAATCATAATCAATTCATACCCATGTAACAAAATTAAATATTCATGCAATTGGGTAAAATGTCATACTTGATCATAAGAGATTTTTATGATCCGATAGAAATTGGGCATGGGCGTGGAAGGAGACACCCACTCATAATCCTGCATACCTGAAAGGGATGATTCTAACACTCCTCTGATTGCCCCATATGATATTCCAATGGAAACCTTGTAAACTAGCCTTGAAACACCTCTTCAACTTCTCAAGCTTGCATGCATGTATCGAATGACTTAGAATAGGTTTTCCCTTCTTAAAACCCACTAAAACGAGCCTTAAACGACATAGTATAGTCCCCTAGGATTTAGAAATTATGGAAAATCCCTTACTAAAATTGCAGAAAATAACTGCCAGGTGGTCCTAACGGACGACCTGATGACTCATTACGGGGCCAACGACTTGTCACTTGGTTCGTCAGGTACACTGTCTCAGCTGATCACCTGGGCTTATAACGACTGACAGAATGACTCGTTGGGGGTGACCACGACTCGTGGTCACCTATCGTCAAGTACACTGCCTCCCTTATATCAATTCACTTATAATTCATCCAAAGACTCACACCACGACTCGTTGCCTGACCTAACGAATCGTGGTCAGCTCCCGTCAAGTGCACTGTCTTGGCTTCTTTTATTTTCCTTCTCCCTTACCCCACGACTGATCTAACGACTCATGGTGTATAACCACGAGTCTTTCCCACCCCCGTGGGGACCCCTTATTCTCCAACTTCCTACTCTTCACTAGCTTTCTCCACGAGTCACCTGACGACTCGTGGGCTGATCTGACGAGTTCGTTCTATGCTTGCAACACAAATTTTCAGTTTTTCCTTGTTTCAACCCCCAGGTCCAATCTTTTAGTTCTCAGAGTCTAACAATATTAAACCCCTTAGGAACATTCATCCTTGAATGTTAGAAACAAGTATAAAGCAGAAACATACAATTATCATACTTAAATACTGATCATTTTAACCGAAATTTTTACGGAATGACTACCTCCGATTCATAACACATAGCTGAACTGATCTCATACTTCACATACACATCCATACATGTAAAAGAAAACTAAATGGATTCATAGAGAAAAACTGATACCTCAAGTCAGAACTGAGCCGATAGAGAATAAATATGGGTATTTAGCTATCATATCCGCTTCGGCTTCCTACATAGCTCCTCCAATCTGCTGATTTCTCCATAGGACTTTAATTGAAGCTACTTCTTTGTTCCTTATCCTCCAAACTTGACGGTCCAATATTTCCACAGGAACTTCTTCATAGCTGAGGCTATCTTTTACACTGACGTTGTCTACCGAGACTACTAGAGCTAGATCTCCCAAACACTTCTTCAAAAGCGACACATGAAACACGAGATGTACAGAAGATAACTCTAAGGGAAAGTCCAACTCATACACTACCTTACCAACTCTTCTCATAACCTGGTAGGGACCAACATAGCGGGGACTGAATTTTCCTTTCTTCCCAAACAGCATGACTCCCTTCATGGGAGATACCTTCAGAAATACCCAATCATCCACCTCTAACTCCAACTCTCTCCTCCTCATATCAGCATATGACTTTTGACAACTCTGAGCGGTTTTACCCGGTCCCATATCAACTGAACCTTTACCATGGCCTCATGAACCGAATCAGGCCCTACCATAGCTGCCTCCCCAACTTCAAACCATCCGATGGGCGATCGACACCTCTGCCAATAAAGAGCCTCAAATGGTGCCATCTAGATACTAGAGTGATAGCTGTTATTATAAGCAAATTCGAACAAAGGAAAATGATTATCCCAACTACCCTTGAAGTCCATCACACACGCTCTCAGCATGTCCTCAAGAGTCTGGATCGTTCATTCGGCTTGGCCATCCGTTTGCAGATGGAAGCCTAATCTGAGCTTAACTTGAATCCCAAGCCCCTTCTTAAAAGACCACCAGAACTGGGAGGTAAACTGAGTACCACAGTCTGAAATAATAGACAAGGGCACTCCATGAAGTCTAACCAACTCTGAATATACAATTTGGCGTAATCATCCGATAAATTTGTGGTTTTGACCGGTAGAAAGTGTGCAGCCTTGGTTAACCTGTCTACCACCACCCAAATAGAATCGTAATGTTGGCAAGTACGCAGGGGCAGAGCTACTCTTGGGGGAGGGTAGTCAACCGAATACCCTTCGTCGAAAAATTACGCTGTATATATAGGTTCAATATTACTCTATATTCGTATATGTAATATTTTGAACACCCTTAGACACAACTGATATTTGTAGCTCAGTGGCAAGAGTGTGCAAAAGGTTGTAGTAGGTCCCGTGTTCGATTCCTTGCATCAGCACTATTTTATGTTATTATTTTGTGATCTGAAATTAAAATACAAGTAAAAAAACATAGGGTCTACATAAGTTGGAGCTGTAGCTTTGTGGTAAGAATGTTCTCTATCTTGTAGGATGCCCAAGTTCAAACCTTTGCATCCATGTTTATTTATTATTTTATTTTATGGCCTACCTATTTTGCTTTCGTTCCTATTATGATTAGGTCTAGGATAGATTATTTTTACTTTTTTTGCTGCATCCTATCATCAAAAAAGATTACTTACTATTTAAAGTCTGATGAGTCAAAAAAAATTACTTACTATTTAAAGTTTGAACATCCTTCGTGAAATTTCTGGCTACGCCACTGCGAGTACGAGGTAGGCCTATAATGAAATCCATATTAATCTCTTCAAGTGGGAATGTTAATATCCTAAAGTACTCCTCCCGGCCACTGATGTTCAACCTTAACTTGTTGACAGTTCAGGCACTTGTCTTTCGAATTCTGCAATATCCTTCTTCATGCCATTCCACCAATATATTTCCCGCAAGTCATGATACATCTTGGTGGCACCCGGATGGATAGAATACCTGGATCCATGTGCCTCATGCAATATCTGGCATCGCAAATTATCGACATCTGAAACACATAGATGACCCTGGTATTGCAGCACCCTATCTCCCATTTGGGAGAAGACCTCCACCTTATAACTTCGAATGGCTTCCTTCAGCTTTACCAACATCGGATCTTCATCTTGCCTAACTTTCACATCCACTACCAAAGACGATTCCTATCCATTTTGCATAACAATGTTGTCATCGCTCGAGTCGACCAATCTAACTCCCAACCTCGCAAGTCGATGGACATCTTTCACCAACTCCTTCTTTCCCTCATCCACGTGGGACACACTCTCTATAGAGATCCTACTAAGTGCATCTGCAATCACATTAGCCTTACCTGGATGGTAAAGAATGCTCATGTCATAGTCTTTCAGTAACTCCTACCACCTCTTTTGCTGAAAATTGAGATCTTTCTGTGTGAACACATATTGTAAGCTCTTGTGATCTGTGAACATGTCCACGTGGACCCCATACAAGTAATACCGCCATATCTTCAATGCAAACAACACTGCGGGAAACTCAAGATCATGGGTCGGGTAATTCTTTCTATGGACTTTCAATTGTCTTGAGGCATATGCTATCACTTTTCCATGCTGTATCAACACACATCCAAGTCTTAATATCGAAGCATCACAATGACCACAAAACCATCGATACCCTCGGGTAAGGTCAATACTGGTGCTGAAGTGAGTCGAGTCTTCAACTCTTGGAAACTTTTCTCACAAGTCTCCGACCATTGGGACTTTACCTTCTTCTGAGTCAATTTGGTCAAAGGTGCCACAATAGATGAAAAGCCTTCAAAAAACCTCTGATAATAACCAACTAAACCCAAAAAGCTCCTGATATCTGATGGGTTCACCGGTCTGGGCCAATTCTTCACTGCTTTGATTTTCTGAGAATCTACCTTTATGCCCTCACTTGATACCACGTGGCCTAAAAATTCCACGGAGTCCAGCCAAAACTCACATTTGCTGAAATTTGCATACAATTGAAGATCCTTTGAGGGTCTGAAGCACTACTCTCAAGAGAGTGGCATGCTCTTCCTCGCTTTGAGAGTATATAAGGATATCATCGATGAACACAATCACGAACATGTCTAGATATTGCTTGAACACCCTGTTCATCAGGGCCATAAATGCTGCAGGAGCATTTGTTAGCCCAAAATACATAACTACAAACTCATAGTGGCCATACCATGTCCTGAAAGCTGTCTTCGGGAGATCACACTCCCGAACTCTGAGCTGATGATCCCGGACCTGAGATCAATCTTGGAGAAACACTTGGCACCTTGAAGTTGGTCAAACAAATCACGGATTCTGGGCAAAGGATATCTATTCTTAATAGTGACCTTGTTCAACTACCGATAGTCAATGCACATCTTAAGCGAACCATCCTTCTTCCGGATAAACCACACTAGTGCACCCCATGGAGACTTACTCGACTTAATAAAGCCCTTATCTAACAGGTCCTTCAACTGATCCTTCAACTCTTTTAGCTTGGATAGAGCCATTTTGTAGGGAGGAATAGATATAGAATGCGTGTCGAGAAGAAGGTCAATACCAAAATCAATCTCTCGCTTGGGAGGAACACCTGGCAAATCATCAGGAAAGACCTCTGGATACTCACATACTACTGGTATAGACTGGATGGTTGGGGTCTCAGACTCGACCTCCTTAACCCTAATTAGATGGTACATGCAACCTTTAGAAATCATCTTTCTGGCCTTAAAGTAGGAAATAATCGACCTACAGGCACAGCTGAACTACCTTTCCATTCTAAGACTGGCTCACCCGGAAATCTAAACTCTACTAACCGAGTTCTACAATTAACTAAGATGTAGCATGAAAATAGTCAATCCATGCTGAGAATAATATCGAAATTGGCCATGGCTAACTCTATCATATCTGTTGAAGTGACCTTCTAAAGAACTGAGACTGGGCAATCTCTATACACCCGTCTAACTATAACTGAATCACCTATTGGAGTAGAAACTGAGAAGGGATCTGACAAGACATCGGGACTGACTCTGAAGCTACTAGCCACATAAGGTGTTATAAAAGATAGGGTAGCCCCCAGATCTAGAAAAGCATATACATCAACATGGAAAACTGTCAACATACCAGCAACCACATCCAGTGAGGCCTCCTGCTCCTGATGAGTGGCTAAGGCATAGAATGTGTTCTGGCGCTGATCGCCAGATGTGCTAGGAGATGCCCCCCGATGGGCTGAGCGTACGGGAGGGGCTGCTGAACTAGAAGCTGGGCCTCAGCCCCCAACCTAGTCCTGTCTCACAGCTAGACAATCTCTAAGCATATGTTCGGGCTGCCCACATCCAAAATAAGCTCCTAAACCTGCCAAACACTAGCCTGTGTGCCCTCGACCACACCTGCGACAAGCTGGGATGCTGGAATCTGCGAGTCTACTGCTATGACCCCTCGAGCCTGATGCCCGCTCTCTGATCATGTTTGGGCCTGGATGGCACACTCACTGCTGAAGATGTTGAGGCTGATGATCTCTGGTGGGCCTGCTGTTAGTGCTCACCTCCGAAACTCTACTGAGAGAATCTGTGGTCCTCAGTCCTGGCCCTCTTAGCCTCCCTCTCTCTCGAATGTGCCGCCTCCATCTACTGGGCGTACAACACTATCTGAGGAAAGTCCATATCCTGGTGCAGCATAGCTGTCTTGTAGTCTTTGTCCAAGTAACCTGCAACCCCATGGACGAATCTACTCACTCGCATCCTCTAATCAACTACCAACTCTAGGGCATATTTCGATAGGCGAGTGAACTCAAGGGCATACTCTTGAACAGTCATCCTCCCTTGCTTCAAATTCACAAACTCAGCTGCTTTCAACTCTCTTATCTCCCGAGGGAAGAACTGATCTAGGAATGCAACCTGAAACTCCTCCCACGTGATCGGACCTACTCCTGCGACTCTGCTATCCTTCCATAGCCGAAACCAAATATGCGCAACCCCCTTCAATTGGTAGGAGGCCAACTCTGCGCACTCAACACTACTCACTCCCAAAACCTGGGTGATCTTGACAATCTCATCAACAAACTCATGTGGGTCCTTATCTACCTTGGACCCAAGGAACTCCGACGGGTTCATCCTCAAGAAGTCTCTGACTCGAGCTGCCGCTGCATTGCCATTTTGCATAACATGCGCAACGGCCTGCTGATTGATCTAAGCGGTCAAGGCGTGCACAAGAATCTGAATAGCG
This sequence comes from Datura wrightii, assembly GCA_035772735.1. NCBI lineage: Eukaryota > Viridiplantae > Streptophyta > Magnoliopsida > Solanales > Solanaceae > Datura > Datura wrightii. The sequence goes on from JASDFA010000001.1 coordinate 83,131,286, forward strand.
GCCCAAAACTCAGCATGGGAAGCCGGCTCCGGTGGTTGAGGCTCCTAAACTGGTGGGACTGGTTGTTACCCATAACCATTTCCCTCCTCGTGTCCTTCACCACCTCCATTCCTCCTTCTGCACATTCTTCGAGGAGCCATGATTCTGCAATCGCGAATAACACGAATTAGGAGGATAGAAAGACTTTTATCGCACAATATAGAACATGAAAGAAGGAGACATTTCCTAAACGTCTAGTAGCCTCTTCGTCATAAGTGTGGCGCGCTTCACACCCATGAAAAAGACTCTTCTTAATGCAGCTTTCAAACACCCTAGGACACTTCAAAACCTATGGCTTTGATACCAAGTTTGTTACGACCCGAACGGAGGCCCGAATCATAGACACGGGACAAGGGACCTCGAGAGACCCAAAGTCGACCAATGGTATAAGCACATATCTAATTCATTCGATAAATTGAAGAAATCAACAATATAAACTTAGCAGAAGTCTAACTTAACATAACATCATAATAAGAATTCGAAGCTAACACATACATCAGTATGAAAAGCCTCTAATCTGGACGAGTTGATGGGACAAGACCCCCAACTAACTCAACAATACTAAAGCTGAAAATACACAAGAGAAACTTAAAGTATAGCCCTCGAAGGATGAGGACTCACCAACCAAGCTGATGCTATCTCCGACAAGCTATCTAAGAGTTGGGCTGAAGATGAGTGTCGGGTCCTGTATCATGAAACGATGCAACATAGAAAATATGCGGTCAGTATGTGGAATGTATCAAGTATGCAAGGTAAGTAAAACCACTTTAAGTAAAATTTAAAATATTTCATAACATATTAAAAGTTTTCAAATTTGAGAGGAAGGATTTCATGCATTCTTGCTGAAATCATAACCTTTTCATAACATGACAATGTATAGCTTTATAACATCATAACTAAATCGAATGACTCAAAGCTGAAACATACATTTATAAGAAAAGCTGAACAATGAGTCAAACCTTGCCTTTAGAACATGCATGTGTAAAATAATAACCATGAGTAATGAATATGAAAATCTGAATCATATAGACAATGGGAGACTCGTCACTTAACCAACATACCATGATAGGGCTTACGTGGTCCCGACTATCACACTCAAGTGGGCAAAGCCATTCAAAACCTTGTCAGGGCTAAGGACGCTACCATGATATTGATATCAAGCTCATGGGCTATTAGGGTTGGGGATAGCTCACAATGGATGTCCCAATAATATAGTATCATCCTACGTTGGTGCATAGTTCTAGGGTATAGAGTGATCGACCCTTAGTCCGCTCGGTGCTAGACTTTTCTCCCAAAAACATGCCATGCTCTACATCGTATATAACAAAGCTCAACATTGTCTATTGATGAAGCTCAACATCGTCTATTAACAAAGCTCAATAATGAAATCATGCATGGACTCAACATCATATAAAAATGAAGCTCAATAATATATGCATCTCAATTGAATTCATGCATAAGAGAAACTTTATTTCAAAACATACCACAAGTTGAACTTATTCGGGAGCCCTTGCTCCAAAACCATGTGGCAAGCTATACGAAGGAAGATTTAACTCAATCATACCACAAGCTAATAATATGAAATTTGGGAGACTTCGCTCCAAACAATGTGGTAAGCTTATTTCGAGAAAATCATCATTTTTAAATCAATATGTGGGCATTTCCCAAAGCTTTATCATACTTAGAAATGCCAAATCCTTATTGAAAACATAACTCTAGACATGGGTAGCTTCAAATCATGCTTTTCATCATAACTTCTCATCATTATCATACCTACTTCATAAATCATACTTTTCATGATCATATCATCATGGGCTTCAACATTCATAAAAGCTAGAAACATATATTTAATTAAAATCATTGTAAAATCAACCCATGCTTCACAATTTAATAATAAAGTCATAATCAATTCATGCCCATGTAAGGAAATTGAATATTCGTGCATTTGGGTAAAACACCATACTTGATCATAAGAGATTTTTATAATTCGATAGAAATTGGGCATGGGTGTGGAAAGAGACACCCACTCATAATCCTGCATACTTGGAAGGGATGATTCTAGTACTCCTCTAATTTCCCAAGATGAGATTCCAATGAAAACCTTGAAAACTAGCCTTGAATCACCTCTTCAACCTCTCAAGCTTGCATGCATGTAATGGATGACTTAGAATAGGTTTTCCCTTCTTAAAACCCACTAAAATGAGCCTTAAACGATGTAGTGTAGGCCCCTAAGATTTAGAAATTACAAAAAAACCCTTACTAAAATCGCAGAAAATAACTGCCAGGTAGTCCTAACGGACGACCTGACGACTCATCACTAGGGCCAACGGCTCTTCACTTGGCTCGTCAGGAACACTGTCTCGACTGATCACCTAGGCTCATAATGACAGACATAACAACTCGTTGGGGGTGACCATGACTCATGGTCACCAATCGTCAAGTACACTACCTCCCTCATATTAATTCACTTATAATTCATCCAACAACTCACACCATGACTCGTTGCCTGACCTAATGAGTCGTGGTCAGCTCCCGTCAAGTGTACTATCTTGACTTCTTCTATTTTCCTTCTCCCTTAACCCACGACTGACCTAACGACTCGTGGTGTCTGACCACGAGTCGTTCCCACGCCCGTGGGGACCTTTTATCCTCCAACTTCCTACTCTTCACTAGCCTTCCCCACGAGTCACTTGACGACTCGTGGGCTGATCTCACGAGTCATCCAACGACTTATTTTGCACCTACAACACAAATTTTCAATTTTCCCCATTTCAACTCCTGGGTCCGATCTTTGAGTTCTCGGAGTATAACATACTAACTCCGAGGAGTTGTCTAAGAGCGGGGATGAAGCTGAGAGCCGGATCCTGTATCATGAAATAATACAGTATAGAAAGTATGCGGTCAGTACGTGAAATATACCGAGTATGCAAGGTAAGTAAAACCGCTAGGACAAGTAAATCTCATTTAAACACAATATATTAGTTAAACATAATATCAATAAGCTGAGAGTAGGGCCCTTATACATCATTTCTAAAATCATGGTCTTTTCATAACATAATAATGCATAGCTTTATAATATTAACTAACTCGAATGACTCAAAGCTGAAATACAACATTTATAGAAAAGCTGAACAATGAGTCAAATCTCACTGTTAGATCATGCATGTATACATAAAAATCATAAGTAATGAATATGCAATTGTGAATCATATAAGATAATGGGAGACTCGTCACTTAATCGACACACCACGATAGAGCTTATGTGGTCCCGACTATCACATTCAAATGGGCAAAGCCGTCCAAAACCTTTCCAGGGATAAGGATGCTACCATGATATCGATATCAAGATGAAGGCCCATTCGGGCAAGGGGAAGCTAACAAGGGAGGTCCCAAGTCATATAATAGTATCAACCTACATTGGCGTGTAGTTCTAGGGCACAGGGTGATCGACCCTTAGCCCGCTCGGTGCTAGACTCTTCTCACAAAAACATTCAATGCTCTACATTGTATATAACGAAGCTTAACATCGTCTATTGACGAAGCTCAAGATGAAATCATGCATAACTCAACATTGTATAAAACGAAGCTTAACATTGTCTATTGACAAAGCTCAATAATGAAATCATGCATAGACTCGACATCATATGAAAACGAAGATCAATGATAACATACATCTCAATTTAATTCATGCATATGAGAAACTTTAGTTCAAAGCATACCACAAGCTGAACATACTTGGGAGCTCTTGCTCCAAAACCATGTGGTAAGCTATACGTAGGAAGACTTAACTCAAACATACCATAAGCTAAATCATGAAATTTGGGAGACTTCACTCCAAAATAATGTGGTAAGCTTATTTCGAGAAAAAACATCATTTGAAATCAATATGTGGACATTGCCCAAAGTTTTATCATACTTAGAAATGCTCAATCCTCGTTGAAAATGTAATTATAGACATGGGAAGCTTTCAAATTATTCTTTTCATCATAATATCTCATCATTCTCATATTTACTTTGTAAATCATACTTTTCATGATCATATCATCAATGGGCTTCAACATTCATAAAAGCTAGAACATAACTTTAATTGAAATCATTGTAAAATCAGCTCATGCTTCACCATTGATAATAAAATCATAATCAATTCATACTCATGTAAAGAAATTGAATATTCATGCATTTGGGTAAAACTCCATACTTGATCGTAGGAGATTTTCGTAATTCGATAGAAAGTGGGCATGGGTGTGTAAGAAGACACCCACTCATAACCCTATGTACCTGTTAATAGTTGATACTAACACCTCCTTGAATGCCCAAAGGAAATTGAATGAAATTGATGAATGCTAAGCTTGAATCACCCTCTCAAACTCCTATCTTGCATGCATGAATGAATGAGGTCTAAACTGAGCTTAACCCCTTTAAAGTTCCCTATTTATAACCTAAAACATCATAGTTTAAGCCTTAGGATCTTAAGAATTTACGAAAAATCCCTTACTAATTCACAGGAAATAACTGTCCGGTGACCCTAACGGGTGATCTAACGACTCGTCACTGGTCCAAAGACTCGTTGCCATGCCCGTTAAGTACACTGTCTCAACTGATCACCTGGGCTCATAACGACTGATCTCACAATATGTTAGGGGTGACCATGACTTGTGGTCACCAATCGTCAAGTACACTTCTTCCATTACATTACTTCAAACATAATCTAACCTACGACTCACACCACGACTCGTTACCTGACCCAGCGAGTCGTGGTCAACTTCCGTTAAGTGCACTGGTCTGATTTATTCTATTTTTCCTTCTCCCTTACTCACGGTTGACCTAATGACTCGTGGTGTCTGACCACGAGTCGTTCCCATGCCCGTGGGGAACCCTATTTCCTTCAAACTTCCTACTCTCAACTGGTCTTCCCCACGAGTCACCTGATGACTCGTGAGTTGATCTCACGAGTCGTCCAACGACTAGTTCTATGCCTACAAACTCAAATTTTAAGTTTTTCCCATTTTAACTCCCAGGTCCGATCTTTGAGTTCTCGAGGTATAACACTACCACCGGATCTCTACTGAGTGAACCCACACTATTCGTCCTGGCCCTCTTGGCCTCTCTCCATCAGATGCACCACCTCCATCCGCTGGACGCACAAAACTATCTGAGGAATCTTGATGAAGCATGGTGATCCTACAATTCTTGTCCAGGTAGTCTGCCACTCCATGCACGAACCTGCTCACCCGAGCTCTCTGATCAACCACTAGCTCAGGGGCATACTTAGACAAACGAGTGAACTCCAAAGCATACTCTTGGACTGTCATGTTATCCTACTTCAGGTTCACGAACTCCGCTGTCTTAATCTCCCTCATCTCACGAGGGAAGAACCGCTCTAGAAATGCGGTCTAAAACTCCTCCCAACCAATGGGGCCTACTTCCACTGTCCTGCTATCTTTCCACTGCTTGAACCAGATATGTGCAACCCCTTTCAGCTGATAAGAAGCTAAGTCGACGCATTCCTCTTCGGTCACCCCCATGATCTAGGTGATCTTAATAATCTCATCGATAAACTCATGTGGATCCTCGTCCACCTTCGATCCAAGGAACTGGGGAGAGTTCATCCTCAGAAAATCTCTAACTCTCATCGTCGTCGCATTCCCGTCCTGAGGGATATGCGTTATCGCTTACTGATTGACCTGGGCAGTCAGGGCCTGGGCTAACATCTGAATGGATGCCCGAACTCTATGTGGGCAACCAGCTCGAATATATGCTCCTCATGGACTGGTGGGGCCTGTTGATGCCCATCTCTATTGCTACCCTCGTGGCCATTTTCGTTTTTATTTCTTCTTCTGTTAACTCTGTGGGGAGGCATAATTCTGCAAATGCGTATAGCACGAGTTAAAAGGATAGAAAGACATTTCACCGCACAACATAGATCATGAAAGAAGGGAATATTTCCTAAACATCTCGTAGCCTCTTCGTCATAAGTGTGGCACACTCACATCCATGAAAAAGACTTTACTTAACTAGGCTTTCGGACATCCTAGGACACTTCAAAACCTAATACTTTGATATCAAGTTTGTCATGACCTGAACATAGGCCCGGATTGATACATGGGATAAGAAACCCCGAGAGACTCCAAGTCGGTCCATGGCATGAACATACATCTAACTCAATCATATTTAAGTGGAATATCATCATAAATAACATAACAAAAGTCTAAACAAACATAACATCTGATTACATGTACAAGTCTACAGCTGAATGCAACTATGTCTGAAAAAGCCTCTAACACTGACGAGTTGAGGCGACAAGACCCTTAACTCACTATAATCTAAAACAAAAAATATTGAACATGTCTGAATAGAAAAGCCCTCGAAAAATGAGGACTCACCAACTAAGACTGAGGAAAGCTAACTCTAGAAATCTAACTATCGACAGGACTGGGCCTAGATATCAGAGCCTATATCATAAAATGATACAACATAGAATATGTGATCAGTACTTGAAATGTACCGAGTATGCAAGGTAAGTAAAACGGACAGCTAAAATACAAAAGAGTTCATAAGAGTAGGACAACATGATCATAACGTAAATATCAAAATGTAAACATAAGGGCTCAAGGTTTTTAAAACATTTATAAATCAATCATGTTCATAATTATGAAAAAAAAGCTTTATTAAATACGACTTGAACCAAAGTACATAATCAAAACCATGCATAAATCATGAGAAACAATGGGAGATTCTTATAACCGACATACCCCATATGAGCACACATAGAGCCCGACCTGTAATCTCCTAGTCGGGAGAGTGTTCGTATCTTGCCATGGGTAGAACCATGAAAAGAGGTGTGATATCACTCATGAAAGGACCATTCAGGCAAAAAGGGACAATCACAAAAGAGGTTCCATCATGGCTATGTTGGCGCGTAGTTTTGAGACTCGGGGTATACTTGGACCCCGGGTCTACTCGGTGTTAAATACTATTCCCAAAATATATATACAGTGCTCATACGATAATAGAAAAACATACATGAGATTCATGGGCTAGTAAAATCATCATAATCATAAACAAGCTTGAAATAAGTGAACTAGCCATAAAATAAGGCCCGTGAGTCAGCTATAATTACAAATTCATAAATCATGAAATTCATGCATACTTGTAAAACATGCATATACTTGATATCTCATAAATTCGTGATAAGTACTTAAGAGAAATCATATAATAAAGCATAGATCATAGTTGGGCTAATTTAGATCAAGATCATAACGAAATCATAACATGACTTTTTATAAAAATATACCTAATTGGGCATAATTGAATTTAAACTCAAATCTATAAATTTATATTCAAAATAGTCATAAAATCTGTCAATAGATCATAAAACATAATTTAATACATGAAGGAGATTGACCCATCGATAGATCATATCGAATTTTATAAAAATTGACATAAACCTCATGGATCATGAAACTTGACTTTTAGAATTGGAATTCATGGAATTTGAGAAAAGTTTAGGGCATGAGAGTGAAAGGGACTCTCATTCATAGCCTCACATACCTGGGTAAGTTGATTCTACTCCCTTCCTTGAACACCTAAATGAAATTGAAAAAGAATTGATGAATTCTAGCCTTGATCACTGCTAATAGCCTTCTAGTCTTGCATGCATGGAATGGTAAGACTTAGGATAGGTTTAACTCTCTTAAAACCCTTCTAATGAGCTTAAAATAATGTAGTTTAGGCCTTAGGAACTTAGAAATTATGAAAAACCCCTTAATAAACTCACAGGAAAAAATAGATTACCAGTCCCAACGAGGGACTGAACAAGTCATCATCTCTGGCCACGACTCGGGGTCTGCATTCGTCATAAACACTGCCAAAACTCTGCTGAAGATTACCATGAGGGACACCATGACTCGTGGTGTACCCGACGAGTCGTGGTAACCAATCCGTTAGGTGCACTGCCTAAAATCCTCCTGGGGGTCATCACGGGCAACACCACGACTCGTGGTGTTCCCAGTGAGTCGTGGTGATGACCCGTTAGGTGCACTGTCTATTTTTCTTCTCCCTTCACATCATCCTTGACCACGGTTGACATGACGAGTCGTGATGCTGACCACGACTCGTGGTCACATCCGTGGTCACCCAAAAACCAAAATTTTCAACAAGTCCTAGCCTCTCCCCACAGGTCACTTAACGACACATGGGGTTCCTGACGGGTCACTAGATGACTCGTCCTGTGGCCTGGTGCAGGAATTCCTTTTTTCTCTGTTTCAACTCCCGGGTCTGATCTTATGGCTTTTGGGATATAACATGTTATCATGACAACCTTTTTGGCCTTATTGTTACATGAGCCATAGGAGTTTCAGTGGCTAGCTCGATCAAGTGAGGCAACGAGTGTCGATTATCCCTCCCTAAATTTAGGACATGACAAATACTTCTTGATTAGCATTCAAAATTCAAGAGGACTATTTATATAGGGGTAAAGTTTTATCAAGCACGTGGCGAAAGCTAAATGATGCCATATGGAATCGAGGTGTCAATTATGAGGAGATGCCAAGTTTGTTAAAGAAAGAGGAAACAAGGTTTCGAAGGCTATATTCGAAACCGCTATCCAGAGCGGGGAAGATTTGGTGCAAGAATTAGTTAAGTGAGACTATTGGGGAAAAGGTGCCGATTCAACATCCGATATCATGGCTCGAAGCTCAAAGATGTCATGAAAAGGAGTAACATGTAGCAAGATCATACAAGGGTTCTGACAATCACGACAAATTAATAACTGGCACATATAACGATACTGTACGAATAAAATATTTTTATTGGACGATGTACTATATAGCCCATAGGATCCATTTCATTGGTCATTGTGCTCTAGCTAATACCTATATATAGTGACACTATTCACTTATAAGGAATCAATTAATGAAAGATTGAATATAATATATTTCATTGGTTACTCTTATAAATTCTTTCTTTCTCTCTTTTACTTATTGGAAGCTCACTAAGAACAAATCCGGATAGCTTGGATCTGAAGACTATGAACAAACCTCCAAAGCATCATATTAGAACTTCGTACTCTGAATCTTATTGCTTAGAATATTTTATCTATCATCTCTCTAATGTTAATCATATTGGTATTACTTTATCAACTATCATTAATAGTGAATTATAGTTCAAAACGTAATGCATATTTTTGATCTCGCTATAAATTTAATTATACTAGTTCTTAAAAAATAATTCAACTATTAAAATCTTAATGAGCCCTCCCAGTTGATAATTAATTTGAGAAGAGAACAATGATAAGAATATACTCAGTGTACTAATTTGAGAATAGCAATCCATTTAATATGTTTATTGGGGTTTAATTGATGTAATAAAATAATAATTTCTTTTTTCTTTTCCCTGTAAGAACGATGGGCCTAGGTAATACAATTGAACAAGCTCTGATTTATAAAACTTACTACTCCCTTGCTTTATTTTTATTTATTCAGATTTATCAAGTCTCTTGAAAATAATAAATAAAATAATAATTTTATTATATTATTTTAGAAAATGTATTTTTATTTTTAGTATAGTGTATTAATAGCCTTTAGATTTGGATCTTTTCGTAGCCTATCATCGGAAGATAGTGATGTGAGGGCTGTTCTGCAGAAAACCATTTTTGTGCATCAAATTTGTTGAATAGAAAAATGGAGAGGCGGCAACAGCGCCGACTCCGGTTGGAGAGGCATGGCCTCTGGTCACGAAAGCTTAGGCCAAATCTCAGAGTTTTCACTTCCAGAAAGGTCTTCAGATCTCTCCTCATTGTCCTCGCCCTCATCGCCATTGTCCCCCCTATTTACTTCCATCTTCGTCTCCGAACATTCCGTCAGGTATATCCTCCTCTTTCTTTCTTTCTTTCTAATGGAGTATCATTTTTCGATCGAAAACGCAGGTGCTAGATGCATCCACTTTATTTGACTTGATCAATGCTTTGCCGGAAGCTAAATCTATTACTAGATGTATCAATTCCCTACCGTTATTTGCTAGTATGACTCTGCTAGAAATCCAACATATTTTATATAAATATCTTTCCTTTCTGATAACTAACCACTGTTGAGGCCTATATTTTTTACTTTAATTTTTTGGGAGTCTTTTATGTCCCACTATATTGTTGAAGCTCAGCAACAACAACAACAATAACCTCCAAGTATAATCCCACCGAGTGGGGTCTGGTAAGGGTAGAATGTACGTAGATCTTACCACTGCCTCAGAGATAGAGAGTTTGTTTCCGGTAGACCCTCGGCTCTAAGAGAAACAGAACCAACAACAAAATAACAGCACAAGAGACAACACATAATATCAACAGCAGCTAGTGCTTGCACCAAAACACACAACAACAATACACTAAACAATAAACAAGTAGCATCAGGTAGGAACAAACAACGAAAGACAGGAACTATAAGAACAAAAATTAGGCCTACCCCTGAGAATGAGAAAGCTGTGTTACATACAGCTCCCTATTACCCTGTTACCCTAATCCGTGTACCCCATATCTTCCTATGTAAGGTCAAGTTCTCGGTAAGCTGCAGCTGTGCCATATCCTTTCTAATCATCTCACCCCATTGCTTCTTCGGTCTACCTTTACTCCTCCTAAAATCATCCATCCACAATCGCTTGCACTTCCGCACCGGGGCACTCGGACACCTCCTCTTCACATACCCGAACCACCTCAGTTTAGCCTCACGCATCTTGTCCTCCACCTCAGCCACCTCCACCTTGGCCCAGATATCGGCATTCCTAATCCTATCGCTCCTAGTATGCTCTCACATCTGCCTTAACATCCTCATTTTTGCAACCTTTATCTTATTGTTGAAGCGCGCACACACACACATATATATATATGCAGGTTTCTAATTTTAACAACTGTTTGTATTTCTGATTGCATGGTGAAGTATTTAATTCTTGCATTTGGTAGCATTGTTTGTTCCCTAACTTCGGAGAGGACTATTTCAAACATAATTGTGCAGATGCAATTACAGAAATGCAGTTGGCTGGGCAGTCTTCCTCTGGTCTGTGCTCATGGTGGTGATTCGTCCAAGGCCTTCCCCAACACTGTAGGCATCCCATTTCCTGTTGGTTGTGTCATTCTCAATGCATCTTTATTTGTTGCAAAATTTTTCCAAACTTCATTATTTGGAATTCTGATAATCTACTGTTCATGTAGATGGCTGCATACCAATCTGCTCTTAATTCTCAGGCTGACTGCATTGAAATTGATGTTTCTCGTTCTTCAGATGGTGTGTTGTTTGCCCTCCATGACCGGTATGTGGGCTTAAAAGTTGGAGATACCAGTTAGCAACACGCCTATACCTAAAGGTTTAGATTTGTGACAAAACTTAGTTCATATATGCATTGTGCTATGACAGTAAAGGTGGTGCCAGAAAGCTTTTAGAATGTTGACCGTTCAAATGTTTTTCCGATAAGGATTGCTTCTATAGATATTTACTTTATGCTGGGAGAAAGGTCACATGATGAAAACAAAAGATCTCCTGGACGAAAGATCTACCTTATTCAATTTCAATGAATTCGCATGAGAAGCAAAGTTTTGAAGCGGTAAAAGAATGTCTGTGAATATGAAGTAGAGTACGATCAATTCATGTGGGGCAGTGGTAGCCAGTAGGAACTTGGCATGTTTGAAGGCCTATTTAGTTGATATTTTCTACAAAATATTAAATTGAGCTTCATCGCATAAATTGTTCGCTACTTCAAAATACATTTTTTCTCTGGTTTTCCCTTACATATTTTGTGTGAAAGTTGTCTATACAGCCTAAGATTTGGTTCCACACTTTGTAGTTTAGATCCATTTCCTGCAAGAAGATAAGATGGGACATATTTTACGACATTCTTTTGGAATTTCATGGTAACAATTGTTTCTCACTGTTTTAGTTTTCTGGAGCATTGATTTTCACATGTCACAGGCAGGGATTTGCAACGGATAACTGGGAACAACAATTCTAAAGTTTCTTACCTTAGCTCAAAGGAGGTGGGAACTGATAGGTGTTAATATTTGATTGACTGAAGCGAATAGTAGATCCTCATTTTTCCATGCATTTAAAATTATGATTTACTGACACCTCATAATTTAATAGCTCCATTGCTTTTTGATTTTGCTCCTGTCCAACAAGCTGGCATATATCACAGGACATATTAAAGTAGAATATTGAATGAGATTATCTTTACTTTGTATTTGTAGATTAAAAAGCTAGATGCAGTTCATCAACTTAAGTTGGAGCATCATGATCTAACTGTTCCAACACTTGAAGATGCATTAAAGGTACTTGGAAGATCCAAGCTTGAATAGTGTTCTCTCACTTCATGCCCCTGCTTTCAAAAATAAAAGTAATTATTTTACCTCATACTAGTGTGTAATGTTTGTGACAGCTGTTAGAGATGTTCATGTTTTCCATTGAATTCGTTGTTATAACAATATAATACCTGTATGAAATTCCTTTTGTTGTTTCCAGAAAAAAGGCTTTTTCTCTATTTCTTTAATGACTTAGCTTTTCATTTCCTTCAGTTGATATCAGGTTCCGTCCGACAAGTAATTCTTGATGCAAAAGTTGGTTCCCCATTGTATGAGAAAGAGTTTGCAAAGGATCTTCTTTTTGTTGTAAGTCTATTAATCTCATTCTTCCAAATAGTTACCGTACTGGCCACCAGATTTCCCTGAACATGTATGATATGGTTTCTCTTGTTGGTGAAAAGATTAGCCTAGTTCTGAATTTATATAAGACGGAGACTTGCAACCCAACTGTACTCCAACGAAGTTCATTTCCACTTCACTTCTTTCTTCTTCTGTTTTCTTTCTCCTTTCTTTTAAGCGGGGAAAGAAGATGAACAAGTTCACCTCTACTTCTTCTGTAGCAGCGGCTGATTGAGACATGTAGTGTGCTCTGTCTTATTACCTTTTACTTGGGAGTAGGAGAAATTTCATACTTTTAATATGGATTTCATCGCAATAGAAAGTCAAATACTTGTCTAGTAGCACCATACACGATCAGCTGTCCTGTAACCGGCAGTTAATTAACATTCTGGCTAGAGAGAACACACAGAGCGGAAGTTCAACATCTCATCTCTCTTAGCCTTTTGGTGAAACTTGGAGTGTATATGATGTAGATAGCTTTTTAGATTTTCTCAGTTATCTCTCAGATGAGAGTAGGTAGAAACTGAGTCTTTTGGAAGGTTCCTGGAATATGGAAATTGAAATAGTTGTAAGGATCTTGATTAGGAGTGGCAAATGGGCGGGTCGGATCAAATCGGATTGCATATGGGTGGATCAAAAATGGGTTAAAGAAAAACAGATAAAATATTCGACTGCCCATATTTAACACGGATAAAAATTGGGTTAACCGTGAATAATACGGATATCCATATTATCCATGATCAGGTGAGAACGCAAGCTAAAATCCAAAATAAGCTTAGACTCCCAGAAAGCAAGAATCTCATGAAAAATTACAAGCAGACAAATGAGTATTTTAAAAATATTGATATCCATATTATCTATTTGAATATTTATTAACAAATAATATGGGTAATATTTGATCCATTTTTAAATGGTCAGCTATCCAATCCATAATAACGGGTCAGATTGGATGGTTACTTTTTTTTTTTTTTTTTTGAAAAACCATTTTGCCCTTAATCCTGATTTAACCATTGCACAATCTTTGTCCTTCTTTTGTTTATATGAACTGCTCAAATACTTTTCAAAAAGGGTGAATTACATTCTGGCTTATGAAGACAGCTACTTACATCTGGTTTGAAAAGAAAAGACAGTTATTACATGCTTTAAGGCTGTTATTGATAACAGATTAATGGATGGTGTATGTCACCAACCGTGTTATCCTGAATTGCAACTTAAATGTATGTTATGTGACGTGACTGACATTTGTACTTATGGTCTCACTCTCTTCTTAAACTTTTACAGGTTGACAATACAGGCTGTAAGAATTGCCTTGTATGGGCTAAAAGTGACAGTTTTTCAAGAGAGGTGATGAAATTGTCGTCAGATGTTATGGTGATAACCAATTTTCTTCTTCTGTTCTGAAGTACACAACTTCTCATTTCCTTGCACGTCAACCATTTCAGAAGTGACTTTGGAACAGATAATATTGGTCTGTTTCTGTTACTATTCCTTAAAATTGTACTCTCCGTACCAAACAGGTACCTCATTTGGTTTGAACACAACTATTAAGGAACAAATTGGAATTAATATCTTAGTTGAATGAAAGGAATGGGGGGTTTCCAAAAGTGAGGTAAAGTTAATTTTTCAGGAAAAAAAAAGGGAAGAGTACTTTTAGAAAGAAAAAAAAATAAGTGGGCCCAATAGTGTCTTTTTGATAATAGCATCACGAAAAAGTATTGACAATGAGACAAAAAGCCTCCATGAGAGTGGAGTCGATTTTGGGACAACTGGAAGTAGAAATTAAGACACTTTATTTGGGACAGAGTAATACTTTTGCTGACATAAAGCTTAAAACTAAAACAGTGCTTGACCAGTATACACTAAATTTGCTGTAGGTTTACGAACTCTTGTCACATCATAAACTTGCAGGTTAATGTTGTTCTATATACCGTTCTAGATAAGTTGAACTGATGTAGCTTGTTTTATGTGAGGGTGATGTGTGGTGGTTCTGCAGGTAGGCTACATTGTCATGATAGACCCTTCAACAGGAACTAGAATGAAGATATTAAGAATGAGACGCGCTGCAGTTGTTGGTGTTTACCATCCTTTGATTGATGAGAATCTCGTGAAAATTCTCCAGGGGTATGAAGTTAAATCAGTTTCGTGGTCCATAGATGCATCATAATGGAACTTCTTGTTGGTTCACAAATGTAGTTATCTAACCTTGTGATTTATCCTTTTCTTAATTGCAACAGGAGTTATAAAAAGGTTTATGCATGGACTGTTGATGATGAGGACTCGATGAAGAAAATGTTATTTGAGCGGGTGGATGCTATTGTTACAAGCAATCCATCTTTACTTAAACGCCTTATGCAAGACATGAGGACACAATGCCTCGAGGAAGGTTTTTCTTTGTCCCCTTGAGAACAAGTTATATTTTCCAAAAAATAGAGAAATTAAAAGATCTTGGGCTCTGCAAGTGAAATAGGAAAAGTAAAAGGATTGCAAGCGAGAAGAGTCCTCAGTTTATTTGTTTAAATAGTTGGGTTTAGAAGACCAAAAAGAAGGATGGACACAGGGTAACAACGCCAATCAGCCAACGGTTTCATCATCAAGTATTCTTTTCTCGCATTATTAGCTTTATATGCTGGAGCAGCGCCTCATTTGACAGCTACTGGTAGATCAAGGCAAAATGTGTTCCAGGATTGAAGCTTTGTGAGAGATCAACCCATGGCTATTGTTAAAACGGCTTCATGAAATGTTACTTGTAGACTGTTTGCGGGCTAGCAGTTTGAAGTTCCCGAGTTAAGACACTCTTAACTTTGCTAGCGACTAAATAGATACTGTAACTTGGCTGTTACATGCCCCATGAACTCCTTAAGATGACGTGGTAATTTCTCTGTCGCTTAGTCAAGTTAGTTGAGAAATTTTATTTTGAGTCTCACGTGCCAACTCCTGCTTATGTGAGGACTCTTATTGCTGCTGGACATGTGCAAAGCTGAAAGTCTTATTTGTCCAACATCTCTCGAAGAATTTTTTGTCCTTTCCATACTAGTTACTTTGTTCTCCATCTTCGTTTTCCGTTTCCTGAACAGTCTTCCCATAATTTTCTTCTTTCTTCTCTAACAAAAGTTAATCTTTAAATAGTTTGGGTGCAAGGTTGACATTTATTTTAATTGATTAGATTTTACAATGTATTTTTTGTTATAAATAAAATAATAATATTAAAATATATTATAGAGAAAAAAATGTAGAGAGCAAACACAATTAAGAGCGACAAGAGACGAGAGCTTTTTTATTTTTTCAAGTATATTCTATTAGTATTTGGAACTTTAGAGAAAAAAATAAGGTTGAGCATGAAGCTTTCCATCATATATTTCATATTACAGAAGACATACACACATATATCTGATAATTTTGATAATCTCACAAATCTAGTTGCATTGTATTTATAAACAATACTCCATTACAATGAGAATCATCTCACAAGTGTAAAGCCTCTTTCTCACACTCTATTCTATATCAGTTATAATCCCATATTTTCCTTATAATGGTTGCTTAATCGACTTGCAAACTACCAAAGAAACATACTCAAAAGTCTCTAACAGTAGCAACAAATTACTAACTAATCCAATCTGACAGTTGTCAACTAACTATCAGATGACAACTAATCTGAACTAATCTGATTACTCCCCCTCAAACCGGAGGGTGATAGACATCTAACATTCCAAGATTGGATGGGAGAAAATGATGTTGAGCACATGGTAGACCCTTAGTCATCAAATCCGCAAGTTGAAGACTATTAAGGATGTGAGCAGGCTGCAACAATCTAGAGGTGATCCTTTCTCTAACAAAGTAGCAATCAATCTCAATATGCTTAGTCCTTTCAATGAAAATAGCATTTGCAGCAATTTGTAAGGCTGCTTTGTTATCACAGAACAGTGTGACAGGCAAGTGTAGATATACTCCAAGTTTTTTCAGCAAACCAGTGAACCAAATGATTTCAGCCGTTGCAGTAACCATGCTTCTATGCGCTGCCTCTACTGAACTTCTACTAACAACATATTGCTTCTTGGACTTCCAGGAAACAAATGAATCCCCAACTTTAAGACATACCAGTTACTGATCTCCTAGCGTTTAGGCAAGCTGCCCAATCTGAGTCACTGTAGGCAGTGAGACTGTGGACAGGGCCAGTGTTGAACATTAGACCTAGTCCTAGACCCCCCTTCAAGTATCTAACTGATAACGCTCAAACTCACATTTCCTGACAAAGTATGAAGCGAGCGTTGTCAATAAAAAATCCAACAAAGACGTAGGGGTCGATCCCACAGAGAATATGGAAGAATATAGAAGAAACATATATTTAAGATTTTGAGTGAATTATATCTTAAAGAGGGAATTTTTTTAAAAGTAACAAGTAATATTGTTGAGAAATTGAATGTTGACTTTAAATTAATGCAATTAACTAGGGTAAGTGTTCCCCATGGGTTCATAACTACTTCGAATTTTGCACTTGTGATCTATCCCAATACTTTACTTGTAGAACTGATAACTAGGGTTCATCTAAACGACTGATTTGTCCCTATTGGATGACTATACTCAATTATCGGGTTAGGTCTCATGAGTGATTTCAATTTAATTGTTATCACTTTATCCCAAATTTAACTATCCAGCGACCAGAGCTCAAGTTAATACAATGATCATAAAAATAAAGCTTTGTTGTTATTCTCTTTTCCTAATCTCTACCTCTCTAGGCTCAAGCAAATTCAGGCAAGTCCTAACGTTGCGCACTATTAAGAAATGTTTAAGATGAAGAGAATTCAATACAAGCGTTTAACATTGATTTAGAATCACATCGTGCAAATCCTAGTTCGTTAATTCACCATAGTTACCACAACCCTAGTTGTGGAGGTTTTAGCCTCTCATAATTATAACTAAATTCATAGCATTCGTAGACAAAAGTATAAATTAATACTTACAACAATGATCGGAAGAAGCTTCATTTGATTATTGAAAAAATAAGAAAGAATAATTCAACAACAAGTATCTCAATGTATTTCTAACTCTCAATTCTAAGTTATAAGTTATCTAAAAGTTCTTTCTTCATTACATAAAAATAAAGAGCATTTGTAATAGTAGATTTATGCCTTTCTTGTTCCTTCACGGATTTGATTTGGGATTTGTAGCTCCTTTTCCCAGTTGAAGTTGGATAGATTTGTTGGCATTCAGACAAGGCTGGCATGCTACGTAGGGCATTACCCTGGAAGGCCAGTTCCTCGTGCATGATATTTCGCCAAATTCATGCTGCGTCGCACACTGCATCACGCTGAAGGGCCTGCGCCTTGCGCCTCTGGTTGCACTGCAAATGTGCGCTGCGCTGTTGGCTGTGCTGGTGTGGCCAGTTGTGCTAAATGTTTCAGTCTTCATTTTGTGCAACCCAACTTCTTCACCTTCGTTTCAAAAGCCTCAAATACACTCAAATCTATCATTTTTAGCCCTGAAAGAATCTAATCATGTGTGTTAGCTCTTTTTCACAAGTATATCATAAAACACATGCAAAAACATATAATTTATTCTCAAAACATAGTAAAGTATGGGAAAAATACGGCTAAGAAGTGCGTAAATACGCCCTTCATCACCACCCCACACTTAAACTATTGTTCGTCCTCGAATAGTGTACTACTTCTCTTCTCAAGTTAACCACAAAATTTGTCCTACGAATATGTCTACTTGCACTTAAGATCATGAGACAAATCAATAAAGCTCAAACAATTCACTCACATGCATATAGGATCAACATTAAAATGTCAAAGTTCGAAATCACTTAGCTTTTAAAAACGTACTCATCAAGACATATTTTGGGCCAACATGAATTATATGTAATTTAACAATCAAGATATACCAAAGTCTTACCATTGTGCCCCTCACAATTTGGAGAGATGCCTTTTTTCACACAAGCTATAAGTTAATATAAACTTGGGCATAAATAGAATAATCCCAAAGAACTCAACATACATGCAAAAGACGACCCATAGGCTTGCCCTTGTGTAGTACTCCACTCATGTAGAATTTTGAATTAAAGATCAATTAGGATTTAACATGGTTGTAATGTATGCTAAGGGATGAGTAGGAACTATTTGGCCAAGATAGTGACTAATCTCCCTAAGCACTTAATACTTCACAACACTTTGATTTTTTAGCACTTTCCTCAATCTCCTATTTTTCTCCTTATACATCCTTTTATTTTAAAAGTTTTCAACTTAGGTGACTAGTGGGAATTTTTCTTTCAACATTGATCTCAATCACACATTTTTTCATTATTATTGTTTTTCAAAACTCTTTCTTCTTTTTATTTTTCCACTAATATCACCTCCCTTGTTTAGCAAATTTCTCCCTTTTCTTTTCTTCTAATTTCCGCACATTTTAGCTTTTCCCTTCACTTTTCCACTTATGCTCCTTTCATGCAAGATTTTTTTTTTATTTAAAGTGTTTTAGGAGTCATTTGGACCAAATACAAGTCAATAGAAAAAAAGAAATTTCTTGTAATATGAATAACAAAAGAATAGGCTAAGGTTCAAAATGACTAACTAGGATAATCACACAAAGGTAGGTAAAATAGGATAAAAACAAGACTACAAAAGAAATGCCTGTATCACTTTCTAAATTCATCATTCTTATTTCGATTAGCACACATACCGTGCAAGTTCTAGACATCAATTTGCAAGCATGGAGTATATCAAAGATTTCTCACATTGGCACAAAATGGTTTAACAATGGAAATCAAAATCACATAAACACATATATTCATATTGCATGAACAACATGATTAAGCCCAATTCTTCAATTACAAGAGTCAAGTTCCAAAGGACCAAGTATTTCTACCTTTTTCATGCATTTTTAAGTGAATTTTATAAAGTCTCAATGATACCTTAGTGAAGCACCTAGCATTCGTAAGGTCCAAATTCTTATTCTTCCTAAATACTAATTTACCCTTAATACAGTCGTTATCCATCCATCATTGGGAAAAGTCATGACTCAATAACTAAAAAAATAAAAATAAAAAAAAATCTAGACTCTCTAGTCAATTCTAAGGGACTGTCCACCGAAAAGTACTGAAAATAAAAATCAGAGGAACCCAAAACAAAATAAAACTAAAAAAACTACTACAAACAAAACTAATATGCAAGATAAGTCATAAATCCCAAAAACTAGGTCTACCATGTGCAAATTTAGCAATTAAGGCATGCATGGTAATATGAAGTTCACTTCTCTCACCTCACACTTAATTAGTAACACTGTCTCTAGGGGAAAAAATAATAAAGCATAAAGTAAAAGAATAAAACAAGAACTCCTTGAGCCTCTACTCCTCGTCGTTTGTGGGGGCAAAAGTAGCTTCCCTCATCTCAGAATCCTTCTCATTATCATCACTAGACTCTATGTCGAGTCCACTCTCACCATCTCATCCTCTGTGGCCACGTCATCATCAAGGGGCTCCTCGAATCCAGGCCCAATGCTACAAAAGGCTCACGAGTGTTAGCTCAGAGGGTAATCCATGTTAAGCTGTTGTAGATGCTCCTCAGTCACACCATTCATCCTCAGCTGGAGCATTTGCATAGCGTATAAGTGGCTTAACATGTTATCACTTTGCGCATTGCGCTTATTGACAAAAACTACTGGATCATTTATACCTTCGGGTTCCTTTGTTTTAGTCACATCAATCCCTCTAGGATCATAAGCAGGTCAATAGTCCGCCTCCTTCTCCTCAATATCATGCCCACACAGAAATCAGGTTAAGAGACCCCTAAACCCAAAGTTTTGTCCCTTTTTCACCCTTGCTCTCTTCAACACATTTTTAATGATAATTCCCATATTAATTGGCATTCCATTCATTAGCACATAAACAAGACACACTCTTTCTCTAATCACATGGGTTATATGCTTTCTGGGCACTAAACAAGCATAAACAATTTTTAACCAGACACGTGTCTCTCTTCATAGGTGAGCATATGGGAACAAAACATGATACCCAAATTGTTGGTGGCGAGTCCACCTTGAACAGTGTTAGGGCCACACTAAGTATGTTTAATATCTCTATACGGGGGTTTCTTCACAATGTTAATAAAGGGTTGTGGGTTAACATGAGGTGTCCCAAGTAATCTATTCAAAGAAATAGGTGAAAAATCAATAATTTGACCCCTAATTTTTACTTGGTTTGACCTCTCCTTTAGCATCCAATTTGCAAGGAATTCCCTCACCATTTTCAAATTACAATCACCCGGAGTATCAAACACAAAATCCAGATCAAGAGTGTGTAATTTATCTACCATGTGAGGGAAAACTAGTGACAAGAAATTTCTATCAATAAACATATCATGTGAGTATTTGGATTCTTTATGCTCTTTGAACCATTTTTTACCTTCTTGCTTCATGATCCAATGGAGCCCATAATGCCTCAATAGTCGTGGTGCCATCCTCACATCCTTATGATCCTCTTCACTAGTTCTTCTTGCTCTTTTTGATCCATGGCTTGAAAAAGCCACACCTTTCCCCTTGCTTACATTTGGTGCCATTTATGGAGGTTTCACAAGAAAAATGGTATACTTTGTGATTTTGATAAAAAAAAAACAATTTGGAGGAATTTGAAGAAGAGGTGAAGTTCTAAGAGAATTTTCTTGAGAGTTCTAGGGTGTAGGTATGGTTCTCTTCTAAATGAGCTGAAATTTTTAGGTCTAGGCTTTTTAAAGTATCCACATGGGCTGGAATTTACATATTGACCCTTAAACTTTTCTCCTGGGAGCCTTGCTCTGCGTCGCGACGCTTAAAGAGCCTTTATTGCTGTGCGTCGCGGACCTGGACGTGTCGCCTGACCTGTGTTTCACGACTTTCACTATGTTGTCTTCCCAGTGCATCACGCCAGGCCGTGCGATGGTTATGCCTGTGCCTCACGCCAAGCCTTGCGCTGCTTGGCACACGCGATGCCTTATGCGTTCGTTCAACTGTTTTGCTCCCCGTTTTCAATGTTCATGCTCCAATTTATTGAAAATTATGACCTATCTCCTGTACACTTGAGCAAACACATAAACATGAGAAAGTTATCTTGGATTCCCTCCCAATTAGTGCCTGATTTAACGTTATGGCATGACGTAGGTGTCTTGATTACTCAGACTTCATCAAGATACCTGTTGAGACTGTGGTCAGATTTCGGCTACTTGTTTTACCATGCTAACTTGTGACACTCAAAAAAAGAAAACAAAAACTTAAAATAGGAAATAAATACTAAAAGTTAAACATAAGCAATTAAAGTAATCCTAAGCCGTATTCTCTAGCAACGGCGCCACTTTTTGATAATGCTCAAACTCATACTTCCTGGCAAAGTATGAAGTGGACGTTGTCAATAAAGAACCCAATAAGAGGTTGGGGTCTGTCACGCCCAACCTTGGGGGGAATGACTGGCACCTGGTGTCCTACTAAGGTCTGAACTAGCCTGGCTGAGCTTACACACCACTGGTGCATGACTAACATTAACACTCAAGTCAAGAAAACAACGGGCTATATCTTGGCTGTAATTACAGCCCCCGGCCGACAAGGCCTTATAGCCACCTGTAAAAATAAAGCAGCTAACCAGAAATAGATAATGATAGGGGATCCTATGCGGGCCGACAAGACCACCAGTTTGTCTAGTTATGACTGAAAAGTAAAACCAGTGCTAAACTAAGCTATGGCTGACAAGGCCGCTAACTATCAGCTAAGAAAGGCCCCACACGACCAACATGTAAGATAAAACATATACGTGCCCCACACGGCCAACAACAGCTAACCACAGGAAATCTGAAATAATCTGCAAGCCTCTAGGAGTGATATACTGGTCGAGATAGGGCCCCGACCTACCCATACTGTACAACAAAACGGAGTCAACCTGCTAATCTATTAGCTCTGGAGGAATGGAGCTGACTACTCTGTTAGTCCTGATAAAAAGCTAAGAAGGTCCTGATCTGCGTCTGTTTGCACCTGCAGGCAAGTAATGCAGTGCCCCCGAGAAAGGTGTCAGTACAATATGTACCGAATATATAAGGCAATTACTATAAATAACTAAATAGAGGAAATATAACTGAAAATAACTGAAAAGGAAGGATAAAGATTCTACCTACACAGCTGAACTTTCTACTATCTAATTCATTGATAACTAAGGCAATCAAGAACCTTACCTAGCCTCCATAAGCCAAAAGGTACAACCAGCACAAAATAATCCACCTGGGCCCCCCATAAGCCCTGGTGAGTACACCTCAATCTATATGCCCCTAGCAAGGTCACATTGAGTCAACTAATAGCTATAGCCATCCTACCAGTCCCTTGGGTCTGCAACTGAGCCCGCTCAACCCCTGACTGTACCTGTGTCTGAGTCCGATGGACTCCTGATATCTGCACCCCGGGCACTAGGCTCGACAGGGGTGTGGTGCCAATACAACATATAGTAGTCCAGCCATGGAATGGACTGTATGAGGACCTGGGACCCTATCTTCGTCCCTTGCGAATGGCATACCGCTTCGTGGAGCGAGGTCATCTCGCCCCTGGTGGGCGTTGACACAGCTAATAACCCTGGGTTGGTCATGGAAAACTATACAAGGCAAAGTCAACCCCAAACTAGGCATAGAATACTGGTCTCAGCTAATAACAACAGCTAATCACAATTCATACGTGGCTGGTTCTCTTATTGGGATTCAAAACTAAGCTACAATACTAAAGAAACTAACTTGCCGAAGGAATATGCCTTAATATACCTCAATTGCCGATTTCTGATTAGTTGGCGAGTTTCAGTTCGTATTCAGTAGCTCCTTCCGATTTTATTATACTACTGGGAGAATAAGGTTGATTTTAGTACTAAATTTAGCCAAAATGATAACTTTCAATATAAATATCAACTATACTTCAGCTTTCCAGAACATGATCGAAAATATATAATTTCTTGAAAGTTCAAAAGGGAGAAATACTCACTTGAAGCCTGTGATCATATAGAAATTAATTTGTAGTAATTCCAAAAACTATGTCTCGGCGGGGTGACGATTCATCGGGTTTCATAAAAATAACTCCATAGCAATGCTCCCTGCAGCCTTAAACTTTAATACCCGAAGTTAATTTGAATTCGGGTAGCGTTTCACAGCGTAAATAGAGGAAATTTATTTGTTTTCTCTGTGGTTCCCTTCTCTGGCCGTATATGAACTTGGGAAATAACTCAAAATCAAAGGAAGGGACTTATATATACTAGGGATGGTGGACAGGGGTCCGTAGCACGGACCCTGTCGCGCCGATTCTGCGCCATGCCACGGAGCCTAACGCGCCAGGGAGGGTCCGTGCCACGTTGCCCCTTTGAGCAGCTGGTCCGGCCTTCTCCCGCGTGGTCCCGACTCCATGCTCATTCGCCCTTTCCCCAGGCCCTTTCTCATACGTATTGTACTCTTAAAACTCTTAACCAATGTATGAATAGGCCGTCTAAACATTAGAAACTTAAGGGGTGTAATAGGGTCGATCCCAAGGGGAATATGAAAGGATACAGAAGAATGCTAGTATTTAAGCTTTTAGGTCAATTATATCCTAAAGTAGGAAATTTTTAAAGTAACAAGTAATATCATTGAGAAATTGAATGTTGACTTCAAATTAATGCAATTGACTAGGGTAAGTAATCCCCATGAGTTCATAACTACTTCGGGTTTTACACTTATGATCTATCCTAATACTTTACTTATAGAACTGATAACTAGGGTTCATCTAAATGACTGGTTCGTCCCTATTGGATGACTATACTTAATTACCGGGTTAGGTCTCATGAGTGATTTTAATTTAACCGTTATCACTTTTTCCAAATTTAACTATCCTACGACCACAACTCAAGTTACTACAATGATCATAAGAATCAAGGCTTTATTGTTATTCTCTTTTCCTAATATCTACCTCTCTAGATTCAAGCAAGTAGAGAATTCAGGCAAGTCCTAATGTTGCGCACCGTTAAGAAATGTTTAAGATGAAGAGAATACAATACAAGCGTTTAGTAATGATTTAGTATCATATCGTGCAAACCCTAGTTTGTTATTAATCATTGTTCCCACAACCCTAGTTGTGGAGTTTTTAGCATCTCATAATTATAACTAAACTCATAGCATTCATTGACAAAAGAATAAATTAATATTTACAGCAATGATTGAAAGAAACTTCACTTTATTATTGCAAAAATAAGGAACAACAATTCAACAAGAAGTATTTCAATGTATTTCTAACTCTCAATTCTAAGTTGTAAGTTATCTAAAAGTTCTCTCTTCATTACATAAAAATAAAGGATATTTATAATAGTAGATTTATGCCTTTCTTGTTCCTTCACGGATTTAATTTGGGATTTGTAGCTCCTTTTTCTGGTTGAAGTTGGATAGATTTGTTGGCATTCAGACAAGGCTGGCACGCCGCACATGGCATTGAGCTAGAATGACGGCGCCTCACGCATGGCATTGCGCCAAATTCATGCTGTGTCACGCACTGCATCGCGTTGAAGGGCTTGTGCCTCGCCCCTTTGGTCACTTTGGCAATGGAAGTGTGCCGTACTGGTGTGGCTAGTGGTGCTAAATGTTTCAATCTTCATTTTGTGCAACCCAACTTCTTCACCTTCGTTCCAAAAGCCTTAATACACCCAAATCTATCATTTTTTTGCCCTGAAAGCATTTAATTATGTGTGTTAGCTCTTTTTCTTAAATATATCATAAAACACATGTAATCACCATATAATTTATTTTCAAAATATAGTAAAGTATGGGTAAAATATAGATATGAAGTGCGTAAATATGCCCTTCATCACTAACCACTCTTAAAGCTCCTTTCATGTGAGATTGCTTTGGGCACCTGAATAACAAAGAAAATATCTGGCCTAGTGATAGTAACATAGAGCAGCTTTCCAATGAGCTTCTGATAGCTTAGGATGTCTACTAACTTGGGATCATTACTCTGTCCTACCCCTACCTGTGTATCATACTCCACAGGGGTAAACTTTTGGTTCAGTTCTATAGGAGTAGTAGCTGTCTTGCTTCCACTCAAATCAACTTTAGAGATGAGCTCCAATATATACTTCCTTTGATTTAATAAAGTCCCCTTTTGTGATCTGAGAACTTCAAGCCCCAAGAAGTATCTTAGTTGTCCCAAGTCTTTAATCTTGAATGCCTTATTCAAAATATCCTTGGCATGCTCAATCAATGAGATACTACTTCATATGATAAGCAAATCATCAACATATACTAGTACCATAACTAGATCAGTCCCAAACTTCATAGTAAACAATGAAGAATCATAAGCACTTTGAGAATACCCTCCTTTAAGCAATGCAGTCGTAAGTTTAATATTTCACTTTCTGGAAGCTTGCTTAAGTCCATATAAGGACTTTTCAGTTTGCAGACCAATTGCTCCCCCTGTCCAGCAAAACCTTGAGGAAACTGCATATTTACATCCTTATAAAAATCTCCTTATAAAAAGGCATTAGTGACATCCATTTGGAATAAATTCCAATCTTTAGAAGCTGCTATGATGATTACCATTGTCATAGTAACCATCTTTGCAACTGGTGAAAATGTCTCACTATAATCGAGGCCCTCTTACTCAATATAACCCTTTGCAGCTAATTTGACTTTATATCTCTTGACATCCCTATTTTCCTTATATTTGATTTTAAAAATCCATTTAGAACCAATAGCATGTTGTCTATAGGGTAGAGGAACCAACTCCCATGTATGATTATCTTCTGTTGCTTGGATCTCAAGCTGCATTGCTTCAATTAATTTTGGATTAGTTGTTGCCTCCTTGAAGGTTTTGGGTTCCAGTTTAGCTGAGAAGGCATGTAGATAGGCTTGATATTTAGCTAACACACCATCATAGGACAGTACCTCCTCAATAGGATACAAGGAAGAAGATGTTGCATCTCTACTGGAAGAAGTGACATAATCCTTCAACCAAATGGGTGGATTACCATGTCTGGCAAATCTTCTGAGTTTTATATCCCTACGTGCTGGTCCAGAAGTAGGCATATTGGGATCTAAATGTTGGTCAACTAAAACATCTCCTACTTCTAGTTCAATTGTGTCAGTATGATTATCAGTAGCATTGTCTGTCATTATTGGTGCCGGAGTCACTGGAATGGTGGGGTTAGATGGTGTAGAAGAAACCTTTTGCACTTCAAATACATCCTTTGATTCCTAGTATTCACCACCCTTGAAAGGGAATGCATCTTCGCTAATAACTACATCCCTACTCACAATAAAAGTCCTTGACTCTAGATCATCGAGTCTATACACTTTCTGTGTTTCTAAGTAACTAATAAATGTAGTCCTCCTAGCTCTAGCTTCAAATTTATCACCCTTTGATAAGGTGGATGCAAAGCATAAACACCCAAAGACTCTCAAGTGATCATAGACTACAGGTTTACTATATAATACTTCATAAGGTGTCACCTTGTAACACTGGAGTGAGTAACTTATTGATCGAATAGACTGTAGTTTTGACACAATCACCCCAGAACCTACTTGGAATTGAGCTTTGGATTTTTAAGGATCTAGCTACCTCTAGGATGTGTCTATGTTTTCTTTCTACCACCCCATTCTGTTGAGGTGTGTATGGGTACGAGCTTTGATGGATAATACCAAAGGAAAAAATAATTCAAAACATTTAGAATTATAGAATTCCTTCCCATTGTTTGATCTCAAAATCTTAACAGAAGTTTGAAATTGATTATCTACCTTGATTAAAACATCCTTTAACACAACAAATATCTCAGTTTTATATTGTAGTAAACATGCACAAGTATATCTGCTATGATCATCCATAATTGTAACAAAGTAGTATTTTATGTCGTAAGTAGGGACTCTATAGGGTCTCCACACATCTACATGCAAAAATTGAAAAATACAGTTGCAACTAGTAGTGCTAAGAGGAAATGGTAGTCTAATTTGGATAGTGGATAGACTTCACAAGTCTATGTGCATCCTTGTCCTAACTGCAGGAATAAGATCACGAGCCTTCATAGAAGGGTGTTCCAAACTTTTATGCCATAATGCTCATCACCATCATGTGGCTATTGAACTAATGATTCTGTTGTGCAACTTGTAAATAAGTTGTCTTCCAACAAATACAATCCATTATTCTCCTTATCAATCCCCAACACCCTGCCAGTATAGAGGTTTTGGAAAACACAAAATTCTAGGTAAAAAGATACTGAACAAGAGAGATTTTTGGTCAAATTGGACACTGACAACAGATTAAATTTATAATCTAGAACATAAAGGACATTCTTCAATCTATGACTTCTCCCTATTAATGCGGTTCCTGTGTGTGCTACTTCACTTTTACCACCTGTAGGATCTTGCACATGGTTATTCCCTTTCCTGCTAGTCCTTATAAAACATTCCTTGTGTACGGTAATATGGTGAGATGCTCCTGAATCTATTATCTAATTTTTTGAAAAAATGTTAGATAATAATGTGAGTATACCTGTCATATGAGCTTGAAAATCACTTATAGTAGTGCCCTTGTTCTTTTTCCCAATGAATCATTGGTACATCTCTTCAAGTATGTACCTCCCTTGTGTTTCCTCATGATTAGGCCCTCCTGCCTCCAAAGCACTGCTGTTGACATAAGGTTTGGAAGATGTGCCTGCACCTGTACTTCCCATTTGTTCTTTATTTTTGCTTTTGAAATCTGGTGGATACCCTACTAGCCTATAACAATAATCCTTCAAATATCCTTTGTATTGACAGTGCTCAAACACTGTATTATTGGTGGCTTTCTACAGGTATTGTAGTGATTAGGATAGTTATAGTTCTGACTAGAGCTAGTGGAGTTGTGGCTAGGACTAGGGTAGTGAGAATTATTGTGGCTTTGAACTCTAGATTGGGAACCGAACCTTTTATTTCTTCCTGCCATCATTGTCAAAGTATCTTTATGTTCAGCTGCCCCTATAGCTCTCTGACTTTCCTCTTGAATCACTAAGGCGTATGCCTGATTAACAGTCGTTATAGGTGTTCTCAATAGTACACTACTTCTCTCATGACTAAAACTCTCATTGAGCCCCATTAAGAATTACAATAATTGTTGGTTTCTCAACATCTCTATTGAAGGCCCAGATGCCTCACAATTACAGCCACCACTAGGGACAGTACATCCATTTCATCCTAGTAATCTCTCTTTCTTGAAAAATAAGTAGTGACTGAGTCTGTACCTTATGTTAACATTGCAATGTCCTTCCATAGCTGATAGATTTTAGTGAGATTCGACTTGTCAGAGCATTCCTTGAACTCATCCCACACCTTCTTCGTGTCTGATGCATATATGATACTCAAGACCAGATTTGGTGATACAGTAGCTCCTATTTAGGACAACACGATCGCATTGCATCTCTCCCACATATTCGCCAAACTTCATCTACATTGATTCTTCCTACAACTCTCATCAATGAATCTAAGTTTGTTCTTCTCTAGTAGAACCAATTACATCTATTTGCTCCACAATGTATAATTTTCTAGATCTGTTAGTTTGATTCCAATCAAGGTCAGGCCTAGTGTATCTGCTGAATGCAAATAGAGTGGATAATGAAAATCAATTTGCTCTTCTGTTTCTCCTTCTCGATTAACCTCTGCCATTGTTGCTTCTGCTTCGGACTTCGATTAGTGATGAATCTTTAAACAATCTCTGATTGCTGCTTCAATACCATGATAATTTTGATAATCTCACAAATCTAGCTGCATTGTATTTATGAAAAATACTCCATAACAATGAAAGTCATCTCAGAAGAGTAAAGCCTCTTCCTCACATTCTATTCTATATCTGTTACAATCCACATACGTCTTATAAAGGCTACTTAATCGACTTGCTAACTACCAAAGGAAAATACTCAGAAGCCCCTAACAGTAGCAATAAGTACTAATCAACTAACTAATCCAATTTGACAGCTGGCAACTAACTATCAACTGGAAACTAATCTGATTAATATCTACGTAAATTTTTCAAATGTCAGTAGAAGACCATATTTATCCACCGCTATTATACTTTCTTACAAGGCATATTCCATAAAACAAGAACTACCATTTCTTTACAAACTAAACAAAATATTTTAATAAGAACTATTAAACTAAAGACTATCTAGAAAAATCTCATTTTCTAAAACTCTTCCTTGAGATTTTTCTTGGATACTCCCAGCTAAGCCGTTAGAACTTCAAATTCCTCCTTAGGAAGAGTCTTATTCATGATGTCTACAATCTATTGGTTCGAGCTGCAATGAACAAGTTCAACTTTTCCATCTTTCTTTGCTTGTCTGATAGTGTGAAATCATATTTATATGTTTGCTATAACCATGTTTCACTGGATTTTTGGCCGTACATATTGCCAACTTATTGTCAACCTTAATGACAACAGCTTCAATGTGATTTTTCTCTAGATCACTTAGAATCTTTCTTAACCATAGAGCCTGATTAGTTGCGCCAACAGAGGCCGTATATTCTATTTTAGTAGAAGATTGAGCTACCACATCTTGCTTCTTTGAATTTCATGAGAACATGCCTGAACCAAGTATAAAAGCATATCCAAAAGTGTTTTTTCATATCATCAACACTTCCTACTCAATCACTATATGAATAACCCATCAATTGCCCTTGCTCTTCCTTTTAAAATCGAACTAGTATAGTACCCGTGCTATGCGCAAAAAATATTAGAGACAAAAATTATAATTAATTATTATCTACTTTATGCGATCACCTTAAATTTTTATTATTTGCGCGATTGTGAAATTTAAACTCACTACAACAAAATGAATATATAGCTATATAATACGTTATAAATAAATATGAAAATTTTTATGGTTAAAGGTTTTAGCCACACACAAAAAACAATTACCGTAGCATTCGTAGCAAGATGTAATATAACTAAATATTAGCTATAGACTTTACATGGCTCGTGGCTAAGGACTAATACTTATAGCTATGAGATATTTTTATTGTAGTTATGATGGTAAAATATTCTTGTCATAAAAAATATACTTATAGCAAGTGATTTTATTCTTTTGCCACGATAAATAATATTAATAGCTATCTTCATATTGTAGCGACACGATATTGTATTGTAGTAAAAATATTATATCTATTTTCCACATAAATTTAAATTGTATAACTAATTCTATAGCTTAGTCTCTTGGCAATAATGTCCGTATTCAGTTACAAATGAAAAAAATTCATAGCTATAAATTGAATTATTTGCCATAAAAATATTCGTATTGTAGCTAAATATCCATATCTTTACCCACTAAATACATAGAAATGCAAAAAAAAAATTCATTTACTACAAAAAGTTAAATTTATAGTCATGTTCTTGATACATGACAATAAAAGGGTTTATATTTAGCTGTAAATTTAAAAATTCATAGCTAAAATCTCATACTTTTTTGTCAAGAAAAATAAAATTTGTAACAATTTTTTTTTAATTTGCCATAAAAATAAAAATGTGTAGTCATATCCTTTTTATGTAGTAATTTTACACACACACGCGCGCGCGCGCGCACACACGCATATATATAGAGCCACAGATTCAAAAGTTTTATAGTTATTAACTAAAAATTTTTCCACAAATAAATTTAGCCACTTTAATTCATATAATATGGATGAAAGTTTATTTTTGGTATGACATTTATAAATAGGTATAGCTAAATATATTATTCAATTGTATAATAAATGAAAAATATTTAGAAAAGACTTAATAAAGGTTCGACAATATCATTTGAAATAATAAAACTACGATTTTTATTCAAACATATCAGTATGCTTTTACAAAAGAAAAAATTAATTATATATGCCCTCGTCGATTTTGATGCTTTCATCACCTCCTTCACAAGCTACAATGACTGTCGATCTTGAGTTGTAGACATCATTCAAAATTTTTCTTCCCATCTTACTATAATTTTTTATATAAAAAAAATAAATGTGAGTAAAGCAATTCAATTAGAAGAATGAAACATAAGAATATTTTTTTAAAAAAAGAAGATAAACTACTATAATCAAAATAAGTACAGTCAACTATAAAAATGATCCATAAAACATAATATATAATATTATATGAGCTTCACATAGAAAAAAAATATTTTTATTCTTCCAATATATCAATAATGCGGAGAAAGTTTTTTTGTTTGAAAATAAAGTAATACATTTTTTAGACTCATAAAAAAATTTACTGAAAATTCACTTTTTAATCAAAATTAAATCAAAAGATGATATTTTAAAATTGCAAAAATGATATACGTCGATAATTCAAGAATAAGTAAAGTGAAAGAAATTTATGATTAAAATATTTAAAGGAGGAGGAGGATGGATCCGGTGATTGAGACAAAGGAAGAAGACATACTTTTCTTATGTGAATGATTTTTGACTTTGTTTTGAGAGTTTAAAATTTTTGATTATTTAATTTTTCTAATTTACATCATAAGTTTTATTTTTGCTCTCTAATCTCTCTAATAGGAAAAGAAGGCTTTAATTTGGCACAAAAAATTAGAGGGTATTTTTAATTTTTTTGTTGGTTAATTCTTTTTCAAACTTTTCAATTTTCAATATATTTTTCCTCCTAATAATCATGAAAGATGATTTGATTAAAAAAAAATTCTTATGATACAGTGCCATTCCATGGATTGTAGTTAGATATACTCATTTTATTTTATAACTTATTATCATTGAATATTATTTAAAGTTATTACATATTAGATATAAATTATAGTATAGATACTCTTCTATATTAATTATATTCAATTATTAATCCTTAGCTCAACTATTTATAATTATATTTTTAATAATTATTATTTTAATTCAAATTAATAGTAGATTATAAAGGTATTATTTAGATAGATTAGGTTTGACCAAAATAATAATTCTCGAAACACTTGACCAGGATAATACTTGAGTGACATTTAGTGAAGTTCTGTTAAATTCAATATAATTAGTTAATCAAAAGAAATTATTTATAATCACCTATTTATTTAAATTTTATTTGAAACTTACAAGTAACATTCTGTAAAATTAAATCGAGTTGAATGATGAACACCTCTAATTGCGGTGGATCGATAAAAATTTTATTCCAGTAGATCATTTCAAGTCAAATAACATGAATTCTTGAAACACTTGATCATAGATAAAACTTAAGTGAGACTTAGTAAAATTTTATTAAAATTTGATATAATTAGTTAGTCAAAAGTAATTAGATATAATCGATTATTTATTTATATTATATTCAAATTGTACGATTAATTTTTTGTTAAGTTGAATCAAGTCAAATGATGAACACCTCTAATTAGTTACACTAAATTGATAAATGTATTGCCCCAATAGATCAGGTTTGAGTCAAATAAAATTTTTAAAATAATTTGATCAGAATGAAATTTGAGTGAGACTTTAAAGTTTTATTAAAATTTGATGGAATTAGTTAATTAAAATTAATATAATCACTTATTAATTATTAAAATTATATTCAAAATTTGTAAGATGTAACATTGAATTGAATTTAATGATCAACACCTCAAATTACATTAGATCAATAAAGATATAATTCTTATAAAATAAGTTTGAGGAAAATAACAATTGTGAAAGCACTTGGTCAAGGTGATACTTCAGTGAGACTTAGTGAAACTATGTTTAAGTCCGATATAATTAGTTAATCAAAATTAATTAGATATAATCACTTTTTATTGAAATTTACAAGTATGTCTGTAAAATTGAATCAAATGATTAACACCTCTAATTACACTAGATTAGTATTGGTACGATAAATCAATTTATAGTAAAAGTTAATTATAAGCTATGAAATTTTATCACAACAATAAATTTGGGCCTATACCATTTTGTATGACAAATAATTATAGCTATTAAATCAACTATTATCACGACTTTTTAATACTCAAAATAAAAATATTTATTTAATTACAATAGTTTTTTTAAAAGTTCTTTTGTAGATAAAAATTTACTATTACTACAACAAGCTTTTGCACGTGACAAAAATTAATAATTAGCTACAAATTTTATTGTTGTAAAAGAACTATGGCTTATCATTTAACTATTGCCACAGGTTTGTATAATATGAAGCAAACATATTTATTTAACTATAATATTTTATTTTAAATAATTTATTGTGGCCAAAAGTTTACCATTACTACAAAAGTTTTATCTCATGACAAAAATTAATAAATAGTTACAAACTATTATTACAACAAAAAATTAGTGGCTATTGCATTTAACTATTGCTACAACTTTTTATAGCTTGAAGCAAAAATATTTATTTAGCTATAATATTTTATTTCAAGTAGTTTATTGTAGATAAAAATATTTTTATTGCTACTATAACTTTTATCACGTGGCAAAAGCTTATGATCAGCTCCAAAACTTAAGTTGTAGCTATTTAGGCAATTATTGTCACGATAATTAGCAATTATAGCAAAATTGAGAAATTAACTTTGTCAATTTGATTTCCGTAGTTAAAATTTTTTTATGAATTTATAGACAACTATAGAATTCAAATATATGTGGCTATTACTAGATAATTAGCTACAAATTTTAAATTCATAGCTGAAATTTCATAGTTATAAATACATTGTGTTGTAGTGACTATTTGATCTATGATAGTGGATAAGAAGACCATTAGAGAAGAAAAATTCATTCTCTTTATCTTAAATTTTTGCGTGATCTTGTGTTATGTGCAATAAGATTGTTTTATTTTTTAAAAAATTCTTAAATAATTTCAAGAATTTGTAAAAACTCACAGTAATTTTATACTTGAAATAGTGTTAATCTTCAGGATGAAAGACGGAGAGTCAATATCAAAGTCCTATTTTCTATTGTAATCTTAATTTTTGATGAAATTGGAATTGAAAGCATGATAATTTTGGTTAACATTGGACTCTTGGAAACTCTTTTTCTTAAATGTAGGATTTCTTTAACTTTTTTGTAGGAGTTTCAGAGAGTATTATTGTTATACCTTGTAGGTATTATATTAGATTTTTGATTCTGTTTAGATATATTGTCGTGACTTATGCTGGAGGATTTAAAAGTTTTTTTGAGCAGTTATTATATGGTAGCAGTTTAAGTTATAGACAATTCAAAACTAACGAAAGTCATGTATTCAACTGTTATATTAGCAGTTGCACATATTTTACACGCCACAAATAATTCTAACAAAATAAAGCCATTTTTTTAGATTATCAAATTCAAAATTTCAAAATTTAAAAGTTTTATTTTATTAGAGTTGTAGTTAGTTTTGTCCTAAAATGCCCAGTGTCCTAATGTTCGGATGTTATTTGGGATACTGTGGTGCTTCTGTCCGTTGTTTTTACAACATATATATATAGAGAGATACGAGTAGTAGTTTGAATTTAACTATTAGAGAAAAGCTCTGAAATAATTATCAGCATTTTAATTTTTGTTCACCCCGTCTAGATTTGTTTCTTTCAAATAATATGGTGGTATCTATTTTTTGGACTTTTTTTTTTTAAAAAAACTAAATAAATAGAATTTGTAATGATAAGCAGATAAGATTTGTTTTCCATCTAAAAGTGTATTTTCAAGAAGTTGATGGATGTGATAATGCTGTAGAAATTTTCTTTTTTTAAATAACTTGAGTGTTCCTATTTTTTTGACCTCTATACACAAAGAATTTGTGATATTTTTTTGAACTTTATATGGTAAGGATTAATTTTTTTTTAACTTTGCAAATAATTAGCTAGTTTTCCTCTTCTTTTTTTGTAAAAAAAAATAAATTAAAAGTAAATTTGAAATATTAATGAATAACTAATCTAACTATTTTTTTTGGTCCTAAACTGCCAAGTGTCTTATTCTTATGCCGCCACTTGGCTTAATGTGGTGGCTTTATCTTCTCCTTTTAATAATATATAGATACCACAATAAGTAGTTTCCTTGATATACCTCAATGTTCTTTTAGCAACACCTACATGAACTTGACTTGGAGCATGCATAAACCTCAACAGAAGACTTGCCTGAACATGGGATCGGGTGTTGTTGCTGTCAAATACACCAAACTACCAATTATACTACTACAAACTGTTGGATAAGCCTTATCACCTCTTTTATACTTCGAAATCTTTTCATTGTGAATCAGTGGGGTCGATATAGGCTTGCACCTCTCAATTTTGAACCTTTTAAGAATATCCCATGCATATTTTTTTTGAGAAATGAAGATTCCTTCATTCGCTTGGTGAATCTCCATTCCTAGAAAGTAATTCATTTCACCCAAATCTGACATTTTAAATTTGGTCTCCATTTCTTGCTTAAACTGATTCACCATAGCTTCATTGCTTCCTATTAACAAAAGATCATCAACATAGAGTGACACCACAAGCACATCTTCGCCTTTAGCCCTTTTCACATATAAAGTGACTTCATCTTCACTTCTCTTGAAGCCACAATGAATGAGATGAGCATCAACCTTACTGTACCATGCAAAAGGAACCTGCTTTAATCCATATAATGTCTTATGTAGTATGTAGACTTTATATTCCATTCTTGCAATTTGAGAGCTTTCTGGTTGGTCAACATAAATCTCCTTCTGCAACAGTCTATTTAAGAATGCCGATTATTCAGATGATACAACTTCTAATTTGATTAAGCTGCCAAAGAATATGGAAGCCTTATTGTATCTTGTCTTGCAACAGTTGCAGATGTGTCTTCATAATCCAGACCTACAACTCGCATGCAACCTTTCACAACAAGCCTTGCTTTTTATTTATAAACTGAACTATCTGGATCAACTTTGGTTCTATAAATTCATTACACCCCTATTACATTTTTGTCTGGGTTTATCAACTGGCATTTAAGTGTCATTCTTCTTTATCATACCAATCTCCTCCTTCATAGCTTCAATCCAAACTTTATGTTTTGATGCTTCTTAATAGCTATTGGGTTCCAAGATTGCAATATTGCATCTTTCATATATCATAAAAGTGACCTTTCTTCAAAATAGGCGAATCAAGTGAGGGCTCCTCGTCTGATTCTTCATCTTCTTGCAGATTTTTAGAGCCAAATGATTGTATTGCAAGCAACGGACACAGGTTCTAAAAATCTGCATCTTCTTTGTCAATTAGCTCCTTATCCCATTTCTAATAAGTATGCTCATCCACTACTACATCTCTTCTGATGGAAATATTTTTTGTTTGCAAGTTAAAAACTCTATAACCCTTGGCATGCGATGAATAACCAATAAAGATCCCAATTCAATTTTCAGTTTAGCTTTGCTTATTTTGGCTGAAGGAACATGAGAATAGCATGTCGAACCAAAGATTTTTAAGTTCTTGATAGATGGTCTTATTCCACTCCATACCTCAATAGGAGTTTTCCCATACACAACTTTAGTTGGCAGCCTATTTAATAAATAGAATGAAGTATAAATAGCGTCTGCCCAAAAGCTTTGAGGTAGTTTCTTTTCAAGCAACAAACATCTAGGCATTTCAACT
Source organism: Datura wrightii (assembly GCA_035772735.1). Lineage (NCBI taxonomy): Eukaryota > Viridiplantae > Streptophyta > Magnoliopsida > Solanales > Solanaceae > Datura > Datura wrightii. Next base: position 83,168,488 of record JASDFA010000001.1, read on the forward strand.
ACAGTCCTATTCTTCTTTTTCGAGACCCTATTTTATTCGAGTGAATAGCTTACTGTCAGCTTGTGATCAATTTCTACATCTTCACAATACTTATTAAACTCATTTGAAGTGTATTCACCACTATTGTCTAACCTCAAAGCCTTTAACTTACAACCACTTTGTCTTTCAACAAAAACTCTAAATTTCTTGAAAATTGAAAATACTTGGGATTTGTTACTATGAAAATACACCCAAGTCATCCTTGTTAAATCATCAATAAAGAGCACAAAATATTTATTTTGTCCCAAGGATGATGTTTGCATAGATACACACATTATTGTGAACCAGTTCAAGTTTTTCAATTGCCTTCCAGGTAGCACTTTTAGAAAATGCTTTCTTGTGTACCTTACCCATCTGACATCACCCTCAAGCTTCTTTAGATAGTGAGATTTCAAGCAAATCCTTACAAACCCTTTTTATATATAGACTTTAAAGTAGCATAGTTAAAATGCTTATATCCTTTGTGCCACAACCATGACTCATCCATACTTGCAAAATTTGCACTATTAAAATTTCCGTCTAAAGGAAAGATTTTATCTACCATTTCTACTTTATCAATCAAACTATCTTCAGAATCAAAAACCAAACAATGATTGCCCTTAAAAAAATAAGGAACAATCTTTAGACATCATATGCGCAACATTTAATAGGTTACATGCTAAAAAAGGAACATACAATATATCATGTATAAACTGTATACCTTTTTTAGTTTGAAAGGAAATTGAACCTTTTCCACGTCCTTCTAACGTTTCATCATTTTTCATCCTAACTTTAGTTCTAATTGACTTGTCAAGTATGTGAAACAGGAGCTCATTGTATGACATATGACTTGTACATCCACTATCTACGAACTATGCAGATTTATTGGTTGTGTTTTCTTCATGAGAAGCCATAAACAAGCTTTCTTCTTTCTTTTCCCGTCGGCATCACAAGAGTATGAATTTTCATAAAATAAGTCAATAGGTACTATTAGTCAATAATCATCATGCAACAATAAGAGTGGTATAAATATGTATGAATAATACAAGTTCATCAACTAACCATACAACCAAGGATCCTCAAGTCACAATCAAGTATCACATAGTGCATAAATCTCAGTAAATCAATCACATCACAACTCACAGAATATCACCAATATATATATCAATTTTTTACAAATATGCTCATATCATGACACCATCCATACAAATTCTCATTATCTCATTTATATAGGACCCTCTTATTATTCATTATCCTTACATTCATTTAATATATCAAAACTAACACCTCAAAGAATCAAGAAATCTCTACTTGCCTCAAACCGAAGTCCACACATTAAATTATAAATTTGTCTTTTGGTAACTCTTTTAAACTATCATAATCTATTCAAATGCATAATCTCCACAAGAATACGAATCCAATGACGCCTATATTACTATATTTATTTTTGACTCGAAAATTGGGTCAAAAGTCACCTCAAGCTCTAGAGCCGAATCTGAAATTTTCTTCCAGATTATGTTTATCCATAATTAATGAACTTGCACATCAAATTTCAGCTAAAATGGATCGTTAATCCCCAAATTAAGAATATTACTCTAAGAATTCTAGGCTTAAAACTTCAAATTTCTATCTAATTTCATGAATTAAAGTATGAAAATTTTCAATTATTTAGCATACAATAATAAGTTTAAGGTTAAAAACTTACCCCATGGAAGATACGAATTCAACACATTGAAATCACCCAAAATCAAATCTCTTAGCTCTCAAAATCGCAATAAAAGTAATGTAGTTGGACTTGGAATTATTAAGAATGCGAATTTCGTCATTGAAAGTGCAATTTTGTCACTAAAAGTCCAATTTATCACTAAAAGTCCAAATTTTATCACTAAAGGTCTGCAGCAGACTTGATTTTTTTCTTTGCACCAATAATATTTTATTTTACTAAAATGACCCAAAATTCCTCATATGACCTTGGATTTCGACGATTTTTATTTGTATGAGTCCTACATAATAATAAGAATCTATTCATTTAGGTGAAACTCAATTTCGAGCTCGTTAGCTCAATGAAGTACTACTTTTGCTCATTAAAGATTTATTTCACATTTCGCGATAAAACCCCGTTCTTGACTCATTGAAATTATACCAAATTCTCCAGATCCATCCTATAAGTCATTCTCAAACTTTCAAAAATCTCAAAATAAAATTTTTCATGCTTAGAGCTAAAAATGAACCTTTGTGTTGTTAGACTTTTATTGTGACACCCCAAAAGTTTCTAAGATCAAACCCAAGGGTTGAACTATAGAAGAGCAAAAACTTTTTATCAGAGTCACAAGATGACTCAAGGGACGAGTCGCCGTAGGAATAATGACCCGTTGTGTCCCTTGTGGTAAGTCCTCAATTAGGATTCTCAGCAAACAACGAGCCTAGCAACAGCTTGTTAGAAGATCCAATGGGTCGTCCTAGATGGTCGACGAATGGAGTTTAGAAAAGGCTTGGATCTGAGTTAGTGACAATGAAGGGTAAAATGATCTATGGTGGTGAGTAATGACTCGTGGTAATAGTCCATTGGAAGTACTTCAGAAACTATGATAGGGTAACTGAGGAAACGATGAGAGGATATGACGAGTCATTTTTTCAAGTAATGACTCGTCCTATCTGGTCATTGGTTGGAGAATTAGAAGAGTAACATAATTTTCCCTAGAAGCAACAGATGGAGTGAAAAGTCATTGTTTCTTACGATGACTCATCCTGATCATTGGTCAGAACATCAATAGAGTACCAAATGTGCTTCAGATACAACGGACGATTCAATGACCCATGGTATCCTACAATGACCCGTTAGAGTGGTCGTTGTAGCTGGCATATAGTTCATTTATGTGAATTTCCAGGAGTAGTTTTGTAAATTTTCAAGCTCCTAACTTGATAATGACATCGTTTTAAGCCTTGAAAGGAGTGTTTTAAGAAGGTTTAGCCTATTCTAAGTCATTATACTCCCATGGATGCTGTGTATCGAGATTCTCTCTCAAGATCAAGCTAGAATTCTCCCCAATTTCTTTTCTAATTCTGTTGGGCTTTCAAGGCTAGTTTGAAAATTAGTTTATCCAGGTATACAAATCTAGGAATAGGGATTTGTATGCCCAAGCATCTTTTCAAACTCATGAATTCAAGTTCTTAATCAAGTGTATTGATTCCTAGGGTTTTAACCCAATTCTATGAAACTACATATGCTATGTTTATGGGTCTAATCCCCTCATGTTATAAAGTATGTTTTAAGTTTAATGGGTGGATTTTATCCTCGATTTTATTATAAATTCATGATTTCAAGTTGTTAGAAATTGTTCCCCATTAAGCAAATTTTATAAAAAGTCAAGCTTACGATCCATGATTTCAAGTATGATGAGATATCTAATACTTATGAACATTTATGAACTCTCAACTTATGATTCCATGATTATGATTTATGAAGTCTATTTCAAGTATGCATGATTTTATGAGTTAGGGCAAGCCCATACAAGTTAAGTATGTTTTTTATAATTTAGCCAAGGCTAATAAGATCAACTTATCATATTGTTTGGAGTCAATACTCCTAATACAACTTATGATATGTTTGGAGACAAGACTCCTAATGTTCAAATTTCAAGCTATGTATAAAATTATGATTTCTTCTTTGCATAAATATGCCTATATGCTGAGTAAATGGTAGAAGAAATGGTAATGTGAATGGCAATGAAATGACCATGGAAATGGTGATGGAGATGGGCATTAGCAAGCCCCACCAGAACCAACAGATATATTGCCCGAGAAGGTCACTCATGCCGAGTTTAGAGCGGCATTTTAGATGTTGGCACAAGCCATGACCGCTCAGGTCAACTAGCAGGAAGTGGCCCATGTTCCCCAGAATGGGAACACAGCAGCTGTCGAGAGTGCGAGACTTTCTCAGGATGAACCCACCTGAGTTTCTTGGGTCGTAGGTGGGCAAAGACTCGCATGAGTTCATTGAGGAGGTGCAGAAGATCACTCAGATTATGGGGGTGACTGGGGAAGAGAGTGCGAACTTAGACTTCTATCAATTGAAGGGGGTTTCTCACATTGGTTCCATTAGTGGAAGGATAGTAGGGGAGATGGAGCAATTCTTGTGGGATAGGATGAGTTTGTTACTGCCTTCCTAGATAGATTTTTCCCTAGGGAGATGAGAGAGGTGAGGAGTTGGTAATTTACCAACTCATTAGGCTCTTGAGCATGAGCTTTAGCTTTGTTTTCAAGTCATTTTGATGAATTTTATGCCCTTTTTGCCTTTTTATGTATAGGTATCTGAGTTGAAGAGAAAGAGAAAGAAGTGGAGTAAAAAGGATTAAATCAGGTGAAAAATAACACTACACCAGATGACATCGGTGAAACACCAATCAAAAGCAGATGACCACTGACTTGAGGATAATGTGCAACCGTCGGCTGCGTAAATCAACCGACGACTTGCTGGTTAAATCGCCTACTGGTGCTTGCACTTTTTGGACCAAGGAGTAAATGAATCGCTGGATCGCGGATGAAGGCCGGTGAACCGCTAAATGTGTCGCTGAATTGTCCTAGAGAATCACTGGATAAGCAGCAGATGATGGATGGCAGTTTGCGAAATGCAACTAGCGAACCACCAACTCTCCCGCAAGTGACAAAATGCCTAAACAGGGGCAATTACGTTCATCACTGTAAAAAAAGGAGATTGGTTGCCCTATTTTTGTATATAGTCTAGAAGAAAGTACTTTGTGCATAACTTTTATACTTTTCAGTTTTTTTGAACATTCCTTTTGCCTTGGAAAGAGAAGACTCCATTGGAGGAGATTGTTGAAAATTATTTTTCTTATTTTCTTCTTCTTTCATTAGCAAGGTATAACCATTGTTGCAGATATATTTTGAGTTTGATTTTATTTGCTCTTACTAATAACATCATTAAGTTTATTGATGAATATACTCTTTAGTTTCTTAATCATGAGTAGTAAATCATCAACTAGAGGTGTGTGATGATGGGTGTGTAATTAGATTGGCTATTGCTATATGCATCTTAATATTGCTTAATTAGTGTAAATCTATTGAGTTCTCTTCAATTTATAATTGATGATCCATAGTTTCAAATGTGGGTGTACTTTTCTTACTTGATTTTAGCTTGAAAAAGAAGAATTCAAGTATTGGGAGAGAATTTGGTGGGAATGGATGTGTCACGACCCGAGAGTAGACCAGGGTCGTAGATATGGGACAAGGAACCCCGAAAAGCTCCAAGTCGACCCATGGCATAATCATAGCATACAATTAACATAAAAGACGACTAACGACATGAACAAGCGGAAGCTAATAACAAGAATCTAATATAACCCATAATAGAAATTTTAACATCACTTAAATACAATGCTGAATCTGTCTAAACAAGTCTGAAAGCCTTCTACTGACTAATGAATTGCTGGGACAAGCCCCCAACTAACTCTAAAATTCTAAAAACTGAAACATAATAAAAATAAGAACATAATCCACATCCTCGAAAGATGAGGACTCACCACTAGCAGCTGAGAGAAAGAGAAGCGTATCTAGCCACGCGGCGGAACCTAGAGACCTGAATCTATATCATGAGACGATATAGCACAAGAGGCGTGCGGTCAGTACTTGGAATGCATTGAGTATGCAGGAAGCGCAATCAAATAACTCATAAGTATATATATATATATATATATATATATATATATATATATAAGTAGGTAGGTAGGGAGTAATATAAATCACAGGTTAGTAACGTAACTGAAATGAGATACGACAACCTTGCATGAGATTTACATATTCATAACATCATAACCACATTATAAGGAAGTGCATTATTATAAGATCAACTGATGCACAAAAGTAGTAATCGGAATGATACAGAGGTGCCATGCTGTGACTGATATCAAGAGGGTCCCTGACTTTCCAAGGGGAAGTCCCTGACTATCAAAAGGAGCATCCCTGACTATCACATCGAAACATTCTCAGCTAGAGAGAATCCCTGACTGTCGAAGGGAGAGTATGCTCTGATATAGAGAGAGAGTCACTGGTTGACTAGGGGCATGAGTCCCAACCAACTAAGGAAAGACATACTCAATTGATGACTAGGGATGCGAGTCCCGACCAACTAAGGGAAGACATACTCCACTGACGACTAGGGATGTAAGTCCCAACAAACTGAGATAAGACATACTCCACTAGTGACTAAGGATGTAAGTCCCGACCAACTAAGAGAAGACATACTCCACTAACGACTAAGCTAGTCTAATTTACTATAGCTAATCAGAGACTAGAACATTCACCACTCTCATAATGCAATACTCATTTTTGAAAGGATTAGAGCTATCTTTTTTAATAGACACAGACTCAACAAGTAGACATATTAGCCACAAGCTTTATCAATATGATTCACATCATCACAAAATCAATTCATCACTAGCTTTAACAACTCACCCCAAACGAGCATGCTATAGATTCGTATTAAGCACTATTCTATCATGACATATCGATTCTGAATTCACCTCATTCAACATGTAACATAGGATCATGCATGATTAATGGATTCAACACATACTCCATCAAGGATACATAGCTTCATTTATTTAGATTTATGAACAACTTGTATATTCAACTCATACCTCTTTATCCTCACACCTTTGCCATAAACACTTCTTTTATGAACTCTTCATCCATGGACGTTTTAGATTCAACATTTTAAAGAAAACAACATTTCATTTATAAGGAAAAACAATTTAGAATCCGCCCAAGTTTCATAATTCATCAATATAATTGCAATCCAATCATACCCAAGTCAATTCAATCAAAACATGGCGATAATACATAATCTACTCCAATTGCTCAAGCCCACAACTCCAACTCAACCCAACATAGTTATTAATGTCATAATCGGGTCATTAGAGTTAATCATACAACATTTCCACAAATTTCATCATGCTTATGAATTACTACGATAATCAAGGGATAAATGAACAAATCCCATTCAATACTCAATCCAATTTATAAAGAACATACTACACTCATACATTCTAAACCTATACTTCATAATTCAAGATAACCCATCAATTAATAATCCAATTAAATTCATAATTGCAATAGGTATTAACATTTAAGAGAAATAAAGAAGAATTTACCCTTTTTACAAACCCTATATCATGCTTTTCTAGATTTATCGAAATTGGGTATTTAATAAAAAAATAATTTTGGGACACAAGGATGGAAGAGTATCCTTGTTGAAAGACCCGCATACCTGGTAGAAGAAATTCACACTCAAAATCTTTCTTGAAGCCTTGATGAACACCTTGATGACACCCTTGAATCTTGAGAAGAGAGAAAGAAGAAGGAGAGTTGAGGGAATGAGGGTTTAGGCATGAAAAACCCTTAAAAAAGTGCAAGGTAGAGCCCAATACGACGTCACTTTAAATCTGAAAGTGTGAGATTTTACCAAACTGCCCCTGAGAAAAATATGAAAATTTTCCTGAACTGATGCCACGACTCACCTAACGAGTCATTGTTCCATCTGACGAGTCGTTGTCCCACCCAACGACTCGTTGGGTCCACTCATCAGGTACACTGGAATTATTAATTCATCAGGCCACGACCCACGTAACGACTCGTCACCAGCTCTTACGATTCGTCATGCCCATTCATCAAGTACACTGAAATTTCTTTAAAACCACTACTTCTCCCTTCTAACGATTGACTTGACGAGTCGTCGCCTCACCTAACAACTCGTCACATCCTTCCGTCAACTGCACTAACTTCTTAATTGATGTCACCACCCGACGACCGACATAACGAGTCATTGCCACACCTAACGACTGATTATGTCCATCCATTAAGCACACTACTTAAGGCTTCCTATCCTCCACCCAACCACCAACCTAACGAGTCGTTGCCAGGCCAGATGACTCGTCAAGTCATTCGTGGTCACTGGTCCAGATCACATCCCTTAACTATTTCCCTTGACTATTTCCCTTGCCAGGACAGACGACTTGTCAGGTCATTCTTGGTTACTGGTCCAGATCACATCCCTTGACTATTTCCCCACGGGTCAGACCACGACTCGTTGGGTCACCTAACTAATCGTTCCCTGACTTGTTCTGCAGTAAATTTTTGCTGACTTTTCTGCTGAACTTCTTCTAACTTCGGGGTCTGATCTCTAGGACTTCCAGGGTGTTACAGGATGTGATTATGTGGAGTTGTGCTAGAAATAGCCAAAACCCATGTTCATAATCCTAATTAGTAGTTGATGGCTAGAAATAGTTAAGCTATTAACCCAAACTCTATTGGGCTAATTGAATTATGTCTTGTGGTTCGAAAGGACTCGAGAAAAAGGTATCCATGAGGTTGAAAAACATACAGTTCCATCTCGTCAAAAGTTATTTACACTTATTCACAATGATTTGATGAGCTAGCATATCCTTATTTGGTTAGCACTCCATCTACACCACACCTCTTGTCTTCTCTCATTATTATTTATCGATTTTGGTTATTTTGCAATTTTGACAAGCTGGTTTAAAATCCACAATATTGTTCACTTCATTCCCCCCCCCCCCAAATTTACTGTTTTATTTTCTATAATTGGTGCAAGTTAATTCAAATTTCCTAAAACAATGCTTGCGCAAATCATTCACTAGTCTATGTGGGATTCGACCCTGACATCTGTCGGGAATATTTGTTTTGATACAACAATCGCTTACACTTTTTCTAGATGAGGAGCGTATTTGAGCGTTATCAAAAATGGCGCCGTTGCTGGAGACTAGCGCTTGATATCCTTGTGTTGTTTGTTAATTTGAGTTAATCTTGCATCTTAGTTATTGGCGTTGAGTTTTGCTGTTAGCTGTTAGGGTGAGTTCATATGAGCCATCATTCGCAAGCAGGAGATAGTTCGTTTGAAGGTCATATAGAGCATGAGGAGGATAACCCAGTTATGCCTGAAGTTGCAGGGGCCATTCACCTACCAGCTATGATATAGAATGCATTTAATGATATAAACATCTGACAAATCATAATTGAGCAGAAACTAACTTTAAAAGCCAAGATTAACATGTAATGACATAATCTAACAAAACGCAATACATAGACTGGATCTGATTACACATGTCCGAAAGCCTCTACTAACTGATGAGTTGCTGGGACAGGTCCCCAGCTAACTCTCAAAGTTTGAAAACTGAACTACAACTGAATAAGAACATAGATCTCATCCTCGGGAGATGGGGATTCACCATAATCCGCTGAGGTGGAGGGAGGAGCGTGTCTATCCGTGGGGCTGAGTCTGGATATCTGAACCTATATCATGAAATGATATAGAACATAAAGGTGTGTAGTCAGTACTTGGAATGCACTGAGCATAGGGGGAAAACGTAAACAACTAAATATGAAAGCATACAATAAGGAAATAACAAAGTACATCGACATAACTGATTTACATGCAACAATCCTCTTATGAGTCACATACACATATATATATGCATGAAACTTTCATATGGATCTCATATCCTGAAAAATCATTAAACTCATGCATAAGGATCAAGTACTGAATTATTTAAGAGCCGAAGCTAAGGCTAGCATCACACACTATACAGGATCACTGCTGCTAACTGAGTCTGCATTCACTATATTATATCTGTTCTAAACTAAAGTCTGAATCATGAGGAGTACAATCATGCTGATAACATAACTAAGGATGTCATTCTCTACTATGGGAAGTCCCTACTAAGCTAAGGGAGTCATTCTCTACTATGAAAAGTCCCGACTGAGCTAGGGAGTCACTCTTTGCTATGGAGGATCTCGACTGAACTAGGGAGTCATCTCGGCTATGGAGGATGCCGAGCTGGCCAAGGGAAACATTTTTGGCTATGGAGAGTCCCTAGTTGACTAGAACATAAGGAGTACTAATCTGGCATTATACTTCTGATCTATGCTACTACTGCTAGCTAGAAACATGAACATTTACTGGTTTCATCATAAAACATTCATTTAGAAAGGATTAGGGCTACTTTCTACTAACAACAAGACCAGCAGTCTGAAATATTATTCTCATTCTCTATCATCATAATTCATATCGTTATGGTGCCAAATCAATATTTCCTCAAACATCTTACATTAGCGAGCATCTATAGATTCATATCATGCATTAATTACACTTCCACAACATTCAAGTTTCGAATTCACATCATTCAACATGAATCATAAGGTCATTTATGGTCCATAGGTCAAAATTACACTTTAGTATAGATACATGGTTTCACATACTTAGATTTATGGAAGCCCATGCACTTAACTTCTACCTTAAGCATTTACAATGAATTCATTGGAGAAGCATAGATTTTCATTTCATAAGATCCATTTCATAATTCACTCCAATCCATGTGAAAGATGCAATAATTAGGCCATTGTCATAGATTTATCTCATAACCAACCAGTTCCATCGAAAACATAATGAAAATACATATTTTACTTTCAATTGATCAAGCCCATACACTATATATCTTCATCTCAATATATTTATAAAATAGTATATTCTAATTATTATGAAAATTTTACAATCTTCACATATTTTATACATGGATATGAGTGATTGATTCAATTGAGTGGACAATAATAAAACCCCAATCATCGTTCAAGCCATCTCATGAAGAACATTCTATAACCATGCATTTTCACCATCTAACACATAGATCAAGATATTCAAATAGTTTCATAATCACAATTAGATCATAATCCTAGAGGGCTTTAGAATTCAAGAAGACATAGAAGAAATCACCCATCAATCAAAACCTTAGGTCATGTTTTTCTAGAATAATTGAGAATTGGGTTTTTGATAAAACATTTTGGGGCACAAGGATGGAGGAATATCCTTGTTGAAAAACCCTCATACCTTCTTTGAAGAATTTTCCACTTGAACTTGACCTTGAAGCCTTTGAATGATCCCTTGAAGAATCCTTCAACCTTGAGAGAGAGGAGGAAGAAGGGTTTTAGTGTTATATGATGTAGAATGAGGGTTTAGGCTAGTTACCCCCCTTAAAAACTTCCATACCATACTCAAAACGACGTAGTTTAGGAGTTGGGAGCATAGAATTTTATGAAAACATCCCTAGAAAAAAGCAGAAAAATTCCACCTGACAGTCCCCACGAGGCACTCCATGAGTCGTGGGGAGGACAACGACTCATAGGGCCCTGTCATGAAGTGCACTGGGCGACTTTCAAAAATTCCCTCGACTCAGCTGACGACTCACTTCATGAGTCGTGGTCTACCACGACGAGTTGTGACCTCCTTCTGTCATCCCCACTGCTTGGGACCCCATCCAGGAACTCTAGCCTCCATGCAACGGCTGACTTAATAGGTCATTGCCTGTCATCACAATTCATTGGGTCGTCCATTGCCCCCCTGAAGCTCACGATTTCCTTGATGAGTCATTACCTGAAATGATGACTCATCAGGTCATCCGTGATCATTGGACTTGCTACACCTCTTGACGTCTCTCCATGGGTCTTACCGCGACTCATGGGGTCACCTAACGAGTCATCCCACGACTCGTTCTGTGCAAAAATTTCCACCTTCCTTTTGAATTCTTTCTTTAAGACTGGAATCTGTTCTTAGAAACATTTGGGGTGTTACAATATCTCCCCCTTGGGAATATTCATCCTCGAATGCTGGCTAAACATACTGAAAGGATAGGGACAGAACTAAAATTCCACAATCAATCAATCACAGCTAAAAGCAGTGGAGCATTTGACTTCAGGATGACCTTACACATCAGAACTAAATATCTTAATTGAACAAGCATTCTATAGCACAAGAGAGACCGAAGGACATGAAACTAACATGGAACTAGATAGAACACTGAGAAGGATTCTTCCCCTTTAACTGGCATTGAATTGATACGGACTTAGCCTTCACTCTCAAATCACTTTCTATTACAGGGTTATAATTCATGATATCTGGTCTTACTGCAATTAAAGGTCTCATGAGCACGAATCATTCATGACATCTAAAACTGAGAACATACATAGGGCACCCTCATCTACTGGGCTGGTAAAGCAACTTCTAGAGACCAAGTTCGAGCTGAACGTACTAGAAGGCATGAGTTGACATACATAGCTGATTCATAACGTGAAGGTGTGCCTTAAGGATTTGTGGGGTAAGACTAGCATAGCTAACTAAAGTGGTTATCTAGAACTTTTGGGAGTCCACACATAGGGATGGGCATAACTTAGCTTCAATTGAACTACCAGAGAAATTATTTCAACCTGAAGGGATTGACATATCATGACCATTAGGGTTAGGACTCCCCTACTATCATACTTAAGATCCGACTAGTCTCACATACTTACCATCTCTCCCTTAGCTTAAAACCAACATTCGGAGGCTCCTGAATCTTTCTTAAGGTCGGGGCTAATTCACTAACTCCTAGATCCCCTTTTATCTCTAACCATCACTGCCAGCCTTACATTAACAACTTTCCACATCACACATCGATAACCTCTTCTCAACCACAATCACGGAGCTTCTTATTCAATATTGGGGTTCTGGGGCTAGCAACATACAAAGAGTAATACAACATTTACAACATACTTGTGGCCACTACTGCAAAATTGCCCTTATCCTGGTGTGCTGCTACAACATAGAAGCGGTTTTGGCGACATCTGCCACCCAAGCTAGATGATGCACCCTAATAAAATGAATGGGCTATTAGAGCTATTGACGAGATGGCCGAGGATCTACTATCACCTCACTTTGCCGCTACACAATCTTGGTGCTTATTCCCCGATTGGCCGCACTAGAAACAAACATTCAATCCAGCCATACATTCTCCCAAGTGGTGCTTCCCACAGCTGGTACACATCGGATACATAACCTCTCTTACTCTAGGTTTATATAGAGCACTGACTGTTAAAAATGCTGGGGCTGACGATTTCTGCTGGGAAATATAAGCAGTGTCCACCAATCGTCCTTGGCGACGAGAACTCTGAATCTCCTATCCTGGCCCTCTTGACCTCTCTCTCCTTTTCCTTCACCTGCTCTACCTTCATTTGCTGAGAAAATGTCACAAAACAATGAAAGTCTATATCCCTATGCAACATGGCAGTCCTGCACTCTTTAACCAAGGAGTTTAACACTCCATTCATGAACCTGCTCACCCGGGTCCTTTGGTCGACTACCATATCTGGTGCATACTTGGATAATCGAGTAAATTCCAATGCGTACTCCTAAACTGTCATGTCATTCTATTTCAGGTTGATGAACTCTTCCCCCTTAGCCTCCCTCAACTCCCTAGGGAAAAACCTGTCCAGGAATGCAGTATTAAATTTATCCCAACCTACGGGGCCTGCTCCATTCCTCAACTGTCCCTCCACTAAACAAACTATATATATGTGACTCCTTTCAGCTGGTACGAGGCTAAGTTTGCGCTCTCAGTCCCCTTCACTCCCATGATTTGGGTGATCTTCTGAATCTCTTCCAAGAACTCATACAGGTCTTCATCTACCTTTGACCCCAATAATTTAGGTGGGTTCATCCTGAGGAAACCTCTTACCCTTGCCATCACTAAATTCCCATTTTGGGAAGACGAGCCATCACTTGCTGATAATCTGGGAAGTCATGGCCTGTTCCAAAATATTAAGGGTTGCCAAAAATTCGGCTGAGTAACATGGTCGTCCATCGGGTTCGCCGAGGCTGGTGGTACCTACTGGCAGTCATTACCATTTCTCCTCCCGTTTGCTTATCTAGGAGGCATTATCTACGAGCACGTAAAGCACGAGTCAGGGGAGGATCTATTTAGAGTTTCATACTCTACGCACGATAAGAATCATGAAAAAAAGGGAACATTCGTAAAACGTCTCGTAGCCTCCTTGTCATAAGTGTAGCGTGCTTCACACCCACGAAGAAGATTCTACTTAACGTGGCTTTCAGACACCCTAGGACACTCTAAACCTTTTCTCTGATACTAAGTTTGTCACGACCCGAGTTTACACCCTAGTTGTAACACAGGACAAGGAACCTCGAATGGCTCCAACTCAACCCATGGCATAATCATAGCTTAACACTTGACGATATAAACATCTGACAAAGCATAACTAAGCGGAGACTAACTTTAAAAGCCAAGATTAACATGTAATGACACAATCTAACAAAACGCGATATATAGACTGAGTTTGATTACACATTTCTGAAAGCCTTTACTAACTGATGAGTTGCTGGGACGGGTCCCCAGCTAACTCTCAAACTCTGAAAACTGAACTACAACTGAATAAGAACATAGACCTTGTCCTCGGGATATGAAGACTCACCAAAATCCGCTGAGGTGGAGGGAGGAGTGTGTCTATCTGCGGGGCTGAGTCTGGATACCTGAATCTATATCATGAAATAATATAGCATATAAAGGCGTGCAGTTAGTACTTGAAATATACCGAGCATGCACGAAAAAACTGTAAACAACTAAATATGCAAGTATACTGTAAGAAAATAACAAGGTACAACGACATAACTAACTTACATGCAACAATCCTCTTATGAGTCACATACACACACATACACACATATATATGCATGAAAATTTCATATGGATCTCATATCCTGAAACATCATTGAACTTATGCATAAGGGTCAAGTACTGAACATCTAATAAGAGCCAAAGCTGAGCCTAGCATCACACATTATACTGGATCACTGTTGGTAACTGAGTCTGTGTTCATTATATTATATCTGTTCTAAACTAAAGTTTGAATCATGCGAAACTGAATCATGCTGATGAACTCGGGCAAAAATAACATGCCCGAGATACGCTTTATGACTTAAATTAGTCTTGTTTATCTAAGTTATTGTATACATTTTCATGTAATTTTATATGAAGTAAAGATATGTGCTAACCAACATGATTAGCCTTTGTTTTGTAGGTTTTGATGACTTTTGAGCAACTAATTCATGAATTGGTGAAGTAGATGCTTGGAGACGGAATTAACACGTGAACGTCGGCAAAGAAGAGGCACAAAACAGCCCACCGGCGCGTCGACAAGGTGCCACGGCAGGCAGGCCGCTCACAATAGCCCACCTGCGCATTGGCAACGTGCCACGGCAGGTGGCCTCCGCGACCAAGGGCTGCCAACGCGCTGCCCAAGCAGCGTGACACGCTGCCAACGCGGCAGGATGCTGCCTAGGCCAATTTCGGGTGATTTCCAGAGGGCTTCCGCGTCCGTAGCGTGTCACGGAGGCCGTGCTCCGCGATGCACTCCGTGGCACGTTGCTTGTTATTCCGGGAAAGAGTCCTACTACTATAAATAGCACACTTAGGTTTATTTTTCATAATTCAGACGTGGTGGAGCAAGGACGTGGGTTACAGGCAGTTGAGGGACGAAAAAGCTAAGGGTTTTTCTCTCTTTCTTTCTTCTTTCAATCAATTGTTTGTATGATTAACACTTGTTTTAGGATGATTAATCCACAAATGAGTGGCTAATTCTCTTCCTTGCTGAGGTTATGAACAATGGTGATGAATTTTGATTATTGAATTGTATGGTTTTTCATCTTCTTCTTCTATGTTGTTCTATTAATTCTTGTTTCTACTGCATTGGTGTGTGGCCGACATTAATGTACATCTAAAAAGTCCGATTTCACTCGAGAGAGCACGAAATTGGAAAGTTGTGAATTAATAGGGTATTGTTCTTAACTTGATTTGGGAAAATTGGGTTTTGATGTGCTTTCCTGATAGAAATATACTTGAAAGCCGTATTAGTCAATTTAGGAACTGGAATTGTATTGCTAGGTCATAAATTGCATTTGATCACAGAAATGTAGATGGATGGTTTATGATTCTTAAGTGAGATTAAATACGAGAGTTTTAATCTCTAGGCTAATGTTCTTGGCTAGCAACAGGAAGAGAAGATTAACCAAATTAGGATTATAATCAAATTCATTACTTGTTCTTAACCTTGGCATGCTCATATCCATAGTTTAAATTCAAAGTAGATATTTGTTAATAATTTTAGTATATAATTTATAAACAAAAATTATTTAACTTTTGGTTACGTTGTTGTCAGCATATATAGAAGTAAGATAGAATATAGTATACTTGAGCAATTTTTACTTATCCAGAGTCTCCTTGGTTCGATACTTGGCTTACTAAGCCACTTTATTACTTGTTTGACCACGTGCACTTGCGTGTCGGTTTTTAACCCCTATAGCAAACACCCGAACAAGTTTTTGGCGCCGTTGCCGGGGAGACTTGGCAATAGGTGAATTTGTTTAAGTGTAATTTACTGTATTCTTATTTTTCTCAAGTGCTGACAACTTAGTCTTAGTGTTTGTTTTAATTCTTTTGCATTTTACTTTTTCTTTTTCGAATACCCTTATTGACATGACATCATGGAATATAAATGGTTTCAATGGTGGATACTCATATTTTAGGGAATCTTGTCTGAATTGCGGAGGACACCACTTGTGGCAACACTGTAACACGTGCAATATATGTGGTGGTCAAGATGGTCATTGGGATGGCTGTCCGAATGCATATTCCCCTCCCCCAAGCCCCTACTATGATCCTTCTGTTGTTTTTTCTGAGTATAGGCATGCTGAAAATGAGGACTTGGGACGCCAAGATCGAATAGAAGACATGCTAAAACAACTCTTAGAGCAATCAGAAGCGATGAAGGAGGCGATGGCAGTATTGAGAATTCAGCAAGAAGAGAATGCAGAGGCTCTAAAAAGGATGAGCGTCAAATTCACGGAGATGATTGCTGAGGCTGAAGCTTGTGATAAATTGCAGGTGACAGTTTTAGCCGATATTCAAGAGGAACTACAAGAGGAAGACAAGGGTGAATTTTTGGATGAAGCCCAACAATTAGAATCTCTTGAGTGTCCCCGTGATGGGCTCACACTTATGGAAAATCCATTCAGGGAAGAAGAGATAGAGTATCCCCCATTTGATATTAATGGAGAGATAGATGTCGATGCTGAGAAGGTGTATACAAGTAAGGAGGTCAAGCACAATGTATTTTCAGAGTTGAGGTTTATTGGACCACACTCGAAGCATTTCTCGACATTAAGTTTGGTTGAAAACATAGAAATAGAGCCTTCCAAGCTTATAGAGAAATGTCTAGAGGAGGACCAAGCCCCTTATATTTTGAAATTTGCTAACTCAGAGAGACAAAATGACTTCACTTACTTAAGGGCCAATAGGTTCAAAAGGCAACATCTACTGCTTGGTCCTTACAAGTTTTCACCACCACCCCTGGAGCATAAGAGGAAATTAGAGAAGAAATTAGGGGTGAGATTCATATCCTCAAGGTGGAGGAAAAAGCGGTGAAATTTGGTACGTCGTGCCGCGACGTAAAATTAGGCGCTGCTTGGGAGGCAACCCAAGGGTACCACAGGTACCATTTTAATTTCTTGCAATTGAGTTAATTTTTGTTTATTTTCATCTTGTGTTGTTTTGGTGGAAGTTAAGCGCAGATGGAGGGGAAGTCTGAATACCTGTGGAAGAGGAAGCTAACAAGCATGGAAGAGAAAAAGTGTGGGGTTGAACACCCACTTGTGCAAGTTGAAGAAAGGCATGTTGTTAGCTAAGCCTAAAGGTCTCAGGGAGTATTTCTCACCCTTTGTAAATTTTAACTTGATGCTATGAGGACATAGCATGATTTAAGTGTGGGGTGAGGGAAATATCAAGGGAAATTTCAAAATTTTCTGTACTTAACGATTTTGGTGAATGTAATGCTTGTGCAAAAGTTTGTGAGAAATTTGAAAAATTTGAAAAATTTTTGTGAATTAAGCATGACTTCATCACCCGTTGGTTTTTCTTTTCGGTTCTTTTCCGACGGGGGGTCTTTGAACCGAAGAATAAATTTTGTTTTTCTTTTTCTTTCTTTCCTTTGTCTGTATATAGTGTTTTTAGTCATAGTTAGGGACTGTTTCCAACGATGGATGGATGACGACTGTCTTGAGGAAAAATTGGTCGATAGGTTTTGGGTTTTTGAAACCATAACTAATTGTTGCTTGATGTTCTTGTTATGTGCTATACATGGTTGTAAGATGCAAGTATGTTCAGTGTGAAGCATGCAAGTGTATAACTTTGTTTGAGACACTTAGGATCTTGAATTTGACTCAATATGATGGAAGCTTAATTCTGAATTCTTGTGATTAGCTGAGTAAGAGTCTACTGATTGTGTCTTGATTTGAGCATGTGCCATGTGTGTAAGGTTTTTGAGTATTCTGTGCTATTGTGGATGTCTAGAACTTGCCTGGTGTGTATATAAAACGAAATGAAGGATGTGAAATGTAGGACATGATTTAGGCAATTCTTTGAATGAACCAAACCTTTATCCCTCATTATACCTACCTTGAAAAATTAATCCTAGTTAACCCCATTGAGCCTTGAGCCTATTCTTTGACAGCTGCAACATAAGCTTAATCCTTTTTCTTTCATTAGCCTTAAAATTGAACCAAAACTCCTAAGCGCTTAAAGGAAAAATCCGAAAGAGTAAAGGAGTGAGAAGAATGAAAAAGAAGGTAAAGTAGCAATTGTAAAAGTTGAGAAAGGTCGAGGGTGCACTTGTTTGAATATGGGTGAGTATTAGTAGGGAGTAAGAAAATAAATAAATGAAAAGTTATGTATAGAACTCCTTACTAATAAGCTAAAAGTGCTGAAAGAAATGGGGGAACAAAAGAGGAAAAAGAAAACTAAAAGGAGAAAAAGGTGAAGTAAGGGAAGGGAAGTTTGTAATGAAGGCGTGATGTATTAAAAGCGCTTAGGAAAGATAGTCACTATTACTGATCATAATAGTACCTACTCGCACCTGAGTTACATTACAACCTAAAAAGTCCTACTTGATCTTACACTCATACATCCTTAAATTAGTGGAATAAAACACTAAGGGCAAGCTTATGGGTCATTACATGATGCATGTGAATTCTTTGTGAGAGTGAATGTAATTCTATGCATGTACCCACACATGTTGTGATATAAAAATTGTTTTTGCATGTGAAAATGGGTAACTCTCTTTCCGTGAGGGGCACATGTTGAATGAAGGATATAAATCATGTGGGATTTCTTAGTCAGTTGATTTGCATGAGTTTGCAAAAAATTGAGAGTCGATTCTTGAGGTTAAGAAGTCTTAACATAGTTGTACTTCATTTCAATGATCAAATCAGGCATGCTCTATTTTTAGCTTGTACCTTACGTAATCATTCTAGCCGTAACTTGAATTATCTTGCTAAATTAGTTATGTGGGAGTCTCCATATGCATGATATGTAAAAGGTTGTTCGAGGACGGACAAGGCTTTAAGTGTGGGGTTGTGATCACGGGCAAAAATAACATGCCCGAGATACGTTTTATGACTTAAATTAGTCTTGTTTATCTAAGTTATTGTATACATTTTCATGTAATTTTATATGAAGTAAAGATATGTGCTAACCAACATGATTAGCCTTTGTTTTGTAGGTTTTGATGATTTTTGAGCAACTAATTCATGAATTGGTGAAGTAGATACTTGGAGATGGAATTAACACGCGAACGTCGGCAAAGAAGAGGCACAAAACAGCCCACCGGCGCGTCGACAAGGTGCCACGGCAGGCAGGCCGCTCACAACAGCCCACCTACACGTTGGCAACGTGCCACGGCAGGTGGCCTCCGCGACCAAGGGCTGCCAACGAGCTGCCCAAGCAGCGTGACACGCTGCCAACGCGGCAGGATGCTGCCTGGGCCAATTTCGGGTGATTTCCAGAGGGCTTCCGCGTCCGTAGCGTGTCACGGAGGCTGTGCTCCGCGACGCACTCCGTGACACGTTGCTTGTTATTCCGGGAAAGAGTCCTACTACTATAAATAGCACACTTAGGTTTATTTTTCATAATTCAGACGTGGTGGAGCAAGGACGTGGGTTACAGGCAGTTGAGGGACGAAAAAGCTAAGGGATTTTCTCTCTTTCTTTCTTCTTTCAATCAATTGTTTGTATGATTAACACTTGTTTTAAGATGATTAATCTACAAATGAGTGGCTAATTCTCTTCCTTGCTGAGGTTATGAACAATGGTGATGAATTTTGATTATTGAATTGTATGGTTTTTCATCTTCTTCTTCTATGTTGTTCTATTAATTCTTGTTTCTACTGCATTGGTGTGTGGCCGACATTAATGTACATCTAAAAAGTCCGATTTCACTCGAGAGAGCATGAAATTGGAAAGTTGTGAATTAATAGGGTATTGTTCTTAACTTGATTTGGGAAAATTGGGTTTTGATGTGCTTTCCTGATAGAAATATACTTGAAAGCCGTATTAGTCAATTTAGGAATCGGAATTGTATTGCTAGGTCATAAATTACATTTGATCACAGAAATGTAGACGGATGGTTTATGATTCTTAAGTGAGATTAAATACGAGAGTTTTAATCTCTAGGCTAATGTTCTTGGCTAGCAACAGGAAGAGAAGATTAACCAAATTAGGATTATAATCAAATTCGTTACTTGTTCTTAACCTTGGCATGCTCATATCCATAGTTTAAATTCAAAGTAGGTATTTGTTAATAGTTTTAGTATATAATTTATAAACAAAAATTATTTAACTTTTGGTTACGTTGTTGTTAGCATATATAGAAGTAAGATAGAGTATAGTATACTTGAGCAATTTTTACTTATCCAGAGTCTCCTTGGTTCGATACTTGGCTTACTTAGCCACTTTATTACTTGTTTGACCACGTGCACTTGCGTGTCGGTTTTTAACCCCTATAGTAAACACCCGAACAACTGATAACATAACTAAGGAAGTCATTCTCTACTATGGAGAGTCCCAACTAAGCTGAGGGAGTCATTCTTTACTATGGAAAGTCCCGACTAAGCTAGGGAGTCACTCTCTGCTATGGAGGATCCCTACTGAACAAGAGAGTCACTCTCTGCTATGGAGGATCCTGACTGAACTAGGGAGTCACACTCAGCTATGGAGGATCCCGAGCTAACCAAGGGAAAACATTCTTGGCTATGGAGAGTCCCTGGCTGACTAGAACATAAGGAGTACTGATCTGGCATTATACATCTGATCTATGCTACTACAACTAGTCAGAAACATGAACATTTACTGGTTTTATCATACAACATTCATTTAGAAAGTATTAGGTCTACTTCCTACTAACAACAAACCCAGCAGTCTGAAATATCATTCTCTTTCTCTATCATCATAATTCATATCGTCATGGTGCCAAATCAATATTTCCTCAAACATCTTACATTAGCGAGCATCTATAGATTCATATCATGCATTACATTTCAACAACATTGAAGTTCCGAATTGACATCATTCAACATGCATCATAAGGTCATTTATGGTCTATAGGTCCAAATTACACTTTAGTATAGATACATTGTTTCACATACTTAGATTTACGGAAGCCCATGCACTTAACTTCTACCTTAAGCATTTACAATGAATTCATGGGAGAAGCATAGGTTTTCATTTCATAATTCACCCCAATCCATGAGAAAGATGCAATAATTAGGCCATTATCATAGATTTACCTCGTACCCAACCAGTTCCATAAAAAACATAATGAAAATACATATTTTACTTTCAATTGATCAAAACCGTACACTATAACATCATCTCAACATATTTAGCAAATAGTATATTCTAATCATTAGGGAGTTCTAACAATCTTCACATATTTTATACATGGATATGAGTCATTGATTCAATTGAGTGGACAATAATAAAACTCCAATCATCGTTCAAGCCATCTCATGAAGAACATTCTATAACCATGCATTTTCACCATATAACTCATAATTCAAGATATTCAAATAGTATCATAATCAAAATTAGCTCATAATCCTAGATGGATTTAGAATTCAAGAAGACATAGAAGAAATTCCCATCAATCAAAACCCTAGGTCATGCTTTTCTAGAATAATTGAGATTGGGTTTTTGATAAAACATTTTGGGTACAAGGATGGAGGAATTTCCTTGTTGAAAAACCGACATACCTGCTTTGAAGAACTTCCCACTTGAACGTGACCTTGAAGCCTTTGAATGATCCCTTGAAGAATCCTTAAACCTTGAGAGAGAGGAGGAAGAAGGGTTTGAGAGTTATATGATGTAGAATGAGGGTTTAGGCTAGTTACTCCCCTTAAAAACGTCCCATACCATACTCAAAATGATGTAGTTTAGGATTTGGGAGCATAGGATTTTATTAAAACACCCCTAGAAAAATGCAAGAGAACCCACCTGACAGTCCCCATGGGGCACTCCACGAGTTGTGGGGCCTTGTCGTGAAGTTCACTAGATGACTTCTCAAAAATTCCCTCGACTCAGCTTAGTCATGGTCTCCCACGATGACTCGTGGCCTCCTTCCATCATCCCCACTGCCTGGGACCGCATACAGAAACTCTAGCCTCCACCCAATGACTGACTTGATGGGTCGTTGCCTGTCATCACAATTCCTTGGATCGTCTGTTTCCCCCCGTAAAGCCCATGATTTCCCTGATGAGTCATTACCTGACATGACTCTTCAGGTCATCCATGATCATTGGACTTGCTACACCTCTTGACTGCTCTCCATGGGTCTGAACATGACTCGTGGGGTTACCTAACTAGTCGTCCCACGAATCATTCTGTGCAAAAATTCCACCTTTTGTCTGAATTCTTTCTTTAAGCCTGGAATCTGATCTTAGAAACATTCAGGGTAATACAACTATGTGGTTGGAGGACCTTCCTCCGGGTTGTATCACCTTGTGGCAAGAATTGAGTAAAGCTTTCTTGGAACATTTCTTCTCTCCCTCAAAGATGTTGCAGCTGAGGGATGACATTACAAACTTTACGCAAGAGCCAGGGGAGCCTTTACATGAAGCATGACTAAGGTTCAAGAAGAAGGTGTCCCTTTGCCCCAACCATGGTCTCCTTGATGGAGTGCTCCTTCAAAGCTTTTACCAAGCTCTAGACTCCATCAACAAATCTATTGCTAATAATTTAGCCGGAGGATCAATTATGGATCAAACTATGGGTTAGCTAAGGCCCTCTTGGATAGAATGACAAAGACAAATTGGGCATGACATACTAGGAAGACTCATGTATTGTCAGATGATGGGGGTTCAAGTGCATTACCAGCTGAAATACGAAAAAGAGATGAAGAGCAAGACGAAAATCTTGCTAAAATGATGACTCAACTGGAATTAATGACTAAACATGTGATAGGGGTCGAGCCTAATGTTGTGAATGCTGTAGGAATGCAAGGTACAATGTAGTTTTAAGGAGAATCATCACCACCACAATATAAGGAGGAGTGTCAATACATGGCAAATCAGATGGGGGGTTCTCGACCCGAGTATCAAGGGGCTAATCAAGGCCCTTGGCGCCCATGGGAAGAGAATCAAGATTGGAGAAACCACAGCGTACAAGGATGGACCAAGAGAAATGAGAGATTGGGCAATAGAGAGCAAACTCGTGAGGGGGACCGATACCATCGAAGTTTGAAACCATGTGTTCACCCTCCTAAAGATGAGAATGCCTAAGTGCAACCAAGTGTGAGCGATGTAGGGAGCTCAAAAATTGAAGAGATGTTGGCAAGGGTTCTTAAGAAAGTGGAATCAACCGACAACGGGGTCAAGGTATTAAAAGGGGAGGTGTCTAACTAACCGTGAGTTTACACTCATCTCCCATCAAGCATTTGGAAGCCCTAATGAACCACTTATCCTCTCAAATGAATCCCCAAATGAAGGGAACACTTTCAAGTGATATAATGCCAAACCCAAAGAAAGATAGTCAATGAATGACCATTGTCATAAGGAGTGGTAAAATTCTTGGAGATGCAAATGTTAAGCCCAAGGAAGTTGTGGTTCATAAGACAAATGATGAAAAAGAATCCAAGGCGGTGCCAAAAGCACCATGTAATACCCCGAAAGTGCGTAGGAGTATACTCGGGATTTGAAATGAAAAGTAGCAGGAAATATAAAAATTTTACTTAGAATGACTCATTATACAAGTCATTGGTGGGACTAAAGACCTGTTGAAAGTGTCCATGGTGAGAATCTGCAGGGTAGGATAGGAAGTAACGGGTCTCAGGACGACCCTTTGGTTGAAGCAGTGGATCATTGGGAGGAGTCATTAGGAGGATGGTCTTGGGCAATGAAGGCTGGCACGAGTCATGTAAAATCATTATTGTAATGCCCTGGAAACTCAAAAACTAGATTCGGGACTTAAATAAAAAAATTTGAAAAATCTATAGAAATGCTACAGGACGACTCACCTAACGGGTCGTTATGAGACCCAATGACTCGTTAGGTCAGTTGTGGGAAGGGGGAAATAGAAGTGTAAAGTGAGAAGCAGTGTACCCAACGAGAGACTTCATGAGTCGTAGTCTCTGACCACGACCCGTTAGGTCTCTTGTGGTCAGGCCTGAGTCAGGAATTTATTAAGTGGGCTGTGTACTTGACGGATGGTGACCACTAATTGTGGTCACCTATAACAACTCGTTGTATCCGAAGTTACTAGCCTTAGTCAGTTGTTAGGCAGTGTACCTAACGAGCATCACCACGAGTCGTCATCAGTGACAACAACTCATTAAGTGACTCGTTACCAAGTCTAGTATTAGATCTTCAGAAGTGAAGCAATGTGGTCCACAATCAGTGACCACGAGTCTTGGTCACTAAACATGACTCGTTAAGTCCCTCGTGGTGACCTATAGAGGAACCTAGGTAGTATATCCAACGGGTGTGACCACTAGTCGTGGTTAGTCACCACGACCCATTAGGGTCACCTAGCAATTTTTTCCAGTGATTTTTTAAGGGATATTTAGTAATTTCCTATTCTCATACTCTCTAAAATACATCGTTTTAAGATTATCTTAAAGGAATTTATAGGGGTTAAACGGTTTTCCCCTCATTCCCACTCAGATTTTCAGGAAATTTGAGTAAGCCTTCTCTCAAGAGTTCTCAAGCAAGGTCTAGGGTCCTCACCAATTGCAACCATTCAAGCTTCTTTCTCTAGGGAAATTTAGTCAGGTATGTGGGAATTCAACAAGGGAATTGTTCTTCCTTTGTTTCCCTGATAACACTCAAACCACACCTTTTACTAAAGTATGAAGCGGACGTTGTCAATAAAGAATCCAACTAGAGGTTGGGGTTGAACCCACCAGGAATATGGGAGAACTGGATTATAGCCGCTAATTGAACTTGTGAGGTAGTTACTTCAAAATAGGGGGATTATGAAGAAAATCAATAATAAAAACAAGTATTAAAAATCTAGTGTTGAATCAATATTAAAGGATAACTAGGGTTTGCGTTCCCCATGGGTTCATAACTTCTTTGGGTATACACTCGTGAGTATCACCAATAGTTACATATAGAACTGATAACTTAGGTTCATTTAAATGACCGACCAATCCCTTTTGAATGACTATATACTCAATCACTTGACCAAGTCTCATGAGAGGTTTCAAACTATCCGTTATCACTAAGTTCCAGATTTAACTATCCTGCGGCCACAACTTAAGTTAATACAATAATTATCAAAATCAAGGCTCTGTTGTAATTCTATTTTCCTAATCTCTACCTCTTATTCCTAAGCACGTAAAGAATTCAGGCATGTCCTAACGTTGTACACCTTTAAGAAACATTTAAGCATGAAGAGAATACAATATATTGGTTTCGGAATCACTTTTGTGCAACCCTAGCTTGTTAATCCACCATGGTTCCCACGACCCTAGCTATGGAGGTTTTAACCTCTCATAGTTGTAAGGTTGTGAATTGCATTCATGATTGAGAATAAAAATCAATACTTACAATAACGATTGAGAAAAATACTTTAATTACTTCAACAAAATATTCAAGAACAAGTAGCAAGAATAAGTTGAATTCAAGAAAAGGTTGATCACAAGTGAAATCAACTTAATTCTCCTAAAAATCTTTTCTCTTAGCCTCTATTATTGTCTATTCTTGTCTACCATCTCTCTAGAAAAATAAAACCTAAAACGTATTTATACAGACACAAGAATCCTTTTCCTAGAATAACATGATGAATTTCCATATCTGGTTTCGCAGTTGTCACGAGCCAACCTATGATCCGTAGCAATATCCTATGACTCGTAGCTTCCAGTTGTACCTTTCATGGTTAGCTAAATTTTGGCTAAGTTCTGGATCTAGTGTACGATCTGTACCTCCATCCTATGATCCGTACTAAGATCCCGTAGTTTGATTTTGTAACTTTGGAATTCTTCTGAAGTTCATCACGACCGTCATGGTACGACTCGTACCTTCTTCCCATGGGTTATACTTTCCTTCCGTAGCAAGAGTCAGCATCTTATGAAAATTTTTTGGATCTTATCAAGACTTCATCACCACGACTCGTACCAGCTTGGTACGACTCATACTGAGACTCGTATATTGCATCTCTTCACCTTTATCCTTTTGCAACTTTTCATGGCCATCAGTACCACTCTTAGGTCCTTCCTACGGCTCGTATTGTGGTCTGCAATATGAGCCTATTTTGCATCCTTCAGGATTTCTTTTGCAATTTTTAGGTCCAACACCAATTCATTCTACAATTAAAGGAAAAGTGCCTTATATCCACATAAACATACTTAAATTCATGCTATTTTCTTAGTTTTGAGTGTCGAAAGTGCTATAAATCCACAACACATCAACACCCTCAATTTAAGACTTTTGCATGTCCTCAAGCAAATTAAAAGAAAAACTAAATACAATGCTCAACTAGAAAATATACTTAAGATACTATAGCCAATACTTAAACAAACTTGCAATTTCTATATAAACTCTGTTGACCCTTTCTCATGGAACAACATCAGCTAATGTATTACAAGCAACCTCAAAACATCATAAATAGGGATCCAAAAAAGTCATTCATCTATCAACAGGCACTCAAGTCATCACTAATGTTTTCCACACAGACCAACGGTAAAAGCAAACATAATCCATGTACCCTCACATAAATGAAGTCCCCACTCAAATATGAAATGTCAAACATGATATGGGACTAAACAAGTAAGGCACGCACTCTTACAAAGAAGTTACAGGTATTATGTGTCAGATATCATAGGCTTGCCCTTATTATCTCTGCTTTGGTTTATCATATGGTTGGGTTAGGATCACTATAGGACTTGATATGGCTTGTAATGTAGGCTCAGGCAGGACATGGTAAAGATGAAAGATTTTATAATTGACTATCCCTTCCTGGCACTACATACATTGGCTACATATCCACCTATTTCACCCTTTTATTCTTTCATTCCCTTTTCTTCCCTTTGTATACCTTTTTATACACATTTGCATGGGTGTGGTGAGTTTTCAACTTTTTCAGCATTTTCCTTTTTCTTTAAGCTTTCTTTTTCAAGATTGTCAGCATTTTTCATCCTTTTTCTTTTTATCATCTCAGCACACCTCATTCTTCACCATTCCTTTTCTCTTTTATTTTCCTTTTTTTCGTTCCCACCATTTAGGCACCCCTACTCTAGCCACCCTCAACTTAAGAATTTTGTTTATGTTGAGGTTCACAATATCCAAGGAAGGACCAGGGCCAAAATAGGTTCATTGCAGAAAAATGGGTATGATCAATCGGTAAATCAAAGAAACATGGTCTATTAAGGCTCAAACTTGGGATCCAAGGAGTCATGCAACTTTTGGTAGGGTAATATAGGCTAAAAGTGAGCTAAACAAAAAATGTCCTATGATCATATCCTAACCAACCATCCTTAACCTATGTAGAGACCAACCAGGTAAGTTTTAGATCTACAACACAACACCGAACTGGCTACTTTACCTCACTCACACATGGTACATGAACTATTTTCACCTCACCTGTTTGGTTTATACATGGCTTAACAAAACTACTTATGTTGACAAACTAAATGACATCAAAAGATCCACAACAATCATGCATGTTGTCACAAATACACAACTAATGCATCAAAAATTTTTAAACAGGGTCAATTTTTTTCAAAAACCAAAACTAGTGCATTTTTATTGGCTGAGTACTCCTAAGCTACTTTCTAATTAAACTAAAATAAAAAATCATAAACTAAAAATAAATAAATCCTACACATGCCTGTTCTACTAGATAGCATGCCTGAGGGAAAAGAAACACGACAAGAAAAAATCTCAAACCAAAATTCCAAAAATCACAAGTACACCCCCTCCTCTTTTTGAAAAGTAAGCTTTGTCCTTGAAGCATCATCTATAAGAACATAAGGAAGACAACATACCTGTGGTGCACTAGGCGCTTCTGTCATGTTGCGGAAGTGGTACCTTCACTGTAGTAGTGGCGCTAGCATGCCCGACGCGCTCAATTGTGTGTCAATAGGGGCAGTGGTCCTCCCCAGTAATTGTGGCCACTTAGACGGCCTCTGAAATTGTCGGGGCCGAATGTGGCTCTCCCAAAGGGTCATGGCCACGGGCAAGCTCGGGCTGAGGTTTGGTGGAGCTGCCTGCTCCTCTAGCTCTCTCATGTAGATCAGACAAATGTGTGTCATGATTCCGCATGCTCTCTGCTCTGGCACGCTTGCGCTCTTTTCTCTCCTTCTTTCTCCTCTTTCTCAGACTCTCCTCGCTAGCATCCTCAGCAGCTCTTTTCTTACCTTTATCAACAGCTGTGGTCAAGCTGCCAAATTAATGTCCTTGTCAAGCTCGACATCTAGGTTCAAAAGAGTGGGGGCTGCTAGAACTGTCGGTTGTCCTGATGACAACTCAACTACTTGGCTTTGAAGAGCCCCCAACTCCGCACGGAGACTGCTAGTATCGGTCTTCTCTTCCATTCTCCCATTGAATCGACTCTTAAAACTATCTAGGCAAGCATGTAAAGCCTGAGCTGCTGGCTCTATCTCTGACTTGACCCATGGTTTAACTTTGTCCATCATGGCCTGAATCTTTCACTTAGCCATGGTCAATCGTTTAGCTAGATTTTGGAGGAAATCTTGTGGTACCAAAGTATATCCTACTTGTGCCTGAGTCTGCATGCTGGGTAGTGGTGCAGCTGAGGTGTTGGGAGCCGACTCTGAATGACTGGCATCTATAGACGGCGTCTCGCTTTGCTCCTGTGTAATGGAGACATTCACCTGTGCATCCCCTGTTGGCTGGGCTACTGGGATAGCTATGGGAATCCTGGATCTGCTTACCGGGTTCATCTCATCCCGGATAAGACCTATATCTATAATCCTTTGGCCTCCAATCAAGCGCTCGTCACCCCGTGGAATTCTGCCTCCATACATAATCTGAACACAAGACTCGGGAATGGGATAGTAGTGCTTACTCCCACCGCCTGGTCTCGTATCTCATCTTCTATGATCCTCGAAATATTGATGGGGTAACAAGACATGAGGCATGCCACCAAAGTTGCTGTGTTAGCACTCAGCTTGTTGTCATTGACCGTAGGCGCTAACCGATGGCGCACTAGTGTCTAGTAGGCTTTTGCTATGAAGTTCAGTGAATTCTTGATCACCTGCTTCCCACCTGTAACCTATTCAGCTTCATCTTTGTTCTCAACAATCACCCATGTTAGCCATTGTAGCTGCTTCTGTCGCTCCTACACACTCATGGATCTAATCTGCTTCATTGCCTCCACCTGGTAATCGTACTTTGGCATTATCCTGATAGGCACAAACTGTGGTCCGTACGATATTTGAGCAATGGTTTGCTCAGATATATCAACCACTCGACCTTGGACCATAACACTCTCCAGATGAGTATGCTCTTTTATCTTTTATCGTTCTTTTGCCTTTACCTCCATGGTGGCCAAGTAGTTGGCATAAAACTCCCGAACTATCTCTTCTGTGTACTGTGATGGAGTCTTGGCCATCCTCTCAAAACCATAGAAGCTAAAAATCCGCTTCATCTCCTCAACTTCGTTCAGTGTGGTTGTGAGGATCTGTGGATCTTCTTTGATGCTCCTCCATGGCTTATTCTTGGCGGTGAGAGAGATTCCTTGTTCATAAATTTCTTTGGCTCTCGGCACTCTCCACCGAATTGTATGGTTTGCTCTAGGTGGGGTATGCTCTTGTGCAACATCAGGAGCCTCCTCCTCTGACTCTTCACTGTCGCTTTCTTCTTCACTTTGGGTCTCTCCCAACCCTTCTTCAGCATTAGAGTCTCCCCTGACTTTTGTTGTTCCTCTCTAACTCCCTCCTCAGACTGGGGAGTTTAAGAGGATGTAGTAGTGGTTGCTTCAACTTGGGCCTTTGATTTTGCCCTAGTGGTTCTGGTTCCATCAGTGTCTGAGGTGTCTACTTGATACTCCTCAATTGAACCACTAGGTGAGTCTCCTTCCTTGTCAGACTCCGAGTTAGTTGTTTCATTAATCAGTCTCCTTCGGGCTTTTGTTTTATCTGCCCTGCGTTTGTATGTCATTGTACTTATAGAGAAAGAAGTTAGCATTCCGTTTTTGAAAAAGAAGAATAAGAAAGGAGATGTTCTGATTTTCATCACGAATCATCACTACGGGTCGTACCATAAAGGTACGACTTGTGAGAAGTCCAAGAATTACAACCATTTTTCAGTATGATTCGCAGGTACAACTCATACCACAAAGGCACGATCCGTACCTTGAGTCATCTGATGAAGCCCTGCATTGATATTGTTCTGAATTTTTCCATGACTTATGGTATGACTCATAGGTCGATTCCATGAGTCGTAAGAAGGACGTTTGTATGAGACCTTGTTCAGTTTGGTGGTACGAGTGCTCAGTATGACTCGTAGTAGATATCTACGATCCGTACTGTGCCTCATAACACTTCAAAATTTTCTTTTCTCAGTTTGCAAGGGTTCTTTTTCACATTTTAGGGTACTCAGTTTTCCCCCAGGTCTAGGCACGTCATTGAATCAATTTAACCCAAGCCCAATCCTTCCCTTTTTGACCTACTACCCGTAACTCATTAAGTTTCAAAACCTTAGTTCCTCAAGAATTTAGCATCTCTTTAGACGAAGAATAACATTATACAACACCCTGATCATTGTCTTTATTTTCAAAATAAAGTTGCGAACCTAGTGACTGACTCACAGGGGTTTTGACACCATCAATCTCAATATGTGACTCTTAGCAATGTTTAACACAACATACTTACTTGATTGATGCTTCATCAACTGTAAATGACAGTCTAGGGTTTTCAAAACTTGGGTCGAGCAAGAATTTTGCTTGATTCTTTCGGTGATGTTGAGTTACGGGTAGGGGAAGTGAGTGTGAGTGTGAGTCGTGTTTTTGAGTGCTTGAGCGTGGGAGAGGGTGTTTATAGGGTTTAAATAGGTAAAGGAAAATTTCAAACAATTTGGGCTGAGTCGAGTAAGATTGCCAGTTTTAACCCCTCACGACTCGTACCACGAGTCATAGGAAGTACCTATGGCTTGTCCCTTGGACTCGTATGCAACCCTGTTGAAGAAAACTTACCTTGCAACCTACGAATAAATCCTACAGCTCGTACTATCAAGGTATAATCCGTAGGATGAATCGTAAGTCAGGGCTTGTAATCAATTTTTTTTTGAACCTCACCACAACTGGTACTACGACCTATAGGATCTCATCACGGTCGTACTGAGAGCCGTAGCAACTGATGTTTTAGCCTCCTATTTTTACTTTCCCTACACACTGAGCACACATTAGTTCAATAACTTGGGTTTCCTCCCAAGAAGCGCTTGATTTAACGTCGCGGTACGACGTAGGTAGCTTGGTTACTCAGACTTCACCAATCTACCACTTGGGTTGCCTCCCAAGAGGTGCCTGATTTAACGTCGTGGCATGACGCAAATCTCTTTACTGCTCAGAATTTGTCAAGTGATTCATACTCATCCTCCAGTGCTGAGATCACACTAAATTCCTTGGGTTGCTTCATTGTCTTGCAGATGTTGAATGTGACCTCTTCTTGATTCAACCTAAACTTCAATAGGACAGCTTCCACATCTACTAGATCCCTCCCGGTCACAAGGAATGGTCACCCCAAAATGATGGGGACCTCATAATCAAGCTCTCAATACAAAAATCACAAAGTCTGCTGGAAATATAAATTTATCTACCTTTACAAGAACATCGATCAGGATGCCCACCGACTTCTTAACTATTCTATCAACCATCAGTAGTCACATGTTTGTCGCTGTAGGGGCTCCCAATCCTAATTTCTTGAATACAGCCAAGGGCATCAAATTAATGCTAGCTCCCAGATCATAGAGTGCCCTTGTGAACTCGACATTGTCAATCATACATGGTATAGTGAAGGCACCTAGGTCTTCCTTTTTCAATGCTAGGACCCTTGTAGCTATGGCACTACAGTGATGCACATTGTCAAGAGGCTCATAGCTCACAGATCTCTTCTTCGTCACCAGGTCCTTCATAAACTTTGCATATCCTGGCATTTTCTCTAACGCTTCGACCAATGATATGTTCACTTTTGGAACTTACCATTCTCCACCTTCTTCTTCATCCTTTTGGGAAATGGTGGTGGTGGTCGTGGGATAGCTTTATGCACTTGTGTTGCCCCTTGATCCATGTAAGGTTCCTTCTCACCCCTCGGGGCCTCTTGCAACTCACCAGTCTCTTTCTCAGCACTTGTATCATCATCCTCCATTATTCTCTCTTTCTTCCACTCAACTTAAACTAGAAACGGGGGGTCAACTGTGGTATTACCACTCCTAGTCATCACCGCCATACAATGTGTATCGTTCTTTGGATTTTGGATAGTGTTTGTATGTAGTGTACCCTTTTTTCCAGGGTTCATTGATACTGATAGTTTCCCAAGTTGATGTTCAATCTGCTTGATAACGGTAGAATGATATTCAACTTTCTGACCCATACTTGACTAGTCACCTTAGATCTCCTTTAGCTGATCATTAGTGGACCTCACCTTCTTCAACATCTCTGCCATCATTCTCTCCAACTTTGATTGCCCAGCCTCCCCTTATCGTGCATTGGGAGACACATAGAATCCGGCCCAGTCATTGCGGTATCCATCATTTCATCTCCAATCACCTTCGCGCTCACGACCTCGGCTCCTGTCTCTGAACCCGTTTCAGTTTTAGTTGTCTCTATACTTGTTCTGACCTTGATTTCCAGAACCTTGGCGCCAATTGTCTTGTCCATATGCTTGGGTGTTGGGTTGGAAACCTGCCACCTGGCTGTCCAAGAATTTGGCCTCCTCTTCATAATCAGAGTGATAAGCTCCTTACTCCCTTCCCTGAGTTCCCACTACATTGATCTGCTTGGCTCCGGCTACCGTAATACGCTTTGTCAGCAAGTCCAATGATGTGTGTATATGAGCTAACTCTTGGTCGCACTCTTCTTCTTTTCTTCATTGGTCTGCAGTCAAACCAACAGTATATGTGCCTGCCACTGCATCAACCTCCCTCTTATGCCAGGCCCTGTTTTTCTTAGTCACCCTATCAAGTATGGTGGCAGCTTGCTCCCAGGTGTGACTCATCAATTCTCCTCCAGCCATCATGTCTTCTATAACTTTGGTGCTATTATTGAGAGACTTGTAAAAAATTTCCAACAAACTATCATCTGGGATTTTCTGGTTAGGGCACTTGATCAACTTCTGTTTGAATCTCAACCAAGTTTCGTGAAGTGCCTCAGTTTTAATCATTGAAAATTATAGATCTCATCTTTTAGCTGCAACATCCTGGATGGGGGAAAGAATCTATCTAGAAAGGCCTATTTGAGCTCCCTCCAGTTTCTTATGGAGTCGTTGGGCAACTCCGATAACCACAAAGTAGCTTCCCCTAATAGAGAAAAAGGGAAGAGTCTAAGCCGTCTTACATCCTGGCTTACTCCGGGCAATGTGTACGCCTTGCATATTCTTATGAAGTTCATTAAGTGTAGGTTGGCGTCATCTGATGCGTGGCCATTGAACACCCTTTCATGTTTAGCAACTGAATCATGGTGCTCGTAATGTCAAATTTGGCCCCAGTAGGCAGTGGTGGTGGCACAATTGCTTCAGTTG
This sequence comes from Datura wrightii, assembly GCA_035772735.1. Classification (NCBI taxonomy): domain Eukaryota; kingdom Viridiplantae; phylum Streptophyta; class Magnoliopsida; order Solanales; family Solanaceae; genus Datura; species Datura wrightii. The sequence continues at coordinate 83,202,441 of JASDFA010000001.1, forward strand.
ACCTGACTTCATCAATGTCTGGGTCATCATCATCATCAAAGAACAGAGGGGAAAATCTATGAGCTCTGTTGCCCCGCCTCTGTCGAGCATTTACCACCTCATCTCTTTCATATTTCGCATGCTGTAGTGCAGCTTGCCAAGCTAGCTCGGCTTGCCTAACTTCTTCAACTATGTGGGCTTCTCTTTGCTCGTGGTTCTCCATTCTATGCAGTGTATTTCGATTTTTGTATTTAATGAAACAAGGGGATCTCCTCTACTCTGAGTGCTTGGCATTCACCAGAGAATAGACTGTGGGTATCAAAAATACAAAAATAAACATAATTAAGGAAATAACTACAAAAAAGTCAAATACAGGCTAATAACCCAGTCTCAGTCGTATGGACGCTACTTTTTGATAACGCTCAAACCACAACTCTTACTGATGTATGAAGCGTACATTGTCAATAAAGAACCCAACTAGAGGTTAGGGTCGAACCCACAGGGAATATGGGAGAACTAGATTATTGCTGGTAATTGAACTTGTGAGGTAGTTACTTCAAAATAGGGGGATTCTGAAGAAAATCAATAATAAAAGAAAGTATTAAAAATCTAGTGTTGAATCAATATTAAAGGATAACTAGGGTTTGTGTTCCCCATGGGTTCATAACTACTTTGGGTATACACTCGCGATTATCACCAATACTTACTTATAGAACTGACAACTTAGGTTCATTCAAACGACTGACCAGTCCCTATTGAATGACTATACTCAATCACTCGACCAAGTCTCATGAGCGGTTTCAAACTATCCGTTATCACTAAGTTCCAGATTTAACTATCCTGCGACCACAACTCAAGTTAATAGAATGATTATCAAAATCAAGGCTCCATTGTAATTCTCTTTTCCTAATCTCTACCTCTTAGTCCTAAGCAAGTAAAGAATTCGGGCATGTCCTAACGTTGTGCACCGTTAAGAAACGTTTAAGCATGAAGAGAATACAATATAAGTAGTTGTATTGGTTTTAAAATCACTTTTATGTAACCCTAGCTTGTTAATCCATCATGGTTCCCACAAGCCTAGCTATGGAGGTTTTAGCCTCTCATAGTTGTAAGGTTGTGAATTACATTCATGATTGAGAATAAAAATCAATACTTATAATAACGATTGAGAAAAAAACTTTCTTTAATTACTTCAACAAATCTTCAAGAACAAGTAGCAAGAATAAGATGAATTCAAGAAAAGGTTGATCACAAGTTAAATCAACTCAATTCTCCTAAAAATCTCTTCTCTAGTCTTTTCTCTTAGCCTCTATTATTGTCTATTCTTGTCTACCGTCTCTCTAGAAAAATAAAACCTAAAAAATATTTATACAGACATAAGAATCCTTTTCCTAGGCTAACATGATGAATTTTCATATCTGGTTCCGCAGTCGTCACGAGCCAACCTACGATCTGTAGCAGCATCCTATGACTCGTAGCTTCCAGTCGTACCTTGCATGGTTGGATGAATTTTGGCTAAGTGTTGGATCTAGGTATGATTTCTACCTCCATCCTATGATCCGTACTGAGCTCCCGTAGTTTGATTTTGAAACTTTGGAATTCTTTTGAAGTTCATCATGACAGTCATGGTACGACTCGTCCCTTCTTCCCGCGGGTCATACTTTCCTTCCGTAGCAAGAGTCAACATCTTATGAAAATTTTCTGGATCTTATCAAGACTTCATCACCAAGACTCGTACCAGCTTGGTACGACTCATACTGAGACTCATATATTGCATCTCTTCACCTTTATCCTTCTGCAACTTTTCATGGCCATCAGTACGACTCTTAGGTCCTTCCTACGGCTCATATTGTGGTCTGCAATATGAGCCTATTTTGCATCCTTCAGGATTTCTTTTGTAATTTTTAGGTCCAACACCAAATAATTATACAATCAAAGGAAAAGTGCCTTATATCCACATAAACATACCTAAGTTCATGCTATTTTCTTACTTTTGAGTGTCGAAAGTGCTGTAAATCCACAACACATCAGTCCTCCGAAATCGTCCCATAATTTCCCTATCAGTTTAGCCCTGATTTTTTGAATACGAATAAATTTTGTGTTATATTTCATTAATTTCACCTGGAATTATATCCATGTTGATTGTTCATATTATCTTCATCAGTTCCTAATTAAATTGCCAATGTTCATACAAAAGTGAATTGAAGCCCTAAATTCTTGCATGAAGATTGTTTGCTTGTTAATTCCCTATTTAGTGAGTGAAGTATGTTTTGGGATGAAATACGTTGTAATTCTTATTATATATACGATGAGCAAATATTCCATTGATAAGAATGATTTTAGCTTTGTCAGATGAGATTTCTTTAATTCTTGAGATTTTGCCATATTATGAAATTCCCATGTTGTTGGAATAAGTTGAGTTCTCTATTAGCTACTTAATAGTTCAGTTCAGTTAGAACGTAGGATCTATTCAGATCTATTAAAAATTTGTCAACTGATCAGTTTGACTTTAGTATTTTCTCGAGATGTCAGTGGTGCCTCCCAGTTATCAGAATCAGACTCAGAATCTAGTTTATTGGTCCATTAGGCGGTCATGAAATTTTAGATATATATATATATAGCTCTGACTAGCCCCAGGACCCCAGTTCAGTTACAGTTTGTTGTTAGACATTTATGACGCTTCCAGATAAGTAGCTCTGACTAGTCTAGAACCCAATTTCAGAATCTAGTCCAATAAGACTCTCAGACAGTTATATGTCCCTTACTAGTCTTGGACCCCTATTTCGAGCTATCATCTTAGTAGTTCAATATAGTTTTCCAATGGGAGTAGGACTTAGCACCGAGCGGACCGGGGTTCCAGCGCACCCAGATTTCCAAAACTACGTTGCCAGCATAGGTTATTATATTACTTGGCCTGATTAACCCTACACTTTTGTGATCACCCAGTTCATGCCTTTATACCCTGGCAAGGTATATTGGGTCCTAATGATGGAGTGTATATATTGGACTCCACATCTAGTTCACGTGGTTAAATGTCGGTTATAGACTCTCCCACTAGTTAGTCCAGTCTAGTTTAGAATAAGTAGCTCAGTTCAGTTTCAAATCTATCAGTTTAGCTCAGTTCACTCCAGTATCTCAGACTCAGAATTTTTAGACTTAGAGCATGTCTTTGACCATCAGACAGGGTCATCTTGACCATTTCAGTTTACATCAGTAGTTTAGTTCAGTTTACTTGTTGGTCATTGCATGTCATTTTAGTTCACACTTTGTATTTGTTATGCTTTCTCCCACTTACTCAGTACATTTAAAGTACTAACACATACTTTTATGCTGTATCGTTTCATGATACAACTACAGGTTTCCATATTCAGCAGCGTTAGCCGCCACAATTAGATCCTCCTCGACCGCAGTTGAAGTGTGAGTCCTCATCATTTTAGGGCCTTATTTCATTTTCTTATAGTTAGATTACGTTTTTATTTATACGTAGAGTTAGCTGGGGGCTTGTCCCAATAACTCATCAGTTAGAAGACTTTCAGACTACAAATGTTTAGATTTCTTATTTTAAGTTTTATCTTAAATTTCATAAAAATGCTTTTATGTTATTACTTCAAAAATTTTCGCTATGCATGTTTTACTCAGAATACTAGTGTATGATAGACCAGGGGTTGACTTGAGGTTACTTTTGACTTCCAGTACCGTGTTACATCCAGGGTGTAGGCTCGGGGCGTGACAAACTTGGTATCAGAGTACTAGGTTTAGAGTATCCTCGGAAAAGTATGAAAGCTGCATCGAGTAGAGTCCTTTTCATGGGTGTGAAGCGCGCCATACTTATGACGAGGAGGTTACGAGATGTTATTAGGAAAATTGTCTTTTGTTCATACTCCTTATCGTGCGTTAAAGCTCAATTCCAGAAATGCCCTTCTAACATGTTTGCACTATTTGGTTTTAGTGAACCATGCCTCCTAGACGCGAAATGGAAGAAGGGCTGGTAATGCCAACAAACCTGCCCCACCAGCTCTAGCAGCTCCTCAAGATGATTCGATATCTACCGCCGAATTTTAGGCGGTCATTCAATTGCTAGCCCAAATAGTCACCAACTAGGTGGACAAACAGGTGGTTCCAGTAGCCGCGAACGGGAATGCAGCAGCTGCGAGGGTGCGGGACTTTACCTGTATGAACCCTCCATCTTTTCAGGGATCAAAAGTAGGGGAGGATCCCCAGGAGTTCGTGGATGAGGTCAGGAAGATCACCCACATTATGGGTGTTAGCTCTTCTGAAAGTGCTGACCTAGCTTCCTACTAGCTAAAAAGGGTAGCTCAGGTCTAGCATGACCAGTGGAAAGAGGGGCCACCAACGGGAGCAAGACTAGTGGAGTGGGGAGAATTCCACACAACTTTCTTGGGCAGGTTTTTCCCTCGGGAGCTGAGAGAGGCAAGATGGCAGAGTTTATGAATTTGAGACAGGGCAATAGAAATGTGAAGGAGTATGCTCTGGAGTTTACTAGGCTGTCTAAGTATGCTCCAAAGATGGTAGCTGAACCTAGGGCATGCATGTTGAAATTTGTGAATGGGGTGTCGAATCTGGTCCTCAAGGAGCGTAGAACAGCGATGTTGATGAAGGATATGGACCTCTCCATCTTGATTGTCTACGCCCAGCAGATTGAGGCCGAAAAGCTGAAGGATATGGAGTGTAAGAACAAACAGGCAAGGACTAACCATTCAAATTTCAGCCATCAGAGGTCTAGCGGTAGTAGCCACCCACAGCAGCAGCAACAACAATAGTAGCTGAGAGCCCCAACACCCAGTTCAGCTAGCGCCCTAACCTTTCGGTCCCTCCAGGATCAGAGGGGTGGGTCATCTGTAACTTAGTCTTAGACTCACAGTACCGAGAACAAGTATCCATCTTACCCCAAGTGTGGTAGGAACCACCCGGGAGAGTGCCTTCAAGGATGAGATGGCTGTTTTGGGTGTGGACAACTTGAACACTAGCTTAGGGAGTGCCTGTCAGCAGGGCGAGGGAGATCACAATCTACCACATCATCAGCTCCAGTAGGCCGACCAGCTCAGCAGGCCAACACATCAGGCACAGATGGCGGTCAGTGCCAAAATTGTTTCTATGCTTTGTCTTCCCCTTAGGATCAGGAAAGCTCACTTGACGTAGTTACGAGTATGTTACGTCTCTTTCACCTAGACGTGTATTTCCTCCTAGATCTAGGAGCCGCTCTTTCATTCGTAACTCCTTATATAACAGTCCAATTCAACATCAGTCCAGAGGTCCTCTCAGAACCGTTCTCAGTCTCCACCCCAGTTGGCGAGTCAGTTAGAGCCAGCCAGGTGTATAGGAATTGCCCAGTCTTAGTCCTGAATAAATTCATTCCAGCTGATCTTGTAGAAATAGATATGGTCGACTTTGACCTTATTCTCGGCATGGATTGGTTACGCTCCTGCTATGCCTCAGTTGATTGCAGAAGTAGAGTTATCAAGTTCCAGTTTCCAAATGAACCAATGTTAGAATGGACGGGCAGTAGTTCAACGCCTAAGGGTAGGTTTATTTCCTACCTTAAGGCCCAGAAACTCATCTCCAAGGAATGTATATATCATCTATTTAGGGCCAAGGATTCCAACTCTGAGACCCCAACGATCCAGTTAGTCCCTGTGGTCAGTGAGTTCCCAAATGTTTTTCCTGAGGATCTTTTCGGAGTTCCCCCTGAACAGGAAATAGACTTCGAAATAGGTCTTCTCCCAGATACTCAGCCCGTCTCCATCCCTCCTTACAAAATGGCTCCAACTGAGCTTAAGGAGTTGAAGGAGCAACTGAAAGATATTCTTGACAAGGGTTTCATCAGACCCAACATCTCTCGCTGGGGTGCTCCAGTGCTATTTGTGCGTAAGAAAGATGGTACCCTCAGAATGTGCATATATACCGTCAGCTAAACAAGGTCACAGTTAAGAACAAGTACCCCTACCCAGAATTGATGACCTATTTAACCAACTTCGGGGAGCCTGTTGTTTCTCCAAAATTGATCTCAGATTAGGGTACCATCAGCTAAGGGTCAGAGAGTGTGATTGTCACGACCCAAACATTCACTCGGATCATAGACACGGGACAAGGACCTCTGAGAGACCTCAAATCGACCCATGACATGAGCATACATCTAATTAAATCATATGAGCAGAAGACTTAACATAAAGAATGTAATTATAACATAGCATAAGGGAAAAACAGTACTAGACTTACACAATACGGTGGAATACATCTTATAGTCTGACAAGCCTCTAAACATGAAGGGCGGATTGATGGGATAACTCCCCCAACTAATCCAACATCTAGAAACTGAAAGAAATAACATAGAGTATGAACATGCAGCCCTCGGAATATGAGGACTCACCAAGTGCACTGAGAGCAAGGCTGAAACTAGCTACGGGTGAGGATGAGCCTGAGAACTAAGACCTGTATCATGAAACGATACAACATAGAAAGTATGCGGTCAGTACGTGGAATGTACTGAGTATGCAAAATAAGTAAAATGAACATTTAAAACATATATAAAGTTCATAAAAGATCATAAGAGTAGGACAACATGCTCGTATCATAAATCATCATAATATATCATACGACTCAAGGTTTTCAAAATATTCATAACATAAACATAGTCATAATCATAATATAAGAGCTTTTATTAACATAACTTGAGCCAACATACGTAATCATAACATGCATAAATCATAAGGAACAGTGAGAGATTCTCTTAACCGACATACCTCACATGAGCACACATGAAGCCCGACTTGTCGTCCTAGTCGGGAGGGTGTTCGTATCTTGCCAAGGGTAGGAACCATGAAGGGAGTGATCACACATGAAAAAGGGCCATTTGAGCCAGGGACAAACATGAAAGGGGTCCCAACATACCTATAGTGGCACGTAGTTCATGAGATCTGGGGCTTAATCGTGTGCCCCGAACCTACTCGGTGTTCAATACTACTCCCAAAATATATATAGTGCTCATAATAATGCATACATGAGTTCATGGTCTAGTTAAATCATGATAATCATAAACATGGTTGAACATATGTGAACTAGCCAAGACTTGAGGCCCGTAGGTCGGCCAAAACATAATTCATGATTAATAAGATCCATACATACTTGTAAATCATGCATATAACTTAAATTCCATAAGATCATAATAGATAACATCATAAATTTATAATTTAATCCATAATACATGCTGGGCTTGTCAATAACTTCAACGTATCAATGGATCATAAATCGATTCATCATGGGGCATACATAATCAATCTTAATTGTTTGGAAATTAAAAATCCACAATATTATAATCATTTTAAATCTCAAAAGATGATCAAAATCAGTAGATTATGATAATATTTCAAAAATAAAAAAACCTATAATTTAATCAATAGATTTTTTGTAAATCAAATACAAAATCCCATGAGTTTTTAAGTAAATTTGAGTAAAATCATAGAATAGGAATATGGGTCTGGAAGAAGTTACCCATTGAAGACCTAACATACCTGGGATTATCAACTTCTAACCCTCGTTAAAAGCCCAAGAATGTAATTGAAAGAATTGAGGTGAAAAGCTTGAAATCTCCCTTAGATCACTTTTCAAAATCCTTGCATGCATGAATGAGAGTCTAGGAAGGTTTATTTTCTTAAAAACCCAGCTTTCCCAGCCAAAACGCCGTTGTTTAGGGCCTTATATTGTGAAAAAGTCAAAAATACCCTTAATGAATCTGCCCTGAAAACTGGCCATATGGAATCTAGGGGTGGTACCAACGGGTCGTGGGAACCACTAACGACCCGTCATGTTCCTCGTTGTATACACTGCTGATGACCCATTCTCGGAATCAAATAATGGACAGTTAGGACAACCCATCCCTTCAACCCACAATTTGTTACATTGCCTCTAGCTAGCCCCCTGAAGCTTGGCATCTCATCTCCTAACGGGTCACACCATGACCCGTCACTACAAACAACGAATCATTGTTTCCCCCCGTCGAGTCCACTGGAAATAACTAAAACTTAAACAACGACCACCTCCAATGATTTGTGGCTTCTCTTAAGGGGTTCTTGGGTCTCCCAATGTATACCGCCTAATGAACCCAACTCCTTCCCAAGACTGCTAATGACGACTCATTTCCTAAAACGAGTCGTCATGTCTCCCATGGTTTGCACTATCACTCAGCTTGAACCTAACCATGACTTATTACAACGACCCGTGGTATGACACCATGAGTCATACCGTGGCCCGTCCTGAGATGTTTTCCCCCATTTTCTGCAGTTTTCAAATTTTCACTTTCGGGTCTACTCGTGCTCTCTTTCGGAGTATTACAATATCTCCCCCTATGGAACATTCATCCTCAAATGTTAGAGACAAGCAGAAATCAGAGACACACAATTATCATAGCCATATACTGATCATTTTAACCAAAATTTTGTACGGAATGACTACCTCCGAATAGAACCACAAGATGAAACTGATCTCATACTTCACATACACATTCATACACATAGAATAAACTTGCACAAATGAACTGAATATGGAAACTAGATAGAGTCATAGAGTAAAATTGGTACCTCAAGTCAGAACTGAGCCAATAGAGAATAATTGTGGGTATTTAGCCATCATATCTACTTCGACTTCCCAAGTAGCTCCCTCAACATGCTGGTTTCTCTATAGAACCTTAACTGAGGCTACTTCCTTGTTCCTTAGCTTGCGGACTTGATGATCCAATGTTTTCACCGGAACTTCTTCATAGCTGAGGCTGTCTTTCACACCAATACTGTCAACCGGAACCACTAAAGCTGGATCTCAAAAATATTTCTTCAAAAGCGACACATGAAACACGGGATGTATTGAAGATAACTATGATGGCAAATCCAACTCATACGCCACCTTACCAATTCTTCTCACCACTTGGTAAGGGACAACATATCGGGGGCTTAGTTTCTCTTTCTTTCCAAACCGCATAACTCCCTTCATGGGAGATACCTTGAGAAATACCTAGTGATCCACATGAAACTCCAAATCCCTTCTCCTCACATCAGCATACGACTTCTAGCGACTTTGAGCAGTTTTCAACTGGTCCCTTACAAACTAGACCTTTACCATGGCCTCATGAACCGAATCAGGTCCTATCATGGTTGCCTCTCCAACCTCAAACCATCCGATGGGCGATCTACACCTTCGCCTGTAAAGAGCCTAGAATGGTGCCATCTGGATACTAGAGTGATAACTGTTGTTATAAGCAAACTTAATCAAGGGAAAATGATCATCCCAAACACCTTTAAAATCCATAACACATGCCCTCAACATTTCCTCAAGGGTCTGGATTGTTCATTCGGCTTGACCATCCGTTTGCAAATGAAAGGCTGTGCTGAGCTTGACTTGAGTCCCAAGTCCCTTCTGCAAAGACCACCAGAACTGGGAGGTAAACTGAGTACCTCGGTCTGAAATAATAGACAAGGGCACACCATGAAGTTGAACTAACTCCTGAATATACAATTTGGCATAATCATCTGCTGTATCCGTGGTCTTGACCGGTAGAAAATGTGCAGCCTTAGTTAACCTGTCTACCACCACCCAAATAGAATCATAGTGTCGTCGAGTATGAGGTAGGCCTGTAATGAAATCCATATTAATCTCTTTCCACTTCCATGTGGGAATGCTAATATCCTGAAGTACACCTCCCGGCTTTGATGCTCGACCTTCACTTGCTAACAGTTTGAATTTGGCTACGAACTCCGCAATATCCTTCTTCATACCATCCCACTAATAGATTTCTCGCAAGTCTCGATACATCTTCATAGATTCCGAATGGATAGAATATCTAGTACCATGTGCCTCATGCAATATCCGAACTCTCAAATTATCAACTTTCGGGACATATAGCCAACCCTGGTATCATAGAACACCATCTCCCCCTTGATAGAAAACCTCCACCTTCTGACTCCGTATCGCTTCCTTCAACTTCCTTAAGATTGGATCCTCATCTTGCTTAGATTCGGCATCAACCACTAGGGATAATTCTCAATCAATCTGCACAACAACGCCGCCATCGATTGAGTTGATTAATCTAACTCCCAACCTTGCATGTCGGTGGACATCTTTCACCAACTCCTTCTTTCCCTCATCCACGTGGGAAACACAAGAGCCTATTAAGTGCATCCACAACCACATTATCCTTGCCTGGGTGGTAAAGAACACTCATATCGTAGTCCTTTAACAACTCCAACCACCTTCTTTGCCGAAGATTGAGATCTTTATGCGTGACCACAAATTGCAAGCTCTTGTGATCCATGAATACATCCATGTTGACTCCATACAAGTAATGCTGCCATTTCTTCAATGCAAACACCACCTCGGCCAACTCAAGATCATGGGTCAGGTAATTCTTTTCGTGAACTTTCAGCTATCTTGAGGCATATGCTATCACTTTCCCACACCGTATCAACACACACCCTAGTACAACTCTCAAAGCATCACAATATACAACAAAACCATCGGTACCCTCAGGTAAAGTCAACACTGGTGTTGAAGTGAGTCGGGTCTTCAATTCCTGGAAGCTTTTCTAACATTCCTCTAACCATTGGAACTTTATCTTTTTCTGAGTCAACCTGGTCAATGGGGCTGCAATTGATGAAAATCCCTCGACAAATCTCCGATAGTATCCTACTAATCCCAAGAAACTCTAAATTTCTGAAGAATTCACTGGTCTGGGCCAATTCTTCTCTGCTTCGATTTTCTGCGAGTCTATCTTTATACCCTTACTTGATACCACGTGACCCAGAAATGCCACCGAGTCTAGAAAAAATTCACACTTTGTAAACTTTGCATACAACTGACGATCCTTAAGGGTTTGCAGCACTATCCTCAAATGAGCGACATGCTCCTCCTTGCTCCGGGAGTATATAAGAATATCATCAACGAATACGATCACGAACATGTCCAGATATTACTTGAACACCTATTCATCAGGTTCATAGAAGCTGTAGGAGCATTGGTTAGTCCAAAAGATATAACTATAAACTTATGTTGGCCATACCGGGTTCTGAAGGCTATCTTTGGAATATCACACTGCCAAATTCTGAGCAGGTGATATCCGGACCTGAGATTTATCTTTGAGAAACACCTAGCACCCTGGAGCTAGTCAAATAAATCATCAATCCTAGGCAAGGGGTACTTGTTCTTGACGGTGACCTTATTAAGCTACCGATAGTCAATACACATCCGAAGGGATCCATCCTTCTTTCAAACAAATAGAACCGGTGCACCCCATAGAGACTTGCTTGGTCTAATGAAAACTTTATCCAACAAATCCTTCAACTATTCTTTCAATTCTTTTAGCTCGGCTGGAGCCATCCTGTAAGGAGGGATGGAGATAGGATGTGTATCAGGCAATAGATCAATACCGAAATCAATTTTCCTCTCCGTAGGAACACCTGGAAAATCATCGTGGAAAACCTCCTGGTATTCACACACCACTGGAACTAACTGAATAGTCGGGGTCTCGGATTCCACATCCTTAACCTTAACTAGGTGGTACATACAACCCTTAGAGATCACTTTTCTGGCCTTAAGATATGAGACAAATCGACCGACTGGTACAGTTGAATTACCCTTCCACTTCAAAACTGACTCACTTGGAAATCGAAATTCCACCGCACGGATCATACAATTAATCGAAGCATAACATGCAAAAAACCAATCCATACCCAAGATGATATCAAAGTCAGTCATGGCCAACTCCACTAAGTCTGTGAAGGTAACCTTATGCAACACTGTGATGGGGAAATCCCTATATACCCTCCTAGGTACCACTGATTCGCCGATTGAAGTAGATACGGAGAACGGTTCTGACAGAATTTCAGGACTAACTCCAAAACTACTAGCAATATAAGGGGTCACAAAAGACAAAGTAGCTCCAGGATCTAACAAGGCATAAGCATCAATATGGAAGACTTGCAACATACCCGTGACCATATCTAGCGACGCCTCCTGCTCCTGGCAGGGTACTAGGGCATAAAATCGGTTTTGGCGTTGACCTCCTGCTGAACTAGTGGAAGCACCCTGCTATAGGGGTCGTGATGCCGGAGTGGTAGAATTGGCTACAGGGAAATCTCTGATCTTGTGTCCGGGTTTGCCACACCCAAAACAAGCATCCACACTGACCAGGCACCTCCCGGGATGATTTTTTCCGCATCTCGCATAAGTCGAGAAAGTGCGCTCTACATGCATGCTATTGTGATCCCTCAAGCCTGTAGCCCTGCCCCTCTAGTCTCCCCTGAACCTGGATGGTGTGCTGGCCGATGATGGAGCTGGAGCAATGTACCTGTGCTGGGACTGCTGACGTGGTCCACCTCCTGACCTAGCCTGAGAAACCCCGTAGCTGTCGGTCCTGGCCCTCTTGGCTTCTCTTTGCCTCCTATAGACCGTCTCCATCTACTGTGCATGCATTACAATCCGGGGAAAGTCAATGTCCCTGTGAAGCATGGAAATCCGACAATCCTTGTCTAAGTAATCTGCTACTTCATGCACCAAACGGCTCAGCCGAGCCTGCTGATCCGCTACTAACTCTAGAGCATATTTAGATAACTGAGTGAACTCCAAGGCATACTCCTGGACAGACATGTTACGCTGCTTTAGATTAACAAACTCAACTTCCTTAATCTCCCTCATCTCCAGAGGGAAGAACCGATCCATGAATGCAGTGTGAAACTCATACCAACTGATTGGGCCTGCACCCGCTGCGCTGACATCTCTCCATCGCTTATACCATATATGTGCTACCCCCTTGAGCTGATAGGAGGTCAAATCAACGTATTCCCCATTTTTCACCCCCATAACCTGGGTGATCTTCAAAATCTCCTCAATGAAGTCATGTGGGTCCTCGTCTACCTTCAACCCCGTGAATTCTGGGGGGCTCATCCTCAAGAAGTCCCTTGCCCTAGACGCTGCCGCATTCCCATTTTGCGGATAATGTGCCACAGTCTAATTTTGAACTTGAGCTTTCATGGCCTGTGCCAACATCTGAATCGCCACCCTAAACTTCTCGTGGGCGGCTGGCTCTAGTAAATGCTCCTCGTGAATGGGTGGAGCTGGCTGATGCTCACCATCATGGGCACCCTCATGATCATTACCATTTCCATTTCTCTTGGAATTAACTCGACATGGATGCATCATTCTGCAAACGCAAATAACATAAATTAGAAGAGTAAAGGACGTTCATCTCACGACATAGATCATGAAAGAAGGGAACATTTTCTAAACGTCTAGTAGCCTCTTCGTCATAAGTGTGTCGCACTTCACACCCATGAAAAAGAATCTATTTAACACGACTTTCAAACTCCCTAGGACACATAAACCTAGGGCTCTGATACCAAGTTTGTCACAACCCAAACGTACACTCGGATCATAGACACGAGACAAGGAGACCCGAGAGACCCCAAGTCGACCCATGGCACAAGAATACATCTAATTCAATCACATGAGCAGAATAATTAACATAAAGAACATAATTATAACATAGCATAACGGAGAAATAGTACTAGACTTATACAATACGATGGAATACGTCTTATAGTCTGATAAACCTCTAAACATGAAGGGCAGATTGATGGGACAACTTTTCAACTAATCCAACATCTAGAAACTAAAAGAAATAACATAGAGTATGAACATGCAACCCTTGGAACATGAGGACTCACCAAGTGCACTAAGAGCAAGGGTGAAACTAGCTATGGGTGAGGATGAGCCTGAGAACTGAGACCTGTATCATAAAATGATACAACATAAAAAGTATGCGGTCAGTACGTGGAATGTACTGAGTATGCAAGATAAGTAAAATTAACATTTAAAACATATATAAAGTTCATAAAAGATTATAAGAGTAGGACAACACGCTTGTAACGTAAATCATCATAACATATCATATGGCTCAAGGTTTTCAAACATTCATAACATAAACATAGTCATAATCATAATATAAGAGCTTTGCTTAACATAACTTGAGCCAACATACGTAATCATAACATGCATAAATCATGAGGAACAATGGGAGATTCTCTTAACCGACATACCTCACATGAGCACATATGAAGCCGACTTGTAGCCCTAGCCGGGAGGGTGTTCGTACCTTGACAAGGTTAGGAACCATGAAGGGCATGATCACACATGACAAAGGGCCATTTGGGCCAGGGACAAACATGAAAGGGGTCCTAACATACCTACGGTGGCACATAGTTCATGAGATCCGGGGCTTAATCGTGAGCCCCGAACCTACTTGGTGTTTGATACTACTCCCAAAACTTATATAGTTCTCATAATAATGCATACATGAGTTCATGGTCTTGTTAAATCATGATAATCATAAACATGGTTGAACATAAGTGAACTAGCCATGACTTGAGGCCCATGGGTTGGCCAAAGCGTAATTCATGATTAATAAGATCCATACATACTTGTAAATCATACATATAGCTTAAATTACATAAGATCATAGTAGATAACATCATAACTTTATAATTTAATTCATACATTCTGCGTTTATCAAAAATATCAATGGATCAATGGATCATAAATCGATTCATCACGGGGCATACATAATCAAGCTTAATTGATTGGAAATTAAAAATCCACAATATTATAATCAATTTAAATCTCAAAAGATGATCAAAGTAAGTAGATTATGATAATATTTCAAAAATCACAAAACCATAATTTAATCAATAGATTTATCAAATACAAAACCCCATGAGTTTTTAACTAAATTTGAGTAAAATCATAGAGTAGGAACATGGGTGTGGAAGAATCCACCCATTGAAGACCTTACATACCTGGTATTATCAACTTCTAACCCTCCTTAAAAGCCCAAGAATGAAATTGAAAGAATTGAGGTGAAAAAGCTTGAAATCTCCCTTAAATCACTTGTCAAAATCTTGCATGCATGAATGAGAGTTTAGGAAGGTTTATTTTCTTAAAAACCCCATGACAAAACAATGTAATTTAGGGACTTATATCGTGAAAAAGTCAAAAATATCCTTAATGAATCTGCCTTGAAAACTGGCCGGATGGAACCCATGGGTGGTACCAACGGGTCATGGGAACCGCTAACGACCCATCGTGTCCCTCGTTGTATATACTACTGATGATCCATTCTCGGAATCAAACAATAGATAGTTAGGATGACCCGTCCCTTCAACCCATGACTCGTTACATTGCCCTTGGTTAGCGCCCAAAACCTTGGCATCTCATCTCCTAACGAGTCACACCACGACCTGTCACTACAAACAACGAATTGTTGTTCCCCCCATCGAGTCCATTGGAAATACTTAAACTCAAACAACAACCACCTCCAATGACTTGTGGCTTCTCCTAACGGGTCGTTGGGTCTCCCGTTGTATGCCACCTGATGAACCTAACTCCATCCCATGATTGCTAACAAGGACTCATTGTTTCCCACAATGAGTAGTCATGTCTGCTGTGGTTTGCACTGTCACCCAGCCTGAACCTAACCACGACTCATTACAACGACCCATGGTATGAAACCATGAGTTATACCTTGGGCCGTCCTGAGATGTTTTCCCCTATTTTATGCAGTTTTCAATTTTTCACTTTCGGGTCTACTCCTACGCACTTTCATGGTATTACAGTGACATATCGAAAACAATATTTCGAGCTCGATATGGTCACTACGAGTTTGTGGTGATGTCCTTTGGGTTAATAAATGCCCCAGTAGCCTTCATGGACTTAATGAATAGAGTATTCAAGTAGTATCTGGATATGTTCATCATTGTATTTATCGATGACATTCCAGTATACTCCAGAAATGAGGAAGAGCATGCCAACCACATAAGATTAGCATTACAGACACTCAGGGACCGCCAGTTATTCGCGAAGTTCAGCAAGTGCGAATTTTGGTTAAAGTCTGTGACTTTATTAGGTAATGTGGTCTCAGGTGAAGGAATATAAGTAGACCCTTACAAGATAGCATCAGTAAAGGATTGTCCTAGACCTACCTCTCATATTGAAATCAGGAGTTTCCTGGGCTTAAGCGGGTTATTACCGACGGTTTGTGGAAGGTTTCTCCTCTATAGCATCTCCTCTGACTAAGTTAACTCAAAAAAAGGTGAAATTTCAGTGGCAGGATGAGTGTGAAAAGAGTTTCCAGGTGTTGAAAACTCAACTCACTACTGCTCCAGTTTTGACCCTGCCAGAAGGAACAGATGGGTTGGTTGTTTATTGTGATGCTTCTAGAGTTGGACTCGGATGCGTCCTGATGCAGCGGGGCAAAGTGATAGCCTACACCTCCAGACAACTCAAAGTTCATGAGAACTATCCAACTCATGACTTGGAGTTGGCAGTGGTGGCGTTTGCGCTATAAATTTGGAGACATTACTTATATGGAGCTCACGTGGATGTGTTTACATATCATAAGAGTCTTCAGTACGAGCTAACTCATAAGGACCTAAACTGCATCACAGAAGGTGGTTGGAGTTTCTAAAAGATTATGACATGAGTGTGCTGTATCACCCGAGCAATGCCAATATGGTGGCTGACGCCCTAAGCAAACGCTCTATAGGGAGTGTGTCTCATATTGAGGAAGGCAAAAAGGAGTTAGCGAGGGATGTTCACAAACTAGCTCGGTTAGGGGTGCAGTTGGTGGATTGAGTCGAAGGTGGTGTGGTAATGCAAAGTGGGTCAGATTCATCTTTGGTAGTTGAAGTTAAGTCCAGGTAAGATGAAGATCTAGTTCTACTTAAACTTAGAGAAGCAGTTCTTAAGAAGGAGGTGTAGGCGTTCTCCAAAGGGGGAGATGGTGTGCTCCGTTATCAGGGAAGATCGTGTGTATCGAATGTTGGTGAATTGACATAGCAGATACTGGCTGAGGCACACAGCTCGAGATACTCCATTCACCCTGGTGCTACTAAAATGTACCGCGATCTGCGGGATATTTACTGGTGGAATGACATGAAAAGAGACATTGCTGAATTTGTAGCCAAGTGCCCGAACTGCCAGCAAGTCAAGGTGGAGCATCAAAGACTATGAGGTATGACTCAAGATATAAATATATCCACATGGAAGTTGGAGGAAGTAAATATGGATTTCATTATGGGTCTACCTCAGATTCGCCGGCAGCATGACTCAATCTGGGTAGTAGTAGATCGGATGACTAAGTCAGCTCATTTCCTCCCAGTTAAAACCACAGACTCAAATGACTATTCCAAACTTTATATCTAAGAGTTAGTCAGACTCCATGGGGGTGCTTTTGGCTATCATTTCAGACAGGGGAATGCAGTTCACCTCACACTTCTGGAAGTCCTTTCAGAAGGGACTAGGCACTCAGGTCAAGCTCAGCACTGCTTTTCACCAGCAGACCGATGGGCAAGCTGAGTGGACTATTCAGACCCTATGCTAAGAGCGTGTGCGATCAATTTTAAGGGTAATTTGGACGACCATTTGCCTCTTATCGGGTTTGCGTACAACAACAACTACCACTTTAACATTCAGATGGCCCCATTTGAAGCATTCTATGGGAGAAGGTTTAGATCTCCTATAGGGTTGTTCGAGGCTGGTAAAGCTACCTTGATAGGGCCAGACTCAGTTCGCGAGGCAGTGTAGAAAGTTCAGCTCATCCGAGAAAGGTTGAAAACAACTCAGAGCCGTCAGAAATCTTATGCCGATGTATAGAGAAGAGAGTTGGAGTTTGCAGTTGATGACTGGGTTTACCTAAAGATTTTGCCCATGAAAGGGGTGATGAGGTTTGGAAAGAAGGGAAAGATCAGTCTGAGGTATGTGGGACCCTATAGGATTTTGAGGCGGATTGGCAATGTAGCCTATGAGCTAGAATTACCTTCAGAACTAGCAGTTATACACCCAGTTTTCCATGTGTCACTTTTGAAGAAGTGCATCGGAGATCCAACCTCAGTTGTGCCATTGGACAGTGTGGGAATAAGTGATATTCTCATATAAGGAGGTGCTAGTACAGATCCTTGACCGATATGTTCGTAAGCTAAGGAATAAGGAAATAGCTTCTATCAAGGTCTTATGGAGAAATCAGCAGGTTGAGGGAGCTATGTGGGAGGCTGAAGAAGATATGATGGCCAAATACCCGCACTTGTTCTCTGCCGACTCTGTTGTAGCTTAAAATGTATGTTTTTTCTTAGGACCTGATTTAGTTGTTGAATTCAATTCATGTTTGTAAGTTTCTTTTACAACTTTGGATGTATGTATGAAAGTAAATTCAGTTCAATTATGTATTTTGAAATGGAGGTAGTCATTCTGTCAGTTTTGGAGTTAAATGAGAAGTATCTGGAAATTTTGATTGATATTCTCTACTTTCCTGTGTGTTTTCTAATATTCGAAGATGAATGTTTCCAAGGGGAGATATTGTAATGCCCCGGAAACTCAAAAACTAGATCTGGAACTTAAATCAGAAAATCTGGAAAATTTGAAGAAATGCTACAGGATGACTCACCTAATAGGTTGTTATGAGACCCAACGACTCGTAAGGTCAGTCATGGGAAGGGGAAATAGAAGTGTAAAGTGAGAAGAAGTTTACCCAATGAGAGACTTCACGAGTCGTGGTCTCTGACCACGACCCATTAGGTCTCTCATGGTCAGGCCTAAATTAGGAATTTATTAAGTGGGTAGTGTACTTGACAGATGGTAACCACGATTCGTGGTCACCTGTAACGACTCATTGTATCCCCTGTTACCAGCCTTAGTCAGTTGTTAGGCAGTGTACCTAACGAGCGTCACCACGAGTCGTCATCAATGACAACGACTCATTAAGTGACTCGTTACCAAGTGTAGTATTGGATCTTCAGAAGTGAGGCGGTGTGGTCCACGACTGGTGACCACGAGTTACCATAACTCGTTAGGTCCCTCGTGGTAACCTACAGAGAAACCTGGGCAGTATACCCAATGGGTGTGACCACGAGTCGTAGTCAGTCACCACGACCGTTAGGTCACCTGGCAATTTTTCCCACCTATTTTTTAAGTGCTATTTAGTAATTTTCTATTCTCCTAGACTCTAAACTACGTTGTTTTGGGATTATTTTGAAGGGATTTAGAGGGGTTAAATGGTTTTCCCCTCATTTCCACTCAGATTTTCAGGTAATTTGTGTAAGTATTCTCTCAAGAGCTCTCAAGCAAGGTCTAGGGTTCCTCACCAATTGCAACCATTCAAGCTTTTTTCTCCAGGGAAATTTAGTCAGATATATGGGAATTCAACAAGGGAATTGTTCTTCCCTTGTGTCCCCCAAAATCCTCCCATAATTTCCCTATCAGTTTAGCCCTGAGTTTTCGAATACAAATAAATTTTGTGTTATATTTCGTTAATTTCACCTGGAATAATATCCATGCATCAATTCCTAATTAAATTGCCAATGTTCATACAAAAGTGCATTGAAGCCCTAAATTCTCGCATGAAGATTGTTTGCTTGTTAATTCCCCATTTAGTGAATGAAGTATGTTTTGGGCTGCAATTCCTTGTAATTCTTATTATATATATGATGAGCAAATATTCCATTGATAAGAATGATTTTAGCTTTGTCAGATGAGATTTCTTTAATTCTTGAGATTTTTCCATATTATGGAATTCCCGTGTTGTTGGAATGAGTTGAGTTCTCTATTAGCTGCTTAATAGTTCAGTTCAGTTAGAACGTAGAATCTCTTCAGAACTATTCAAAAATTTTCAACTGATCAGTGTGACTTCAGTCTTTTCCCGAGGTGTCAGTGGTGCCTCCCAGATATCAGAATCAGACTCAAAATTTAGTTTATTGGTCCATTAGGCAGTCATGACATATTATATATATATACATACATACATACATATATATATATATATATATATATATATACACTCTAACCAGCCCCAGGACCCCAATTCAGTTGCACTTTGTTCTTAGACGGGTACGATGCTTCTAGATAAGCAGCTCTGACCAGTCTAGAACCCAGTTTTAGAATCTAGTCCGCTAAGACTCTCTAGGTACTTTCAGTTATATGTCACTGACTAGTCTTGTCCCTAGTTTCAAGCTTTCAATTTAGTAGTTTAGTATAGGTTTCCAGCAAGAGTAGGACTTAGCACCGAGTGAGCTAGGGTTCCAGTGCACCCAGGTTCCCAGAACTACGTAGCCAGCGTAGGTTACAGTATTACTTGGCCTAATTCGCCCCAGACTTTTGTGATCACCCAGTTCATGCCTTTATACCTTGGCAAGGTATATTGGGTCCTACCAGTGTGGTGTGTACATCGGACTCCACATCTAGCTCACGTGGTTATATGTCGGTTATAAACTCTCCCACTGTCATTCCAGTTCAGTCTACAATAAACAACTAAGTTCAGTTCCAGATCTATCAATTTAGCTCAGTTTAGTCCGGTATTTCAGACTCATAATATTTTGACTTAGGGCATGTCTTTGACCATCAGACAGGGTCATCTTGACCATTTCAGTTTACATCAGTATTCCAGGTCAGTTTATTTGTTAGTCATTGCATGCCATTTCAATTCAGACTTTGTATTTGGGTTATGCTTTCTCCCACTTACTCAGTATATTCAATGTACTAATGCATACTTTTATACTGTATCATTTCATGATATAGATGCAGGTTCCCAGACTCAGCAGCGTTAGCCGCCACGATTCAGATCCTCCTCGGCCGCAGTTGATGCGTGAGCCCTTATCATTTGAGGGCCTTATTTCATTTTCTTACAGTTAGATTACAATTTTTATTTAGACTTAGAGTTAGCTGGGGGCTTGTCCCAGTAACTCATCAGTTAGAAGGCTTTCAGACTGAGATGTTTAGATTTTATGTTGTAAGTTATATCTTAAATTTCATAAAAATGCTTTTATGTTATTACTTCAAATTTCAGCTGTGCATGTTTGCTCCGAATACCAGTGTATGATAGACCAGGGGTTGACTTGGGGTCACTTGTGACTTCAAGTACCGTGTTACGTCTAGGGTGTAGGCTCGGGGTATGACAGTTATTGGGAGCAACGAGTCGTTATAAGTGTCTATTCGGGGGAATTCTAGGACAAGGGATGTGGTGATGACGACTGGCAGCGACGAGTTGTTGGAGCTTGTAATGACTTGTCCTGTCCGGTCATTATAGGAGGCATGAGAGAAGAATTAGGGATGAGACAACGAGAGGAACGACGACTCATGGGAGCTTGTAATGATCCATTGGATCGATCGTGGTCTCTCCCAGTGCAGATTTTCCAGATTACTCATTAAGGATATTTTTGTCATTCAAAGCCCTAGGATCCTAAACTACATCGTTTTGAGCTCTGAAAAGTGTGCTTTAAGAAGGGTAAGTTCACTATAAGCCTAATCTATTCCATGCATACAACCTAGAGCCTTCCTTAAAGATCATGTTTTAGAGATTTCATCAAAGTCTCTTCAATTTCCTTTGGGCTTTCAAGTTGGAGTGTGAATTCAGTTTACCCAGGTATGTGAGGCTCTGAATGGGAGTTTCTTTCACTCTCATGCCCTAAATTTCTCTCAATTCTATGGATTTCAATTCTAGATTCAAGTTTCATGATATATAAGGTTTATTTCAATTCTTGTGAATATGATCCGTCTATGGCTAAATTCCTTTCATGTATTAAATTATGTTTTTTGACTATTTTGAATATAATGTATATATTTGAATTTAAATCAAATATTTCCTAATAATGTATGTTTTATGAAAAGTCAAGTTATGATTTCATTAAGATCTTTATCTTAATTAGCCTTATTATGATTTATGCTTTATGATATGATTTCTCTCAAGTGCTTATCATGAATTTATCAAATGTAATTATATTATGAGTTGGTAATTTACCAACTCATTAGACTCTAAAGTTTGAGTTTTTGCTTAGTTCTCGAGTTGATTAGTTGGATTTTATGCCCTTTTTGCTTTTATTTATGTGCAGGCGCTTGAGTTTTAAGAAAAGAGATAAAATGAGGGTAAAATGGAGGAAATGAGCAGAAGTGACGAAACGCAGGTGTTAACCGGAGAAATGCCGGTTAAGAAGATGAAGGTCACTGCCTAGAAAGAGGAATGCCACCAGCAGTTCACGAGTCACCTGTGGTGAAACATTGGTTCAGATGCCGAATGACACTAAAAAAAGTTTGGAATTAATATTTAAGGTCTGGCGGTTCACGGATTGTCATCGGCAAAACGTCGGGTGAACCGCCAAAGTTCACTGATACTAACTGAAGTAAGAAGACCAAGAAGCCGGCGGTTCACAGATTTCATCAACGAACTGCTGGTGCCTTCGCCGGTTCTAGAGCGATGCTATTAAGGGTAAAATTGTCCATTGTTGAAAAAGGAAGGAAAGGTACCCTGCTTTTCAGGGTATAAATAGAAAAAGAAGTACATTGCAGAGGGAGAAGAAAAAGAGGGAGAAGATAGAGATATTGAGAGATAAGCCAAGTACACATCACATCATCATTCCTTTTTAGCTGAAGACCATTTTTAGCTAAGAAAAGGGGATTTTGATTGAAAGTTGTAAATGATACTCTGCTCTCTTTTCTTCTTTGTTATTATTTAGTTTCAGCTGTAGTTGAAGGATAATTGTGCTTTTGAGTTATCTACTCTTCTTATTAAATTCAATGATGCTTTTGATGATTGTGTTTTTAAATTTCTTAACTATGAGTAGCTAAAATCATTAACTAGAAATGTGTGATGATGAATACTTAATTGGATTGGGTATTGCTAGAGTTAACTTCTTAATGTTCAATTAAGTGTAAATCTATTAGATTCCTTTCAATCTATTAATGAAGATCCATTGATGATGATATGAGTCTATCTATACTTGCTTAATTATTGCTCGGGAGAGAATAATAAAATATTGGAAGGGAATCTAGTAGTGGGTATGGATGTGAGGTTGTAAAATTAAGCTAGTAATGGATGGAATTACTTCCTTCTTCCTAATTAGCAAGTAATAGCTAGGAATAGTGAAGTTGCTGATCCAAATCAATTCGGGTGTGTTAAATTGTAGCTAGAGTTTGAGAAAATTCTAGTTAGGTGTACTCATAGGTTGGGAAGCTGAGGCTACCTATTTCCCGAGATTATTTACATATATTGAACTTATGTTGTTAACTTGGTCCATCCCAATCTAATTAGTATTTCATCTACACTGCACCTCTAGTATTTTACAAATATTGTCTACAACTTAGCTGATTCTTTTCATGTGAGTCACTAAAGAAATTTGTGTAATTCTTTGCAAAGTTTATTTCCCCCCATTTTCTTGTTTTTATGTTACAACTATATGGTGCTAACTAATATCAAGTCTTTAATCGACACTTGATTTCATCACTCCCTAGTCCTCGTGGGTTATGACCCTGGCCACTCGTCGGGAATATTTATTTTGAGTAGCGACCGTTTACACTCTTTCATAAAAGAGGAGTGTAGTTTGTACGTTATAAAAAATGGCGCTGTTGCCGCGGACTGGCGTTTGATGATCTTGTGGTTGAGTGTTAAGTTTAATTGGTGAAAACCATAGTGGCCACTGATAATTTAAGGTGTCCAGGTGATGTCGAGTGTCGGAGAATGGTCACATTACCCAAAGGGGTTACCTTGTATGGAGACCATTAAGCTAGTGGACAAATATTGTGTAGGGAGGAGAAGAAGGACACAATGCTGCTAGTTATGATGAAGCAAATAGAGTTGTTGACGAGCTATGTGAAGGGTTTCCATGCTAAAAATAGTCATGTCTTTCAGAATTATGATGATGGCTATTATGGAAACCAAGGTTGGAACAATGTCCAGTTTGTCGATGCCAGTAGTCAGGGGAGGACTGAGGTACTTCCACCACACATGTAGAGTACTCTCGAAGTAGTGCTTGCAAATGAAGAGGGGGTTCAAGATCTACAGAGTAAACTTTTAGATCTAACCTCCAAGGTAAAGAGTCATGAGGTAATTATTCAACAATTGAAGAAAAGGATGAACGAATTGGAATTTCAAATTTCTACTCCAATAGCAACAAACAACACCGCCCCAAGGAAGGACAATAAGGATGATGATGTTTTAGAGTGGGAAATGGAGGAAGAGGCTATTGAAGATCTGATCGTTGATGTTTTTCTAAAAGATGAGGAACTCGAAGAGATCCATCATATGTATAAAGAGGTAAGAAATTGTTCATTACCACTAAGAAAGCTAGACCTTGATTTGAAGAATCGTACAACCCCTCCGTCCCAGCCTTCTATTGTGTCACCACAAAAGTTGGAGCTCAAACCCTTGCCTAATCATCTCAAATATGTATACCTTGGGGAGAACGATACACTATCGATTATCATCGCAGCAAAACTTACATTGCTGCAGGTAGATAAACTCATTGATATGTTGAAGAGGCACATTCGAGCCATCGGATGGTCAATAGCTGATATTATTGGCATCCCTCCGGGGATTTTCACTCACAAGATTAACCTCCAAGGAAATTGCAGCCCATCAGTCAAACATCAAAGAAGGTTGAATCCACCTATGCAAGAGGTGGTCAAGAAAGAGATTATTAAATGGCTGGATGCAGAGCTAGTGTATCCCATTGTGAATAGTAATTGGGTTAGTCTGGTGCAGTGTGTTCCAAAAAGAAGGGGAATTAAGGTTGTTCCAAATGATAAAAATGAGTTGATAACCACTCGTCCAGTCACGGGGTGGAGAGTTTGTATGGATTACCGTAAATTAAATTCTTGGACAAAGAAGGATCATTTTCTGGTGCCATTCATTGACCAAATGTTAGATCATCTAGCGTGGAAGGAATACTATTGTTTCTTGGATGGATACTCGGGATATAACCAAATCTCAATTGTACCAGTGGATCAATATAAAACCACTTTTACTTGTCCTTATGGTACGTTTGCATTTAAACGAATGCCCTTTGGTCTTTGCAACGCCCCGACCACATTTCAAAGATGTATGATGTCCATATTTTTTGACATGGTGGAGGACTCAACGGAAGTCTTTATGGACGATTTCTCTATTGTGGGGAACTCATTTGATGACTGCCTGTCATATTTAGATAAGGTATTGGAGAGATGTACGAAGACGAATTTGGTCCTAAATTGAAAGAAGTGTCACTTCATGGTCAAAGAAGGGATTGTATTGGGACACAAAATTTCTGAAAAGGGAATTGAAGTTGATCAAGCCAAAGTGGATGCCATTGCTCAGCTACCCCCACCATGTACTGTAAAAGGTGTTAGGAGTTTCCTCGGGCATGCAGGCTTTTATCGCCGCTTCATTAAAGACTTCTCCAAAATAGTCCATCCCCTATTTCGACTATTGGAAAAAGAGGCAGTATTCCACTTTGACGAGGAGTGTTTGAAAGCCTTTGTAGTGTTGAAGGCGAGATTAATTTCTTCGCCAATCATTGTAGCACTCGATTGGTCAAAGCCATTTGAACTTATGTGCGATGCAAGTGGAGTCACAGTAGGAGCTGTCCTTGGCCAACGAAGAGATAAAATATCCCATCTAATCTACTATGCTAGTAAAGCTCTGAACAATGCTCAAACAAATTACAGAGTGACCAAAGAAGAGCTCTTAGCCATTG
Organism: Datura wrightii; assembly: GCA_035772735.1. Taxonomy (NCBI): domain Eukaryota; kingdom Viridiplantae; phylum Streptophyta; class Magnoliopsida; order Solanales; family Solanaceae; genus Datura; species Datura wrightii. The sequence continues at coordinate 83,227,964 of JASDFA010000001.1, forward strand.
TGTTTGCATTCAAAAAATTCAGGGCGTACTTGCTTGGAACCAAGGTGGTGGTGCACACGGACCATGCGGCACTCAGGTACTTAATGGCCAAGAAAGATTCTAAACCAAGATTGATCAGGTGGGTTTTGTTGTTACAGAAATTTGATTGTGAAGTGAAAAACCGTAAGGGCTGCGATAATCAAGTGGCCGACCATTTGTTGTGATTTGAAACAAATGGGCAAGTAAGAGTGCAGAAGGAGATCAGTGATGCCTTTCCGGATGAGCAAAACTTAGCTGCAACCAATGACCTGACCCTATGGTTTGCAGACTTCGCTAATTACCTGGCCAGCAATATTGTGCCTGAAGGTTTGGATTATCAGCAAAGAAAGAAATTCATGCATGATGTTCGGAACTTCTTTTGGAATGAACCTACCTCTTCGGAAGTTGTGCTGATGGGTTAGTACGAAGGTGTGTTCTAGAAGTGGAGATACTTCCCATTTTAGAAGCTTGTCATTCCTCCCCTGTGGGTGGTCATTATGGAAGTGTGCGAACCACGGCCAAGGTGTTGCAATGTGGATTCTATTGGCCCACCTTACATCAGGATGCACATGACGTTGTGAAGCAATGCAATCGATGCCAAAGGACAGGGAGTATTTCATGGTGACATGAACTCCCGCTGACCTCGATCCTAGAGGTTGAATTATTTGACGTGTGGGGGATTGACTTCATGGGGCATTTTGTAAGCTCTTATGGGAACAAATACATCTTAGTGGCTGTTGATTATGTTTCTAAGTGGGTAGAAGCTGTAGCATTACCAAACAATGAGGCAATGAGTGTCAAAGCTTCCATAATGAAACATATCTTCTCACGGTTCGGTACTCCTAGAGCTATCATTAGCGATGGGGGGTCTTAATTTTGCAATCGAGTGTTCATCACATTACTAGCTAAATATGGTGTAGAGCACAAAGAGGCCACTCCATATCATCCACAGACTAGCGGACAAGTGGAAGTTTCAAACCAAGAAATAAAGTCCTTCTTGACTATAACAGTCAATTTGAATCGAACTGATTGGGCACAAAAGTTAGATGATGCATTGTGGGCCTATAGGACTACATTTAAAACACCAATTGGGATGTCTCCTTATCAGCTGGTGTATGGTAAAGCATGTCACCTCCCGGTGGAGATGGAACAGAAAGCCTTATAGGCGTTGAAAAGTTTGTACCTCGAATGGGGAAAGCTATCCAAGGTCGAATCCACAATTTACAGGAAATGAAAGAGTTTAGAATGAAGGAATATGAATATGCAGCAATTTACAAAGCCAGAATGAAACATTATCATGATAAAAATGTTGCAGCATAATTTTATTCTAGGGAAATGGGTGCTACTATTCAATTCACGACTAAAGCTTTCCCTGGGAAGTTAAAGTCCAAATGGTCAGGTCCCTTCAAGGTATCTCAGGTGTACGAAAATGGAGCCATTGAAATCTACATTAAAATGGGGAACAAGTTCAAAGTAAATGGACAGAGGGTCAAAAGATATCTTGGAGTGTTGGAGGAAGTAGGGCGAGCAGAGGTGATACATCTGGAAGAGCCATAGACCTGGGCTCTTGCCGTGCCACAACATTAAATAAGGTGTTTCTTGGGAGGCAAACCAAGCATTTGTTATTCTTATATATTTTGTTGTATTTGATTTTCTTTGTAGGTGAAGATGGATGAAGTATTGGGATGGAAACCAAATTGGTGAACCACCAATCAAAATTCATGAGGCACAGATTCCACCGCCAGCAGAACCAGTGCACTAAGGACTTCAGGACAAAGATGCAAATCAGTTGGTGGACCGCCAATGATGATTCGTGAAGCGCGCTGGGATGCCGATCTCATCCAGTGCACTGAATGTTCCATGAAGAACCGGCGACCCAACCAGCAAATTGCTAGGTAAACCCGCGAAGCACCGATTAATTGCTGACCTAGCAGGCAGAATTGTGTTACAGATAATGCAAGTGGCAGCCACAGTGGCGAATTGCCGGTATGGTTCGGCGATCGCCAATGCAACTCCCAAGACAAAATCCCAAACGACAGAACTCCATAAAATGCTGCAAACTCCCAAAATTATCTCCCATTTTCCCTCTAAAAATAACCCATTATTCGTCACCTACCACCTTCCAATATTCCCCATCCTAAGAAAATGTTCACATTCCTCAAAGTGTTTGTACATTAGGCATCCTCCACAGATTTCCAAAAGCACATTTCATTAAAGGTAAGTATCTCCTTATTCATGCTAAAAAGATCAAAATTTTGTCGGTAATATGTTGTTCCACCCATGTTCTTTGAGTTTGGTTTTTGTTTTATTGTTCCAGGTGTATGGGTATTGCTTTGCTATGTTGACTTATATGTGGGTATATTATACATACCCGAGTGGGTTTCCCAATGATGGATTGACTGACACTTCTCTTAAGGGTACCCTTGTCTTTTGTCACTTAGGTATGAATATAATCAGGTGGTTGCCAGATAAAGGTGATGTGAAGGATATTTAGAGGAAATTTCGCATCGCGTGAATCACCAGTTGTGGTTAGCCAGTGAGATGCAATGATGCCTAGTCTTTGATCCTCTTCTGAGTCAATCGACGATTCATCGACGACTCGCGAAATGTAACTGCGGCTCACCGACAAGTCACCGATGACACATCACTTACTAAGTTCCGTCTTCTACTTTAGTTTTGAGCTATATATTATTGTACACTACTAACATACTCTTGCAGCATTATGTCTACTAATCAACATTCTCATACAGGCCAAGCATCAGTGCCCAAAAATACCCTCAAGAGAGAATCGTGCTGAATGGCATGGAGGATTTTTACAGAACCTTCAAAGAAAAATGCGTCATCCATGCAGAAGCTAAATTTGATGTGGAATCATTCAAAACTATATGCCTAGACATATATTACAAGATTGGGATGCGTGATTGGGGACCATTTACTATACCAGTAGACCTATACTTTCCGGAGCTAGTGTGGGAATTCTATGCATCATATAGACCACAAAACAACTAATGAAGGTGGAAGATCGCACTGAAGCATTCCCACACTTGACATCAATTTGGGTGTGAGGGTAAGAGGTGCAAGTCACACCTGAAGCAATCAATTCATTGTACTGGGAAGAACCAACTTCACCACACCAATCCTCCATCAGAAGATAGAAGACAAGGCAAACCAATTCCAATGGTGGCTCGTAATTGCACAAGGTTAATCACAATGGGCTGTGTCCAAGGGCCAAATTCGTAGATGTGATTTAAAGTTTGACGCATGCATGTGGTTAGATTTGGTTTGTTCTAGGTTGATGCCCTCTCAGAATATATTAGAGGTGCCTATTGAAGTGGCGATTCTTCTTGCATGCATAATGAAGCATGTGCACATTAATGTGGGAGAGATTATTGTTGATCAGTTCAGGCAAAAAGCCAAACAACAAGCCACAACATTATCCTTTCCTTCCTTGGTAAATATGTTGTGTTTGAGGGCTGAGTGTCCTTTATGGCGCTCATTGGATAGGACTATACATTTCCATGGAGTGATTACTTTGGACACCAAGACAGACAAAGAGGCCCCAATGATAAGAAGGGAAAGGGATGCAGGGCACATGACTCCACCATCACCCGTGGCATCTTCTCACATAGCTACTTCCCCAGCTAACGAAAGCGCACCCCAAATTTCTCCACCCCCGGATTTACTTAACATTGTTCAAAGGGAAAATATGCATGAGAATCATCTTGTACGATTATCCAGGGCTATCCCGTCCATGATCGAAAGTGCCCTTAAGAAAGCCTTGCAGCCTGCCAAGGACAAGTTGACACACTTGTGCTTGAAAGTGGATGTTCTTGAAAGTGAAGTGACGAAATTGCAGCAGGAGGTGGCCACATTTACTACACACACTGATCAACCAATGCCCTGTGACCCTGAGGATATTCCACCACAAGTCAAAGCATCCAGAAGTCCCCCAGATGATTGGTGGGTAGGCGACCACAATAATGCGGATATTATGTCTGAGGAGGAAGACTCCACCATAGCTCACCTCATCCGCCTCAAATGCATTCAGTGTATGATTATTGACCCTTCGTGGGCCTCGGGGGGGGGGGGGGGGTTGTGGAAACAACATCTTATCATGAGCTATGGACCCTCCAGGACAGATGGCTCGCACCAGGCCCTGGTCTACATGTTACACTTTCCACCAGATCCCATGCAACCTATGACAGAATACACAGCTTCTTGGGTTTTTGATGCTGTCACTTATACTTGGAAGCCAAGACCCAATCGCTGATATGATCATGAAATCTCTTTTACCTTCTTATCTTTCGTATAGGTTCCATTGGGGCAATGTCTGATTTAAGTTTGGGGGAGGGATTGATTATTGTCCTTGGGGAATTAAATGTTTATTCTAACTTGATAATTTGTGAATTATGTGTTGATAATTTTTGATTTATGAATTAAATTTCTTTTTCACCATTATAAATAGAGTAGTGTAGAAATTAAAACTTCTAGGGTTTTCTTTATACCATGGTTCTTTTCCAAGGAGCATTCTTTTATTTAAGCAAATTTTGTTGTCGAATCGGGTTGTCTTTTTCGGATGATGGATTGAGTGGGGACATTCTTAAAGGAAATGCCATGTCACTTTGAGTTTGTTGTGAAGTTTGTTTTAAGAGGCATCAACTAAATTTTTTTTCTTGTGAGTGGAAGGAAAATGTGAAAACAAGGGCATGAAAATGAAGAGAATGAGCAAGTATTGACACCATAGCATAGTAATCTTGGTCGTATGTTGTAAAATTCCCTACTTGACTTATGATGTTTGCCTACTTGATGTCCTAATATGATGTTTTGTTTTGGAAAATGACTCTTGTAGACCCTTTAATGGTGATGCTTTGTATGGAAAGGATATTTTTGTTAATCTTGTGCATTACATCTTGTCTATAACTATCTCTAAATGTGATTTAAGACAAAATCCTAGATGTAGTTGCACCAAGGAAATGAGTTTAGGCCCTCAGTTGTCTAGCCACTTCAACCATACGCATTCCATGATCATTAATCCTTGTTAGCCAATGTTGAGCCTTAAAACCTTTCCTTGGAAACCATATTACAAGCCTCAGGACCATTCTTAATACCTCTTTTGGCCCTATTCTCCCTAAATTCTGATTACAAAACAAGTGCTGAAGCAAGGTTCAAGGCCTAAGAAAAAGGAAATGAGAAAAGCAAATGTGAAAAATGAGGCAAGAGCCTAAGTTTGGGAGTATGCAAAACAAAAGGGGAAGACAAGAATCGTAGTAAAAAGGAAACATCACCTTTAGTCAAAATGCAAAAAGATGAATTCAAAAAAACTATTTTTGTGAAGTTGTGTTCCCTCTTGAGGTAATAAGGTTAGTGATAGAAACTAAAGAGGGGTTATAAGGGAGACTATTAAAGAAATGAAAGGCATCAGCAAAAGAAGAAAGAAAAAAGAGGTTGAGTGAGCAAAAGTGTTGTAAGGCATGGAACAAAAAGCATTAGGGAGGATCTAGTCACTACGTCCAAATGTTTATCCCACCATAATCTTAAGCCTACATCACAACCCTAAAGTCCTAAATGATTTTAGGTGCATCTACTCTACATTAGTGGGGAATTACATGCAGGGCAAGCCTATGGGTCAAGTGTATGCATGAAGATATTTTTTGGGAGAGTGAGTGTGAGTGTCTCTTCCAATTGATCCTTGATATGCATTCAAATCATCAAAAAGTCAAGAGAATAGGGATCCCTATATATGGTGAGTGGCATCATTCCTTTTAGGAATGCAAGAGCATTTAGAGTTCATATGAGCATAGAACAAGGAGTGCAAACTCTAAGGCAAGCTTTGAATTTTCAGTGATTACAACTTGAGATGCTACTTGTGTTACTTGGTTGAGAATTGTCCTTGTATGGTTAATGATTCCTTTCAAAAATCTTAACTTGATATAACGTTGTTGCCTTCTTAAAACACCTTCAGTGTTTTGGTCTTTTGGGGTATTTCCTTCTATTTTCAGTGAGCATTATGAGCCTTTTTGGGGTTGTCCTAGTCCAGGTGGTCGGCAAAGTTTAATTGTGAAGATATGTGACCTCTTCCTCAATAGTTGAAGTATTGCGTTACTTGAGGACAAGCAATGATTCAAGTTTGGGGGTTTGATGAGTTGGTAATTTACCAACTCATTAGATTCTAAAGTTTGAGTTTTTGCTTAGTTCTCAAGTTGATTAATTGGATTTTATGCCCTTTTTTCTTTTATTGTGTGCAGGTGCCTATGTTTGAAGAAAAGATCTAAAATGGGGGTAAAATGGAGGGAAATGAGCAGAAGTGGCAAAATGCAGGTGTTAACCGGCGAAATGCTGGTTAAGAAGATGAAGGTCACTGCTAGGAAGAGGAATGCCACCTGCGGTTCATGAGTCACTTGTGGCGAAACGCCGGTTTGGATGCTGAATGACACTCAAAAAAGTCTGAAATTGGTATTTAAGGTCCGGCAATTCACGGATCAATATCAGCGAAATGCTGGGTGAACCGCTGAAGTTCACTAATACTAACTGAAGTAAGAAGAGCATGCAGTCGGTGGTTCACGAATTTCATTAGTGAACTGCCGGTGCCTTCAACGGTTCCAGAGCGATGCTATTAAGGGTAAAATTGTCCATTGCTATAAAAGGAAGGAAAAGTACCCTACTTTTTAGGGTATAAATAGAAAAAGAAGTACATTGCAGAGGGGAGAAGAAAAAGAGGGAGAAGATAGAGAGATTGAGAGATAATCCAAGTACACATCATATCATCTTTCTTTTTAGTTGAAGACCATTTTTAGCTAAGAAAAAGGGATTTTGATTGAAAGTTGTAAAAGATACTCTGCTCTCCTTTCTTCTTTGGTATTATTTAGTTTCAGCTGTAGTTGAAGGATAATTGTGCTTTTGATTTATCTAATCTTCTTATTAAATTCAATGATGCTTTTGATGATTGTATTTTTGAATTTCTTAACTATGAGTAGCTAAAATCATTAACTAGAAGTGTGTGATGATGAATACTTAATTGGATTGGGTATTACTAGAGTTAACTTCTTAATTTTCAATTAACTGTAAATCTATTAGATTCCTTTCAATCTATTAATGAAGATCCATTGATGATGATATGAGTCTATCCACACTTGCTAATTGTTGCTCGGGAGAGAATAATTAAGTATTAGAAGGGAATCTAGTAGTGGGTATGGATGTGTGGTTGTTAAGCTAGTAATGGCTGAAATTACTTCCTTCTTCCTAATTAGCAACTAATAGCTAGGAATAGTGAAGTTGTTGATCCAAATCAACTTGAGTGTGTTAAATTGCAGCTAGAGTTTGGAAAATTCTAGTTAGGGGTAGTCACTAGGCTAGGAAGCTGAGACTACCTATTTCCGGAGATTATTTATATTTATTGAACTTATGAAGTTAACCTGGTCCATCCCAATCTAATTAGTATTTCATCTACACTAGACCTCTAGTATTTTAAAAATATTGTCTACAACTTAGCTGATTCTTTTCGTGTGAGTCACTAAAGAAATTTGTCTAATTCTTTGCAAAGTTTATTTCCCCCCATTTTCTTGTTTTTATGTTACAAATACATGGTGCTAACTAATATCAATTTTTCAATCGACTCTTGATTTCATCACTCCCTATTCCTCGTGGGATACGCCCCCGGCCACTTGTCGGGAATATTTGTTTTGAGTAGCGACCGTTTACACTCTTTTGTAAAAGAGGAGTGTAGTTTGGACGTTATCATTATACATGTTTTACGAGAATGCATGGAGTTCATGTACAAATTTGTGACTCTTGGCCAATTTATTGGCCCTTATTCATGGCTATATCATATATTTTAAAGGGGGATCAATGATGTTACTATTTATTTGGCCATGAAATTCATGAATGATTTTATGATTTCAATATGAGCCTTCATATACATGTTTTTGGGAGTATGTATAGCACCTAGTATCCCGACATTCAAAGGACTACGCCGGTATCTCAGAACTACGTGCCACCGTATGTTTATATATCCAAATGTTAATGTTTTTGGATCCCCTCTTCATAATATCATATAATGCACTTCCCTTGCCTGGCAAGCCTGGGATGGCTCTGCCCACTTGAGCGAGAAGTTGGGGCATCATGTAAGGCTCTATCATGATGGTGCCGGTTGTGACAAGTCCTCCCATTGTTCCTCATGATTTATGCATGGTTATTTTTTATGTTACTTTGGCTCTATTTATGTTTAATAAAGCTTTTATCCTTGATTATGATTATGAATTATTTATGAATATTTTGAAAACCTTGAGCCCTTATGTTTACATTATGATATTTACGTTATGATCATGTTGTCCTACACTTATGAACTCTTATGTATTTTAACTACAAGTTTTATTTACCTTGCATAGTCAGTACATTCTAAGTACTGATGACATACACTATGATGTATCGTTTTATAATACCTATTCGAGGGATCAGTCTTAGTAACACCATTATCCCCCTGCTTCCCTCTCAGATCTATCCAGCCGGTGTTGGTGAGTCCTTATCCTTCGAGGATGTTCAGGCATCTATAGTTTGCTATGTTATTTAAGTTTCAGACTTTTTCGAGCTAGTTGGGGGTGCTATCCCTTTAGTTCATCTATAATGTTAGAGGTTTTGGATATTATGTAAAAAATCAGCTTGTCGTTGTTGATTCAGTTTTAACTTGATATATATATGTATGTGGACTTCCTCTATGTTAATTATGTTGATCTTCCACTTTATGATGTTGAGTATAGATGTTATGTTCATTCCATGGGTCGACTTAGAGCCTCTCGAGTTTTTTTTCCCGTGTCTCACTCTAGGTCAATGTTCGGGTTGTGACACACCAAATGGTGGTGATAATGTTGGTGCTGAAGATAAAGAGATATTGAGGATTTTCCCTCAAATGTGGATGAAGAAGAGGTAGTCATGAAGGCCTCAAGTGATAGAGAACAAGAACTAAGAATTCCACCTCCTTATCTGTAACGGTTAGCCAAGAGAAAGAAGGATGATCAGTTCAGTAAGTTTATCAACATGTTCAGCAAATTATCCATAACTATAGCAGTGGTGGATGCTCTACTTCAAATGACCAGATATGCAAAGTTCATGAAAGAGGTGCTGAAGAAGAAGAAGGTTGTAGATGTAGGCACCGAAGAGACAACACATCTATGTAGTGCTGTGATGATGAGCAACATTGCCCCAAAACGGGAAGACTCGGGTGTCTTCACTATCCTGTGCACTATTGGGTTGTGTGTGTTCAAGAAATACATTTGTGATCATGGGGAAAGTATAAATCTGATGCCTCTCATAATCTTTAAGAAATTGAGGCTTGGGAACACCAAACCTACATCAGTGAGATTGTTAATGGCTGATCGCTCTATCAAGAAACCTATGGGTGTTTTAAAGGATGTCTTGATGAGGGTAGATAAGTTTATTCTACCAGCTGATTTTGTAGTCCTTGATTGTGAGATTGGTGTAGATGTTCCAATCACAATGGAAGGATAACAGGGAAGTTGGAGCAGGCCCTATTGGTTGGGAGGAGTTTCATGTCGCATTTCTAGATCAATTCTTCCTTCAGAGATGAGAGAGATAAAAGCAGTTGAGTTTGTGAACCTGAAGTAGGGTAACATGACAGTCCAGGAATATGCTTTTGTAGTTCACTCATTTGCCCAAGTATGCACCAAAGCTAGTGTCCGATCAAAGAGCTTGGGTGAGCAGGTTTGTACATGGAGTGGAGGACTACCTAAACAAGGATTGTAATATTGCCACACTTCATCAGGAAATTGATTCTCCCCGAATAATGCCCAGTAAATGGAGGTGGTGCACCTGAGAGAGAGAGAGGCCAAAAGGGCCAGGACAGACAGTTATGGGTTCTCTCAATAGAGATTGGGAGGTGGATATTGCCAGCAGTTGTTGCCCCCACAAGCGTACGGGTCGTATAAGTAATATAGTGGCCCTTTTTAAGAGCCGGATGTCGAACCCACAAGGACTGGACCAATTCAGCTAACTATCAAGTTCGAGTGTGATATTAACTACCGTAAGTGTTGATTATAGAAGTTTTCGGTAGAGTTTAATTAAGTCTAAATGTGGTCAACGAAATACTATGAATTAATTCAAGGAGCAACATAGAGTTAAAGCCGGATAATCATGCGATATTACAATTTGCAATGGTTTAAGTATGAAACTATCAATTGTCATCTCACATAATTAGAATTGCATGTTCATGGTCTTTCGAACCTCTAAACACGACAAACTAGCCTCACTACTACATTGTGAGTGAGGATGCTATTTCTAGTTCATGGACAATTAACTACATGGATGTGGTTTATGGGTTTATGCCATTGATTAGGGTACGTTCGTACCTCCAACCATTTGACAAAACATAGCTTCAGAACTACTTCTACGAGTTGTGGAGTGAAAAATCTAAGCCGGTGTCTTTCTATCTTCCCATTTTATTAACCAAGCAAGGTATTAGGTATACTTCTATCCTAACCACAAAATCTTATCAAAAGACAAGAACTTGCTTCCTACATTCTCATGTTCTTCCCTAGGTTTGCTTTCTCAAGCATTTGCCTAAGTTTAATGTGCGTGTTTTCATGGTGATCAATCATAAAAAAACCATAATTAAGAATGCAAGACAAAACAACAATCAATAACTTAATTCCAAAACAAATTCGTAAAAACACAATCATAACTCATGGCTTCAACCCTAGAGGAAGGGTACTAGCCACTCATGTTCTTAAAATTATAAGAAAAAATAGTTAAAGTAACATAATTACAAGAATTGGTAGAGGAGAAGATGAAATTGATGAACCCTAGGTGAGTTCTCCCACTTCTCCCTTCACTCCTAGGTGGTTTTTCAGAATAAAATCGTGACTTCCTATTTTTAGGAGCTAAGGGACCTATTTATAGTAAATGAGAATTGTGCAAAATTATGCCTGTCGTGGAATGGCTCCGTGACACGGAGTGTATCACGGAGGACTGCCTCCGTCACACAGAGTATATCACGGAGCACTGCCTCCGTGACATGGTGTGTATCGCGGAGCACTACCTCCGTGACACGGTGTGTATCGCGGAGCACTGCCTCCGTGACACGGAGGTATCGCAGAAGCACTCTGGAAATCGCCCAATTTATTCCAACTTTGGTGTTTCTCTCCCGATATCATTCCTCCACTTCACCAAATCATATATTGGGTCCTCCAATGCATTATTTACCTTCAAAAACAAGGACTAATCATGTGGGTTAATACATATTCACATTTACATAAAAACACATGAGAATGTATATAAATAAATAGATAAACAAGGCAAAACTAAGTTATAAAGTATCACTTGGGCATGCTATTTTGCCCACGATCACCTACCCCACACGTAAAGCCTTGTTCGTCCTCGAACAACCCTTTTACATCTCATGTAAATGAAGACCCACACATAACTAATTTAGCAATACAATTCAAGCTACGACTATAATGATTATCTAAGATAGCAAGTTAAAAATAGAGCATGCACTATTTAATCAATGAAATGATATAGAACTCCGTTAAGACTTCCTAACCTCAAGAATCGACTCTCAATCTTAGCAAACTCATGCAAATCAACCGATCAAGAAATCTGACATGAATGTTATCTCTCATTAAACATGTGTCCTCACAACAAGAGAGTTACCCATGTGTACTCACAAGTTTTTAAATCACAACATGTATGGGTATATGAATAAAATTATGCTCGCTCTCTCAAAGAATTCGCATGCATCTTGTAGTGAACCATAAGCTTGCCCTTAGTGTTTTACTCCACTAATTTAAGGATGTATGAATGTAAGATCAAGTAGGACTTAATGGGTTGTAATGTAAGCTAAGGGACGGGTAGGTACTATTATGGCCAGTAATAGTGACTATCTTCCCTAAGCGCTTTTAATAACTTCACCCTTCATTAAGGACATCTCTTCTTTTACTTCACCCTCATTCTTTTCACTCTTGAATTTTCTTTTCTTGTTCCCATTTCTTTGAGCATACTCAGCTTAGTAGTAAGGAGTACTTAAGCAATTTTTTTCATTCATTTATTTTCTTACTCCCTACTAATAATCAACCATTTTCACACAAGTGCACCTTTGTCCTTTTCTCAACTTTCACAACTTCTACTTTTCCTTCTTTTTCACGCTTCTCACTCCTTCACTCTTTGGCATTTTCCCTTAAGCGCTTAGGAGTTTTGGATCAAATTCAAGGCTAATGAAAGAAAAAGGATTAATATTATGTTGTAGCTATCAAAGAATAGGCTTAAGGCTCAATGGGGCTAACTAGGATTAAATATTCAAGGTAGGTAAAGTGAGGATTAAATATTTGGCTCATTCAAAGAAATGCCTAAATCATTTCCTACACTCTACATCCTTTATTTCATTTTATATACACACCAGGAAAGTTCTAGACATTCCATAATAGCATGGAATATTCAAAAACCTTACACTCATGGCATATGCTCAATTCAAGACATGCTCAACAGATTTTTTTTAACTCAGCTAATCACAAGAATTCAAACATTAAGCTTAAATCATATCGAGTCAAATTCAAGAGCCTAAGTGTCTCACACAAAGTTATACACTTCTTATATACTTCAACACTAACCACACTTGTATCTTACAATCATGTATAGCACATAACAACAACATCAAACCATCAATTAGCTACGGGTTCAAAAACCAAAACCTATTGACTAATTTTTCCTCAAGATGGTCGTCATCCATCCATCGTTGGAAATACTCTTTATCTATGACTAAAAACATTATATACAGACAAAGAAAATTTTTTTATTCTTCGGTTCAAAGACCCCCCCCCCCCATCGAAAAAGAACCGACAAGAAAAACCAACGGGTGATGAAGTCATGCTTGACTCACAAAAATTTTTCAAATATTTCTCACAAGCATTACATTCACCAAAAATCTTTAAGCACAAAAATTTTGAAATTTCCCTTGAAATTTCCCTCACCTCATACTTGAATCATGCTATGTACTCATAGCATCAAATTAACATTTAAAGAGGGGGAGAAATACTCCCCGAGGCCTTTAGGGCTAGCTAACAGCATGTTTATCTTTTACATCAGCACAAGTGTGTGTTTGACCCCACACTTTTTATCGTCCATGCTTCTTAGCTTCCTCCTCCAAGGGTACTCAGACTTCCCCTCTGCCTGTGCTTAACTTTCCACCAAAACAAGACAAGATGCAAAATAAATAAAATCAACACAAATGCGAGAAATTAAAATGGTACCCATGGTACCCTTGGGTTGCCTCCCAAGCAGCGCCTAATTTTACGATGCGACACGACGTATCAAGTTTCACCACTTTTTTCTCCACCTTGAGGATATGAATCTCACCCCTAATTTCTTCTCTAATTTTCTCTTATGCTCCCGGGGTGGTGGTGAAAAAATGAAAGGACCAAGCAGTAGATGTCGCCTTTGGCATTTATTGTCCCTTAAGTAAGTGAATTCATTCTTTCTTTCAGAATCAGCAAATTTCAGAATATATGGGGCTTGTTCCCCCTCTATATCTTTCTCCACAAGTTTGGAAGACTCTAGTTCTAGATTGTCAACAAAACTCAATGTCGAAAAATGATTCGAGTAGGGTACAATACACCTCAACTCTGAAACTACATTTTTCTTGACTTTCTTACTTGTATATACCTTCTCCACATTAACATCTAACTCCTCATGAATGTCAAGTGGTAGGTACTCTATCTCTTCTTTCAAGAATGGATCGGCTATACGTGTGAGACAATCATGGAGACTCTCGGGATCTTCCAACAGTTGAGCTTGTTTCAAGAACTCACTCTTATCTTCTCCTTGTAGTCCCTCCCGAGTATTGCATAAAACCGTCACTTGCACTTCAGAGCAAGCTTCAGCTTCAACCCTCATCTCCATGAACTTGTTGCTTATCATTTCCAAGGCCTCTCCATTTTCCTCTTTCTGAATTCTCAATGCTTCCATCGCCTCCTTCGTTGCTTCTGTTTGCTCAAGGACCTTTTTTAGCATGTCTTCTATTCGAGCTTGGCGTTCCAAGTCCTCATTTTCATCATGCCTATATTCAGCAAAAACAACAGAAGGATCATAGTAGGGGCTTGGGGTAGGGGAGTATGCATTCGGACAGCCATCCTAATGGCCATCTTGACCACCACATATATTGCACGTGTTACAATGTTGCCAGTGGTGGGGTCCTCCGCAATTAAGACAAGACTCATCAAAGTAAGAGTATCCACCATTTAACCCATTTATATTCCATGATGTCATGTTAAGAAGGGTATCAGATTAAAAACTGAAAATAAAATAAATCTAAAACTAATAAAGAATTTTTTTTCAACACTTAAGGAAATTTAAAAATCACACAAAAACAGACAAATTCACTAAACTTTGTCGAGTCCCCGGCAACGGCGCCAAAAACTTGTTGCCCCCGCAAGTGTACGGGTCGTACAAGTAATATAGTGGCCCTTTTTAAGAGCCGGATGTCGAACCCACAGGGACTAGACCAATTCAGCTAACTATCAAGTTCGAGTGTGATATTAACTACCGCAAGTGTTCATTATAGAAGTTCTCGATAGAGTTTAATTAAGTCTAAATATGGTCAACGAAATACTCTGAATTAATTCTAGGAGCAACATAGAGTTAAAGTCGGATAATCATGCGATATTACGAGTTGCAATGGTTTAAGTATGAAACTATCAATTTTCGTCTCACATAATTAGAATTTCATGTTCATGGTCTTCCGAACCTCTAAACACGACAAACTAGCCTTACTACTACATTGTGAGAGAGGATGCTATTTCTAGTTCGTGAGCAATTAACTACGTGGATGTGGTTTATAGGGTTATGCCATTTATTAGGGTACGTTCGTACCTCCAACCATTTGACCGAACTTAGCTTCACAACTACTTCTATGAGTGGTGGAGTGACAAATCTAAGTCGGTGTCTTTCTATCTTCCCATTTTATCAACCAAGCAAGGTATTAGGTATACTTCTATCCTAACCACAAAATCTTATCAAAAGACAAGAACTTGCTTCCTACATTCTCATGTTCTTCCCTAGGTTTGCTTTCTCAAGCATTTGCCTAAGTTTAACGTGTGTGTTTTCATGGTGATCAATCATAAAAAGAACCATAATTAAGAATGCAAGACAAAACAACAATCAATAACTTAATTCCAAAACAAATTCGTAAAAACACAATCATAACTCATGGCTTCAACCCTAGAGGAAGGGTTCTAGCCACTCATGTTTGTAAAATTACAAGAAAACATTCTTAAAGTAACATAATTACAAGAATTGGTAGAGGAGAAGATGAAATTGATGAACCCTAGGTGAGTTCTCCACTTCTCCCTTCACTCCTAGGTGGTTTTTCAGAATAAAATCGTGACTTCCTGTTTTTAGGAGCTAAGGGACCTATTTATAGTAAATGAGAATTATGCAAAATTATGCCTGTCATGGAATGGCTCCGTGACATGGAGAGTATCACGGAGCACTACCTCCGTGACACGGAGTGTATCGCAGAGCACTGCCTCCGTGACACGGTGTGTATCGCAGAGCACGATGTGTATCGCGGAGCACTGCCTCCGTGACACGGAGGTATCACGGAAGCACTCTGGAAATCGCCCAATTTATTCCAACTTTGGTGTTTCTCTCCCGATATCATTCCTCCACTTCACCAAATCATAGATTGGGTCCTCCAATGCATTATTTACCTTCAAAAACAAGGTCTAATCATGTGGGTTAATACATATTCACATTTACATAAAACACATGAGAATGAAAATAAATAGATAAACAAGGCAAAACTAAGTTATAAAGTATCACTTGGGCATGCTATTTTGCCCACGATCAACAGTCTCATCTTAGGTCATTAGCTTCAGTGCCATCAACGGCCAGTGTCCATCCAAACCGCTGAGGTGATCAGAGGAGCAGAGCCTCAAGTTCGAGGGACCAGAGGAGCATGTGGATAAAGCTCACCTTTTTGGCTTGGCAAGAGTCATATATGAGAGTACTTAATGGGATCAGTTATCTATTTTTGGTGTGGTAGATTCGACCATATACACTAGGAGTGTCCCTTGGCTAGACAGGGTGACAGTAGAGGCCGTACTCAGGTTACCAGATCAGCAGCAGCACCAGCACATCCAGCCCAGCAGGGCACATCCGTTGGTGCAGGTGATGGCTAGCGCCAGAATAGGTTTTACGCCCTTGCATCCCGCCAGGAGCAGGAGACTTCATCAGATGTGGTTACTGGTATGTTATGAGTATTTCACCTTGATTTACATGCATAATTAGACCCACGGTCTACTTATCTTTTATGACGCCCTATGTTTCTAGTAGTTTTGGAGTCAGTCCTGAGATTTTATCAGAATCCTTCTCAGTCTCTACTCTAGTCGGTGATTCAGTTATAGCTAGACGAGTATATAGAAATTGCCCTATCAATCCTTCAGAGAGTCACCTCAGCAGATCTAGTGGAGTTAGCTATGACTAATTTTGATGTTATCTCTGACATGGATTGGTTACATGCATGTTATGCCTCAGTGAATTGTAGAACCCGTGAAGTAGAGTTTAGATTTCCGGGTGAACTAGTCTTAGAGTGGAAGGGTAGTTCAGCTGTGCCTGTAGGTTGTTTAATTTCCTACCTTAAGGCTAGATAGATGATTTATAAAGGTTTCATGTGCCACCTAGTTATGTTTAAGGATGCTACGACCGAAACCTCGACTATCCAGTCAATCCCTGTAGTGTGTGAGTACCCAGAAGTGTTTCCAGATGATTTACCAGGAATCCCTCCCGAGTGGGAGATTAATTCTGGTATCGACCTTCTTCTTGATACATAACCTATATCTATTCCTTCTTACAGAATGGATCCAGCTAAGCTAAAGGAGTTGAAGGATCTTTTAGACAAGGGTTTCATCAGACTGAGCAAATCCCCATGGGGTGCCTAATTCTCCTTGTCTGCAAGAAGAATAGGGGCTCCCTTCAGATGTGCATTGATTATCGACAATTAAACAAGGTCACAATCAAGAAAAAGTATCCTTTCCCCTAGATTGATGATTTGTTTGACCAGTTTTAGGGTGCTAAATTCTTTTTGAAGATAGACCTCAGGTCTGAATACCATCAGCTCAGGGTTTGGGAGAGTGACATCCTGAAGACAGCCTTTAGGACTCGGTATGGTCACTATGAGTTTGTAGTTATGTCTTTTGGACTAACGAATGCTCCTACAACTTTTATGGATTTGATGAACAAGGTATTCAAGCCTTTGGATATGTTCGTGATTGTGTTCATAGATGATATTCTTATATACTTGTGGAGAAAGGAGGAGCATGCCACTCATTTGAGGGTGGTTCTACTGACCCTTAAGGATAACCATTTATATGCTAAGTTTAGCAGCAAGTTTTGGTTGAACTCAGTGGCATTTTTGGGTCATGTGGTGTCGAGTGAGGGTGTACAGGTAGACTCTCAAAAGATAAAAGTAGTGAAAAATTAGCCTAGACTGGTGAATCCTTCGTATATCAGAAGTTTCTTGGGTTTAGCTGGTTATTATCGGAGATTTATTGAAGGATTTTATCCATTGCAACACTATTGACTAAGTTGACTCAAAAGAAGGTGAAGTTTTAATGGTCAGAGGCTTATGAGAAGAGCTTCCAAGAGTTGAAGACTCGACTCGCCTTAGCACAAGTGTTGACCCTACCTGAGGTTATCAAAGGGTTTGTGGTGTATTGTGATGCCTCACGGATCGGCCTTGGTTGTGTATTGATGCAGCATGGCAAAGTTGTAGCCTATGCTTCCAGGCAGCTGAAGGTCCATGAAAAGAACTATCCAACTCATGATCTCGAATTGGGGGTGATAGTATTTGCCTTGAGGATTTGGAGGCAGTATCTATACGGGGTCCATGTGGATGTGTTTATGGACCACAAAAGCCTACATTACATGTTCACCTAGAAGGATCTAAATCTATGTCATAGGAGATGGTTGGAGCTTCTTAAAGATTATGATATGAGTGTCCTTTATCATCCTGGAAAGACTAATATGGTGGCAGATGCTTTTAGAAGACTTTCCATGGAGAGTGTATCTCATGTAGATGAGGAGAGGAAAAAGTTAGTAAAGGATGTGCACTGACTTACACAATTAGGAGTTCATCTGGTTGACTCGACGAATGGTGGTGTCATTGTCCAAAATGGATCAGAATCATCTTTGGTGACCGATGTTAAGGCTAGGCAGGACGAGGACCTTATTTTGGTGAAGTTGAACGAAGCCATTCAGAATCAGAAAGTAGAGGTCTTCTCCAAAGGAGGAGGTGGTGTGCTCTGATATTAGGGTTGTTTGTGTGTATTGGATGTTGGTGACTTTAGGGAGAAGATGTTGCATGAAGCTAACGGTTCCAGGTATCTATCCATCAAAGTGCCACCAAGATGTACCGTGACCTACGAAAAGTAAATAGAACAGAATGAAGAAGGATATAGTAGATCTTGTGGCAAAGTGTTTGAATTGTCAATAGGTGAAGGTTGAGCATCAAAGACCTGGAGGTATGCTTCAAGATATTGGTATCCCTACTTTGAAGTGTGAAGATATCAATATGGACTTCATTACAAGGTTGGCTTGTAATCGTTGACAGTATGGCTCTATTTGAGTGGCTATGGATAGGTTGACTGAAGCAACTCATTTCCTATCGATCAAAACTACTAATTTAGGAAAGGATTATGCTAAGTTGTTCATTCAGGATTTAGTTCAGTTGCATGGAGAGCCATTGTCCATCATAGCAGATAGAGGTACTCTGTTACCTCCTAGTTTTGGAGATTATTTCAGAAGGGACTTGGTACCCAAGTTAAGCTTAGCACAACATTTCACCCTCAAACAGATGGTTAGGCAGAGCAGACCATTTAGACTTTGGAGGATATATTGTGAGCATGTGTGATTTATTTCAAGGGTAGTTGGGATGATCATTTTCTTCTTATTGAGTTTGCATACAACAACATGTACCATTCCAACATTCAAATGGCTCCACTTGAGGCTCTTTATGGGCGGAGGTGTAGGTCACCTATTGGTTGGTTCGAGGTCAGTGAAGCTGCGATGGTAGGACCAAATTCAGTCCATGAGGCTATGGAGAAAGTTCAGCTTATATGGGACAGGTTGAGAATAACTCAAAGTCGTCAAAAGTCCTATGCTGATTTGAGGAGGAGGGAGCTTATGTTTGAAGTTGATGATTGGGTGTTTTTGAAGGTATCTCCCATAAAGGGAGTGATGAGGTTCATAAAGAAAGGGAAAGTCAATCCCCATTATGTTGGCTCGTACGGAATTGTGAAACGGGTTGGCAAGGTAGCATATGAGTTGGAGTTGCCATCTGAATTAGCTTCAGTTCATCTAGTTTTCTAGGTATCACTTTTAAAGAAGTGTTTGGCTGATCCAGCTCTGGTTTTTTCAGTGGACAGTGTTGGTGTGAGAGATAGCCTGAGTTATGAGGAGATTCTGGTAGAAATACTTGATCATCAGTTTGTAAGCTAAGAAACAAAGAAGTAGCCTCAGTCAAGGTTTCATGGAGGAATCAGCATGTTGAGGGGCCCAAGTGGGATGCTGAAGAAGATATGATGGCTAGATACCCGCATTTATTCTCTCTCGGCTCAATTTCATCTTGAGGTATCAGTTTCCTCCTTAGTATCCTATTATGTTTCATGTCAGTTCATTTTCCCCATTTTTCTTCATGACAATGTATATATGTGTGATTTATGAGTTCAGTTCAGTCATGTATTCTAGTCCAGAGTCAATTACTCTGTCAATCTTCACCTTAAATGTTCAGTATTTGGAATGGTAGTTGCATTTTTTCCTGATTTTAATTATGTTTACCCACATTCGAGGATGAATGTTCCCAAGGGGGAGATACTTTAATACCCCAGAAGTGCCTAGGACTAGACTCGGGATTTGAAATAAAAAGTAGTAGGAAATCTAAAAATGTTACTCAGAATGACTCATTATATAGGTCGTTGGAGGGACTAAAGACCCATTGGAAGTGCCCGTGGTGAGAATCTACAGGGTAGGCTAGGAAGTAACGAGTCTCAGGATGACCCATTAGTTGAAGCAATGGATCATTGGGAGGAGTCTTTAGGAGGATGGTCTTGGGAAATGAAGGCTGGCATGAGTCATGGGATGACTCATTGTTGGGAGCAACGAGTCGTTGTATGTATCTGTTGGGAGGAATTCAAGGATAAGGGTAGTGGTGACAACGACTGGCAGCGACGAGTCATTGGAGCTTGTAACGACTCATCCTGTTTGGTTGTGGTAGGAGACCTGAGACTAGAATCAAGGATGAGACAATGAGAGGAACGATGACTCATGGGAGCTTGTACCAATCCATTCGATCGGTCGTGGTCTCTGGCAGTGCAGATTTTCTAGGTTTTTCATTAAGGGTATTTTTGTCATTACTATGTCCTAGGGTCCTATACTACATCATTTTAAGTTCTGAAAAGTGTGTTTTAAGAAGGGTAAATTCACTCTAAGCCTAATTCACTCTATGCATGCAACCTAGAGCCTTCCTTAAAGATTAAGTTTGAGAGATTTCATCAAATTCTATTCAATTTCAGTTGGGCTTTCAAGTAGGAGTATGAATTCAGTTTACCCAGGTATGTGAGGCTATGAATGGGATTTTTTAAACTCTCATGCCCTAAATTTCTCTCAATCCTATGGATTTTAATTATAGATTCAAATTTCATGATCTATAAGGTTTATTTTAATTCTTGTGAAATTCTCTGTGATCCATCTATTGGTAAATTTCTTTCATGTATTAAATTATGTTTTATGATCTATGGGGAGATTTTATGACTATTTTGAATATAAATTTATAGATTTTAATTTAAATCCAATATTTACCAATTATGTATCATTTATGAAAAGTTAAATTATGATTTCATTAAGATCTTGATCTTAATTATCCCAATTATGATTTATGCTTTATGATATGATTTCTCTCAAGTGCTTATCATGAATTTATTAAATGTCAAGCTATAAATGTTTTACGAGAATGCATGTATTTCATGATTTATGGATTTATGACTCTTGGAAATTTATAGGCCCTTGTTCATGACTAATCATGCATTTTAAAGGGGGATCAATGATGTTATTATTTATTTGTCCATGAACTTGATGAATGATTTTGTGATTTTGATATGAGCATTCATGTGCATGTTTTTTGAGAGAATTGTCTAGAACCGAGTAGCCTGGCATTCAAAGGACTACGCCGGTGTCTCAGAACTACGTTCCACCATAGGTTTATATATCCAAATGTTAATGTTAATGGATTCCCTCTTCGTGATATCACATAATGCACGTTCCTTACCTGGGAAGCCTAGGACGGCTCTTCCCACTTGAGCGAGATAGTTGGGGCATCATGTAAGGCTCTATCATGATGGTGTCGGTTATGATGAGTTCTCCCATTGTTCCTCATGATTTATGCATGGTTATGTTTATGTTACTTTGGCTCAAGTCATTTCTAATGAAGCTTTTCTCTTATGATTATGATTATGACTGATTTATGAATGTTTTGAAAATCTTGAGCCCTTATGTTTATATTATGATATTTACTTTATGATCATGTTGTCCTACTCTTATGAACTATTATATATTTTAACTATCCATTTTTACTTACCTTGCATACTCAGTACATTTCAAGTACTGATTGCATACTCTATGCTGTATCGTTTCATGATACATGTCTGAGGGATCAGTCTGAGTTGCACCATTAGCCCCCTGCTGCCCTCTCAGATCTATCCAGCCGATGTTGGTGAGTCCTCATCCTTCAAGGATGTTCAGGCATCTATAGTTTGCTATGTTATTTCAATTTCAGACTTTGTCGAGCTAGTTGGGGGTTCTATCCCATCAGCTCACCTATTATGTTAGAGGCTTTCAGACAATATGTAGAAATTATCTTGTTGTTGTTGATTTAGTTTTAGCTTGATATATATATATATATATGCACACTTATGCTACATTAATTATATTGATCTTCCGCTTTATGATATTGAGTATAGATGTTATGTTCATTCTATGGGTCGACTTGGAGCCTCTCAGGATTTCTTGTCCCGTGTCTCAAATTTGGTCTATGTTTGTGTCATATTGTGATAATGCTAGGAATGATGATGAAGGAGATGTTGAGGAAGTTCCCTCAGATGTGGATGAAGAAGAGGTAGGCATGAAGGCCTCAAGTGAGAGAGAATAAGAACCAAGAGTTCGACCTCCTTATCCACAATGGTTATCCAAGAAAATGAAGGATGATCAGTTCAGTAAGTTTATCAACATATTCAACAAATTATCCATAAATATACCATTGGTGGATGCTCAACTTCAAATGCCCGGATATGCAAAGTTCATGAAAGAGCTGCTGAAGAAGAAGAAGGTTGTAGATGTAGGCACTAGATAGACAACACGTCAATATAGTGCTGTGATGATCAGCAACCTTGCCCCAAAAAGGGTGATTTAGGTGCCTTCACTATCCAGTGCACTATTGGGTTGTGTGTGTTCAAGAAAGCCCTTTGTGATCGTGGGTGTCATGACCCAAGAGTAGACCCGGATCGTAGACACGGGACAAGGAACCTCGAAAGGCTCCAAGTCAACCCATGGAATAATCACAACATACACTTATCATAAAAGACGACTATCAACATGAATAAGCGGAAGCTAATAACAAGAATCTAACGCAAACTATCAAGTCATTAGGGTTAATCATCAAATATTTCCACACTTCCATCATGAGCATGAATTTCACGATAATCATATGAGAAATAAACAATTCCTATTCAACACTCAAATCAATTTAGGAAGAACATACTACACATATACATACTCAACTTATAATTCATAATTCAAGACAGGACGAGTCATCCCTGCTTGCCACGAGTCGTCCCTTCAGTCGTCGTATCCTCCTGCCACTTTGGTCCCCTCCTTACAACGAGCCTCACGACGACTCGTTGGTGCTTAAGACGAATCGTGGTGACCTTCCGTTAGACCTACTTGAAAATTCACTACTCAACCTACAACTGGTTACAACAATCCGTCATAGCTCACAGCGGGTCATGGGGTGACCTGTTGCATCCCCAACTGCTAAAGTCCTCCTCGCATCACGAATGCAAACAACGACTCATTGTTTCTCACAATGAGTCATTATATTGATCGTGGCTTACACTTCCACCTGGGCTCCTCAAACCACGACTCCAAATAACGACTAGTGGTTTCCAACCACGAGTCGTGTCACCTCTCATCCTGCAACTTTTCCCCAGAACTTCCCAAACCACGATAGCTTATGATAACTCATGGTACCCTACCACGAGTCATAGGGTCATCCATCCAGTGATGTTTTTACTAGTTTTTGACATTTTTCAACTTCCACTCCCGAGTCTATTCCTAGGCCTTTTTGGGGTATTATAATATCTCCCCCTTGGAAACATTCATTCTCGAATGTTGGCTAAACATGCTGAAAAGATAGAGATGAAGATGATATCCAACTAATCAATCAATCATAGCTACACACCAATGGAGCATCTGAATCCAGACCAGACTTATACACCAAACCTGAAAATTCACATATAATATGCACACCATGACTGAAGGAAGACTAGAGAACATGATACCAACATAGAACTAAAAAAAACACCGAAAGAAAATTCTTTCCCCTTTTTATCTGTCACAGAACTGACGCGGACTAAACCTTCGTTCTCAAATCGCCTTCCCAAACTAAGCCAGGATTCACAATATCTAACCTAACTGAGAGTAAGGATTTCATAGGCATGAGTCATCCCCGACATCTAGGATTGAGTACGTACATGAGATAATCTAAATCTATTGAGTTAACAAACAACTTCCAAAGACTGAGTTCAATCCGAACACATAAGAAAACATGGATTAAAAACACATAACTAATTCATAACATAAAATTAAGCAATAAGGATCCATAGGGCAAAACTGGATTCACTGACTGAAATGGTTACATCTAAACCTCGAGAATCTACACATAGGAATATACATAACTTAACTCTAATCGAGATACAAGGGAGGTTATCTGAACATAGTAGAGGGTGACATGCTGCAATTGCTAAGGCTTAAATCCCTTTTATGAGCATTCTCAAGGTCCAACTTACCTCACCTACTCATTATCTCCCCCTTAGCTTAAATCCATCATCCTAAGGCTCCTGAATCCTTCTTCAAGTCAGGATAAGTTACTAATCCTTAACTCCTCTTTCACTTCTAACCTTCATCGCAAGCCTTACGCTACAACTATTCACATCACACAAAAAAAATCCTTTCCCACAATCCCAACTGAGCTTCTTATTCATTATAGATGTTGGCATCACATAAAGAACAACATAAGATTCATAACATACCTGTGGCCACTACCGGCGCCTTGTCCTTATCCTGATGGCTGCTACTGCATAAGAGCAGTTTTGATGATGTTTACCTCCTGGGTTAGAGGATGCACCCTGTAGAAACGAGTGGGCCATTGGAGCTACAAAAGAGGTGGCCGAGAATCTACTCTCTCCTCGCTTAACCGCTGTGCAATCTCGGTGCTTATGACCTACCTTGCCGCAAAAAAAACAAATGTCCAAACTGGCCATGCATACACCCAAGTGATGTGTAATACCCCGAAGAGGCCTAAGAATAGACTCGGGAGTTTAATTGGAAAAGTGTAGAAAAAATGGCAAAAATATCTTAGGACGGGAGACTTAATGACTCGTGGTGGGATACCACGAGTCGTCGTGTGCTGTTATGGGGCGAAAGTCAGGAGGTAGTGGCAATGGATGACCTGATGAGTCGTCTAGCCTGGCAACAACTTGTCAGGTTGGTCATTTGGTGGAGGCCCGGAATCCTTAGGCAGTATTCATGACGGATGATCCTAACAAGTCGTTACGTGTGGCAACGACTTGTTATGTCGGTCCTTTGGAGGGAGGAGCTTTGGTTTTAAAAGGATTTCCAGTGTACTAGAAAGAAGGATATGATGACTCGTTGGTTGTGGTGAAGAGTTGTTACGTTGGTCATGGACTGAAGATTAATAATTTCTAGCGTACCTGACAAGAGGACCTAACGAGTCGTTGGGTGACACAACGACTCGTCTGGTGAGTGAGGGTGTCAGTTCGGGTAGTTTTTCCAGATATCTTCAGGGGCATTTTTGTAAACACCTACGCTTTTAATTGCTATACTACGTCGTTTTGGGCTCTACCTTCCACGATTTTAAAGGCTCTTTATGCCTAAATCCCCATTCTCTCAACTTTTCTCTTCCTCCTCTCTTCTCAAAATTCTAGGGTTTTATTAAGGTGTTCTTCAAGCTTCAATGAAGATAATCAAGTGGGATTTTCGTCTACCAGGTATGCGGGACTTCAACAAGGATATTTTTCCATCCTTGTGCCCCAACTATTTTTAATAATAATCCAATTTTAAATTTATTTGGAATATCATGATCTAGGATTTGAGTAATGGGTAATTTCTTCTTTATTCCTTTTCTTAAATGCTAATATTTACAGTGATTATGGAATTAATTGGAATGTTAATTAATGAGTTGCTTTGAAATATGGATCATATGTCGGGATTGCATAATGGTAGCTTGTTCTTCACAAATAGGCTTGATTAATGAATGGGTTTTCCTTATCGTTCAATTGATTATCGTAGTCATTCATGAATATGATGATTTTGTGAAAAAGTTATATGATTAACCCTAAGACCCGATGATATCATTAATCACTATGTTGGATGAGTTGGAGTTGTAGTTTGGGTAACTGAAGATAAATCATGTACTCTTACCATGTTCTACACTTAATTGATTGGGCATGACAAGATTGCATCTCAATTGTTGAACTACGAAGCTTGGACGGATTCAATATTGTCACGCCCCGCCTCGGGGGGTATGACTGGCACCTGGTACCCTACTAGGACCTGAACTACTGGACTGCTAAGCCTAGGCACATCTGGTGCTTGGCTGGCTCTAATTCACATTTCTGGAAACAAAGGGCTATATAACGGCTGTAAACACAGCCCCCGGCCCATTGGCCTATAGCCTCCTGTACCTGTAATAACAGCTGACCAGAACAAGCAACTATAGGGAAGCCTATGCGGGCCGACGAGGCCACCATGCTGTCTAGTTATCTGCATTCAACGATAAAATACTAGAAGGCTACGTGACCGGCAAGGTCACCATTACTGTCAAACTTATGGCCCCACACGGCCAACATAAAAGAGAGAAAGAGTACTAACAGCTATACAACTGCACGGCCTCACACGACCGGCTCATCAGACCACAGGGAAAACATATACAGACTGCAAGCCTCTAGGAAGAATAATAGAAATGATCGGGACAGGGCCCCGACCTACCCGTACTGTACAGCAACAGAAACTGAAGTACACCTCTGGAACTCAGTCTCCGGATAACAGGAGCTGAATGCTCAACGCTGACAGGAATCACGTGGTGTCACCTGCTCGTCCATGGGTACGTGCAGGCAAGTAATGCAGCGCCCCACCAGGCGTTAGTACCGCTGGTATTGAGTATGTAAAGCAATAACTGAAAGAAACATCTGAACACAACAATAGAACTGAGGAAACTGAAATAGAAAGAATAGCTTAACTGTCTGATAATGTAAGTCATACCTTCTCGTTTACACTGGGAAGAAATAGAAGTCATACCTGGAGATATATCCCTCTACTGCTGATCTACTCGTATCTAACATAGCATGGCATAACATGAAATAACATAACACAACACACACAAATCTTACCCGGCCCCCATAAGCCGGGAGGTACAACCAGCACAGAATCTATACCCCTACCCCGGTCATCCCATCTCCTACACTGGCTGTAAGCATCCTGCCGGTCCCCTGGGTATGCACTTGGGCTCGCTGAGCCCCTGACTATAACTGTACCTGAGTCCGAAGGACTCCTGAATCAACACCCCGAGCGTACCCGCTCGACGGGGGTGTATAAGGGCCGACCAAGGCACAATATAGGGAAACTGGCATCCCATCTTCATCTCCTTGCGGGACGGCATATCACTCCATAGAGTGACGTATCCTCATCCTCTGGCGGACGAGTTGATACAGCTATTAACCCTGGGGCGGTCAGGGATGCTGGGTAATCCAACCCCAAACAATACAACGGTCTCAACTAGTAATGCTGTCTGTGTATCTCACATGCTGAGGCTAATAGGGGTAAAGTATCATATATATTACATGCTGAGCTAATGATAGTGATCTGTACGTATTTAATACGTGCTGAGGCAGGTAAAGATGTATAAATATGAATGTAGTCTCCTGCCGGACTGTATTGGGCAAATGCTATATAAGATAATGTTTCTGCTGAAAACTCTGCTGTTTACTAAGTTTCTATATACACTATATGCTGGACTAGTGATAGAAATATGTACATACTTAATACATGCTGAGGCTGGAAGTACTATATATGTATGTACCAATATAGTCTTTCTGCTGAACAATGCGGTATACTGATTTTCTATAGTAACCTGATTTACTATTCATGGCATGCTTTCTAAACGTCATTTTAGTCTGCTATTCTGTTTCTGAAATGCTTTACGGATACTGTACTACTTCACGGGGTTTCGACTGAACACAACAATATCTTAACATAGTATATCACATCACACACTGAGTATACTGGGCACTCTCCAGCACTTGCGTTAGAATCTATATCATACTAATAGGTTTCGTACACATGACAACCCAATGCTTCTCACATTGTAACAATATTCATAATAACGCAATACTCGACTTCTGAACATTCTACTGGTCTGAAAATTGCTATATTATCTCAATATTACTTAACTTGCCGAGGAAACTAACTTTACATACCTTATCTTTGAACTATTCATCTATCGGACGAGGCTCAGCCGGTACTCCAACTGTTTTCTCCCAACTGCATTTATAAACATATCAATTAACACTAAATACAACTTTATTTCAAAAGGCAACGTCACTTTCGATATAGTTTATAGCCTAAGCTTAGGCTTATCGAAAGACGGCCAAAAACTCGCTATTTTTCAGCGGCCCAGAAGGGAGAAATATTCACTTCTCAGCTAGGAACACATAGACACTAATTTAGAGCAATTCTACTTACCTTAGTTCGGTGGGTCGCCGATTCGTCGGCCGTATTTCACGAAACTAAATCCGTAGAAATGCTCTCTGCCGCTAAATACTTCGGTATCTGGGATTAATTTGAGTTTGGGCAGCGTTTAGTAGCGTAATCGGACGAAAATTATATAATTCCCTTCGTTCTAACCTTCTCTCTGCCGCTTTGCTCTGTTCTCTGGAAATTTTAAAGGTTTTAATCAATTAAAACCGAAGTGGGGCTTTATATACTTTGGCCTGTACCTGGGTAACGTGTCACGGAGCCATCGCGGAGGCCTCACCTCCGTGACACGCTGCCATCGCGGAGGGGCTCTGCCTCGGCTCCTCCCGCGATGGTTCGACCGGTTTCTCGTCCGATCTTTTTCCCGGGCCTTTCTACAGCACGTATGGCCTTCAAATGTGCTTAACCAACGTGCGAATAGGTCGTCTAGGTGCCGGGAATTCTACGGGGTATAACATTCTCCCCCCTTAAGAACATTCGTCCTTGAATGTACACTGTTATCTGGAGGATTACTTACTTACTTTCTTGAAAAAAATTTTGGCAGAGTTTCCCCTGTAATATGGACTATAGCAAAAACCTAAAATGCAGAAAAGTCCAACACAGGCACTGCACATAATATTCTAGGATCCACTGGATAATTAAATATCAATCTGTCTCACTTATACATACAGGACCATAAGATACTACATAGCAATAATACGGACATACCTGTCGCTTAAATGGGTGAGGATATCTGGTCCTCATATCTGTGAATCTGTTTGTCTAGGCTAGCTACTGGAACCTCTTTGCAGGCCAGCTTTTTTGTAACCTGGGTATTCTGGACTGGGACTGCTCTGGACGGGTCTCCTATGCATTTCCTCAGCATAGATACATGAAAGACCGGGCGAACGAATTCTAATTCTGGAGGCAAATTCAATTAACAGTAAATGCTCACTTTTGGCTACTACCGAAATCTAGCACACACGCTCGCAACATGTCTTCGAGCGTCTGAATTGTGTGCTCAGCCTGCTCATCTGTCTGAGGATGGAATGCTGTGCTCAAATTAATCTGCGTTCCCAAACCTTTCTGAAACGACTGCCAGAATCTAGCTGTGAACTGTGCTCCCCTATCTGAAATAATGGATACTGGTATTCCATATAATCTGACTACCTTTCTGATATACAACTCAGCATAATCTTCGGCCGAGAAAGTAGCTCTTACTGGCAAGAACTGAGCTAATTTTTGTCAATCTATCATTTATCAGTCATATAGAGTCATGTCTGTGTTTAGTACGGGGTAATCTTGCTACAAAATTCATATTCACCGCTTCTCATTTCCAAAGAGGCACAGCTATGTTCTAAATTAACCTGCCTGGTTTCTGATATTCTGCCTTCAACTGTTGGCGGTTAGGACACTGGGCTACCAGTAGTTCTCTTTAATGTCATGGTACCTCTTTGTCATATCGGGATGAAGAGAGTAGCGGGCGTAATGCGCCTTGCTCATAAACTGCTGACGATGCCCCAAAATATCTGGAGCGCAATGCGGCCTTTATATCGCCACATTTCATCCCCGGTTATCTAAAAATATGTCACTTCTCCTTACTGAACCTTGTGTTCAAGTTAAACCTGGCTACGGTTTCTATACTGCCGTTCCTTTACTTCCACCACTAACGACAATGCTGCGATATTCTGTATTATCGTTCTGTTATCTTTTATTTCTGCTATGTGAACGGCTAAACCATCTAACTAGTGAAATTCTCGGGTCTATTCCCGCTGTTCAGGCGGCAAGTATGCCAACTGCCTATAGATCTACGGCTAAGGGCATCTACTACCGTATTAGCCCTTCCCGGGTGACACAAAATTCTTGCTTTTTCAGGCATAAGCTACCGCAGCTAACTAGGTGATACCCAAGTCGTGGGTAAGATAATTCTTCTCGCGTTTCTTCAATTGCCTGAAAGTATAAACTATTACTTCACCATGCTGCATCAACCCTCTGTATCTCCTGGCAATACTAACACTGGAGCTGATGTTAACCTGGCTTTTAACTCTTGGAGGTTCTACTCACACACCTCAGTCTACTGAAACTTTGCTGCCTTCTGTGTCGATCTAATCAGAGGTGCTGCTAAGGTGGAAAATCCTTCCACAAACCCTTTGCAGTACCCGGCTAACCGCAGGGACTGCGTACTTCGATCGGAGTGGTAGGTCTAGACTATGTCTTCACTACTTCAATTTTCTGCGTATCTATCTGTACACCAGCCTCCGACACAATGTGACCAAAAATACAACTAAACTCAACCAAAATTCACATTTACAAAATTTGACATATAACTGACGGTCATACTGGTTTATCATGCCGGAGAATCTGACAAGTAGTCTACCGGTATAACTAGAGCTTATCTGGCCTTCTGGCCGCATGCTAAAGCCACTTGTTGCTAAGGTAACCTTGAACGACTATCTGCACACCGTGTGCCCGTATCTGATCAGGGGGTCCTGATATTGTTCATGACCTCTAATGATCTGGCTGCATAACCCTACATAACTGAATAGTCGGGTTGAATGACCCGAACGTGACAGTAGTCTAATAATGCTCTAACTGTACTACTTGAGTGCTTATAGTTCGTGCATAACCGCAACCTTGTGGACATCTAATTGCTCTATTATTTTGCTTAACCCACTGGAAGGCTAGACTTATTCAACTTACTCCCAGGCGATCAATCTCTGGATCTTCACGGGGAGTCTACTGATCCCCTGGTCTTAATAAACACTGTGCTAGCAGGGTACTATCAATTTCTTATGCCTTGTGTGTATCCACTTTGATTTATACTGCTATTCTGGGGAATTCTCAGTCTTATGAGCGGTTCTGTAAATACTGGCCTTCTGCTAAGGCTCTGTATCTAAATGTCTTACGAAAACCAACTGAAATACTAGTCTGTCGCTGACTACTGATGTGGACCCTTCCTTGGGGTACCCACGGGTATTCTGACTGGGATGGCCGGCTGACTTATGGGGTGTTCTACATAACAACTGCTAGGTTGACTAAGGCCGACTGTCGCCCACAAGGCTGGGAAAACGACGTGTGACCACTTAACATGCTAGAACAATTCTAGTATTGCTAATCTCTGAAATTTGCCTACTCGGTCTCTAATCCTGGTTCTGGACATGCACTACTGTTACCGATCTTCAGGGATACCTCCCTGCTAACGCAGGCGCCAGCTGGTCGGTAGACTGTCTAACTGCGCCCTTATCATCTAGCCATCTGCTTTAGGCCATTAACTCTAGTAAATTCCTAGAGCCTGGAACTGACAACAACACATAAGTATTTTAATCTAATAACTGAGAACTGAGATAGTTTAAGTTTCTATGACTTCATACGTAACTCACACTTAATCCGCCCTTTCCCTCCTTCTTTTCTTTCTTTCTTCTCCCTCTTTCTTCTCTTTTTTTTTTTGTTTTTTTTTTGTTTTTGGTCCCCCAATGCAATTTGTATAGGCTTTCTATTACTAATCAGCATCTGTGATTGTAGCCCTTATAGGCAGCCACTCACAACCTATCTATTATCTGTATATCTATATATCGCTGGCTACGTACAATATGTACTGATTCCTGCCGTAATTCATAACCTCCGACATGTTTTGCTGAGTCTCACATCGTACATGATACATTTCTTCTACGGCCTAATAATATCTCCTGCCCTGACTTATCATTTCATTGTATTGTCACCCCATTCTGAAAGTAACAAACATAAACATTCTAGTTATTATCTGCTGTTTAAAATCCCGCCACTCTTACAATGTGGGGTCGACGTTCGAATCTTGTAGCCTTACTAGGCATATATTGAGAGCCCATGACTGTCTGCTGGGCTTTATCTCCAGGCTACACTAAATTAGAATTGCTGTATCGGTAACTTCTTAACTTTTCCATAGCGGACATACTGCGGTATTCTGAACCGCAATCTTACTGTCAGCGCGAAGCTTAATCCTTAATACGATACTTTATCAATCCGGGGTAGTTCTAATTTCCCCACAAGATCTGACATTCCTGCTTCTTCCTCTTACTTTGCTTAGACTGAACTCTAGGGTTCAAGGTACCTACCTTTCATTGCTAATGAGATTACTGATCAAGCCTCGGCCTATACTTCTTCTGGCGTATATGGCGGACTTGGCCTTTTTCTGACTCAAACTTGACTATTATTAGGCATTTATCACTAGCAGGTCTGTTACCCCTACTTCGGGTAAGCTAACAGTCTTACTTTCTTTACTGGCTTGTTATCATAAGGGTCTGCACAACTTACGTAATCATAAGGGCTCTCTATATTTTTCTACTACTTACTAGGATCAATCAACCCATCTTTACTTACTGCATGATTTGGCAACCCCCTCTCAAGTCTTATGCTCCTTTACTATACTGGTATCGAACTTAAGAGGTAGGAATAACCCTTTCTTATTGCAACAATAAAAGCATTCAATTGTACCATATGCAAAAAGATGTATTTGGGATTTCTGCATTTTTTTCTCTCTTTCTTATACTTACCTGGTGGTCTGACCTTATCTGCAATCATAATCAGATCTCATATAACTAATAAGTAAATCAACTCATATGTACATTATACTGCTGACTTCCTATTCTGACGTTATCAACGTATACTAGGAATAATGCCAATAAAGGTATCACGCTGGGAGGTCTCTGATACCTCCTCCTGCTGCTGTAGTTATCATATAACTAACTGATGCTCTCTTCCGTTGCTATTTCTGATCTTCTGCTTGTGATAGGGTAATGCTGATCTGCCTTTGTATCTGTAATCAAAGAATACGGTAAGTTCTCAGGGACTCAACCCTATACTGTACCGCTCTAAAGCACGACTAACTGAGAAAGAAGGGTAACCATCATATCATGCCTCGCAGCCTCCTGCCTATAGTATGTGGTGCACAACACATCCATAGACAAGACTCTACTTAGCACGGCTTGCAGACTCCCTAGGATACGACCTACTCTGATACCAAGTTTGTCACGCCCCGCCTTGGGGGGTATGACTGGCACTTGGTGCCCTACTAGGACCTGAACTACTGGACTGCTAAGCCTAGGCACATCTGGTG
Source organism: Datura wrightii (assembly GCA_035772735.1). Lineage (NCBI taxonomy): Eukaryota > Viridiplantae > Streptophyta > Magnoliopsida > Solanales > Solanaceae > Datura > Datura wrightii. The sequence continues at coordinate 83,261,154 of JASDFA010000001.1, forward strand.
CCTGGCTGGCTCTAATTCACATTTCTGGAAACAAAGGGCTATATAACGGCTGTAAACACAGCCCCCGGCCCATTGGCCTATAGCCTCCTGTACCTGTGCTGACCAGAACAAGAAACTATAGGGAAGCCTATGCGGGCCGACGAGGCCACCATGCTGTCTAGTTATCTGCATTCAACGATAAAATACTAGAAGGCTACGTGACCGGCAAGGTCACCATTACTGTCAAACTTATGGCCCCACACGGCCAACATAAAAGAGAGAAAGAGTACTAACAGCTATACAACTGCACGGCCTCACACGACCGGCTCATCTGACCACAGGGAAAACATATACAGACTGCAAGCCTCTAGGAGGAATAATAGAAATGATCGGGACAGAGCCCCGACCTACTCGTACTGTACAGCAACAGAAACTGAAGTACACCTCTGGAACTCAGTCTCCGGATAACAGGAGCTGAATGCTCAACACTGACAGGAATCACGTGGTGTCACCTGCTCGTCTATGGGTACCTGCAGGCAAGTAATGCAGTGCCCCACCGGGCGTCAGTACCGCTGGTACTGAGTATGTAAAGAAATAACTGAAAGAAACATCTAAACACAATAATAGAACTGAGGAAACTGAAATAGAAAGAATAGCTTAACTGTCTGATAATGTAAGTCATACCTTCTCGTTTACACTGGGAAGAAATAGAAGTCATACCTGGAGATATATCCCTCTACTGCTGATCTACTCGTATCTAACATAGCATGGCATAACATGAAATAACATAACACAGCACACACAAACCTTACCCGGCCCCCATAAGCCGGGAGGTACAACCAGCACAGAATCTATACCCCTACCCCGGTCATCCCATCTCCTACACTGGCTGTAAGAATCCTGCCGGTCCTCTGGGTATGCACTTGGGCTCGCTGAGCCCCTGACTATAACTGTACCTGAGTCCGAAGGACTCCTGAATCAACACCCCGGGCGTACCCGCTCGACGGGGTGTATAAGGGCCGACCAAGGCACAATATGGGGAAACTGGCATCCCATCTTCGTCCCCTTGCGGGACGGCATATCACTCCGTAGAGTGACGTATCCTCATCCTCTAGCGGACGAGTCGATATAGCTATTAACCCTGGGGCGGTCAGGGATGCTGGGTAATCCAACCCCAAACAATACAACGGTCTCAACTAGTAATGCTGTCTGTGTATCTCACATGCTGAGGCTAATAGGGGTAAAGTATCATATATATTACATGCTGAGCTAATGATAGTGATCTGTACGTATTTAATACGTGCTGAGGCAGGTAAAGATGTATAAATATGAATGTAGTCTCCTGCCGGACTGTACTGGGCAAATGCTATATAAGATAATGTTTCTGCTGAAAACTCTACTGTTTACTAAGTTTCTGTATACACTATATGCTGGACTAGTGATAAAAATATGTACATACTTAATACATGCTGAGGCTGGAAGTACTATATATGTATGTACCAATATAGTCTTTCTGCTGAACTATGCGGTATACTGATTTTCTATAGTAACCTGATTTACTATTCCTGGCATGCTTTCTAAACGTCATTTTAGTCTGCTATTCTGTTTCTGAAATGCTTTACGGATACTGTACTACTTCACGGGGTTTCGACTGAACACAACAATATCTTAACATAGTATATCACATCACACACTGAGTATACTGGGCACTCTCCAGCACTTGCGTTAGAATCTATATCATACTAATAGGTTTCGTACACATGACAACCCAATGCTTCTCACGTTGTACCAATATTCATAATAACGCAATACTCGACTTTTGAACATTCTACTGGTCTGAAAATTGCTATATTATCTCAATATTACTTAACTTGCCGAGGAAACTAACTTTACATACCTTATCTTTGAACTATTCATCTGTCGGACGAGGCTCAGCCGGTACTCCAAATGTTTTCTCCCAACTGCATTCATAAACATATCAATTAACACTAAATACAACTTTATTTCAAAAGGCAACGTCACTTTCGATATAGTTTATAGCCTAAGCTTAGGCTTATCGAAAGACGGCCAGAAACTCGCTATTTTTCAGCGGCCCAGAAGGGAGAAATATTCACTTCTCAGCTAGGAACACATAGACACTAATTTAGAGCAATTCTACTTACCTTAGTTTGGTGGGTCGCCGATTCGTCGGCCGTATTTCACGAAACTAAATCTGTAGAAATGCTCTCTGCCGCTAAATTCTTCGGTATCTGGGATTAATTTGAGTTTGGGCAGCGTTTAGTAGCGTAATCGGACGGAAATTATATAATTCCCTTCGTTCTTACCTTCTCTCTGCCGCTTTGCTCTGTTCTCTGGAAATTTTAAAGGTTTTAATCAATTAAAACCGAAGTGGGGCTTTATATACTTGGGCCTGAACCTGGGCAACGTGTCACGGAGCCATCGCGGAGGCCTCACCTCCGTGACACGCTGCCATCGCGGAGGGGCTCTGCCTCGGCTCATCCCGCGATGGTTCGACGGGTTTCTCGTCCGATCTTTTTCCCGGGCCTTTCTACAGCACGTATGGCCTTCAAATGTGCTTAACCAACGTGCAAATAGGTCATCTAGGTGCCGGGAATTCTATGGGGTATAACAAATATTGTTTTCCTTACTAAAATTATTTTTATAAAATATTGGAATCTAAGACGCCGGTGGCTAAGGAGTTCACAAAGGAGTGATTATGACAAGTGTGTGGAATGTTGTAAACCTATAAATGAAGTCATGCATCTTGATAGAGTATGAGTTGGGTTTTATAAACCATGTACGATTTCATATTACATGTTGAATGAGATCAACTTATAATTTGGAATGTCATGATAGTATATGCATAAGGTGACTCTGTAGAATGTTCGTTAGCATAAGATGATTGAGATAGCTATTGATTGGAATCCATGATGAGGTGAAATATGATGATAACGCATGAGAATGATATTTCAACTATTGGGCTTAATATTATTAGAAAGTAGCCCCATCCCATTGATGAAAAATCAGTAAATGTCCTTGTCTATGATTAACTGTTGTAATTTAGATTAACTTTAGTCAGTCGGGATTCTCATTAGTAAGAGTGATTCCCTAGTCAGTCGGGATTCTATTTAGGAAGAACGATTCCCCAGTCAGCTGGGATTCTCATTAGCAAGAATGATTCCCTTGTCAGTTGGGATTCTCGGTAGCTAGAATGATTCCCTAATCAGTTTGGGTTCTCGTTAGTAAGAGTATTTCCCTAGTCTATTGGGACTCACATCCCTAGCTGCTAGCCATGCATGTTTCTCCTCCTTTAGTCGGGACTAACATCCCTAGCTAGTCAGTGACTCGCTATATCAGAGTCTTCGTTCCCTTAGATAGTCAGGGACCCTCATGATATCAGTCACGACATTGCATCTCTGTATCATTATGATTACTACTTTTGTGCATCAGTTGAACATATAATAATGCATGTACTTACAATGTGATTATGTTTATATGAATATGTGGATCTCATACCAGGTTGTTGTATCTCATTTCGGCTACATTATTGATCCTATGATATATAGTACTCCCTGCTTCTATACTTATACTTATGAGTTATTTATTTATGTTCCTGCATACTCAGTACATTCCAAGTACTGACCGCACGACTCTTGTGCTATATCATTTTATGATATAGATTTAGGTCTCCAGATCCAGCCGCGTGACTAGATACGCTTCTCTCTCTTCCAGCTGCTAGCGATGAGTACTCATCTTCCATGGACGTGGGTTATATTCTTATTTTATTATGTTTCAGTTTTTATACTTTTGGAGTTAGCTGGGGGCTTGTTCCAGCAACTCATCAGTTAGTAGAAGGCTTTCAGACTTGTTTAGACCGATTTTCGCATTGAATATAAGTGTTGTTAAGATTTCTACATTATGGGTTATATTAGATTTTGTTATCAGTTCCGCTTATCCATATTGTTAGTTGTCTTTTATGTTAAGTGTATACTATGATTATGCCATGGGTCGACTGGGAGCCTCTCGGTGTTCTTTGTATTATGTCCACGATTCGGGTCTACACTCGTGTCGTGACAAACTTGGTATTAGAGAAAAGTTTTAAAGTGTCCTAGGGTGTCTGAAAGCCTCGTTACGTAGAGTCTTCTTCATGGGTGTGAAACATGCCACACTTATGATGAAGAGGCTATGAGACATTTTAGGAATGTTTCCTTTTCTTTATGATTCTTATCATGTGTGGAGTATGAAACTCTAAGTATTTCCTCCCCTGACTCTTGCTTTACGTGCTCGTAGATAATGCTGCTCCGACGAGTGAATGGAAGAGGACGTGGTAACGGCCACCAGCAGGTACCACCAGCCCAGGCAGAAATGGAGGATCGTGTTGCTCATGCCGAGTTTCAAGCAGCCATCCACCTATCGGCGCAAGCCCTGACAACTCAAATTAATAAGCTGGCGTTAGCCCGTGCACCATAGCATGGAAATAAAATGGTAGCAAGGATAAGGGATTTTCTTCGGATGAATCCACCAAAATTCTTGGGGTCAAAGGTGGATGAGGACCCATATGAGTTTTTGGAGGAGATACCAAAGATTACTCATATCATGGGAGTGATGGGGAAAGAGAGCATGGACTTAGCCTCCTACCAGTTAAAAGAAGTTTCTTACATTTGGTATTGTCGGTGGAGAGACAGTCGGGGAATTGAAGCGGGTCCTATAGGTTGGGATGAATTTATGGTCCCGTTCTTGGACAGGTTTTTACCTTGGGAGTTGAGGGAGGCAAAGGTGGGGAGTTCATTAATTTGAGACAAAATGACATGACTGTCCAGGAGTATGTGTTGGAGTTCACTCAGCTATCGAAGTATGCGTCAGAAATGGTAGCCGACCAGCGGGCCCGAGTGAGTAGGTCCATTAATGGGGTGTCAGACTCCTTGATCAAAGAATGCAGGACTTCCATGTTGCACCAGGACATAGACTTTCCACACTTGGTAATATTTGCTCAACAAATGGAAGAAGAACAGGTGAAAGAAAAGAGAGAGAGACTAAGAGGGCCAGGACTGGAGACTTAGAATGCTCCCATCAGGGGTCGGGTACCGGATATTACTCACACCGCCATCAGAGATTAGCATCCCCAGCACCTTCAACAACTAGTACTCATATACAAGCCCAGAGTAAGGGAGATCACGTACCCATTGTGTACGAGCTATGGAAAGCACCACTTAGGAGGTGGCCAGATCAGATGTATGTTTTTGGTACGGCAAGGCTGGCTATATGCATTGAGATTGGGTGATGGCTAAGCAGGGTGAGAGCAAATCCTCGACCACTTCTTCAGTAGTTCCGATAGCCCGCTCATTTCAGCAGGGTGCATCCTCTAATCCAGGAGGTGGACATCGTCAAAACTACTCTTATGCAGTAGCATCCCATCAAGATAAGGGCAAGGAACCAGTAGTGGCCACAGGTATGTTATGAATCTTGTGTTATTCTTTATGTGATGCCAACCTCTATAATGAATAAGAAGCTCAGTTGTGATTGTGGGAAAAGATTGTTGATGTGTAATGTAAATAACTGTAATATAAGGCTTGTGGTGAAGGTTAGACATGAAAGAGGAGTTAAGGGTTAGTACCTTAGCTGGACATGAAGAAGGATTCGGGAGCCTTAGAATGATGGCTTTAAGCTAAGGGGGAGATAGTGAGTATATGAAGTAAGTCTGACCTTGAGAATGATCATAAAGGGATTTCAGCCTTAGCAGTTGCAGCATGTCGACCTCTACTAAGTTTAGATAACCTTCCTTGTACCTTGGTTAGAGTTAAGTTATGTCTATTTCTATGTACAGATTCCCGAGGTTTAGAAGTAACTGCATTAGACAGTGATGCCAGTCTTGCCCTATGAGTCCTTATTGCTTATCTTCATGTTATGAATCAGTTATGTGTGTTAATCCATGTTTTTCTTATGTGTTCGGATTGAACTCAGTCTTTGGAAGTTGTTTGTTAACTCAGTAGAGTCAGATTATATCATGTATGTGTTCAGTTTGATATCGGGAATGACTCGTGCTTATGAAATCCTCACTCTCAATTAGATTAGATATTGTGAATCCTGGCTTAGTATTGGAAGGCGATTTGAGAATGAAGGTTTAGTCCGTGTCAGTTCTGTGCCAGATAAAAGGGGAAAGAATTTTCTTCCGGTGTTTTGTTTAGTTCTATGTTGGTATCATGTTCTTCTGTCTCCCTTGAGTCATGGTGTGCATGTTAGGTGTGAATTTCCAAGTTTCGTGTATAAGGTTGCTCCGAAGTCAGATGCTCTGTTGGTGTTTAGCTGTGATTAATTGATTAGTTGGATATCGGCTTTGTCTCTATCTTTTTAGTATGTTCAGCCAACATTCGAGGACGAATATTCCCAAGGGGGAGATATTGTAATACCCCGAAAAGGCCTAAGAATAGACCCAGGAGTTTAATTGGAAAAGTGCAAAAAACCTAGCAAAAATATCTTAGGATGGGAGACTTAACGACTCATGGTGGGATACCACGAGTCTTCGTGTGCTATCATGGGGCAGAAGTCAGGAGGTAGTGGCAATGGACGAACTGATGAGTCATCTAGCCCAGCAATGACTCGTCAGGTTGGTCGTTGGGGGGAGGCCAGGAAGCCTTAGGCAGTGTTCATAACGAATGATCCTAAAGAGTCATTAGGTGTGTCAATGACTCATTATGTCGGTCGTTTGGAAGGAGGAGCTTTGGTTTTAAAAGGATTTCCAGTGTACTAGACGGAAGGACATGATGACTCATTGCGTGTGGCGACAAGTCGTTACGTTGGTCGTGGCCCAAAGATTAATAATTTCCAGTGGACCTGACGAGAGGACCTAACGAGTCGTTGGGTGATACAATGACTCGTCAGGTGAGTCATGGTGTCGTTGGGGCAGTTTTTCCAGATTTCTTCAGGGGAATTTTTGTAAACTCCTATGCTTTTAATTGCTATACTACGTTGTTTTGGGCTCTACCTTGCACGATTTTAAGGGCTCTTCATGCCTAAATCCCCATTCTTTCAACTCTTCTTCTCCGAAGTGTAGGGTTTCATCAAGGTGTTCTTAAAGCTTCAAGGAAGATAATCAAGTGGGATTTTCGTCTACCTGGTATGCGGGACTTCAACAAGGATATTTTTCCATCCTTGTGCCCCAACTATTTTTAATAAGAATCCGATTTTAAATTTATTTGGAATATCATGATCTAGGATTTGAGTAATGGGTAATTTCTTCTTTATTCCTTTTCTTAAATTCTAATATTTACTGCGATTATGAAATTAATTGGAATGTTAATTAATTGGTTGCTTTGAAATATGGATCATATGTCGGGATTGCATGATGGTAGCTTGTTCTTCACAAATAGGCTTGATTAATGAATGGGTTTTTTCTTATCGTTCACTTGATTATCATCGTCATGCATGAATATGATGAAATTGTGAAAAAGTTTATGATTAACCCTAATGACCTGATGACATCATTTATAACTATGTTGGATGAATTGGAGTTGTAGTTTGGGTAATTGAAGGTAAATCATGTATTCTCACCATGTTCTAGATTTAATTGATTAGGCATGACAAGATTACATCTCCATTGTTGAACTACAAAGTTTGGGTGGATTCTATATTGTTTTCCTTACTAAAATTGTTTTTATAAAATCTTGGAATCTAAAATGCCGGTGGCTAAGGAGTTCACAAATGAGTTATTATGAAAAGTGTGTGGAATGTTGTAAACCTAAATAAATGAAGTCATACATCTTGATAGAGTATGAGTTGGGTTTTATAAACCATGTACAATTTCGTAGTACATGTTGAATGAGATGAACTTAGAATTTGGAATGTCATGATAGTATATGCATAAGGTGACTCTGTGGAATGCTTGTTAGCGTAAGATGCTTGAGATAGCTATTGATTGAACTCCATGATGAGGTAAATTATGATGATAACGCATGAGAATGATACTTCAACTATTGGGCTTATTATTTTAGAAAGTAACCCCATCCTGTTGATGAGAATGTTGATGAAAAATCAGTAAACGTCCTTGTCTATGATTAGCTGTTGCATTTAGATTAACATCAGTCAGTTGGGATTCTTGTTTGTAAGAATGATTTCGTAGTCAGTCGGGATTCTCGTTATCAAGAATGATTCCCTAGTCAGTCGGGATTCTAGTTAGCAAGAATGATTCCCTACTCAGTCGGGATTCTCATTGTTAGTTGGGATTCTCGTTAGCAAGAGTGTTTCCCTAGTATTTCGGGACTCACATCCCTAGCTACTAGCCATGTATGTTTCTCCTCTTTCTGTCGGGACTAACATCCCTAGCAAGTCAATGACTCGCTATATTAGAGCCTTCGGTCCCTTAGACAGTCAGGGACCCTTATGATAGCAGTCACGACATTGCATCTCTGTATCATTGTGATTACTACTTTTGTGCATCAGTTGAACTTATAATAATGCATGTACGTACAATGTGATTATGTTTATATGAATATGTGGATCTCATACCAGGTTGTTGTATCTCATTTATGTTACGTTACTGATCCTGTGATTTATTGTACTTATTGCTTCTATACTTATACTTATGAGTTATTTATTTATGTTCTTGCATACTCAATACATTTCAAGTACTAACCGCATGCCTCTTGTGCTATATTGTTTTATGATATAGATTCAGGTCTCCAGATCCAGCCGCGTGACTAGTTATGCTTCTCTCTCTTCCAGCTGCTAGAGGTGGATCCTCATCTTACAAGGACGTGGGTTATATTCTTATTTTATTATGTTTCAGTTTTCAGACTTTTGGAGTTAGCTGGGGGATTTTCCCAACAACTCATCAGTTAGTAGAAGGCTTTCAGACTTGTTTAGACAGATTTCCGCGTTGTATTTAAGTGTTGTTAAGATTTCTACATTATGGGTTATATTAGATTTTTTTATCAGTTCCGCTTATCCATATTGTTAGTTGTCTTTTATGTTAAGTTCATGCTTTGATAATGCCATGGGTCGACTGGGAGCCCTTCGGGGTTCCTTGTCCCCCGTCTATGATTCGGGTCTACTCTCGGGTCGTGACATGATGCTTTCCACAGCTCACAGTCAATGGGTACGTAATCTACTTTACTCTGGGCTTATATGGAGTACTGGCTGTTTAAGGTGCTGGGGATGCTGATCCCTGATGGTGGTGTAAGTGATACTCGGTACCCGATCTCTGATGGGAGAACTATAAGTCTCCAATCCTGGCCCTATTGGCCTCTCTCTCTTTTTCTTTCACCTGCTCTGCTTCCACCTGTTGAGAAAATATTACCAAGCGTGGGAAGTCTATGTCCCGGTGCAACATGGAAGTCCTGCATTCTTTGATTCTGACACTCCATTCACAAATCTTCTTACTCAGGCCCGCTGGTTGGCTACCATTTGCGGCGCATACTTAGATAGCCGAGTGAACTCTAACGCATACTACTATACAGTCATGCCATTTTGTTTCAAATTAATGAACTCTGCTGCCTTAGCCTCTCTCAACTCCCGAGGGAAAAACTTGTCTAAGAACGCGGCCATAAATTCATCCCAACCTGTGGGACCTGCTTCAATTCCCCGATTGTCTCTCAACTAACAATACCAGATGTAAGCAACTCCCTTAATTGGCAGGAGGCTAAGTCCGTGCTCTCTTTCCCCTTCACTCCCATGATGTGAGTAATCTTCTATATCTCATCCAAAAACTTGTATAGGTCCTCATCCACCTTTGACCCCAAGAAATCGGGTGGGTTCATCCAAAGAAAATCTCTTATCCTTGCCGCCGCTTTATTTCCATTCTGGGGAGCTTGGGCCACCGCCTGATGGTTAATCTGAGTGGTCAGGGCCTGCGCCAACATTTTAAAGGCTTCTTGGAACTCAGCATGAGTAACATGATCATTCATTGGGTTTGCCTGGGCTGGTGGTACCTGCTGGCGACCGGTGCCACGTCTTCTTCCATTCGCTCGTCTAGGAGGCATTATCTGCGAGTGCGTAAAGCACGAGTTAGGGAAGGAACTGTTTAGAGCTTCATAGTCTACGCATGATAAGAATCATGAAGAAAAGGGAACATTCCTAAAACGTCTTATAGCCTCTTCGTCATAAGTGTGGCACGCTTCACACCCTTGAAGAAGACTCTACGTAACGCAACTTTCAGACTCCCTAGGACACCCTAAACCTTTGCTCTGATACCAAGTTTGTCATGACCCGAGAGTAGAGCCGGATCATAGACACGGGACAAGGAACCCCGAAAGGCTCCAATCAACCCATGGCATAATCACAGCATACACTTATCATACAAGACGACTATCAACATGAATAAGCTGAAGCTAATAACAAGAATCTAATGTAAACCATAAAGTCAATTTAATATCACTTAGATACAATGCTGAACCTATCTAAACAAATTTAAAAGCCTTCTACTAAACTGATGAGTTGCTGGGACAAGCCCCCAACAAACTCCCGAAATATGAAAAAACTGAAACATGATAAGATAAAAACATAAAGTACGTCCTCGGAGGATGAGGACTCACCGCTGACTGTTGGGAAATTTGAGTAGTGTATCTAACCATGCGGCGGAACCTGGAGACCTGAATCTATATCATAAAACGATATAGCACAAGAGGCGTGCAGTCAGTACTTGGAATGTACTGAGTATGCAGGAAGCGTAAATGACTAACTCATAATATATATATAAGAAGGGAGTAATGTAAAACATATTAATAGCAATGTAACTGAAATAAGATACAACAACCTTATATAAGATTCACATATGCATATCATCATAACCACATTATAAGGAAAAGAGCAGCTATATGATCAACTGATGCACAAAAATAGAAATCAAATAGTTCCCAATTATGTATCTTTTATGAAACGTCAAGCTGTGATTTCATTAAGATCTTAATCTTAATTAGCCCAATTATGATTTATGCTTTATTATATGATTTCTCTCAACTGCTTATCATGAATTTATTAAATGTCAAGTTATAAATGTTTTACGAGAATGCATGTATTTCATGATTTACGAATTTATGACTGTTGGACAAATTATGGGCCCTCGTTCATGGCTAATCATGTATTTGAAAGGGGGATCAATGATGTTATTATTTATTTGTCCATGAACTTGATGAATGATTTTGTGATTTTGATATGAGCATTCATGTGCATGTTTTTAAGAGCAGTGTCTAGAACCGAGTAGCCCGACATTCAAAGGACTACGCTAGTGTCTTAGAACTACGTGCCACCGTAGGTTTATATATGCAAATTTTAATGTTAATGGATTCCCTTTTCGTGATATCACATAATGCACGTCCCTTGCCTAGCAAGCCTAGGACGACTCTTCCCACTTGAGCGAGATAGTTGGGGCATCATGTAAGGCTCTATCAGGATGGTGTTGGTTATAATGAGTCCTCCCAAAGTTCCTCATGATTTATGCATGGTTATGTTTATGTTACTTTGGCTCAAGCCATTTTTAATGAAGCTTTTCTCTTATGATTATGATTATGATGGATCTATGAATGTTTTGAAAATCTTGAGCCCTTATGTTTACATTATGATATTTACTTTATGATCATGCTGTCCTACTCTTATGAACTCTTATATATTTTAACTATCCATTTTTACTTACCTTGCATACTCAGTACATTTCAAGTACCGACCGCATACTCTGTGCTGTACCGTTTCATGATATAGGTCTGAGGATCAGTCTGAGTCACACCATTAACCCCCTGCTGCCCTCTCAGATCTGTCCAGCCGATGTTGGTGAGTCCTCATCCTTCGAGGATGTTTAGGCATCTATAGTTTTCTATGTTATTTCAATTTCAAGCTTTGTCGAGCTTGTTGGGGGTGCTATCCCATCAGCTCACTTGTTATGTTAGAGGCTTTCAGACAATATGTAGAAATTAGCTTGTTGTTGTTGATTCTGTTTTAGCTTGATATATATAGATATATATATGCACACTTCTGCTACATTAATTATATTGATCTTCTGCTTTATGATATTGAGTATAGATGTTATATTGATTCCATGGGTCGACTTGGAGTCTCGATTTCTTGTCCCGTGTCTCAAATTGGGTCTATGTTTGGGTCATGACCCACCAAATGATTGTGATAATGCTGGGGCTGAAGATGAAGGAGATGTTGAGGAAGTTCCCTCAAATGTGGATGAAGAAGAGGTAGGCGTGAAGGCCTCAAGTGAGAGAGAACAAGAACCAAGAGTTCCACCTCCTTATCCACAGTGGTTATCCAAGAAAAAGAAGGATGATCAGTTTAGTAAGTTTATCAACATATTCAACAAATTATCCATATATATACCATTGGTGGATGCTCCACTTCAAATTCCTGGATATGCAAAGTTCATGAAAGAGCTGTTGAAGAAGAAGAAGGTTGTAGATGTAGGCACTAGAGAGACAACACATCAATATAGTGTTGTGATGATGAGCAACCTTGCCCCAAAAAGGGATGATTTAGGTGCCTTCACTATCCAGTGCACTATTGGGTTGTGTGTGTTCAAGAAAGCCCTCTGTGATCGTGGGTGTCACGACCCAAGAGTAGACCCGGATCGTAGACACGGGACAAGGAACCTCGAAAGGCTACAAGTCAACCCATGACATAATCACAACATACACTTATCATTAAAGAGGACTATCAACATGAATAAGCGGAAGCTAATAACAAGAATCTAATGTAAACTATAAATTCAATTTAATATCACTTAGATACAACGCTTAACCTGTCTAAACAGGTCTGAAAGCCTTCTACTAAATTGATGAGTTGCTGGGAAAATCCCCCAGCTAACTCTCGAAATCTGAAAACTGAAACATGATAAAATAAAAACATAAGGTACGTCCTCAGAGGATGAGGACTCACCACTGACTGCTAGGAAATTGGAGTAGCGTAGCTAACCACGCGGCGGAACCTGGAGACCTGAATCTATATCATAATATGATATAGCACAAGAGGCGTGTGGTCTGTACTTGGAATTTATTGAGTATGCAAGAAGCGTAAATAACTAACTCATAATATATATATATATATATATATATATATATAAGAAGGGAGTAATGTAAAACATATTAATAGCAATGTAATTGAAATGAGATACAACAACCTTATATGAGATTCACATATGCATATCATCATAACCACATTATAAGGACATGTGCTGCTATACGATCAACTGATGCACAAAAATAGTAATCAAAAGTGATACAGAGGTGCAATGTCGTGACTGATATCATGATGGTCCCTGATTATCTAAGGGGGAGTCCCTGATTTTCAAAGGGAGCATCCCTGGCTATCAAGGGAAACATTCTCAGCTAGAGAGAATATCTGACTGTCTAAGGGAGAGAAAGCTCTGATATAGAGAGTCACTGGTGGACTAGAGAATACATACTCCACTAACGACTAAGAAAATACATACTCCACTAATGACTAAACTAGTCTAATTTACTACAGCTAATCAAAGACAAGAACATTCACCACTTTCATCATGCAATACTCATCTTTAACAGAGTTAGATCTATCTTTTAATAGGCACGGGCTCAACAAGTTGACATATTAGTCACAGGCCTTAACATCATGATTTACATCATCACCGAACTAATTCATCAGTAGCTTTAACATCATACCCCAAACGAGCATGCTATAGGATCATACTGCATTATTCTTTCATGGAATTTCAATTCTTAACTCACCTCATTCAATAGGTAACATAAGATCATACATGGTTTATAAAATTCAACTCATACTCTATCAAGATGTATGACTTCATTTATTTAGGTTTACACCCATTTTACACACTTGTCATAATCACTCCTTTTATGAACTCTTTAGCTATGGGCATTTTAGATTCTAAGATTTTATAAAATAATTTTAGTGAGGAAAACGATATAGAATCCACCAAAGCTTCATAGTTAAGCAATATAGATGCAATCTAGTCATGCCCAATCAATTACATCTAAAACATGGTGGTGATACAAAATTTACTTCAATTATTCAAGCCCACAACTCCTACTCAACCAACTTGGTCATCAATATCATAATCAAGTCATTAGGATTAATCATCCAATATTTTCACACTTTTGTCATGATTATGAATTTCTACGATAAATATCGGAGAAATAAAAAATTCCCATTCAACACTCAAATCAATTTAGGAAGAATATACTACACACATACATACTCAACTTATAATTCATAATTCAAGATAACCCATTAATAAATAATCCAACTAAATTCATAATCGCAGTAGATATTAGCATGCATGAAAATAGAGAAGAATTTACCCTTTTTACAAACCCTATATCATGTTTTTCTAGACTTATCGAATTTGGGTATTTATTAAAAAAATAGCTTTTGGGGCACAAGGATGGAAGAGTATCCTTGTCCAAAGAACTCTATACCTGATAGAAGAAAATCCTACTTGATAATACTCCTTGAAGCTTGAAGAACACCTTAATGGAAACCCTAGAATTTTTTTGACAAGAGAGAAGGAAGAAGGAGAGTTGAGAGAATGAGGGTTTAGGCATGAAAAACCCTTAAAATTGTGCAAGGTAGAGCCCAAAACAACATAGTTTAGGATTTAAAAGCGTAGGAGTTTACAAAATGCCCCTGAAGAAAACATAAAAATCTGGCGGAACTGGAAACCACGACCTTCACCCAAGTCGTTGGTCCTTAACTCGTGGTGACCTTCCGTTGTTCAAACTTCTGAAGTCCCTAAGTCTCAGTTTCAATCCCACAAATCGACAGGACAAGTCATCCTGCTTGCAACGATTCGTCCCTTCAGTCGTTGTATCCTCCTGCCACTTTGGTCCCCTCCTTACAACAAGCCTCACCACGAGTGGTTGGTGCTTACCACGAATCGTGGTGACCTTCCGTTAGACCTACTGGAAAATTCACTACTCAACCTACAACTGGTTACAACGATCCGTCATAGCTAACAACGGGTAATGGGGTGACCCGTTGCATCCCCAACTACTAAAGTCCTCCTCGCACCACGACTGCAAATGACGACTCGTTGTTTCTCACAACGAGTCGTTACATCGATCGTGGCTTACACTACCACCTGGGCTCCTCAAACCACGACTCCAAACAACGACTCATGGTTTCCAACCATGAGTAATGACACCCCTCTTCCTATAAATTTTGCCTAGAACTTCCCAAACCACAACAACTTATGATGACTCGTGGTACCCTACCATGAGTTATAGGGTCTTCCGTCCTGTGATGTTTTTTCTAGTTTTCTGCATTTTTCAACATCAACTCACGGGTATATTCCTAGGCCTTTCCAGGGTATTAGAGTGGGGCAAGTATAAATCTGATGCCTCTCATAATCTTTAAGAAATTGAGGCTTGGGAACACCAAACCTACATCAGTGAGATTGTTAATTGTTGATCGCTCTATCAAGAAACCTGTGGGTGTTTTAGAGGATGTATTGGTGAGGGTAGATAAGTTTATTCTACCAGCTAATTTCGTGGTCCTTGATTGTGAGATGGATGTAGAAGTTCCAATTATTTTAGGGATACCAATTGCTTGCCACGGGTAGAGATATAGTAGATGTGGATCTAGGTGAACTCATGTTCTGGGTTGGAGGTGAAGAGGTTACCTTCAAGGTGTGCCAATCCGCTGAACCTCCTATTGAGTGTAAAATGGTTGGAGTGTTGTAGGAGGAAGATGAGTCGTAGGATGATCCTTCGAAGATTGAATGTTAAATGAGAAATACATTGCGTCATGATGTTAACTAAGGAACTTCTTGGGAGGTAACTCAAGTGTCTTGTTTTGAATGTTCTTAATATCATTGTTGTTTTTAATTTTGTAGGATTAGGTAGATAAGAAGCAAGGAGAAGAAGCACAAAACAAGGTAGGCACTACATTAAGACCAGCGTATCGCCGATCAAGCTATAGGAACCACCGCACGTTGATTAGGAAAGTATAAACCTAGGAAAAAAAGGTTAGACTGGCGAAGGCACCAACAGAACGCCGATAAATAGTCACTAACCGCCGCTTGAATGCTAGTGTGAGCTAGAACACTAGAACAGTGGATGCAAAAATAGCTAACCACCGGTAGAATGTAGAACCCAATCTGCGAACTACCGGTCAATCATTGGTACAAGAGAGTAAACTGGGCACAAAATCAAGCATGTGATGGTAAGGCGGCAAACCACAGGCTCCAACTGGTGACTGTCGGTGTAACATCGGTGAAGGTACATGTTTTGTTTCAAAATCTTAATCAAATCATGGACCTATCCGATCCAAAATCTTTCTATAGCCACCTTAATCTACCAAAATTCCCTTTTTATTTCCCTAGACTTCCCTTTTTCCACCTTTTAACACTTCCCCAAACTCCTTTTTATTTTTCCAATATCCCACCTTTTCATATTCCCACAACTCCCTGTCTTCCACTTACCATACAATTAAAACACCACAATCCATCCAGCTCCTCCTCAACCAACCACATTTGCACCTTCTCACCTATAAAATACTCCCTAACCCTTCTAGCTAACTCTAACTACACTCTTACTAGCCAAGTCTTGAACTTTTTCCATTGTTGAGCATTCTCCAGCTTTCATAGCTAGTCTCTACAAAGCATTCTCTTGATAGTGGTAATATACTCTTAACTTCTTTATTTTCTCATAAATAGTAATCTTGTTGGATATAGATGTTGTTACGACATACAACCCCCTTCTTTTAACTGCCATTCTCCCAAACATTTTTATGAGTGATAACATACTTGTTGAATGAAGTCAGTTTCTATTATGTGAAATTAGTGGGGTGATAGAGACTTGATGCTTAAATGGGTTTAGGGGAAATGGTTGTTATTGTATAGTTAAGTGGATGAAGTCTGAGTAACCCCTAGGTTTAAAAAGACCTAATTTTCCCTATGATAGATTGGGTGATTCCATTCTTAAAGGTAAATCATTGTTTTAGCCCTTTTCATGTGTAGGGTACTACTTTGATATGATGTGAGTGAGTGGTTGAGAAATTGTGATATTGGAGGTCATGGTAATGCATTGGGGATGACGACTATCGATTATTCACCAGCTAGTTCAGGCAAAACGCCGATGAAACATCAGTTAGGGCTAATATTGGCTTCAGGCCACTGCCTTGACCCTGCGTTGCATTGCGGTTTATAGATCGAGACAAAAAATTCGCAATTTATCGCCAGTTGAATATGTGCTACCCCAGTTCTTTGCTTCTCACCGGAGGTTTCTCGACAGTCCGCGAATACCCTCTTACGGTTTTCCGGTGTTTTGCCAATGCTGCCAGTTCATTGGATGCTAATTCTTCCTCTTTGTTTCTCATTTAAATGTTAGCATAGTTGTTCATTTTTTCCTTTTATCATCGAAAAAATGCAAAAAGATACATTGTGGTTGCCACTGACATCGTGTTTGCAGGAAATGACTTCATCCAACAACCTCGGTAAGGGAAAAGCTCCAACCTCTTCATCCATAAAGGGAAAAGGAAAGGCAAAGGCATCAGCAGTGCCTACCAACTCTCAAGAGGCCATCATGTTCTGTGTGCCCGACATAATGGGGCACTACACCGTCTGCAAGGGCCGATCAATCACCATAGAAAAAAGGTTCGATTTGGTGGGTTGCACGGTGACCTTCCCAACATCACAACTCAGTTCACAGATAGATAATGGCACACTTTCGCCAATCCTCTCCCAGAGTATTATCCAAGCTTGATGCTAGAGTTCTATGCTTCTTACCAGGCTAGGCATAAGAGCATGCACTATAGAGGCAAAGTCAATGAATTCTCCTGCCTACCTTCAGTCATGGTGTGAGGGGTGGAGGTGGACATCACTCTAGCAGCCATCAACTATCTGTTCTAGGAGGATGAGATTGACACTGACTCAGAATACATGGCCAGGATGGCTGATATGAAGAACCAATTCACATGGATAGCTCCTATCATTGTGGTAGACACACCTTGTTGGGCTACTATGGGCGGTGAAATTTCTCACCGTGATCTAAAATTTGAAGCCAAGTTGTGGCTGGATTTCATCTGTGGCTGCATCATACCTTCCAAAAATGAACAGCGGGCCAGTTTGGAAGTGGCTATCCTTATAGCTTGCATCATGATAGGGGTCCCCATAAACTTTGGGGAGATTGTAGCTCAGCAAATGAAGAGGAAAGAAAGGCAGGCCATACCTCTAGCGACATACCTATGCCGAGAGCATCACCAACACCAACATCTTCACAATCAAGCGGTCTCCACAAGCTAGTGGAAATGACCAACTCTCATGAGAGTCAGCTTCAAAAGTTGGCTAGGAGCCTCCCTGTCCTCATCGCTCGAATGGTAAAAAGGGAGATGAAATCTATGTATGAGAGTCTTACCACACTATGAAAATGGGTAGATGTTGTGGAAGGGGCTATCACCTCTCCCCGAACTAAAGTAAGGGAGTGGAAAAGTCAGACATTAGTGAAGGTGCCTAATTTAAGTGCTCTTGATGCTGCAATAGTTGTCCCTTCTACAGTTCGAGGTCCTCCAGATGAATTGTTTGAGAGCTTAGGAGATGACGCTGAATATCTAGGTGATGCAGACTTTAATGGTGAGGTAGGAGCAGGTGCAGACAATGATGTGGATGAGGAGAAGTGACCCACTCAGGGAGTCTCTCGCCCCCTTTATTTTGCATGCATACATTAGGGACAATATGGCCTTTAAGTTGGTGGGATGAGTGTTTTATCTGGGGTGGGGGGGGGATAATTTGTGTCTTGTTTTATTGATGTTTTGATGTAGCCTTTGTTAGGCTTTTGTTCTTGTTATTTGATGAAGAGTGGTGAGTCTTTGTCGGGCTCAATTTTTTTTAGTATTGTTGATGATTTTCCTTCCTGGGCTGGTTGTGTTGAAGAAATTTTGAATGAATAAAATGAATGATGTCAGTGTGTTAGTGCTGAAAAATGGGTCCTTGCTTTGAATTATCAAATGTTGTTTTGTGACCCAAACCCTTTTATTCGCCTATGTAAATAGTAGAATAGTAATCAAACTTCAAGGGTTTTTTTCATACCACGGTTCTTTCTCAAGGAGTAGTTTTCTTTGTTTTCCTTTGTTGTTGAATCAGGTTGGCACTTTCTGATGATAGATTGTGACACGACTCTATTAAGGGAAAATTCCATGTCTTTCTTGAGTCTTCTGTGGAGTTGTTTTCAGAGCTACCACCAAAAATTTTTAAATGTGGTATGAAATTGAGAAAAAAAGGGCATTTGAAATAAGAAATGTAGCACTCTTTTGTCATACATTGTAGATTCCTTGCTTGACTTATGAATTTGTATGCCCTAATGTCTTGAATAAATATCTTGTGATGATAATGACTTTTGTGTAATCTTTGGGTGTGATGCCTTGTGTGGTAAGGATCTTTGTGAATCTCATGCATAGCTTCTTGTCTTGAACTTGCCCTAAGTGTGACTCAAGGCAAAATCCTAGATGTAGTTGCACTTAGAACATAATTTTAGGCTTTCATTTGACTAGTCACTCTATCCAAAATGGCCTCCGAAAATGTCTTCTGTTGCTAGCCAATGTTGAGCCTTCTGAACTATTTATTTTTAGAAACCGCATTACAAGCCAATGTCCCTTCTTGACTCCCTCTTCTTGGCACCCATCCTCCCCAATTACTAGTGGTGAGCAAAAAAAATTGTGGGCTCAAAGGCGTAGGGAGAGATAAGGAAATTTGTGAGTAAGAGGCAAAGAGCCTAAGTTTGGGGGTTTTCAAGAAAGGGATATAAATAAGAAACATAAATTTGAGTTAGCACCAGATTGTGGGAAAAAGAATGAAATGATGAGGTAAGGAACCTTAAGATGCCAAAAGTGAAATGAGAAGTGAAATGGTGTTACCTCTTGATTATAAGGCTTAATGTGATAGCCAAAGGAGCTACAAGGAAGATCATTGAACAATAAAAGACAAAAATGGTTGTGAACAAATGAATAAGGTGGATTAATATAAAAAAGTTAGATGGGAAGGGTTGAAGTGTTCACATAAAGGCATTAGGGAGGATCTAGTCACTAGAGCCAAATAATTTTCTTACCAATACCTCTAGCCTTCATCATGACCCGCAAGTCCTAATTGATTTTGAGTATAGTTTCTCTACAATAGTGGCAAAATACACGAAAAGTAAGCCCATGGGTCAAGTTGTGTGCATAAAGGTTTCTTTTGGGAGAGTGAGTGTGACCATCTTTTTTCTAAAATCCCTTTGTTTGTGCATTAATTCATGATAGAAAAAAAAGGGATTCTCTCCTTGGTGAGTGGAATCATCCTTTGGAGGACCCCTTGAATTAAGGTAAAGATGTGATTGAGGCATGAGTAGTGTGAACTCTAAGGCAAGCTTTAAATGTGTAGCAATTATGAATTGATATGCTATGTGTATTTCTTTGGATAAGCCATGCTCCTTTTTTCTTTTTGCAAAATTAAAGGATTTGTGGACCATGCCCTTGAATTGTGGTGGCCTCTTGAAATGTTTCCATATATTTTATTTGATTTCATTGGGGAATTTTCTTCTTTTTTTTGTGAGTTAGTGAGCATTTTTTTTGGGTTGTCATGGATTAAGTGGTCATTGGTGTTTAACCTCTTGTGAAGTGGCATGTTTCTTAACTGATGAGAATTGCATTAGTTGAGGACAAGTAATGGTTCAAGTTTGGGGGTTTGATGAGTTGGTAATTTACCAACTCATTAGGCTCTTGAGCATGAGCTTTAGCTTAGTTTTCAGTCATTTAGATGAATTTTATGCCCTTTTTGCCTTTTTATGCAGGTATCTGAGTTGAAGAGAAAGAACAAGAAGTGGAGTAAAAAGGATGAAATCAAGTGAAAAACAATGCTACACCGGAAGAAAACGCCGGTCAAATACAGATGACCACTGACTTGAGAATAACGTGACACCGGTGGCCACGGACATCAACCAGCGATTCGCCAGTGAAATCGCCTACCAATGCCTGCACTTTCTAGACCAAGGAGTAAATGCATTGGCGGATCGCGGATAAAGCTCAGTGAACCGCCGAAGGTGTTGTCGAATGGTCCTGGAGAATAACTAGATGTGTAGCAGATGACAAATGGTGGTTTGCAAAATGCAATCGGCGAACCGCCGGCTCCCCTGCAAGTGACGAAATGCCTGAATAGGGGAAATTACATCCAGCAATGGAAAAAGAGGAGGTTGGTTGCCCAATTTTTGTATATAGTCTAGAAGAAAGTACTAATGTACATAACTTTTATGCTTTTCCGCTTTTTTGAACATTCTTTTTGCCTTAAAAAGAGAAGAATTCCATTGGAGGAGATTGTTGAATATTGCTTTTCTTATTTTCTTATTCTTCCATTAGCAAAGTATAACCATTGTTGCAAAAATATTTTGAGTTTGATTTTTCTTGCTCTTACTAATGAAATCATTGAGTTTATTGATGAATATATTCTTTAGTTTCTTAATTATAAGTAGCTAAATCATCAACTAGAGGTGTGTGATGATGGGTGCTTAATTATATCGGGTATTTCTAGATTCATCTTAATATTGCTTAATTAATGTAAATCAGTTGAGTTCTCTTCAATTTATAATTGATGATCCATAGTTGCAAATGTGGGTTTACTTTTCTTACTTGATTTTAGCTTGAAAAAGAAGAATTCAAGTATTGGGAGAGGATTTAATATTGGAATGGATGTGATTGTGTGGAGTTAGGCTAGAAATAGCCAAAACCCATGTTCATAATCCTTATTAGTAGTTGATGGCTAGAAATAATTCATTTGTTAACCGAAACTCAATTGGGCTAATTGAATTGTGTCTTGAGGTTCGAAAGGACTCCAAAAAAGACATCCATGAGGTTGAAAAACATAGGGTGCCATCTCATTTACACTTATTCGCAATGATTTGATGAGCTAGCATATCTTTATTTGATTAGCACCGCATCTACACCACAACTCTAGTCTTCTCTCATTATTGTCTATCAATTTTGGTTATTTTTCTATTTTGGAAAGCTAGTTTAAAATCCACAATATTGTTCACTTTACTTTCCCCCCAAAAATTTACTGTTTTATTTTTCTTAATTGGTGTGTGTTAATTCAAATTTCCTAAAATAACTCTTGCACAAATCATTCACTAGTCTTTGTAGGATTCGACCCCTGTATCTGCTGAAAATATTTATTTTGATACAACGATCGCTTGCACTTTCTCTAGATGAGGAGTGTATTTGAGTGTTATCAAGAGGAAAAGGCGGTGGAGTTTGTCAACTTGAAGCAGAACCACAAGACTATTTAGGAGTATGCCTTGAAATTTACCTTATTGTCAAAATATGTGCAAGAGATATTAGCAAACCAGAGGGCTCGTATGAGCAAATTTGTGAATGAAGTAGCAGATTCATTGGTCAAGGAGTGCAGGACTGCCATGTTGAACAGTGACCTAGATTTCTCCTGGTTAGTCAAATATGCCCAGCAGATAGAGGCGGATCAACTGAAGGAGAAGGAGAGAGAGGCCAAGGGGGCTAGGACAGGCAGTTGTGCGATTCCTAGAAGAGATCGGTGGAGGACACCGTCCCTTATTTCACCAAAGGTTATTGGGTCTAGTACCGTTATCAGCCAGTGTCCCCTCTGGACCTAGACGTGATTAAAGGAGTAGAGTAGTAGGCTCTAGAGGTCAGGGGAGCATACTAGAAAATCCCAGTTTTCTAGTTTGTGGGAGATGTAGTAAAAGGCACACCGAAGAGTGTTTAGCAGGATCAGATGCATGCTTCGGGTGTGGGAAGCTTGGACACATGCTCAGAGATTGCCCAGCAGCCAAAAAAGTCCACGGTAGAGGTCGTGACCTAGCTACCAGTTCAGCAGCTCCACCAGCACATTTAGCTCAGCAGGGTGCATCCACTAGTACAGGTGGTGGCCAATGCTAGAATAGGTTCTATGCACTTTTATCTCGGTAGGAGCAGGAGTGCTCACCCGATGTGGTTACGAGTATGTTATGAGTATTCCATCTTGATGTGTATGCATTGTTAGATCCATTGGCTACCTTATCTTTTGTAACTGCTTATGCTGCTGTTAGTTTCAGAGTCAGTCTCAAAATCTTATCACAACCCTTCTTAGTCTCTACTCCTATTAGTGAGTTAGTTATAGCTCGACAGGTATACAAAAATTGGACTATCAAGATTTTTCAAAAGGTCACCTCAGCCGACCTAGAAGAGTTAGGTATGAAAAATTTTGATGTAATTTTTGATATAGACTGGTTACATGCATGTTAAGTCTCAATCAATTGTAGAACCCATACGGTAGAGTTTCGATTTTTTGGTGAACCGGTTCTAGAGTGGAGGGTAGTTTAGCTATGCCTGTAGGTTACTTTATTTCCTATCTCAAGGCCAAGAAGATGATCTCTAAGGGATGTGTGTTCCATATAATTCGGGTTAAGGATGCTACATCCGAGACCCCGACTCTTCAGTTAGTTCCTATAGTATGTAAGTATCCGGAGGTGTTTCTAGATGATCTACCGCGAGTCTCTCCTATGAAGGAGATAGACTTTGGTATTAACCTCCTCCTTATTACGTAGCCTATATCCATTCCTCCTTATAGAATGGCTCCAGTTGAGCTAAAGGAGTTGAAAGAGCAGTTGGAAGATCTCCTAGAAAAGGGTTTCATCAGGCCTAGCAAATCCCCAGGGGGTGCTCTAGTTTTATTTGTTCGAAAGAAGGATGATTCCCTTAGAATACGCATTGATTATCGACAGTTGAACAAGGTCACCATCAATAATAAGTATCCCTTCCCTAGGATTGGTGACTTGTTTGACTAGCTTCAGGGTGCTAAGTGCTTCTCAAATATAGACCACAGATCCGGATATCATCAGCACAGATTTAGGGAGAGTGACATTCCGACGACAGCCTTCAAGACTCAATATGGTCACTATGAGTTTATAGTTATGTATTTTGGACTAACGAATGCTCCTACATCTTTTATGGATTTGATAACAGGGTGTTCAAGCAGTATTTGAATATGTTCATGATCATCTTCATAGATGATATTCTCATATACTCTCAGAGGAGGAGGAGCTTGCTGATCATTTGAGGATTGTGTTGCTGACTCTCAAGGATCACAAACTATTTGCTAAATTCATCAAGAGTGTGCTTTGGCTGAATTCAGTGGAATTTTTGGGAAATTTAATGACTAGAGAGGGTGTGCAAGTAGACTCTCAAAAGATAGAAGCGGTGAAGAATGCGCTTGGACCAGTTAGTCCTTTGGATATCAGGAGCTTCTTGGGTTTAGCTAGCTACTACAGGAGGTTCATTGAGTGATTGTCATCCATTGCAGCACTGTTGACTAAGTTGACCCAGAAGAAGGTTAAATTTCAGTGGTTGGACGCTTGTGAGAAGAGGTTTCAGGAGTTAAAGACTCGACTCACTTCAGCTCTAGTGTTGACCCTATCAGAGGGCACAAATGGTTTTGTTATGTATTATGATGCCTCCAGGGTTGATCTCGGTTATGTATTGATTCAACATAGTAAGCTCATTGCGTATGTCTATAGATAGCTTAAGACTCATGAGAAAAATTACCCAACATATGATCTAGAGCTGGCAGCCATGGTGTTTTCTTTGAAGATTTGGAGATACTACTTGTATAGGGTGCATGTGGATGTGTTCATGGGCCATAAGAGCCTTCAGTATGTGTTCAGTTAGAAGGACCTGAATTTAAGATAAAGGACATTGCTAGAGCATCTCAAGGACTATGATATGAGTATTCTTTATCATTTGGGCAAGGCCAATATGGTAGCGGATGCTCTTAATATGCTATCCATGGAGAGTATGTATCATGTTAAGGATGGAAGGAATGAGTTCGCAAAGGATGTCCATAGGCTTAGTCGTTTAGGAGTTCAACTTATTGACTCAACAAATGACAGTGTCATTGTTCAGAATGGGTCAGAATCGTCATTGGTGATCTAGGTCAAGACTAGTAAAGATAAGGATCCTATTCTAGTGAAGCTAAAGGAAGCTGTGTGGAATTAGAAGGTGGAGGTCTTCTCCCAAGGGATAGAGGGTCTACTCCGATATCAAGGCCGATTGTGTGTGCCAACTGCTGATGACTTGAGAGAGAAGATATTAAGCGAGGCCCATGGAAGTGGGAAGAGATAAAAATGGATTTCATTATAGGTTTGCCTCATATACGTCGACAGTGTGACTCTATATGGGTGATTGTGGAACATGTTGACTAAATCATCCCATTTCTTACCAGTCAAAACTACCAATTCAATTGAGGATTATGCTAGATTGTACATTCGAGAGTTATTTTAGTTTCATGGAGTTTCTTTGTCCATCATCTTAGATAAGGGTACTTAGTTCACCTCTCAGTTTTGGAGATCGTTTCAGAAAGTGCTTGGTACTCAAGTAAAGCATAGCACTGCTTTTCACCCATAGAAAGATGGTCAGGCCGAGTGGACCATTCAGACTCTTAAGGATATTTTGAGAGCACGCATGGTTGATTTCAAGGGTAGTTAGGATGATCACTTGCCTCTCATCGAGTTTACCTACAACAACAGTTACCACTCCAACATTCATATGGCTCCGTATGAGGCTCTTTATGGATAGAGGTGTAGATCACCTATTGGATGGTTTGAGGTAGGTGAGGCTTCATTGATAGTGATAGATTCGGTTCATGAGGCCATGGAGAAGGTTCAGCTTATCAAAGAGAGGATTAAAACAGCTAATAATCGTCAAAAATCATATCCAAATGTTAGACGAAGAGATCTAGAGTTTGAGATTGATAATTGAGTATTCTGAAGGTGTCTCCCATGAAGGGAGTGATGAGGTTCAAAAAGAATGGGAAGCTTAGTTCCTTATATCTTTGTCCTTACAGGGTTTCGAGACGTTTTGGCAAGGTGGCATATGAGTTGGAGCTACCAGTAGAGTTAGCTTTGATACATTCAGTTTTCCATGTATCTCTATTGAAGAAGTACATCGGTGACCCAACTTTAGTTGTTCTAGTGGATAGCGTAAGTGTGAAGGATAGCCTTACCTATGAGGAGGTCCCGGTTTAGATCCTTGATTATCAAGCCCGAAAGTTGAGCAAGGAAGCAGCTTCAGTGAAGGTGTAGTGAAGAAATTAGCTTGTTGAGGAAGTGACATGGGAAGCCGAAGAAGATATGATGGCTAGATAACAACATGTTTTCCCTTATGGATTAGTTCCATCATGAGGTATTAGTTTCCCCTCAGTACTCTATTCAGTTTCATGTCAAGTTCATGTCATAGCATGTATGTATGTTTCATGAACTTAGTTCAGACATGTGTATCAGTCCGGAGTCAGTCACAACGTCAGTTTTTAGCTTCAGTTGTTCAGTTTTGGGATTGCAGTTCCTTCCCTAGTCTTTTAGTATGCATAATATACATTCAAGGATGAATGTTCCTAAGGGGGAGATAATGTGACACCCCAAAAGTTTCTAAGATCAAACTCGAGGGTTGAACTAGAGAAAAGTAGGAAAATTTCATCAGAGTCACAAGACGACTCAAGGGATGAGTCATTGTAGGAAATAATGACCCATTGTATCCCTCGTGGTAAGTCCCTAGTTAGGATTCTTAGCAAAATATGAGCCTAGCAATGACTCATTGGAAGATACAATGGGTCATCCTGGGTTATCATTGAATGGAGTTCAGAAAAGGCCCAGATCTAAGTCAGCGACAATGAAGGGTAAAACAATCTGTGATGTTGAGAAATGACTCATGGTAATAGTCCGTTGGAAGGAATTCAAAAACTATGATAGGGTGGCCAAGGAAACGGTGAGAGGATATGATGAGTTGTTGTTTCAAGTAACGACTTGTCCTGTCTGATTGTTGGTTGGAGAATTAGAAGAGTAACATAATTTCCCCTGGAAGCAACGGATGGAGTGACAAGTCATTGTTTCGTATGACTACTTATCTTGATCATTGGTTAGAACTTCAGCAGGGTGTCAAATGTGCTAGAGATATAAGGAATTATTCAACGACCCGTGGTATCCTACGATGACCCGTTAGAGTGGTCTTTGTAGCTAGCAGACAGCTCTTTTATGTGAATTCATAGGAGTTGTTTTGTAAATTTTTGAGCTCCTAACTTCCTAATGACATCATTTTAAGCCCTGAAAGGAGTTTTTAAAGAGGGTTTAGCTTATCTAAGTCATTAGACTCCCATGCATGCTATGTATTGAGATTCTATCTCAGTATCAAGCTGGAATTCTTCCCAATTTCTTCCCTAATTCCATTGGGCTTTCAAGGATAGTTTGAAAATCAGTTTACCTAGGAATGTAGGGCTGTAAATGAGGGATTTCTTCCACACTCATGCCCAAGATTCTTCTCAAATTCATGCATTCAAGTTCTTAATCAAGTGTATTGATTCCTAGGGTTTTAACCCAATTCTCTGAAACTATCTATGCTTTTATGGGTCTAATCCCCTCATGTTCTAAAGTATGTTTTTAGTTAATGGGTAGATTTTATCCTTAATTTGATTATAAATTGATGATTTCAAGTTACTATAAATTATGTCCTATTATGCATGTTTTATGAAAATTCAAGCTTATGATCCATGATTTTAAGTATGATGAGATATCTAGTATGCATGAATGTCTATGAACTGTTAACTTATGGTTCCATGATTATGATTTATGAAATCTATTTGAAGTATGCATGATTTTATGATTTGGAGCAAGCCCATACAAGTTAAGTATGTTTTTATAATTTAGCCAAGGCTAATAAGGTCAGCATATCATATGGGTTGGGGTCAATACTCCTAATGAAACTTATGATATGTTTGGAACCAAGACTCCCAATGTTCAGATTTGAAGCTATGCATAAAATTATGATTTCATCTTGGTTGAAAAACGATGTGAGCACTATGCATGTGATTATGCTTTCAACTTTGTTGAAAAATGATGTGAGCTCTATGCATGTGTTTGAGAGTAGTGTCTAGCACCGAGTAAGCTTGGGGTCCGATGTTCCTCGATCTCAAAACTACGTGCCAATGTAGGTATATGTATTCATGTTTGAGACCTCTCAAGAGAGTTTTCCCCTGCCCTAAGGGGCTTAGCTTGATATCGATATCATGGTTAGCGTCCGTAGACCTAACAAGGTTTATGACAGCTCTACCCACTTGAGTGTGATAGTTGGGGCATCACGTAAGCTTTTTCATGATGGTGTCAGTTATTATGGGTCTCCCATTGTTCCTCATGATTTCAGTTATTCATGTTCATAACTTATTAGATTTTGTTTCACAGTAGATTTGACCTAATGATTAGTTTATGAGCTTTTACTTATGATATCAACTATGACAAGTCATATGATTTCTATTTCTAAATCTTGGGTCACTATGTTCAGTTATGATAGTCAGCTTATGATTTTGCATGTCTCAGATATAGTTTTCAGCATGCAGTCCTTACTCTCATGGTATTTCGATGTATAAGTATGTTTTCAACTAATGATTTATTAAGGATGTTTTACTTTCCTTACACACTCAGTACATTTCAAGTACTGCCCGCATACTCTATTCTATATCATTTCATGATATAGGTTCGGGTGATCCAGCTTAGTCTCCTCGATAGCTGCTTTCTCTTCAGTCCACTCTAATACCTGTTTTAGGTGAGTCCTTATTTTCTGAGGATAGTTAGTAGTTATACTTTGCTATTTATTTTAGTTATTAGATTCTAGCGAGCTAGTTAGGGAAGTTGTCCCATCAGCTCATCAGATGTTTAAAGGCTTTTCGAACATTATGTAGATGATTCAGCTTGTTGAGTGTTGACTATATTTTTGGCCTATGTTATATTTCAGAATTTTGCTTATTCATGTTGTCTTAATTTCAGCCTTAGTTATGCTCTTAAATATCTATGCATGTGCCATGGGTAAACTTGAAGACTAGGCTCCGTGTCTCGATCTGGCGTCTCAGCTTGAGTCATGACATTTATACTAAAAACAATGCCAAAACACTCAAACACATTCCAAATCCGTCCAAAAATCATGGAAAATAAATCAAAAATTGTGGATAAGTTTAAAATAACTATACAAACCTATTAGAACTATCAAATCAAGAATTCGAACTCGTATAGTCAACTATTTAACTGGGGTCAACTCTTAACTTTAAATTTGACTAGAATACATTTCACGTATCTGAAACTCATCTAGAACCTCCTGGATACAAATCGTACATGCAAATCAATCTTAAAACACATTCTGGACCTGCTGGAATTATCAAATTGTTGATTTGAGGACATCTTGATTGAATGTTGATCATGGTAAACTTTAATTTTTAAGATAAACTAGAATGCAACCATTCACTCAAATCAGTCTTGAACACTTTTGAATCTGTGAAAACTATCCAACTAAGTCATAAATTACCCTCGTACCTAACAGAATTATCAAAACTTAAATACGACCTCGTTAACCTTGAATGTTGACTTTGGTCAAATATTTTCTTATTTCAACTTAAGAACTTCAAATTTTAGATTTTCTTCTCTATAAGGCATTTGATTATCTCAAGAATCATATCATCTTTCCCTATAAGTTATACATCACATATAAAATATATGAGGAGGGTTAAATAGAAAAAATAAGTAAAAGTAACAAAACAACTGGAGTATCATTATAGAATCAAAGGGTATTTCACATAAAGATAAAATGGCGCTAGTCTTTGACGTTGTCCAGATAAACTCCCAATTTCGGATAGTGCAAATGATCGATGAAAATATAGAATCCAACAAGGAGTTGGGGTCAATCCCACAGAGACTACTCGAAGCCCAAACTATCTATGTTAAATAGTAAAGTATTGCAAGATTAGGGTTTGTTCAGATTGAGAGTAATAGAAATTAACTATGACTATAGATTGCACTAAATTAGGGTTGTAAGCAATTAGAGACAATTCTAGAAAAGTGACCCCAATGTTGGGTCGATCCCCCTAAATCACCCAATATGAAAGAATTGAGAGTGGACTAAGATTGAACATGCAAGCAATTTACCTAGGCAATCCATGGGTATCTTTCAATAGCACTATAGGTATCAATATACTTGAATTTGTCAAATTGAAGAGAACTCCCTTCTACCCAATTGCTTGTTTTCCAATTTGGAATTCAATCGATGTCTAGGAGAACCCATTAAACGAGGGTTATACCTTGAGTCATTATTGATTGATGCTAACCCAACCCAAATTTATTCTTTCAAGCCTCATAAAGGTAATTGGGAAGGATTGGTTGACTCTCATCGCTAATCACACATTATAAAGCAAAAATCAATCAAATATTCATAAGCCGAAACTCAATTTTAACAAATTTTGATCATTAGGGTTAACAACCCATTAGGTTCACAACTCTAGATCTGGGTTTAGTTACCCATGGCTAGCAGACTAACAAAAGCAAAGTAATAATACATTCTTACCAAAAAAATATTCACCTAATGAATGAGTATCTTTAATTATAAATCTAGATCTACAATCTACTAGAGACTAGGGCTAAAATTAGCTAAGTTCTACTCTTTATACTAAGTATGCGCTAAGAAATGTAAAAACTCTTGAAAAAATATAAGAAAAATATATTTATACTATGCCCTAAAAAATCCATTTAATTTGAACATCAGAGTGTCAGGTGTTCAGGGATGGACCGTCCTTTGAATCTTCTTTTATTTTTTTTCTTTAGTCCCTTGACCTATCATCCTTTGGGAGATAGACTATCCTTTGGAAAAACGACTCGTACATCACTCCGTACTTTAGAAATCTTATTTTTCCAAGCTTTTGTCAAATCTTCAATTAATGGGCCATCTTTTTGGAAGACGGTCCATCCTTTCATCCATACTTTAAGGACCTATTTTACTGGGTTTCTGGAATCTGCAGCTAGGAAGGGATGGACTGAGAGGTGGACTATCCTTCAGACAGATGGTCCGTTTGTTGCCTCGTCTTTTGAGCAGTTTTCTGGCCTAAACTCCTTTCTTATTCCAATATCTTGGGATTCTAAAACATAACATAATAAGGTTAGTTCATACTTAATTTGAACTCCAAAATACATTCAAAATGTTAGGTAACGAAGAAAAGATGTGTTGATAAACTTGGACACATCAGTCTTACAATACATTAACAAAAATGCGGAATTGATAGAGTGATTTGTGGGCATTGTCCATGTGAGTGATATATTTGCAAGATCATTATAGAAAGTAATTTATTCTTTACTTTTGGATCATTTGCTTTGTCTATCAAAATTACGTGGGTAAGGTTATGATGGAGCTAGTACAAAGAGAAAAGAATAGCCTTAAATCTTTGATTTTGCAAGATGCTCTATCTGCATATATATTCATTGTTTTGCTCATCAGTTGTAGGTGACACTCATGGCTCTTTCTAAAAAGCACTTGTATGTGAAAAATTTCTTTTATGTTATCACTAGTGTATTGAATACTATTGAAAATATCTTTTAAGTGTAGAGAATTACTTTGACAAAATCTAGAAGAGAAGTTAGAGGTATTGTAATACCCTGGAAGTTCCTAAGAATAGATCCGAGATTTTAAAATGGAAGTTGGCTAAAAACTGGGAAAATTCCACAGGATGGATGACCCAATGGATGATTGGTCCAACCAATGACTTGTGGGAAGGACCAGACCTGGTGACAGTGGAAACAATGAGCAAAGTAACGACTCATTGTTAGGTACAACAAGTCATCATCTTGAGTCGTTTTGAGGACTGGATTTTATCATTAGAGGATATAACGGGTCATCCCATGACTCTTCATGGTCATGAGTCATTATATGGGGATAAGTATATTTTCCAGTGGACCTAATGGAAGGCAACCACGATGTAATGAGTCATGGTGAGGCTCGTTGGAAGGACCAGTGCAGGATCTGAAGAGGGAAAACAACAAACGATGCGACAACCCATTGGATGGAAGGACGACTCATCCTGTATAGTCATGGTTCGAACCTGAGATCAAGAATTTTGGGCAGTGCAGAAAATAGATGGATACTACGAGTCGTGATATCCTCCAATGGTCTGTTACTCTGATCGTTGGTTCGCTCAGTGCAAATTTTATGGTTTCTCATTAAGGGTATTCTCGTCATTCCTACTCTCTAAGGTCATAAACTACGTC
This sequence comes from Datura wrightii, assembly GCA_035772735.1. Lineage (NCBI taxonomy): Eukaryota > Viridiplantae > Streptophyta > Magnoliopsida > Solanales > Solanaceae > Datura > Datura wrightii. The sequence goes on from JASDFA010000001.1 coordinate 83,293,148, forward strand.
GTTTTAAGTAATTTTCTTGTGTATATTAAGATAGGTTAAGCTCTTCTAGCCTATTCTTTCTCATGCATGCAAAAGTTAGAAAAATTTAGAGGTGATCAAGCTAGTGTTCAAGGTTTTGTTCATCAATTTCCTTTAGCTTTCAAGGAGTTGTGAGAATTGTTTTTCCCCAGGTATGTAGGGTTATGAATGGGTGTTCTCGTTCACACCCATGCCCAATCCTCCTAATTCATGGAGTTTGATCAAAAATCTTATGGGGTTTTACTTAAATCTTATGGAATTCTAATGATCTATTAATGGGTTATTATCTTTCATGATTTATATCATATTTTCTGAAATATGATCATATTCTACAACTATTTTGATTATAAATTTAGTGATTTCGATCTCTACTAAATTAAGCCTAATTATGCATGTTCTATGATGAATCGGGTTATGATCTTTACTTCAATTGTTGATATTCATAAACCCATCATGATTTATGATTTGGAATATGGATTTCTTCAAATACCCATTATTAATTGATGATTTGCAAAGTATATATATGATTTATAAGTATGCATGAATTCCATGATTTACTAATTAGACTCATGGGTCTTGCCCTTACGACTTGTTCATGTATTTACAAGCAAGTTTATGATTATCATGATTTAAATAGCCCATGAATCTCATGCATATTGTACTATGAGCACTATATATGTTTTGGGAGTATTATTTAATACCGAGTAGGTTCAGGGCCCAGGTTTTGCCCCGAATCTCAGAACTACATGCCACCGTAGGATATGATGGGACCTCCCTTGTGACTGTCCCCTTGCCCAAATGGGCCCTTTCATGTGTAATATCACGCCATTCATGGTTCTACCCTTGGCAAAGTATGAACACCCTCCCGACTAGGGTTACAGGTCGGGCTCCGTGTATGCTCATATGGGGTATGTTGGTTATAAGAATCTCCCACTGTTCCTCATGATTTAGACATGTTTGTGATTATTTATATTGGCTAAAGTCATATTTAATAAAGCTTTCGTCTTATGGTTATGGCTATGATTGAATTATAAATGTTTTGAAAACCTTGAGCCTTATGTAATCATATGCTATTTATGTTAAGAGCATGTTGTCCCACTTTTATGATCATTTATGAGCTTTTATATATTTTAAATGTCTATTTTACTTACCTTACATACTCAATACATTCCACGTACTGATCGCTTACTTCCTATATTGTATCATTTCATGATATAGGACCTGACTTTCAGGCTCAACCCCGTCAGTAGTCCATTTCAGAGTTTCGCATCCAACTTGTTGGTGAGTCCTCATTCTCCAAGGACCATTTGATTTAGACATTGATGTTTTCTTTTAGTTCAGTTGCCAGGTTATTTGGGGATGTTTTTCCATCAACCCATCTATTACATTAGAGGCTTTAAAACTAAATGTAGTATTCCACTGTTATATAGTTGTTCCGTATCGATTATCATGCTACACTATGTTATATTTATGATTCTGATATGTTGATATGTTAAGTATTCCGTTTTGATGATATGAAGTTAGATGAGTGTTCATGCCATGGGTCAACTTGGAGTCTCTTGGGGCTCCTTGTCCCGTGTTATGATCTGGTTCTATGTTCAGGTCATGACACACTTGGTATCAGAGCCATAGGTTTAAAGTGTCCTAGGGTGTTTGAAAGCTGCATTAAGTAGATTCTTTTTCATGGGTGTGAAGCGCACCACACTTATGACGAAGAGGCTACAAAACATTTAGTAAATGTTCCCTTCTTTCATGATCTATGTCGTGCGATGAAAAGTCTTTTTATCCTTTTAATTTGTGCTATTTGCGATTGCAGAATTATGGCTCCTCGAAGAATGAATGGTAGGAGAAATGGGAAATATGAAGGCTAAGAGGATGGTAATGGTAATGGGCACCGGAAAGCCCCACCAGTTCAGGAGCACCAGCCACCAGAGCTAGTTACCCATGCTGAGTTTCGGGTGGATATCTAGATGCTTGGGTAGGCCTTGACCGCTCAAGTCAATCAGCAGGCTGTTACACATGTTTTGCAAAATGGCAATAGAGCGGCTGCTCGAGTTAGAGACTTCTTTAGAATGAACCTGCCAGAGTTCCTTGGGTCCAAGGTAGATGGTGACCCACATGAATTCTTCGATGAGATTCGAAAGATCACCCAGGTCATGGGGGTGACAAATGGAGAGTGCGTTGATTTGGCCTCCTATCAGTTGAAAAGGGTAGCTCATATATGGTTCAAGTAATGGAGAGATGGTAGAGCAGTGGGGGAAGGCCCTATAGGTTGGGAAGAGTTTCATCCAACCTTTTTGGATCGTTTCTTCCCTCATGAGATGAGGGAACTGAAGATGACCAAGTTTATAAATCTAAAGCAGGGTGATATATTAGTTCAGGAGTACGCTCTGGAGTTCACCCACTTATCCAAATATGCATCAGAGTTAGTGGCAGACTAGAGGGCTCGGGTGAGCCAATTTGTGCATGGAATAGCGAACTACTTGGATAAGGATTGTAGGATCGCCATGCTGCATTAGGATATAGATTTTCCCCATATAGTGTTGCATTCCTAGCAGATGGAGTCAGTGTGTCGGAGGCAGAGAGAGGCCAAGAGGGCCAGGACAGAAAATTATGGGATTTCTCAAGCTAGATTAGGGGGTGGATAGTGCCAGTAGTCTCAACACATATTTTTTCCTCCAGCACCATCATCAGCTAGTACACCATTTAGATCACGAGGGGATCGGAGGAGTAGGGCTTCAGATTTAAGAGGCCAGGATAGCATGCAGATAGACCGCACTTTCCCAGCTTGTGCGAGGTGCGTTAAGAATCACCGAAGGAGGTGCCTATTTGGCTTAGCTGCATATTTTGAGAACCCGGACACAGATTTGGGGATTGCCCTTTGGGCTGATCAGGGGCGGCAGAGCTCGTATGATAGCCGCTAGTTTAGCCGCTCTAGCAGCACGTCCCCTCAGCAGGGTGCCTTGACTAGTTTAGCCAGCGGTCAGTGCCAGAGCAGGTTCTATGCTCTCGCAACCCATCAGGAGCAAAAGGCTTCACTAGATGTGGTTACTAGTATGTTACGAGTGTTTCATCTTAACGCTTATGCTTTGTTAGATCCAGGAGCTACCTTGTTTTTTGTGACACCATATATTTCTAGTAGCTTTGTAGTTAGTCCCGAGACTTTGTCAGAACCATTTTCAGTTTCTACTCTTGTTGGTGATTCGGTTGTAGCTAGCCGAGTGTATAGGAGATGCTCGATTGCTATATTGAATAAAGTCACCTCCGCAGATCTTGTAGAAATAGCCATGACTGAATTTGATATTATTCTTGGCATGGAGTGGTTGTATGCGTGTTATGCTTCTGTTAATTATAGAACCCGTGCAGTGGAGTTCCGCTTTCTGGGTGAGTCATTCTTAGAGTGGAAGGGTAGTTCGGCCATGCCTGTAGATCATTTTATTTCCTATTTTAAGGCCAGAAAGATGATCTCCAAGGGTTGTATATATCATATAGTTAGGGTGAAGGATGTTGAGTCCGAGACCTCGACTATCCAGTCAGTTCAGGTGGTGTGTGAGTACCTCGAAGTATTCCTTGATGATTTTTCAGGTGTTCCTCCCAAGAGGGAGATTGATTTTGGTATTGACCTTCTTCCAGACACATAACCTATATCTATCCCTCCTTACAAAATGGCTCCAACTGAGCTAAAAGAGTTGAAGGAATAACTGAAGGACTTGTTAGATAAGGGTTTCATTAGACCGAGCAAGTCCCCATGGTGTTCACTAGTATTTGTCTGAAAGAAAGATGGTTCTCTTTCCAAGTGTATCAATTATTGGCAATTGAACAAAGTCACCATCAAGAACACACCTTACCCAGGATTGATGATTAATTTGATCAGCTTCAGGGTGACAAGTGCTTCTCAAAGATAGATCTCAAGTCCGGGTATCACCAGCTCAGGGTTCAGGAGAGTGACATCCCGAAGATAGCCTTAGGACGCAGTATGGTCATTATGAGTTTGTAGTTATGTCTTTTGGACTAGCGCATGCTCCTGCAGCTTTTATGGACTTGATGAACAGGGTGTTCAAGCCATACCTGGACACGTTCGTGATCGTGTTCATTGATGACATCCTTATATACTCTCGGAGCGAGGAGGAGCATGCCGCTCATTTGAGAGTAGTGCTTCAGACTCTCAACAATAGTCAATTATATGCCAAATTTAGCAAGTGCGAGTTTTAGTTGAACTCTGTGGAATTTTTGGGCCATGTGGTATCAAGTGAGGGCATAAAGGTAGATTCTCAAAAAATCAAGGGGTAAAGAATTGGTCTAGATGGGTGAATCCTTTAGATATTAGGAGTTTCTTGGGTCTAGCCAACTATTATCAAAGATTTGTTGAGGGTTTCTCATCTATTGCAACACCTTTGAGAAAATTGACTCAGAAGAAGGTAAAGTTCCAATGGTCAGAGGCTTGTGAGAAGAGCTTCCAAGAGTTGAAGGCTCAACTTGCTTCAGCACTGGTGTTAACTCTATCGGAGGGTACCGATGGGTTTGTAGTGTACTATGATGCTTCAAGAATAGGACTCGGGCGTGTATTGATGCATCGTGAGAAAGTGATAACTTATGCCTCTAGATGGTTAAAAGTCCATGAGAAGAATTACTCGACCCATGGTCTTGAATTAGCCATGGTGGAGTTCGCATTGAAAATATGACGACATTATTTGTATGGAGTCCATGTGGATGTATTTACAGACTGCAAAAGCTTACAATATGTGTTCACACAGAAAGATCTCAATCTTCGGCAAAAGAGGTGGTTGGAGCTACTCAAGGACTATGATATGAGTGTCCTTTACCATTTGGGTAAGGCTAATATGGTAGCAGACACACTTAGTAGGCTCTCTATGGAGAGTGTGTCCCATGTGGATGAGGGGAAGAAGTAATTGGTGAGAGATGTACATCGACTTGCAAGGTTGGGAGTTAGGTTGATTGACTCGACCGAAGGCGGTGTTGTTGTGCAGAATGTATTAGAATTGTCCTTGGTGACTAATGTGAAAGCTTGACAAGATGAGGACCCGATTTTGGTAAAGTTAAAAGAAGCCATTCAGAATCAAAAAGTGGAGGTCTTCGCCAAAAGGGCGGATGGTATGCTTCGGTACCAGGGTCACCTATGTGTTTCAGATGTTGATGATTTGAGGAGCCGGATATATCATAAGGCTCATGGATCCAGGTATTCTATCTATCCAAGTGCCACCAAGATGTACAGTGACTTACTGGAAATCTATTGGAGGAATGGCATGAAGAAGGATACTGCGGAATTCGTAGCCAAGTGCCCGAACTGTCAGCAAATAAAGGTTGAGCATCAAAGGCCGGAAGGCGTGCTTCAAGATATCAACATTCCTACTTGGAAGTGGGAAGAAATTAATATGGATTTCATCATTGTTTTACCTCATACTCATTGACAATAAGACTCTATTTTAGTTGTGGTAGATGGTTGACCAAGGCTGCATATTTTCTACCGGTTAAGACTACGAATTCGATGGAGGATTATGCCAAATTATATATCCGGGAGCTAGTTTGATTGCATGGAGTTCCCTTATCCATCATTTCAGATAGAGGTACCCAATTTACCTCTCAGTTTTACAGGTCATTTCAAAAAAGGCTTGGTATATAGGTTAAGCTCACACAACATTCCACCCACAGACGGATGGTCAACCGGAGCAGACAATTCAGACCCTTGAGAACATGTTGAGGGCATGCATGATTGACTTCAAAGGTGGTTGGGATGATCACTTGCCCCTGATCGAGTTTGCCTGAAATAACAGCTATCATTCTAGTATTCAGATGGCACCGTTCAAGGCTCTCTATGGGCGGAGATGTAGATCACCCATCAGATGGTTTGAGGTTGGTGAGGTAGCTATGATAGGGCCAGATTCAGTTGATGAGGCTATGAAGAAGATTCAATTGATAAGGGATAGGATGAAAATCGCTCAGAATAGGCAAAAGTCCTATGCCGATATGAGAACGAGAGAATTAGAGTTCGAGGTGGATGATTAGGTGTTTCTGAAGGTATCTTCCATGAAGGGAGTGATATGGTTTGGAAGGGAAAGAAAACTCAGTCCTTGCTATGTTGGCCCCTATCGAATTGTGAGAAGAGTTGGCAAGGTGGCATATGAATTGGAGTTGCTGTCATAGTTATCTTCCGTGCATCCTGTGTTTCATGTATCGCTCTTGAAGAAGTTTTTGGGTGATCCAGCCCTAGTTATCCCGGTGGACAGTGCTGGTGTAAAGGACAACCTTAGCTATGAGGAGGTTCCGCTGGAAATATTAGATCGTCAGGTTCGAAAGCTAATGAATAAGGAAATAGCCTCAGTTAAATGGAGGAATTAGCATGTTGAGGGAGCTACGTGGGAGGACGAATCAGATATGATGGCTGGATACCCACATTTATTCTCTACCGGCTTAGTTCCAACTTGAGGTATCAATTTTGCTCTGAAACTCTATTTAGTTTTAATGTTCCGTTCATGTTACCAAGTTTCTTTTATGTATATGGATGTGTATGTGAATCATGAAATCAGTTCAGCTATGTGGTTTGAATCAGAGATAGTTATTCCGTTAGTTTTCGGTTTAAATGATTAGTATTTGGGTATAATGACTGCATGTATCTGTTTTCTGTGTGTTTCCAACATTCGAGGAAGAATGTTCCCATGGGGGAGATATTGTAATACCCCGGAAGTGCCTAAGATTAGACCCATAATTTTAAAATGGAAGCTGGCTGAAAATTGGGAAAAATTCCATAGGAAGGACGACCCAATGGATCATTGGTCTAACTAACGACCCGTGGGAAGAAGTCGTGGGAAGGACCAGGCCTTGTGACGGTGGAAACAATGAGCGAAGTAATGACTCATTGTTAGGTACAATGATTCATCGTATTGAGTCGTGGTGAGGACTGGGTTTTAGCATTAGGGGATATAATGGGTCATCCCATGACCCGTTGTGAGAGGTAACGGTTCGTGGTCACGAGTCTTTGTATGGGGGAAAATAGGTATATTTTCCAGTGGACCTAATGGAAGGCAACCATGACTCGTTGGAGGTTGTAACAAATCGTGGTGAGGCTAGTTAAGACCAGTATAGGATCTGAAGAGGGAAAACAATGGACGATGTGAAAACCCATTGGATGGAAGGACGACTCATCCGGTCTAGTCGTGGTTCGAACTTGAGATCAAGAATTTTGGGCAGTGTAGACAATGGATGAATACCACGAGTCCTGGTATCCTCCAATGATCCGTTATTCCGGTCTTTGGTTCACTTAGTACAGGTTTTCAGGGTTTCTCATTAAGGGTAATTTCATCATTCCTACGCTAAGGTCCTAAACTACGTCATTTCAAGAAGATAGGTTAAGCCCTTCTAGCCTATTCATTCTCATGCATGCAAAAGTTAGAAAAATTTAGAGGTGATCAAGCTAGTCTTCAAGGTTTTCTTCATCAATTTCCTTTGGGCTTTCAAGGAGTGGTGAGAATTATTTTCCCCAGGCATGTAGGGTTATGAGTGGATGTTATCGTTCACACCCATGCCCAATCTCTCCTAATTCATGAAGTTTGATCAAAAATCTGATGGGGTCTTAAATTAAATCTTGTGGAATTTGGGTGATCTATTAATAGGTTATTATCTTTCGTGATTTATATCCTATTTTCTGAAATATGATAAGATTCTACAACTATTTTGATTATAAATTTAGGGATTTCGATTTCTACTAAATTAAGCCTTATTATGCATGTTCTATGATGAATCAAGTTATGATTTTTACTTCAATTGTTGATATTCATAAACCCATCATGATTTATAATTTGGAATATGGATTTATTCAAATACCTATTATGAATTGATGATTTCCAAAGTATATATATGATTTATAAATATGCATGAATTCCATGATTTACTAATTATGTTTTTGGCCGACTCACAGGTCTTACCCTTATGGCCAATTCACGTATTTACAAGAAATTTTATGATTATCATGATTTAACTAGCACATGAATCTCATACATATTATACTATGAGCACTATATATGTTTAAGGAGTAGTATTTAACACTGCATAGGTTCGAGGCCCAGGTTCTGCCCCGAATCTTAGAAATACGTGTCACGTTAGGACATGATGGGACCTCCCTTGTGACTGTCCCCTTTCCCAAATGGGCCCTTTCATTTGTGATATCACGCCCTTCATGGTTCTACCCTTGAAAAGGTACGAACACCCTCTCGACTAGGGTTGCAGGTAGGGCTCCACGTGCTCTCATATGGGGTATGTCGGTTATAAGAATCTCCCAATGTTTCTCATGATTTATGAATGTTTATGATTATGTATATTGACTCAAGCATGTTCAATAAAGCTTTTCTCTTGTGATTATGACTATGATTGAATAAAGAATGTTTTTAAAACCTTGAGCCTTATGTTATCGTATTCTATTTTTGTTAAGAGCATGTTGTCCTACTCTTATGATCATTTATGAGCTTTTATATATTATATATATATGTTTTACTTACCTTACATACTCAGTACATTCCACCTATTGACCGCATACTTCCTATGCTGTATTGTTTTATGATACAGGACCCGGCTCTTAGGCTCAGTCCCAACAGTAGTCCATTTCAGAGTTTCGCATCCAGCTTGTCAGTGAGTCCTCATTCTCCAAGGACCATTTGATTTAGACATTGATATTTTCTTTTAGTTTCAATTGTCGAGTTAATTGGGGATGTTTTCCCATCAACCCATCTATTACATTAGAGGTTTTCAGACTAAATGTAGTATTCTGCTATTATGTAGTTAGTCCGTACCGATTACATGCACACTATGTTATGTTTATGTTTCCAATATGTTGATATGTCAAGTATTCTATTTTTATGATATGAAGTTAGATGAATGTTCATGCCATGGATCGACTTGGTGTCTCTTAGGGATCCTTGTCCCATGTTACGATTCGGGTCTACATTCGAATCGTGACACGAATTGGTCAAGTCTGGAGAAGATTTTACTGATCAAGGATTGAATCAAGAACATGGCCTCCAACAACCGGGTGATACTCATTGGAGATATCATTTTAAAATCTTAAAAAATTTCTTGATTATACTTTCATTAAATGCTAATGTTCTCTAAAATATGAAAGAAGATTCTCCACATGACCCACATAACCTTTATATACTTGCAGCAGGAAATCGTTTGGATAAAATTCAAGAATTTAATTTTTTTGTGTTTCATTGGATGTTCAAGATATTGCTTCTTACAAATGAATTGAGCAAAGCTTTTACTAAAGAAATATCAAGATATCGTCAATGCTATGAGATTGCTTAATCTTCTAAAGAGAAGATTATAAACAATGAGAGAGAGTGGTATGGAGTCTTGATGGATGAGGTTTATTGATTTTGTGGCAAACTTCCACGCCCTGACCTAGGGCCTAGACATGATCGGTACCGATGCCATTGTTGGCCCGTGGGTACCATGTAACATAGCATTCATCAAGGGCATACATCTGACATAAGAGGAATAATCATTGGACTCATTAAACTCAATCCTAAAAAATTAGAAAAAAAAATCAATTTATAGAAAAGACCTGCCAAGTTTACATCAACATGAACCATCAGAATCTATGAAGCCTCTATCACAAATGGAATAACTATTTTACCTGAATAAGGCACCCATCATACCTTATAGTCAAAAGAAAAAGGAAATAGTTCTTTTCAAATTCCACCAATCAAATTCTCACTTTCTTCCCTGTCAAAAGAATATTCTAAAAGATAAAACTTGAAATCTGATGACTGCACAGTACTTTTCTCTAGAATATATCCAAACGATGGGGTATCTTCTATCTCTTTTTTTGTACTGGATAATTTTTCCCTGATCAGCATTCTGGCAACGATGAAAGTACTGTCGGTTCGCCGGTTGTAATTCACGGACCGCCTGCTACACTATCTGTGCCTTTAATGAATTTCAATAATCTTCGACGGTTCCTTCAGCATTTCGCCGATCTCCATCCGTGCACTACCGATTCTTTTATTTTCAATCCATCAAGTTCATGTGTCATTCGGTGACTAGACTGGCGAGTCACCGGTGGAAACTCGTGTTTGCCAATGGCTTTGTTTCCTAGAGGCAGTGCATATCAGCTTTTGACTAGCATTTCGCTGATCTTCTCCGGTGGAGCATCGAATTTCATCCCATTTCATTAGTTTTTTCTCCATTTCTTGCTCTTTTCTTCACATTAGACATATGTACCCAACCAAGGCAACAAGGGCATAAAATCCACATAAACAACTCAAAAACTAAGCAAAAACTCAAGCTTAAAAGCCTAATGAGTTGGTGAATTACCAACTCATCAAACTGCTTGTCCTCAAGTAATGCAATTCTCATCAGTTGAATAACATGTCACTCCACAAGAGTTTAAACATCAACAACCACCTGGTCTATGACAACCCAAAAATGCTCACCATTTTCACTGAAAGAGAAGCAAATTCCCCTAAAAACCAGAACAATGAAGATATTTCAAGAGGCTACCACCATTCACAAACATGATTCACAAGAGTTTTCATTTTATAGAGCAAGGGCATTACTTATCCATGAAATACACATAGCATCTCAATTCATAATCCTTGCACATTTAAATCTTGCCTTAGAGCTTACACTTCTCATGCCTTATGCATAAATTTACCTTTAATGCAATTGTGCCCTCAAAAGGGGTGATGTCACTCACCGAAGAGAGAATTCCTATTTTCTTCATGACTCAATGCATTCACACAATGGTATTGCACAAAGATAAGATTGCACTCACTCTCCCAAAAAAAATCTGCATGCACCCAACTCGACCCATAGGCTTGCTCTTCGTGTAATTCGCCACTAATGTGGAGCAACTGCACTTAAAATCACTTAAGACTTCCAGGTCATGATATAGGCTAGGGCTCAGGGTAGGATAAATATTTAGCTTTAGTGACTAATGCCTTTATAAAAACATGCAACACCCCATTATCTGTCACGACCCGAGTTTACACCCTAGCCGTATCACGGGACAAAGAACCCTAAAAGGCTCTAAGTCGACCAATGGAATAATCATAGCATACACTTAACATTAGAAATGACTAGCAACATAAGTAAGCGGAAGCTAATAACAAGAATCTTAAGGACAACTTAGTAACACTTAGATACATCGCTGGAACTGTCTAGACAAGTTCGAAAGCCTTCTACTAATTTGATGAGTTGCTGGGACAAGCCCCCAGCTAACTCCCAAAATCTAAAAACTGTAATATAATAAAAATAAGAACATAAGCCACGTCCTCAGAAGATGAGGACTCACCACTAGCAGCTGGGAGAGAGAGAGAAGCATACCTAGTCACGCGGCTGACCCTAGAGACCTAAATCTATATCATTAAAAAATATAGCACAAGACGTACGGTTAGTACTTGGATTGCACTGAGTATGCAGGAAACGTAATTAACTAACTCATAAATATATATACAAGAAGGAAGTAATATAAAAGCATATTAATAGTAATGTAACTAACATGAGATATGACAACCTTATATGAGATTCACATATTCATATCATCATAACCACATCATAAGTACATGCATTATTATAAGATCAGCTGATGCGCAAAAGTAATAATCGAAAATAATACAGAGGTGTAATGCCGTGACTGATATCAAGAGGGTACTTGACTATCCAAGGGGGAGTCCCTAACTATCAAAGGGAGAAAGATGCTCTGATATAGAGAGTCACTGATTGGCTAGGGATGTTAGTCCCCGCAGAATTAAACAAAACATGCCCAACTAGTATCTAGGAATGTGAGTCCCGACTGACTAAGGCTACTCTAAATTACTATAGCTAATCAGAGACAAGAACATTCCCCACTTTCATCATGCAATATTCATTTTTAAAGGATTAGACCTACCTTCTATTATGCACAAGCTCAAGAAGTTGACATATTAGTCACATGCTTTATCATCATGATTCGCAATCGCAGAACCAATTCATTATTAGCTTTAACATCTCACACCGACGAGCATGCTATAGATTCACATTAAGCACTAGTCCGTTGACATCTCAATTTCGAATTCACCTTATTCAATATGTATCATAAGATCATGCCTGATTTACAGATTCAACTCATACTTTATCAAAGATGCATGGCTTCATTTATTTAGATTCACAAGCAACTTGTACATTTAACTCATACATCATTATTTACAATGAACCATGGAAATAACATTCAATTTTTATTTCACAAGTCCATTTCATGATTTACTTCAATTCACGAGAAGTATGCAATAATTAACCATCTTCATAAATTCACCTCATAACCAATCAATTTAATCGAAAACATAGAAATAATACAAGATTTACTTTCAATTTCTCAAGATCATAACCCCAAACTCATCTCAGCATATTCATCAATATAATAAATCGAGTTATTAGGGATGATCATACGAGATTCACATGATTTAAAGATGGATATGAACTACTACAATACAATTAAGTGAACAATCAACAAGTCTCATTCACTATTCAAGCCAACTTATGACAAACATGCTATATTCTTGGATTCCCAATTTGTATTTCCCAATTCAAGACAATCCATTATTTATATAACAATAATTTCATAATCACAGTGGATATTCAACATTTATGAAGAATATAAAAGAAATTTACCCACACACAAGCCCTAGATCATGCTTTTCTAGATTTATTAAAATCGGGTTTTTAATAAAAATACTTTTGGGATACAAGGATGGAAGAATATCCTTGTTGAAAGACCCACATACCTGGTAGGATAAACTTCACTCGAAATTGCACCTTGAAGCCTTGATGAAAATCTTGAGGGAAAACTTGATATTGATAGGAGAAGGAGAAGAGTTGAGAAAAATGAAGGTTTAGGCATGCAAACCCTTAAAAATGCCCCAATTAATACCCAAAATGACATCACTTTAAATCTGGAAGCGTGGGATTTTACCAAACTTTCCCTGAGAAAAATTTGAAAATTTGCTCGATCAGATACCACAACCCTTACCACGAGTGGTTGGTCCTTACCATGACTCATGGTAACCACCCATTGTTTAAACTGCCGAAATTCCAGATCTCAAATTTGTTCCCACGACTCAACAGGATGAGCCATCCCTGCTAACAATGGGTCCTTACTCCGTCCGTTGTTTCCTCCTGCCACTTTGGTCCTTACCTTACAATGAGCCTCACCATGACTCATTAGACCATCTAACGAGTCGTGGTTACCTTCCATTAAACCTACTGGAAAAATTCACTACTCAAACCACGATTGGTGACAATGGTCCGTCATAGCTCACAATGGGTCGTGGGGTGACCCGTTACATCTTTAATTGCTGATGTCCTCCTCGCACGACGACTGCAAACGATGGCTCATTATTTCTGACAACGAGTCATTACATCGGTCGCGGCTTACACTGCCAACTGGATTTCTAAAACCACGACTGACAATAATGGCTCGTGGTTTCCAACCACGAGTCGTTACAACATCTCGTCCTGTAACTTTTTTCCTGCTTTTAGCAGTTTTAAATTCTTAAATTTGAGGTCTACTCTTAGGCACTTCCGGGGTATTACATTATCTTATTGAAATTACTCCACCTTATTTCTCCTTGGTCATTATTTTCATCATTTGTGTAACACCAACCACCCTTTTAACACCCATGAATTCCACAATTAGCCTTTTGTATGCAAGAGATAGCTCCTTTTTACCATTCTTTTCTTTGATGATGATTCGAGGTCTTTCAACCCAATGATTCATTCATTTCATCACAATTTTTGGTGCTACCTCACATTGAAGTTATCATTTTCCCCTTCCTCTTGCAATCCCCCAAACTTAGGCTTTTGCCTCATCTCGCATTCATTTCCTTATTGTTCGCCAATTCATTGGCTTGAAGCCCCCATTTTTCATTATTTTATTACTAGAATTTAAAACAAACAAAAGTCCGGCAAAGGATATATCAATTCAATTCCAAAAACATCAATGAGACCCCCCCAACAAACAAACACTCATCCCTCTCCTTATTTAAGAAAATATATTTTCCCCAATGTATGCATACAAAAGGGAAAGGGGCAAGAGACTCCCTGAGCAGGTCATTCCTCCTCATTATCATCAGCTGCATCACTAGACCATCACACCGGCCTCACCAAGATCATCAAAATCATCCCCCAATCCCTCAAACAAATCATCAATGGGGCCCCAAACTATGAAAGGAGCAGCCATTGCAGTGTCAGGGGCACTCATGTCAGGCACCTCTATTGATGTCCAACTTTTCCATTCCTGCACTTCAGTTCGGAGAGAGGTGACGGGACCCTCAACTATATCCACCCGTTTGCACAATGTAGTGATTCTCTCGTACATAGATTTGAGCTCCTTCTTCACTATTTGAGCAATGAGTGTAGGGAGACTCTTAGCTAGTCTTTGGAGTTGGCTCTCATGAGAGTTGGTCATTTCCAAAAGTTTGTGGAGACCACTTGATTGGGAGGATGTAGGAGGGGCAGATGCTCCACAAAGAGGCATGTCACCTAAAGCTTGGCCTAACGCTTCGTGATGGGGGCAGTTTCAAATCCGAGGGCATGCGGTGAGTGGTCCGACCTATGGGATAGTGATCCCTCATCCAACCCAAAAGCTTGCAGTCTTTTCCTCTTAACTGCGGGTGCCTCAGCATCTCTTTCCTGGTCTATGGAGATAACTCCTGAAGTAGGGACAGGGGTTTCATTTGGGAACAAAGGCACTCCAGCTTGTAAGCACATCATATGGCATGGAAATACTAGCCTGTCATGTCTTCCGTTTCATTTGTTGGGACACAATCTCCACAAAGTTAGACTCCAGACATGATGCAGGCAATGAGAATTGTTGTTTCCAAGCTGACCCTTTGCTCGTTTTTGGAAGGAATGATGTGGCCACAGATAAAATCCAACTATAACTTCTCCTCAAACTTCAGATCATGGAGAGAGATTTTGCCACCCATGGATGCCCACAGAGGTGTATTAGCAACGATGACTGGGCTATCTAGGAAAATTGGTCTTTCGTGTCCGCCACCCATAAAATTGGTCCTTCATGTCCGCCACCCGATCCATGTACTTCGAGCTAGAGTCAAGCTCATCTTCCCAAAACAAGTAGTTGATGGAAGTTGGAGTGATTTCTACTTCTACTCCCTTATCATGATCGATGGTAGGCATGGGAAGTCATCAACTTTGCCTCTGTATTTCATGTTATCCTTCCTAGCTTGGTAGGAAGCATAGAACTTTGGTACCAGGCTGGGGTAGTAGGACGGGAAAGGATTAGCAAAAACATGCCATTACCAATCTATGAATTGAGCGATGATGTTGGGAAGATCACTAGGCAAGCCCACTTGATCAAATCTCTTCTCCATAGTTATAGACCGGCCCTGGCATATAACATAGTGCTCCTTCATGTTTGGCAAACAGATTATGTTGGCCTCCTTAGAGTTTGCATGTGGTGCGGAGGCCTTGGCTTTGCCCTTGCCCTTGTTGGTGGATGATGCGGGGGCCTTGACCTTTCCGGTGTTCCTAGAGTAAGGCATGATATTTCTGAAAACATGGTGTTAGTGATAGCCACAATGTAATTAAGCTAAAATAATTAAAGCTATTCTAAAGATGAAATGAGAAGCAAAGATGAAAAACCATCATCTAAAGAACCAGTAGCATCAGCGAGTCGCAGGAGGAATCCGTGGACCACCGCTGACTTGCCAATGTGAAGCAGAAGAGTTAGCAGACCAAGAGTATATTGGCAACAAGGCGGCATGTCACTGGTACCCATCTATGAACCACCGATGCAACACAAGATCCAAGCAGCGGCCTGAAGCCAACTATAAATTGGACCGGCATTTCATTGGCGTTTCGCTGAACCCTATCGGAAAATCACCGAATGTTGTCATCCCCAAATCAATTCCAAACATTTCAATGGTGTCCATTTATAAACACTCACACACATCTTAGTGAAACATCAACTCTACACATAAAAAGGACTCAAATAACGATTACCCATAAGAATGGTGTCACCCAATGTATCATCGGACAAAGCATGGAATTTCAATCTAGTTGGGTTACTCAGACTTCACCCATTAAAATCCACACAAATATAACATCGATTCCACACCCATTTCATCCATACACTTCCATCCCCCATACATTTTAATAAATAGATC
The DNA here is from genome assembly GCA_035772735.1 of Datura wrightii. Classification (NCBI taxonomy): domain Eukaryota; kingdom Viridiplantae; phylum Streptophyta; class Magnoliopsida; order Solanales; family Solanaceae; genus Datura; species Datura wrightii. The sequence continues at coordinate 83,309,341 of JASDFA010000001.1, forward strand.
ATCAACCATGAATCTAATGGGAAGGAAAGACAGTAAAAAGGAAGGGAAAGGCATGTCGAAGGCACATGAAAATGTAATTAATGTGCCATTGATGAGAAAATAAAAGAGACAAGGATACATTAGCACACTTCATGAAGGAGTTTTGCAAATAATAGCTTGTGGGAGCTTAGCAACGTTCAACAATGGCAGTTGCGGAGGCTTGTGTCGTAGAGAGGGAGAATGTGAGTGTAGTGAGAATTTTGGTGAAGAAAGGGAGAGGTTTTATTGGGGGTGGGTGAGATAGTGATTGGTTGAGGAGAAGGTGGGGTAGTAATGGTGAGTTAAGTGTGTAGGAAGTGTAAAAGAGGGAGTTATGGGAATGTGGAAAGCTAAGGTATTGGGAAGAAAAAAAGGTTTGGGGCAAAATGGTAAAAAAGGAAAATGGGAAGCCTAAAGGAATATTTTTTAGATTAGGGTGGCCAAAAAACAATTTGGGGTCAGGTAGATCCACATTTGATTTGAATTCAAAAACAAAATCTTACCTCGACCAGCGATACATCGGCGGTTTGCCGAATTGAGCTAATGTTCTGCCGCTTTATATTTTGCACTTGAAATACTGATCAGTTCACTGTTTCACCACCGATTACTAACCGGTGGTTCATGAACTGGGTCGGCATTCCGCTGATGAGTTGCCGCTTGGGCCCCCAATGCTTTTGGTAATTTGTGTTGTACCGGCAATTGACCGGCGGGTACACGTTTCTGTATCAGTTGTTCGCCAGTGTGTCTGCCAGTCAATTGCTCATGTTCCCAGCTTTCTGCCTTCTTGTATCATGAGGTGGCAATTTGTGTTTTTGGATCGGCGATTCGCCAGTCCAGTACATTACCGGCATTGTTGTGGTGCTTTCCCTTTTTTCTCCTCACTTCATTGGTCCTACAAAAACAAAAACAACCAAGACACTAAAACACTCAAATATGACACTTGAGTTGTCTCCCAAGAAGCGCCTTAATTAATGTCGTGGCATGATGTAGCTCTTAGTTAGTAATTTTTCTTCGACGGATCATCCTCCGACTCCGTCTCCTCCATCTCAATTCCTCTATCCTCATCTTATTCTACAACACCCCGATCACCTTGCATTCAGCGGGAGTTTCAGCTGACGGACACACCTTGAAGGTGACTTCTTCACATCAAACTCTGAACTTGAGCTCCCCTAGCTCCACATCAACCAAAGCTCTCTCTGTGGCGAGAAATGGTCTGCCCAAATTAATCGGTACCTTCACATCCTCTTCACAATTGAGGACTATAAAATTAGCTGGTAGGACGAATTTATCCACTCTCACCAAAACATCTGCTAATACTCCCACAGGCTTCTTTATGGAACAATCCACTATTAGCAACCTCATTGATGTCGGTTTGGTGCTTCCAAGTCCCAACTTCTTGAAAATGATGAGGGGCATTAGATTTATGCTTACACTAAGATCGCATAGAGCATTCTTAAACATACATATCCCAATTGTACAGGGGATTGTGAACGCTCCTGGGTCTTCCCGCTTGGGGGTAAGATTGCTCAGCATGATTGCACTACAATGATGAGTCGTCTCCCTGCTACCTACATCAACCACCTTGTTCTGTTTCAGAAACTCCTTCATGAATTTAGCATATCCTGGCATTTGGAGAAGGGCATACGCTAATGGTATATTAATAGACAATTTGTTGAACATGTCAATGAATTTGCTGAACTGATCGTCCTTCTTTTCTTAACCAACCATTGTGGATAAGGGGTGGATCTCTTGCTTCAACTTTGCCATCATTTGAGGCCTTCATGCCCACCTCATCTTCATCAACATGTGAGGGAATTTCATCATCCTTCCTCTTCACTCTTTTCACCATTTCTTGGTGTCTTTGGCATCTTATCAACTTTATTTTCATCATTTGATTTGGGAGCATTAACCTTCTTAGGATTCATTCTTGCATCTCCAACCAATTTACCACTCCTAGTAATAATAGCCATGTATTGACTATCTTTTTTGGGTTCGGCATTGTGTCACTTGGGAGCGTTCCCTTCATTTGGGGATTCATTAGAGCGGACAAGTGATTTATTTGAGCTTCTAAATGAATAATGGAGGCTAAATGAGAGCTCACCATTTGGGCAAGGTTAGACATCTCCCTTTTCAATTTCTTGATCCCGCTGTAGGTTAATTCCACTTTCTTGAGGACTCTTTCTAACATCTCTTCAATTTTTGAGCTACCTGCATTGCTCACACCTGGTTAACATTGGGCATTTCCATATTTTGGAGGGGGAACATATGGGTTCGAAATTCAGTGGTAATGACCTCCCTCTTGATTCTGCTCTTTATTTCCCTATCTCTCATTTCTTTCAGGTCATCCCTGTGCATCACCGTTTCACCAACCTTGATTCTCTTCCCTTTGGTGCCAAGGGCCTTGATTGGTCCCTTGAAACCCAGGTCGAGGACCCCCGATTTGATTTGCCATGTATTGGCATTCTTCATCGTACCTTGGTGGCAACGATTCTCCTTCAAATTACAACGGACCTTGCATACCTACAACATTCACTACCTTGGGCCCTGCCCCTATCATATGTTTGGTCATTAATTCTAACTACGTCATCATTTTGGCAAGGTTTTCATCTCTCTCTTTATCTTTTTTCTGTAACTCAGCCGCCAATACATTAGAGCTAATGTCATGTGTAGATACATTTGTCTCTCTTGTGTGCCAGACCCTATCTGATTTTGTCATTCTATCCAAGAAGGCTTTAGCCAACCCATATGTTTGATCCATAATAGACCCTTCAACTAAATTGTCGGCAATGAATTTATTGATAGAGTCGAGGGCTCAGTAAAAACTTTGGAGAAACACTCCATCAGGAATTCCACGATTGGGACAAAGAGCAACCTTCTTTCTAAACCGTAGCCATGCCTCTTACAAAGGCTCTCCAGTCTCTTTCTTGAAATTTGTAATGTCATCCCTCAGCTGCAACCTTTTCTACAGAGGGAAGAAACTATTGAAAAAAGCTTTGGTTAATTCTTTCCTAGATGTAATACAACCAGGAGGCAATTCCTCCAACCACATTGTCGCTTCTCCTGTTAGAGAAAATGGGAAGAGCCTTAGCCTGATAGACTCTTAACTTATGTTAGTGATGTTTAAAGGATGGCATATCTCCAAGAAATTTCTCAAATGACGATTTGCATCCTCACTTGGTTTAGCTCCAAAGAGTCCCTTCATTTGCAACAAATGTAGCATGGTGCTTGTGACATGAAACATCACATTCCATACCGTGGGTGGTAGGTAAATGACTCCCGCATTCTCACGGCATCACCAGGTTATCTTCCCCATGCTCCATGTTACCCTTCACTGAGCTATCCCCTGCTTGGAAGTGATGACTCATATTGTTGTGGTATCCTAATAAGCACAACATAATCATGTCAAGTAACTAAGATGCAAAGCTATCTCAAATCAACAATCAACACAAGAGTATCGAGCACTAGTCCCCAGTAATGGTGCCATTTTTGATAACGTCCAAAATATATTCTTCATGCAAAGAGTATAAATGGTCGCTGTATCAAAACAAATATCCTGAAGGATATCAGGGTCGAATCCCACAGGGACTAGTGAATGACTAGCACGAGTGTCATTTGAGAAATTGAATTTAGCTTGCACCACTTAGGAACAACATAGAAATAAACAGGTTGGGGGAGATTGAACTTTACAATAGAATAAAACTTCTAATTTGGCTGACCACGATAGAAAATTACCAAGGTTGTTGACAAGAATCTAAAAGACTAGAGGTGTGGTGTAGATGATATGCTAACTAAATAGGATCATGATAGGTCATCTCATAAGTTCAATTAGTGCAAATAATCTCAAAAAAATGGGCATTTAATGCTTTTCAGCCTTATAAATACCTATTTCTAGAGTTCTTTCAAACCTCTAAACACCAGTAACTCAACTCGATCAGATTTGGATTAATAGCTGCACTAAGTTCTAGTTGTTAGCTATTAATTAGGACTAAGAATGTAATTTTGGCTATTTCTAGCCCAATTTCACACTCTCATCCATACTCACCATTAAATTCTCTCCCAATACTCAATTCTTATTTTACAAGCAATAATCAAGTAAGAACAATTAAACCCACATCAACATCAATGGATCTTCAATTATAGATTGGAGAGAATCTAACAGATTTACACTTAGTTGAACAATGTTGAGATGACTCTAGCAATACCCACTCTAATTAAGCATTCATCATCACACACCTCTAGTCAATGATTTAGCTACTCATGATTAAGAAATTCAAAAGCACATTTAACAATAAACTCATTGAATTCAATAATAGGACTAGCAAAATCAAATTCAATAAGAAGTTTTCAACAATGGTAATACCTTGCTATGAAGAAGAAGAAGAAAAATAAAATAGTTATTTTCAAATTCCACCAATCAAATTCTCACTTTCTTCCCAGCCAAAAGAATGTTCTAAAAGCTAAAAATTGAAATCTAATGAGTAAATAGTACTTTTCTCGAGAATATATCCAAAAAATGGTGTATCTTCTATCTCTTTTTTGGTGCTAGATAATTTTGCCCCTAATCAGCATTCTAGCACCAACGAAAGTATTGGTGGTTCGCCGGTTGCAATTCGTAGACCGCTGGCTACACATCTGCACCTTCAGTGAATTCTAGTAATCTTCATCGGTGCCTTTGGCATTTCACCGATCTCCATCCGTGCACTGTCGATCCTTTGCTCTTCAATCCAACAAGTTCAGGTGTCATTCAGTGACTGGACCGATGAGTCACCGATGGAAACTCATGTTTGCCAATGGATTTATTTTCCAGAGGCAGTGCTTATTGGCTTTTGACCTGCATTTCGCTAGTCTTCTTCGGTGGAGCGCTGAATTTCATCCCACTTCCTTGTTTTTCTCCATTTCTTACTCTTTTCTTCACATTAGACATATGCATACAACAAAGGCAAAAAGGGCATAAAATCCACATAAACAACTCAAAAACCAAGCAAAAACTTAGGCTTAAAAGCCTAATGAGTTTGTGAATTACCAACTCATCAGAAGTAACAAAGCCCAAATCAAGTGGGGTTCAACAATAGCTGAATAAGAGAATCCTATCATCGGTATGAGTACCTAAGTCTGCAATATAAAAAAATGCAGTGCCCTCGGAAAAAGGGACATGAGTACATAGGATTGTACTGTATATAAAATGGCTGAATGAAAGATAATGTAACTGATAATAGATAGGGCTACCAATAGTAGTGACATAATATGAAGAAACTCAAGAACATGAGTCAATACGTTGACTTTTGTTTTAAAAATTAAAATTTTACATCATCATTCATTATTTCATTGTGGAAGGTTCTTAACTTAACTGATAAACTCTCATGTAAACATGGAGGCTGATTTCATCCCAATCAGCTAAGCCATCGCAAACCTTGTCGGGGCATGAGACATCATAACATAGTTTGCTAGATAAGGATCCATAAAATCCTATACCAGGGGCACATAAGAAGTCTCCTAAAACAATGGAAATGATCCATAACCTATGTTGGCATATGTAGTTTTAGGCACGAAACCTTCTCGGTTAATAATACTACTCCCTTTTTCATTATATAACAGTATTTACTCGAAAGCATATCTAAGAAACCAAGTTTATCATCATAAGTCATAATTCTATCATTATCATAGTTCATCATTATTGTAAGACCTTTAAGTTGATAAGTCATCGTGTCGAAATCATTGTTCGAAAAAATCAAACTTCTCTTTTAGAGGAAAAGATCATAGTTCATGATGCATAAAACTGCTATTGTAAAGGAAACTCATAGTTCATAAAGTCATTAAAACTTCTCTTTTATAGGAAAAAATCATAGTTTTGAAAATTGAAACTTTTCCTAAGAGGACTCATGAAACTCATAGAAAGATCAAGAAGGATCTTAAGCATACGTAGGAACACACTGAGTGATAAAGAATGGTCATGAAATATACGTGGGAACTCATAGGTTTTGAGACTAATTCATCATAAACATAACATTATTGACCTTAATCCTAACAACTCAAAAATAAGGATTTCATAAGCAAATCTATAAGAAGAATCATCAAACTCCGATTGCGAACGAATTCGTATCTTTCATGCTTTTTTAATTTCATGTAGTACATCATAAAAATTCTTGAAAAAGACATACCATAAAGGATGAGAAAAATAATAGGAAAATATTGGATTTCATAGGAGTCAATAATATCAAGGAAAATTTTTTTCACTATAACTCTAGCTCGTACATGGAGGATAAGCCCACAACATGAATAACATAGCGTTGGGAAGAACAATGAGGTTCCCACACATAGAGGTAGCCTTACATACCTGATCCTTGGCGCCACAATAATCACCACAAAGCAATAATTCCTTTATGACGTCAATCTACAATAGTTATATGGATAGGAACTACAATCAACACCTTAACGATGAATTTCAAGTGATAGAGTTATTTCATCGAACACTTGGAGGGTATAGGATATGCGAGTCTCCTATGGGTGGGGAGTACTAACACCCGCATCTGTCTACCACCCATTAACAACATGCATAATCATTTCAAGTAAAACCAAAATAACAACATCCATCCTAAACACCGAAACAGTCCCATAAACCCTAACCCTAGGTCATCACATGAACTCATGGATTTCTAGCATAGTCCCATGAGTCCTAACCTTAGAAAATCCCTAAAGAGTAGAAAAAAACACTCATCTAAGGTTCTAGGGGGAGTTATTTACCTTGGATAAAGGAGCAGTGCTCAAGATTTTATGTCTTGGAACTCAAAAGTTATTCTTGACCTTGCTAGAGATAGAAAGATATTTTATGTTAGAATCATGAAGAAACTCATGGATTTATGTTGTAATAGGTTGGAGAATACTTACCTATCCTTATAAGGGTTGAAGAGACCTCTTGTAACTGATAGGATTGATTTGGAGGCGGAACAATACCAAAAAATCGTTTAAGGCGACTTTAAAAATCCTTGAAACCTCTATATGATGCCCCGGGTGATGGGCCATCAGTACCCCGAAGGACCGTCAACTTGCCTGTCACTTTGGGGTGGAAATTCACTGATTCTAGTTAAGGTTGACAGACCAAACTTGACGGGCCATCGGGTGGTTGATGGACCGTCACTCTAGGCGTCACACTTGACAATGCTCCACTAAATTGCTCATAACTTTTTACTCCAAACTTTGATTGATGCAAGGTCAGATGCGTTGGAAAGAAGACCCAAAGGTATTCAATTTGATGTATTCTATCAACCAAAGGAACTTTAAAAATTAGGAGTTATAGCCGTTTGAAGTTGATCCTTGTAAGAACTTATACGAAAACTTAATCGGTAAGAAGGCTCTCAACTCAACTTTGTGCTACAGGTTCATTATGACCTTAATTGGCATTCAATGCAATCCCCACAATTAATAACTGATCTTAACACTTAGTTTCTATAGATTTTACCCTTCCAAACACTTGACAGTCGTGGACTATGGTCGGAAACTTTCATTATGTGGTCCGTACTTTTAGCCGTAGATGACAAAAGTCACAAATTGATATTTTTAATTCCTAAACAACTCCAAAGTTCCTTAACACATTATAACTCATATTTTTAATCCTCCAAAGAATTAAGATTCATCAAAAGTTTTTCAAGTCAATTTCACCCATATGCATAGAATAATTCAAATCTCAGTACGATGGTACAAGGTGTTACAATATCTCCCCCTTGAGATCATTCTTCCTCGAATGATGTTACAAGCACTACAAATTCTAAATCTGGAATTTCTCAAAATTTTGGCAAAGTTTCCTTTGTAACTAGAGTTAACCCAAATTCTCAAACCTATGCCGGCTAACCAAAAACATTATCGTAAGCCTCACAGAACATCCCATTTTGCTTAACATTAAAGAATATATAAGTAACTTACACATGGCTCCTCTTGGCCCGTTTAAAGAATCAAGAAGGAAATTCTCCCTTAAACTTACCTACACATTCATTCATCATCATAGACATCATCATTGTAAGGAATATTATCACATTCTCATAAAGAAATAGTAGGCATGAGTCATATGGTGCATTTAAGCTTAGAATAGACGTATTGTATTAGGGTTCTCTCAAAGATGGAGAGCATAGCATAGGACATGAGTTTGTGGATCAAGAGTACCATAACATGAGTCTATGAGTTTGTGGGATCATAAGAAATATAATACCTCTCATCATTATCATCATCATAATCATAATTGTGGCACATGACATTAACGAAAGAAGGACTATAGGAAGGAATTATATGAGACATTTGGGATGGAACATTAACATAGCCTGAGTATATTGACCATTGGACATGAATTTGTAGGACATGACCATCATTGTATTGTACATAAGCTTTATTTCATCTGAATGACAAAATCATGAATCATGAGTGCGCTAGACATAGGTTAGAATGGAACATTGCCATTAAGAATTTTCTTCTAGATTGAGTAACAAATGGCGATAATTCGCTCTCATTTCTTTCTTGGCTTTCTAGGTAGCCTCTTCAACACCCTGATTTCCTCATAGAACTTTCACGAACACTACTTCTTGGGTTCATCAATAACTGATCAGGTTATTAGGTGTTTCCAATGTTCAACAAGATTTCTTTTACATCTAGTGTCCTCCAAAGAACATTATAATCCTTATCACAACATTCAAACTACCTTCAAATTCATGAAGTAATCACAAATGCAAGAAATTCACACATTTATTAATACAACATTCAAGCTTATCGCTATATACATTTTATTACTCCCTTGTTGCTAAGTCCATCCAAAATCTTCCCCGTCTTCTAGAACTCAATATTAATAACCATAATAAACCATATGAGGAGATGTGCAATACATGCATCCAATGATTACACATAGTTAAAGCCTAACTTCCTTAACTTTTTGCATTCTTTAACTTTTTACGGGACAAGCATGCCTATTATTGCTAACAAAAAAGGAATGTCTACTCTCTCCAGTCTACCCTATATTGCATCACAAGCGAGAGTCATTAGAGAAATAGAGCATAAGCATGAACCTCATGACATATATCTAGAGGTTTAAGTATTGATCATAAGCATAGGGCATGAATAGAGTGCCACCTTTTAGGGCATAATCATAAGGAGTGAATGAAATATTGTCCAACACCCTGAATCTCATCATAACATCATCATCTTGATTGGTATCATTACTGAAGGACCATAGGCATGAGTACTTTTTACACCCATCGTATGGGGTATGAATAGGGAATCACTTTGAGCATAGGTAGGACATAGTTTCATGGAAAAGGAAAATTAACACCCTTAGGACTAATTGCAATATCGATTCATAAATCTCTTTGAGAGAAGTCGTGTCACCAGTACAAACTCCTCCTTGCTTATGGTTTACATTTGGTGTTTCTATGAGCATAGGTTCACTTTGGGAGAACGCATAGGCATAGGCATGACATAAATAGATAAAACATTAGATGATCATCATCTTGATGAAGTACGGAATTTTGTTAGAATGAGAATAGTTCGTTATCATTACATTTCTTCTTGGAGCCCTTCACTATCTGGGATACATGACCTATTTGGACACTTCACTGTACCATTTCCCCCTTAGTTCAAACATTGGCGTTCTAACTTTGGGGACCCCTTATCTAAGTAGAGTCCTAGATGATCATTTTCTTATTATTCCTTTACATCTTGCAATTCTTGGGTGAATCTAGTATAAGCCTTCTTACACGCTTACTCGATGAAGGACATATCTCCCCTAATAGGTTACAGTTGTATTACTCTGCATGATTGTTGTATCAATATATTCATGGCTGTTGCACTTCCCTTAAGAGACATATTCATGTGTACTGCAAGTCATGGTAGGATCTTCTTTCCCGATATCTCTTAACTTCATCCTACCTCTCATGTTATCACTATATAACTTACATGTTATTGTCACTTCCCTTATCATCTTAACAATATGATTTCCTCATAGAATTTTTACTCACATCACATCTGCAAATTTCTATCCACTAAATTGAGAAGAGTTTAAAATTATAATAAGAGGCTTAACATCATCCGTCTATTATCTTCTCACTTCAGCTCTTGGGATGGGAACACTGTAACGATACACCTAGTATTTCTCAAACTTTCACGACTTAAGAAAACTACATTAGGAACACATGGAGTTTAGAAGCTTAATATCTCATGTAACAATATTCCTCATCAAGACACACCATCTCCCTTCATAATTTTTAGGGTTTCATCTTTATCTAATGACTTGCCCTCTATTTACTTATTCATCTATAGCTTACGTATATCACGCTTAAACCTTCACAAATGTCGTAAGTTCTTGCATTCTCTATATGAAACCTACTACATCCAATATCAAAACTATTATTATCACCCTCATATTTTCACTCTTTCACCATGATGATTCTTTAGACTTTCAGCCTAGTGTTTTACTACATAAAAAACGGGTAGCAACCTGAATCCTTTGTACAATATAGAAATATATCTATGCAAGAGAGATTAATGAAATGCAAGCCCATTGAGAATCCATGATAAAATAGTTTATCCTAATCACTCGGCCTATCAAATTGTAGCCTCCAAGCACATTCCAAATCAATGCCTATCTTACTACCTCTTTGTCGGTGCCTAAGGACATAGCCATCCCACTATTTACCTAAAACTTATACGACTCTAGTTGCATATTTCAATCAATCACTATCTCCACTTCTTGGCTACTACATTCATGACTTCATATCTTTGTTCTATCATATATTCATGACAAGTTTACCCAAGCCTTGAGATACATACTTTTTCTTAGAGGGTATTATTCACGTTGATATTTCAATAAACATTTGAATGCATATCTTACCTTAGCCTACTCAGGATAGGTTTGATTGACCCTTAGCCTACTCGATGGCAGACACTACTCCCAAAAATGTGCATATGCTCTCCATCATTTTTCAACGAAGCTGAACGATCATCTAGTGACGAAGCTGACTCATAACATACATACATAAATCTGAAATCATAACATGAGGAGCCTTGGCTCAAACCATACCACAAGATGAAAATAGTGGGAGTCTAGACACCAAAATCCATGTGGTAAGCTAATACATGAAGTTTAGATAAATAATGAAACATACTTGATCATATGAGCTTGCCCAATACTTACACATGTTTGAAATCAACTTGATTCTCTTAGAAAATATGAACGTCGATGTGTAATTCGGAAACATACTTTCTTCATAAACATCTCATCATGCTTGTACACATACTTCATAGATCTCAACTTTCATGAACTTTCATGGATGGCATCATAATTTATAAAACTTGAAAAAATAATTTATAATTTAAAACATTGTATAATCTTCCCATCTATGATAATTCAACATTGAAAACATGCTTAGATCATACCCATGATTGAAACATAGAGAATTCACACATTGAATAAAAACCCCATAGATTCATCAATTAGAATTTTCATTAATTGAAATAGGATTGGGAAATGGGTGTGGACAATTACACCCACTCATAACCTTACATATCTAGAAGGATCTAATTTCACAGCTCCCTTAATTTCCCAAATAGAAATTTGGGGAAGAACCTTAAAGAGACTAGGCTTGTTCACCCCTTAAATCTCTAGGCTTGCATACATGAATTAGAATAGGCTTAGAAAGACTTAACCCTTCTCAAAATACACTATTCTGAGCTTAAAACGACATATTTTAGGCCTTAGAAACTTGGAAATTATGTAAAAGCGCTTATTAAATTTGCAGAAAAATACAAACTTCCAGTCCCTCACAAATCATGGTCTAGGGGACGACTTGTCATCAGCCTATCCTGATCAACACTACCAATTTTCATCTAAGGTTCATCAAGAGGGACACCACGACTCGTGGTGACCAAGTCTTCATCCACACTACCTAAATTTCAAATCCTTCAAACACCCCTTAACCACAGATCACTAGACGACTCGTGGTGTTGACCATGACTCGTGGTCACACCCGCAGTTACCTCAAACCCCAAATTTTCAACCAAGTCCAAACCGTCCCCACAAGTCACTTAACGACTCGTGGTGTTCCTGATGGGTCATGCGATGACTCATATTGCGACCTAGTGTAGAAATTTCTATTTTTCTCCATTTCAACTCCCGAGTTTGGTCTTAGGTTTTTCATGGTATTACAATATCTCCCCCTAGGGAACATTCATCCTTGAATGTGGGAAAACATACTGAAAAGCAGAGAAATGCAATCATCATATTCAAATACTGAACATACATGCTGAAAATTGACGGAGTGACTGACTTTGATTTGAACTACATGGTTGAATTGAATTCCTGAATCACATATACATTCATTAACATGAAAGAAACTGAGGCACATGAGCTGAACACGAAACTGAATAGAGTACGAAAGAGGAATCTGATACCTCAAGCTGAAATTAAGCTAGAAGGGAATAGATGTAGGTATTTATCGATCATGTTTGCTTTGGCTTCCCACATAGCTCCCTAAACATGTTGATTCCTCCATAAAACCTTGACTGAAACTACTTCTTTGTTTCTTAGCTTTCGAACCTAACGATCCAGTAGTTCCATCAGAACCACCTTATAACTAAGACTATCCTTCACAATGACACTGTCCTCTGAAACAACCAGAGCTAGATCACCCAAACACTTCTTTAAGAGTGATACACGGAAAGCTAGATGAACTGAAGTTAATTCTGAGGGCAACTCCAACTCATATGCGATGTGCTGTGAGTTTACAACACTTTAGATGCTCAAAACTATTAAAATAGCATGGACTTAGGTATATTTATATGGATATAAGAAACTTTTTCTTTGGTTATAGGATAAATAGGCATTGGAGAAAGAATGGAAAAAGATAGCCTGAAAGTGCAGAAAATAGGCTTAAGTCACAGTTTTTAGCACGAGCCGTGGGAAGGTACTACGAGCCATACTACAGGTCGTGAGAAGTTTCAAAAGGCTAAGGCTAAAGAAGTGCATCCTACGACTCTCATCACGAGTTGTAGTGAAGAAGTCGTAGAAAGATTCAGAAGATTTGCACAAGAGGTTGACTCCTACTACAGATAGACAGTATGAGTCGCGACATGAAGGTACAAGTCGTACCATAGCACTCGTGAAGAACTATAGAAAAATTGCAAAGTCTCAGAGTCAAGCCACGGAAGCACAGTACGACTCATAGAAGCATGTACAAGTCATACCAAGGTTTAACACTTAGCCAAATTTCAGCTAGCCAATGACGTACGGGAAGCAGGTACGACCCTTACATACCTGCTATGGGTCATAGGACAAGTCGTGATGCAGGCGGCTTCAATTATTGAAATTCACCTTGTTAGCCGAGGAAAAGGATTTTTATGTCTGTATAAATACATTTTATGTTTTATTTTGATAAGAGAGGTGAGAAGGAGTGATTCTAAGTAATTAGAAATCAAGTTAGAGAGATTTAGACGTGAGAATTGAGTTGTTTGAGTTGTGATCATGTTACACCCCGTAAGTTCTTGACACTTAGTTGGCCTATTCACATGTTGGTTAAGAGTTTTAGAATGCCATATGTGCGAGAAAAGGGCCCGGGGAGAGACCGGAAAAGCGCCAAGTCGGAGCGTCGCAAGGCAAATGCGACTTATAAATCGCATTCGACAAATGCGACTTAAAGGCCCCAAGTATATAAGGCCTTCCACTTCGTTTTTAAGTCATTTCTTACATTATTTTCAGTGAAAATGACCAGAAAACAGAGAGGACTAAGGGTTAACGTAGATTTCCATCCGATTCCGCCGTCAAACACAGTCCAAACTCAAATTTACTTCGGGTGCCAAAGTATAAAGCTGCAGGGAGCACTTCTACGGAGTTAGTTTCATGAGAATCACCCGGCGAAGCGGCGACCTGCCGAGTCAAAGTGATTGGAATTGCTCCAAACTAGTGTTAATATACTCCCGACATTAAAGTAAGTATTTCTCCCTTCTAGACTCCCGAGAAATTGAGAGTTTTCGGCCGTTCTTCGATAAGTCAACAAATAGGCAGTAAATATATTCATAAGCATGGTTTCTCTCCAAAATAATAGTAGAATTAATTCTATTCCTTCATGAATATGAATACAATTGGGGAAATAGCTTAATATTAACGGAGCTACGCCAGTTAATCAAGAAGCCGGCAGTTAAGGTATGTAAAGCCAGTTTCTTTCGGCAAGCTAGTAGTTCCAGTATACAAAATAGTACAAATTCTAGTAGAATGTTTCAGAAGCTGTATATTATATTCAGTATGAGTTCAGTAAGCATGATAGAATTATTATACAGTGTTCAGCATGAAACTCAGTAAAATAGTATAATTCCCAGCAAAATATTCTAGAAATATTATTTCAGACTCAGTATATTTCAGTATCAGACTCAGCATATTTCAGTATTAGATTCAGTATATTTCAGTATGAGATTCAGAATAAAAATACCAGAATATAAATATTATTATCAAATTCAGTATATATATATATATATATATATATATATATTACATGCGGTTATTGCTATCTGTGGAGACATGATTGTTCTGTGTTGGGCACCATTAGAGCTTCCTTAACCGCCCCAGGGTTAATAGCTGTGTTGACTCGCCCGCCAGAGGGTGAGGATACATCGCTCTACGGAGTGGCATGCCATCCGCCAGCGGACAAAGATGGGATGCAGATTCCCTCATACTAGGCTGATCAACACTATACCATACCCCCTGTCGAGCGCTTGGGCCCGGGCTGCAGATTACAATTTTCAGATTACAGATTTCATATTTAAGATTTCATATTTCAGGAGTCCTCCAGACTCAGATACAGCTATAGTCAGGGGCCCAGCAAGCCCAAGTTGCATATCCAGGGGGCCGGCTGGATGCTCATAGTTACTAGCTGGATGGTATAACCTGGGTAGGGGTATATAGATTGTGTGTTGGTTGGTACCTTATGGCTTATGGGGGCTTGTAAGGTTCTTGTATGCTATGTTGTGTTAGTATTAATAGATAGAAAGTAGACCGCCATGTTATCAGGTATGACTCTTACTCTCTTCAGTAAAGTTATGCTCTTTTCAGTCAGTCTCAGCCCGTCTCTTATTATTCAATATCTATCAGTATTATTGTTTGCTTTCAGTTATTTTTAGTTATTGCTTGCATACTCAGTACCAGTGGTACTGACGCCCATTTTGGGGCGCTGCATTACTTGCCTGCAGGTACTCATAGACGAGGAGCAGATCCATCGTAGTTCCATCCAGCGTACAGAGTCTTCAGCTCCTGTCATCCGGAGCTTGACAACTAAACATTTACTTCCCTTTTTGTTTGTACAGTATGGGTAGGCCGGGGCCCTATCCCAACCATCTTATTATTCTTAGAGGCTTGCGAATTGTATATTCCCTGTGGTTAGTTGTACCGATCGTGTGGGGTTGTGTGTATGTTTTTAGTTTGCATGTGATGGCGTTTGGGGCCTTGTTCAGTTGTCAGTTGGTGACCTTGTTGGTCACAGATCAGTTTAGCACTTGATTCTACTTTTCAGTGATAACTAGTCAGCATGGTGGCCCTGTTGGCCCACAGAGGTTCCCTTATGTTCAGTTTTTCTGGGTAGCTGTTATACTCCTGCAGGTGGCTATAGGCCTTGTTGGCCACAAGCTGTATTTACAGCCGTTATATAGCCTGTTGTTTTCATAAATCCAAAGTTAGAGCCAGCCTGGCACCAGAAGTGCTTAGGCTTAGTAGTCCAGTAGTCCAGGTCCTAGTAGGGCACCAGGTGCCAGTCATGCCTCCCAAGGCGGGGCGTGACAGATCAACCTTTTCTTGACTTTCTCTTGATCTTCATATTTTGTTCTTGAGGATTTTTGCTGATATATTTAAAGAAGTTTTTATCTCATCCACAATTGTAATTATTGATGTATATTTCTAATTATGAATGCAAATCACAACCTTGCAACTATGAGAGGCTAAAACCTCCATTGCTAGGGTTGTGGGAACCATGATGAATTAACAAGCTAGGGTTATGTAAAAAGTGATTGAAAACCAAAACAAAACACTTGTATTGTATTTTCTTCATGCTTAAACATTTCTTAATGGTGTACAACGTTAGGACATACCTAAATTCTTTACTTGCTTGAGCCTAGAAAGGTAGAGATTAGGAAAGAGAATTACAATAAAGCCTTGATCTTAATGATCATTGTATTAACTTGAGTTGTGGTCGCGGGATAGTTAAATTTGGGACATATTGATAATGGTTAATTTGCAATCGCTCATGAGTCCTGATTCGGCGATTGATTATAGTCATTCAATAGGGATGATCCAGTCATTTGAATGAACCTATGTTATCAGTTCTACAAGTAAGCATTGGTGATGATCACGTATGTATATCGGAATCAGTTAGGACCCCCAATTTAGAGTAACTACCTAACAACTTCACTTACCGACTTTAGTAGCTCTTCCATATTCCCTATTGGTTCGACCCCAACCTCTAGTTGGGTTCTTTATTGACAAAATCCGCTTCACACTTCAGTAGGAGGTATGGTTTGAGCGTTATTCAAAAGTGGCACCGTTGCCGAGGAATACAACTAAGACTAGATTATTTGTTTGTATTTGAATTTTTTGGTAATTATTTCCTTAATTACATTTTCTTTTTGTTTTTGATACCCACAGGCTATTTTTCGGTGAATGTTAAGCACTCGGAGTAGTGGAGATCCCCTGATTCTATTGAACCCAGAAATCGAACGAACACTCTATATGATGGAAAACCAGGAACAAAGAGATGTTTGCATACCTAAAGAAGCTAGGCCAGCTGAGCTAACTCGGCGAGCTACACTTCAAGATACGAGACATGTTAGAGAAGAGGTAGTTAATGCTGGTCAATATGGGAGGGGAAACAGAGGTTATAGACTTGCCCCTCAGTTCTTCGATGATAAGGACCTAGAAATTTATGAAGTTGGGTCAACTGGAGCAATTGGGCCACCACCACCACTGCCCGTTGGGGCCAAATTTAATATCATGAGCACCATGATTCAATTGTTAAACATGAAAGGGGTGTTCAATGGTCATGCAGCGGATGTCGCCAACCTACACTTGATGAACTTCGTAGGAATATGCAAGGTGTACAGGTTGCCTGAAGTTAGCCAAGATGCCATTAGGCTCAGACTTTTCCCCTTCTCTCTATCAGGGGAAGCCACTTTATGGTTATCGGAGTTGCCCAACGACTCCATAACCAACTGGAGGAAACTCAAGAAGGCCTTCTTGGAGAGATTCTTTCCCCCCTCCAGAATGTTGCAGCTAAAGGATGAGATCTATAATTTTTGACAACTAAAGACCGAGGCACTGCATGAAACCTGGCTAAGGTTCAAGAAGAAGTTGACAAAGTGCCTGAACCATAAAATCCTAGATGACAGTTTGTTGGAAATTTCTTACAGGTCTTTATATAATAGCACAAAAGTTGTGGTAGACACGGTGGTAGGAGGAGCATTAATGAGTTACACCTGGGAGCAAGCTGCTACTATCCTTGACAGGGTGACCAAGACAAATAGAGCATGACATACTAGGAAGGCAGATGCAGCGGTCGGTACATATGCTGTTGGTTTGATTGCAGACCAACGTAGGAAGGAAGATGAACGTGACCAAGAGTTGGCTCGCATGTGCACATCATTGGATTTGCTTACAAAGCACAAGATGGGAGTAGGAGCCAAAAAGGTAAAAGCAGTGGGGACACAAGGAATGGAGCCGAGAGTTGATTACTCTGATTTCGAGGAAGAGGAAAATTTCCTGGACAGCCAAGTGGCAGGTTTTCGAGCCAACGCCCAAGCGTTTGGACAAGAAAATTGGCACCAAGATTCTAGAAATCAAGGTTGGAAGTAATATAGAGACAACTACAACCGAAATAGGTACAGAGGCAGGAGTCGCGGTTGTGATTGGATGGAGAATGGAGAAGAAACGATGGTTACCACAATGATCGGGATGGAGTTTATATGCCTCCCAATGCATGAGAGGGGGAGGCTGGGCAACCAATGTTAGACCGCATGATGGCCGAGATGCTAAAAAAGGCTAGGTCTACCAATTAGCAGTTGAACGAGATCCATGGTGACATATCAAGTATAGGTCAGAGAGTGGAATCTCATGCTACTGCTATCAAGAAAATTGAGTAGCAGCTTGGGCAACTGTCAGCATCACTGAACCCTAGACAAAAGGGTACACTGCCTAGCAACATCGTCCAGAACCCAAAGAATGATGGCCACTACATGGCGATAATGACTAGGAGTGGTAAAACCATAGTTGACCCCCCTTTTCCGATTGTAGTTGAACGGAAGAAAGAGAGCATTATTGAGGAAAGTGATAAGAGTGATGAGATGGAGAGTGTTAAGTTGCTAGAGGTATCAATAGAGGAGAAAGAACCTGACATTGATCAAGGAACAACTCAAGTGAACAGAGCTATACCCCAACCACCACCACCGTTCCTTCAAAGAATGAAGATAAAGGTGAAAAATGGTAAGTTCCAGAAATTCCTTTCGATGCTTAAGAAACTATCTGTGAACATACCATTGGTAAAGGCATTGGATCAAATGCCGAGATATGCTAAGTTTATGAAGGACTTGGTGACGAATAAGAGGTCCCTAAGCTATGAGCTAGTAGACAATGTACATCACTGTAGTGCCATAGCTACACAGGTCTTGGCTCAAAAGAAGGAAGACCCAGGTGATTTCACTATACCATGCACTATTGCAATGTTGAGTTCTCAAGGGAACTTTGTAATCTGGGAGCAAGCATTTGGAAGTATTCAAGAAATTAGGCTTAGGAGCCCCCACACCAACCTCTATGCGGCTACTGATGGCTGACAAGACTGTGAAAAAGCTAGTGGGGATCTTGTTTGATGTACTAGTTAAGGTGGACAAATTCATATTCCCAGCAGACTTCATGATTTTGGATTGTGATGTTGATTATGAGGTCCCTATCATTCTGGGCGACCATTCCTTGCAACTGGGAGGGCCTTAGTAGATGTGGAGGCTGGCCAGCTGAAGTTTAGACTAAACAAAGAAGAGGTCACTTTCAACATCTACCAGACAATGCAGTAACCCAAGGAATACAGTGTAATCTCAGCACTAGAGGATGAATATGAGTCACTTGACGAATTCTAAGTAGTCAAGAGACTTGTGTCGTGCCGCGATGTTAAATCAGGCGCTTCTTGGGAGGAAATCCAAGTCGTGTCTTGGTGAAGTCTAAGTAATCAGGCCACTTGCATCGTGCCACAATTTTAAATCAAGCGCTTCTTGGGAGGCAACCCAAGTTATTGAACTAATGTGTGCTCAGTGTGCAGGGAAAACTAAAATAGGAGGTAGAAAAACTACTGAAAAAGCAGCTGCTATAGCTCTCAATACGACTCGTGAAGCATCCTACGAGTTGTAGTAGGAGGCGTGGTGAGGTTTAGAGATGTAATTCAAAAGCAACGACCTACGAGTCATCATACGAACCGTACCCACCTTGTACGAGTCATAGGATATACTCGTAGGTCCTCAAGTAAGTTTTCAAAACTCTGACTTACGTGTCTTAGGGACGAGTCCTACATCCTTTCTATGACTCATGGTTTAAGTCGTGATGAGTCAAAATTTTTAAAATTACCCTACTCAACTAAGGTTTTCACATCTTTTACTATTTTAAACCAAAGACCTCACACGATCCTTCTTCCCACGCCAGCAAAATCAAAACTACAAACCCTACCTACAAAACCCTCACACCCGTGACTCAAGAGCAAGGAATCTACGAGCAATTTATTACTCAAATTAAGTGCGTCTCAACCCACATTTGTGATTACCAGTCGAAGAAAGAAGCAACAAGTAAGTAAGGCATTGAATATCGAAAATCTTAACTTGGTTGAAGTTATCACTATCAAAACCCCTGTGAGTAGTGGTTTTTGCTCAAAATATATGAAAGATACAATGATCAGGGATGTTATCAAACCACGAACGACTGGGAAAGCATTATATTTTTGTTGGAATAAACTTGTGAATTGAAGCCTTTCGAATTTGAGTTACGGGTAGTGATTAAAAAGGGGAGGGATGAGTAGTGGTTAATTGATTGAATGATATGCCTAGACCTGGGGAAATATGAGTACCCAAATTGTGAACAGAATCCCTGCAAACTAAACAAAATTGAATAAGTCAAAAAAGTGGTATGAAACACAGTACGATTCATGGTTTGTCACTACGAGTCATATTGTGTGTTCGTACCCAAGACCTGAATAGGGTCAATCCAAATGAGGTAGAAGAGTCCTTCCTACGACTCGTGGAATCAATCTATGGGTCATACCTCGATTCATGGAAAACTATAGAGAAAATGGTAGTGTTGGGGTGTCATCAGACAACTCAAGGTACAGGTTCAAATAATATGAAAATAATGGTCAAAATCAGATTCAATTGGGAATTTCCTCTATCGGAAATAGGATTGACTACCGATTCCGAAGGAACTGGAGTTACATCTCTTTTCCATTCAAGAGTTCTTATGCGTTTCCACACCCCTTCATGGTGCGATTGATACCTATGAGCCGTAATATGCATGAGGAGTTTTTGGGCCTTCATACGATTCTACCTTAAGGGTATGACCCGTATTGTAGACCCATGTTAAGAATTTGAAATTGTTCTTTTCTAGTTCTTTTTTCTCAAATATGGAATTCTAGCTTTCTTCTCTACAGGAACAATGAAAATGAAGCAGAAAGTATCCAAAGAAACAACTCAGAGAACATTACTTAATGAAACATCCGAGTTCGAGGCTAGGCAAGAAGGTAACTCCCCTAGTGGTTTGATTTAGGATTGCAAGGTAATACTTTAGGCACTAATGGAACCAAAATTACTAGGGAAAAAGCAAAAGCACCAGCTAAAGCAGATACTACCACATCTGCCCAAGCTCCCCAATCTGAGGAGGGAGCTAGAGAAAGTAATCAGGAGTTAGGAAAAGACTCAAATGCAGAAGAAGGGTCTGAGGAGACCCAATTAGGTGAGGTAAGTGGTAGAAATGAATTAGAGGAGGAGGCCCTTAATGCTGCACAAGTATAGAACCCATCCATAGAGAACCGCATAGTCCGGTGGAGAGTGCTGGGAGCTAGAGAGATTTATGAGCAGGGTATTTCTCTCACTACCAAAACAAGCCAAGGTGGAGCATCCATGAAGAACCGCAGATCCTCACAAACACACTAAATGAAGTTGAGGAGATGAAACAGATATTCAGTTTCTATGGTTTCGAGTGGATGGCCAAGACTCCAGATCAGTATACCGTAGAATTGGTTAGGGAGTTTTAAGCTAACTACTTGGCCACCATGGAGCAAAAGGCTAAGAAGGGGCCAAAAAGAAAAGACCAGCTCCGACTGGAGAGTGTGATGGTCTGAGGACGAGAGGTATACATATCAAAGTAGACCATCTCTCAGGTTCTGTATGGACCATAGTTCGTGCGTACACGAATGATGCCTGAGTATTACAATAGGGTGAAGGCAATGAAGCTGATCAGGAATTTGGGCTTGCAAGAAAGGCAAAGGCAGTTGCAATGGTTAGCAGGGGTGATTGTTGAAAATAAGAAAGAAGCGGAATAGGTTACTGGTGGAAAGAAGGTGACAAAGAACTCGCTCAATTTCATAGAAAAAGCTTATTGGACACTAGTATGCCACCAATTAGCACCCATGGTCAATGACAACACATTGAGTGCTGACTAAGCATCTTTAGTGGCATGCCTCATATCTCGTTGTCCTATCAATATTCCGAGGATTATCGCAGAGGAGATATGAGACTGGGAGGTGGGAGTGAGCATTACCATCCCATTCTCGAGTCTTGTATTCAGACTATGAACAGAGGCAGGGGTGCCAATACAATAGAATGTGGAACCACAGATCAGAGTCCAAAGGATTGCAGACATCGACCTTATTTGGGATGAGAGGAACCTGGTAACCCGAGCTAGAATTCCCACCATAATTCCATCAGTCCAGCCAGTAGGGGGCGCATAGGTGAATGCCCCCACCTTACAGGAGTAGAGCAAGACACCAGATACAGATGTCGGTCATTCAAAGTTAGCTCCTAGAACATCAGCTACACTATAACCTAGCCCACAGACTAAGACTCCAGCAGGGCATGTTTTAGTGGCTCATGACTTCCTCTAGAAACTGGCCAAATGGTTGACCATGGTTGAACGAAAAATTCAAGCTATGATGGAAAACTAAAGCCATGGGTCAAGAAGGAGATAGATACAATAGCTCAGGCTCTATATGCTCACTTAGATGGATTGGATAGCCGATTCAATATGCGGATGGCAGATAAAACAAACACCAGCAATCTCCATGAGGAGTTGGGGGCTCTTCGAAGCTAAGTAGTCGAGTCGTCATCATGATAACCGGAAGTCATAGCAGCCCCCACTCTTTCAGACCTCGATGCAGAGCCCAATGAGGAGATTGATTTGGCAGCATAATGGGAGCTGACGTTAGTTGCTGCATATAAGGGAAACAAAATAGCTTCTGAGGATATTGGAGAGAAGAGTCTAAGGAAGAAGAGGAAAAAGGAAAGGAAAGAGCGCAAGCAGGCCAGAGCAGAGAGCCTGCAGACCCCTAACTCAAATATGTTAGAGCTTCAGGAGCGAGCTAGAGGAGTAGGTAGCTCCACCATGGCTCAGCATGATCTTTCTAGTGGTCGTGACCCTTCGATTGAGCCACCTTCAGCCCTGATTGACACCGAGGCCATAGAAGCGGCCAAAACTACTGAGGGGGTAACCACTCCTCCTACAGATACTTCATTGAGTGCTCCGTCCACCGCTACTGCGATGATTACAGTGGAGGTACCTCATTTGCAGGACGATAGGAGCGCCTAGAGTGCCACAGGTATGTCCCCTTCCCTATGTTCTTGTAGTGAATGCTTTGGGGATGAAGCTTAATTTTCAAAAAGGGGAGGGGATGTACTTGTGATTTTTGATTCATCCAAGGGTTTTTCTTGTTGTGTTTCTTTTCCCTCGGACATGCTATCTAGTAGAACCAACATGTTTAGGATTTTTATTTCTTATTTTGTGATTTTTTGGTTAATTAGGAAATAACTTAGGAGTACTCAGCCAATGAAAATGCACAAGTTGTGATTTTTGAAAAAATTAACCTTGTTTAAAATATTTTGATGCAATAGCTATGTATTTGTGACTGCATGCATGATTTTTGTGAATCTTTTGATGTCATTTAGTTTATTAGCATGAGAAGTCTTGTTAAGCCATGTGTAAACAAGACAGGAGAGGTGAATATAATTCATGTACCATGAGTGAGTGAGGTGTAATACTTAGTTCGATATTGTGTTGAAGATCTAGAACTTGCCTGGTTGGTCTTTGCATAGGCTAATTGATGGTTGGTTAGGATATGATCATAGGCCTTTTGTTTAAGTTCACTTCTAGCCTAAATAACCCTACCAAAACCATATTATTCCCTTGATCTCAATTTTGATACTTTAATAGACCATTTTTTTATGAACCGATTAACCTTACTCATTTGTTTATAATGAACCTATTTTGGCCCTGGTCCTTCCTTAGATATTGTAAACCTCAACATAGGCAAAATGCCTAAGTTGAGGGTGGCTAGAGTAGGGGTGCATAAATGGTGGGAACGAGAAAAAGGGAAAAGAAGAGAAAAGGTTAAAAATAAGGTGTGGTGTGAAAAAAAAAAAGAGACATGAAAAAAATTTGAAAATCTTGAAAAGACAATTCAAAAAAATTGTTGGAAAAAGTTAAAAATACACCACACCCATACAAATGTACATAAAAGAGGTGAAAAGGGAAGAAAAGGAATGAAAAACATAAAGGGTGAAATAGGTGAATGGTGTAGCTAATGAATCTAGTGCCAAGGAAGGGATAGTCACTTATAAATCTTTCATATTTATCATGTACAACAATAAATCCTACATTACGAGCCATAGCAAGTCCTATAGTGATCCTAATCCAACCATCCGATAAACCGAAGTAGAGAAAATAAGGGCAAGCCTATGGTATTTGATTCATAGTACTTGAAACTTTTTTGTGGGAGTAAGCGCATTTCATGTTTAGTCCCATGCAATATTTGACACTAAAAAGCAAGGCACTCACTCTAACAAGCAAGGCGCTCACTCTTACAAAAAAGTTTCAAGTACTATGTATCAGATACCATAGGCTTGCCCTTATTTTCTCCACTTCGGTTTATCAGATGGTCGGATGGATAATCATGGATTTTCGCTTCCCAGTGACTACATCTGGGATGACCTCCTGCTCTTGAAGGGATGCTAAGGCATAGAATCTGTTCTGGCGCTGACCACCTTTCGCACTAGTAGATGCGCCCTGCTGGGCAGGGCATGCAGATAGAGTTGCTAAACTAGAAGCTGGGCCCTGGCCTGTCACGCCCAATAAGTGGGGGAAGGGTGCGACTGGGTCCGCATACCTGATTGACTGGGAAGCTGGCTATATGACATCTGTAACTGTAACACATAGGCCGTCCAGGCCACTTGTCACAATCAACTGGAGCACAAACTGGACCCATAATATCTCAAAAATACAGGGTGATATGAGTATGCTAAACTAAACAACAAAAAGCCGACAAGGCCACAAACTGAATACCATTATACACACTAAGTCCACAAAACCTCTAAAGAGTAAACTGAATGATGGTCAGAACAGGGCTCCGACATACCTATAACTGCATCTCAAAACTCTAACTAAAACCAAAGCAGTCTTAGCTCTAAAAAGAAAGGAGCATACCAACACATCCACTAACTGCAACTGGCAATCCTGACCTCTACCTGCACCTTCGGCACGAACGCAGGTCCCCAGGCAAAGGGACATCAGTACGAATAAAATGTACTGGTATAGAAGGAAAAAACTATAAACATGTAAGATAGCAATGATAACTGCGCTAGAAATAAGGAATAGTAACAACCTGGAATCTTGGAAACTGAAACCTGACAATAAGTCAATACTGAAGTGCAAATGCAACCAAGTAATGCACAAGAAAAACTACAACTGTAATGCCAGCAACCAGCCAACCATAAATCCATACATAAAATTCATCCAGTCGGTGTACCATACTAGGGAAAAATAAAAATATCTTCAGCTGATGTATCATACCGGGGTAAAATAAAAATATCTCCAGCTGATGTACCACACTGGGGTAAGATAATAATATCTCCAGCCAATGTACCACACTAGGGTAAAATAAAAATATCTCTAGCCGATGTACCACACTGGGGTAAAATAAAAATATCTCCAGCCGATGTACCACATTGGGATAAACTAAAAATATCTCCAGTCGATGTACCACACTGGGGTAATATAAAAATATCTCCAGCCGATGTACCATACTGGGGTAAAATAAAAATATCTCCAGCCGATGTACCACATCGTGGGAAAATAAAAATAATTCTCAATCATAATCATAAATAGGGTCGATATGGCTTATATTGAGTCAATTTAACACGTATGGAATATAAATGACAAATATTAAATTTGTGGCCGGAATAGGCCCCTTTCGTAACCCATAAATGCAAGTAAGCACCCATATCATGTAAAGCTAGAATCTGCACATATATATCATGTAAAGTCGTCAAATTATACATGAACATGTCGACTCAGTTAGTTGAAGGACCTTCAAGAGGTTTAGACAACATAAGAACTTTTGTAGGCTTACAAACAATGTCCTACAAATAATCCTACCAATTTAACATATTACTTGGATAGAAACACATAGAGCTCATTTCTACACAATTCTTTAACATCTGGGAACTGCAAATATATACTGCCTACAGGTGGTTCCTTTACCTGTATCGACAACTATACATTGGAATTTCATTGCCAAATTTATCATGTAGATAAGCACATATATTTTACTTATTTGCAGGAAAAACATGGAAATTATAACTAGGAACTTGGAGTTATTTGTCAACATAGAGCTGAGAACTGAAATACAGGCATACAACGTATGAGTCTTCTATATAATGTATAACTTGTATTTAGTTAACTGGGTGACCTCTAGGAGATTTACTGGTATTCAATGTTGTAAGCTTAATTGATCATTATCATAGCCTGCACTTATACTTACTTAGACATTAGGAACATTGGTATATGGGAGAATCTCTCCTCTAAATTTAGAAAATTCAACTGATAACTCAACAAGAGCTGAACATAAAGATGAATGACTTGAATATAACTAAAAGAATTCAACTGTATGTTTTAACATGAAAATCATATACATTAAGACTTCTTACTGGAAAGACATATAAAGACTTGATCTTATACTTTTATGCAACATCATATACTTGACCGAGACATTAGCATAATTCTCGAAATATCATCTCTCAAAAACTTCTTAGATCCGCTAGCACGTTTCAACATAAATTAGGGACGTAAAGACATAACTTAAGGATCTGAGACTTGGAGCTCTATAACTTAAGAACTCGTGAGTAACTCTCTAAGTGATTCCTTATAGGCAAATAAAGATATATAGCCGTAATTCGGGTGATGTTGGATAGACTTACAAAACTTTACAATTATTTGCGGAGCTTAAGAAAGCTTACATAATCATAAGTGACATAGAAGATCCTAGGATTACCTTTTTCAGACATGGTAGAAAATTTCAACACTTAGAATAGCTAACTTAACATAAATGTTTAGTGGTGTAGCAGAGAGATTCTAAACTTAAGTTACTATTTTTGCAGACGTTCAACTCTAATTATTTCATAGAAGGTTAACACTTTAGTCGTTATTCATCAATGAAACACATATTGAACATAAACAACTTAATTTACAACTCTTTTGTAAAACATCTTTAGAACAGGGTTAATCTTCCTAGCTGTTTGCCTACCTCGTTCACAGTCGTAACCCGTATCGTCTAATTTAACAATATTTAGCTCTACTTTCCTTATTCATCTCAACTTCTTTGCCAAAAATTATTCAATCTATACTCGAGTTTTTACCCTCAGGTTCACTATTCCATCAATTCTTATACGCACTTACCTCTTTGCCTAATTGACAACTTTATCTGTTAAACCTCATCTTTCTTATATTTTAACGTCATTCAGAGGTTCTAGAAAGCAATTACGGACAGAGTGCATATTACTCACATATTACCTTAAAAAGGCTAACATTTACTCTTATCTTCCCTTTTTATAATGTCACAAAAAGATTAACAACTTACCCACGCTTTCCCCGTTAACATGTATTGACTGAGCTTAGTCGCTACGTGCCGCTTTCTTAGGTTTAAAGAGGAAAAACATAAAATATAGTTTTTACCTTAAGAACTTTAAAACATAAAGATATAGGAGGGATTAACAATATTATTAAAACATCATATCAATAAGCTCGTTTACCCTCAATCAGCTTAGCATCATCTTCTTAGCTTAAGTTAAATTACATGTCGTCGTCTTAGCATTTCCTACCAATTTCACTAAGTGACCAGATCTTAACATATATTCAACATCACATATATAGTATATGACAAAGGATCAGCTCATGGTGCCCACGTTAAGGGTACTTCAGACTCAATTTAGAATTACAGCAATAATCGTATAAAAATTACGCCTTTCGCTTCACATTTGTTCGCTTCAACCATTCTTAACGATTCAAGCTTTATGCCAAGTATTTCCAACCCTTTGGACAGGATCATACATTCCTTAATATGATTTTAAAAACATAGGAATATTAATCCTTTCAATAACTTAGTTTTGTTCTTGAAAAACAAGGAAAGGGACGCCTTTAGATACCTTGGCATGTCGACTCTAATTTTGCTGAAAATCTTCCTTTCAAGATTACTCCTTAAGGCTCCTTCCAAGTCCAATTTACAAACACAACAAGCAGCAACTTCACTTCACCAAAGTTCTGGAAAAATTGGGCAGCAACATTCCACAAAAACACACAAAAAACAACAACACAATACTACAACATTCTCCAAGTTATAACCTCATAAACTTAAAGAAATCAAAAAGGAAATTACTTACCCTTTCTCGGAGATGTTATTAGCTAAAGTAGGAGTAAACTCATACTCTTTCCTCTGCCTATAATCATCTAAAAATGCAGCAATACCACAATCAACCACAAGACAACAACAAGCCATGACTTTCTTCTAAGGTTCTCTTTTAAAAGCACAAAAGAGACAAGAGTGAAGTTTCTTACCTGGGAAATCTTTTCACCATGTGATAGGTCTTTGAATTCTCTAAATTCTGAAAAACAATCAACTAAAACGGAGTAGAAATGAGCTTGCTAGCTCAATTTTACTTCATATAGGCCGGCTGGCCAAGGTTTGGGCGGCGGCCGTGCGACATGCCCTCACGCGCGCGCCTGCTGCCTGCCTGTCTTGGCGCCCGCGCGCCTGTGCGCTTTCCCAGCTGATGGTGTTGTCTTCAAATGAGCATAACTTCTTACTCTGAACTCTGATTGATGAACGACTATTTTCACTGTAAACGAGACTCAAATATCTTTCATTTGATAGGTTATTGGACTTCTGAATCATTATATGTTTGGAGATATGACCATTGAAAATTGACCCTTATTTATAAACTTCATGATATGACCATTTAATATTGACCCTTATTTACAAACTTCACATACTCTTCTCTTTTCCTTTGCACATGTTTCCCTCCTCACCTATGGACAACATACAACCCATAATTCCCTTAATATGACATATAACCATCAAATAATCATCAAAAGAAATTTCAGGGTATAACATGGCCCCTGTCATGACGCTGTTTGGCTGCTAGGAAATCCCAAAGCATGTGTCGGCTTCATGCACCCAAAACAAGCACCTAAACCTGTGAAGCACTGACCTACGTGTCTCAAACCATATCTCCTACACTCTGGAGGGCTGGTATCTACAGGTCTGCTACTATGGCCTCTAGAGCCTGATGCTCGACCCCTATGATCGTGCCTGTACCTGGATGGCACACTCATAGCTGAAGGCGCTGGGGCTGAAGATCTTTGGTGGGACTGTTGACGGTGCCCACTGGGTCTCTTCTGGGAGAATCCGAAGCTATCAGTCTTAGCCCTCTTAGTCTCTTTCTCCCACTCACCCATCTATATGGCCTCCATCTGCTGGGCGTACAGGACTATCTGAGAAAAGCCAATGTCCTAATGAAGCATCATGGTCTGACAATCCTTGACTCAGTAGTCTGCTACCCTATGCATGAACCAAATCACTCAGGCTCTCTGATCTAACACCATCTCACGAGATTACTTGGACAAGCAAGTGAACTCCAAGGCATACTCTTGAATTGTCATCTTCCCTTGTTTTAGATTCACAAATTTGGTTGCTTTGATCTCCCTTATCTCACGAGGGAAGTATCGAACCAGAGAAGCTGCATGAAATTCATCCCAACCAATAGGGCCTACTCCAATTGCCCTATTATCCTTCCATTACTTGACCTAGATGTGCGCATCCCCTTTCAACTGATATGAGGCTACATTGGTGCACTCTTCTCCGGTCACCCCCGTGATCTATGTGATTTCAGAACCTCATGAATGAACTCCTATGTATTCTCATCCATTCATGATCCAAGAAACTCCAGAGGGTCCATCCTCATAAAATCTCTGACTCTTGTTGTTGTCGCATTCTCGTTTTGAGGGGCATGCGCTACCGCCTGCTGATTGACCTGAGCGGTAAAAGCCTGATCTACCATCTATATGGCTGCCCTGAACTCAACATGGGCAACTGACTTGGGTACATGCTCCTCATGGACTGGTGGGGCCTGCTGGTGCAATCTCTATTGCCATTCTCGTGGCCATTTCCTTTCTTCTTCCATTAACTCTACAGGGAGGCATGATTCTGCAAATGTGTATAGCACGAGTTAGAAGGATAGAGAGATATTTCATCGCATGACTTAGATCATGAAAGAAGGGAACATTTCCTAAATGTTTTGTAGCCTCTTCATCATAAGTGTGGCACGCTTCACACCCATAAAAAGAATCTACTTAACACGACTTTCAGACGCCCTAGGTTACATCAAAACTAATGCTCTGATACCATGTTTGTCATGACCCGAACATAGGCGTGAATCGTGACACGAGACAAAGAACCCCAAGAGGCTCCAAGTCGATCCATGGTATGAACATAACATCTAACTCATTCAAATAAAATGGAAGATCAACATACTTAATATAGTGGAAGTCTGAACATAACATAATATCTAAATACATGACATAAGTCTAAAGCTAAATACAAATTATGTCCAAAAAGCCTCTAATACTGACAAGTTGATTGGGAAAGACCCCAACTAACTCTCTATAGTCTGAAAACTGAAAATAGGGAACATATCTGATAAGCTAGGACCTCGAAAGATGAGGACTCACCAACTCTGATCAGAAACTACTAATGTTGGGAACTTGGCTAGCGGCGGTACTGAGTTTGGATATTGGAGTCTATATCATAAAAGATACAACATGGAGTATACGGTCAGTATGGTGGAATTTAAAGAGTATGCAATGTAAGTAAAACTGCTAAGTAAGTAAAATCATACATCATGCATATTATAAAACATAATCAAGATAAGATTCTGAGAGTAGGGTTTGCATGCTATTTTCTAAAATCATGATCTGAACATAGCTGAACATCATAAATGAATTGAATGACTCAAAGCTAAAAATTGATAATCATAATAAAACTGAACATTGGGTCAAACATGCTGAAAACATAGTATCATGATGAATGAACATGCATAACTAAAATCATGTGGAACAATGGGAAACTCTTCATATAACTGACATTACCACGATAGAGCTTACATGGTCCGACTATCATACTCAAGTGGGCAGAGTCGTCCAAAGCTTTTCTAGGGCTAAGGATACTACCATGATATCGATATCAAGCTCAAGGCCCCTTGGTGGCAGGGGAAGCTCCAAGGGGGGTCCTAAAGAATCTGAACATGCCTATGTTGGCGCGTAGTTTTGAGGCATAGGATTGACTTACCCTTAGCCTACTCGGTGCTAGACATTACCCTTAAAAAACATACATATGCTCTCCATTGTTTTTCAATGAAGCTGAACCATCATCTAGTTACAAAGCTGACTTATAACATACATACATAAATCTAAAATCATAACATGAGGAGCCTTGGCTCAAACCATACCACAAGTTGAAAATAGTGAAAGTCTAGACTCCAAAATCCATGTGGTAAGTTAATACATAAAGTTTAGATAAATCATGAAACATACTTGATCATACGGGCTTGCCTAATACTTACACATACTTGAAATCAACGTGATTATCTTTGAAAACATGTACATAGACATGGGTAATTCGAAATCATACTTTTTTCATAAACATCTCATCATGCTTGTACACATACTTCATAGATCTCAACTTTCATGAACTTTCATGGATGGGAATCATAATTTGTAAATCTTGAAGACATAATTTATAATTTACAACATTGTAAAATCTGCCCATTTATCATAACTCAACATTGAAAATGTGCTTAGATCATACCCATGATTAAAACAAATAGAGAATTCACACATTAGGTAAACACCCCATAGATTCATCAATTAGAATTTTCATTAATTAAGAGAGGATTGGGAATGAGTGTGGGCAATTACACCCATTCATAACCCTACATACCTGGAAGGATCTAATTTCACAACTCCCTTGATTGCCCAAATGGAAATTTGGGGAAGAATCTTGAAGAGACTAGGCTTGATCACCCCTTAAACCTCTAGGCTTGCATGCATGAATTACAATACGCTTAAAATGAATTTCCCCTTAAAACACACTAGTTTGATCTTAAAACATGTCATTTAGGCCTTAGAAACTTAGAAATTAAGGAAAAACTCTTATTAAATTTGTAGGAAAATACACACTACCAGTCCCAACGAGGGATTGGATGAATCGTGGTCTAGGGGAGAATCGTCATCTGCCTGTCGTGATCAACATTGCCATTTTTTATCTGAGGGTCATCATGAGGTCGTGGTGTACCCAACAACTGGCGGTGACCAAGTCGTTGTCCACACTGCTTAAATTTCCTATCCTCCAAGCACCCCTTGACCACGGATCACTAGATTACTCGTTGTGTTTACCACAACTCATGGTCATACCCGTGGTCACCTTAAATTCCAAATTTTCAACCAAGTCCAAACCTCTTCCCATGAGTCATTTAACGACTCATGGTGTTCCTGACGGATCATGGGACGACTCGTCTTGTGACCTAGTGTAGAAATTTCTGTTTTTCTCCATTCAACTCTCGGGTTTGATCTTAGGAATTTTGGGGTATTACAGAGAAGAAATACCATAAAGGATTAGAAATACAATAGTAAAGTTTTAAATTTCATAAGAGTCAATAAGAGCAAGGAATAAGTTTTCACTATAACTCTTAACTCATACATGGAGGAAAAGCTCACAACATGAATAACGTAGCTTTGGGAAGAATAATTAGGTTCCCACATGTAGAGCTAGCCTTACATACCTTATCCTTGGCTTCACAATAATCACCGCAAAGAAACAATCCTTTTATGACATCAATCTACAACATTTATATGGATAGGAACTACAATCAACACATTAACGATGAATTTCAAGTCTTAGAGGCATGTCATCAAACACCCGAAGGGCATAGGATATTCGAGCCTCCTATGGGTGGAGTGTACTAACACCTGCCTCTTTCTGCCACCCATTAACAATATGCATAACCATTTTAAGTCCAGCCAAACTAACCACATCCATCCTCAACATCAAAACAGTCCTATAAACCCTAACCCTAGGTCATCATATGAACTCATGGCTTCCTAGCACCTTCCCATGAATCCTGACCTTAGAACATCCCTAAGGAGTAGAAAATAATACTCATGTAAGTTTTTAGGGAGAGTTACTTACCTTGGAGAAAGGAGGAGTGATCAAGATTTCAAGTCTTCAAACTCTAAAGGTTTTCTAGACCTTACTAGAGATAGGAAGATGATGTTGATGTTAGAATCATGAATATGTTCATGGATTTGTGCTTTAATAGGTTGGAGAATAGTTACCTAGCCTTAGGAGGGTTGAAGAGAGCTATTGGAACTGATAAGGTTGATCTGGAGGCGGAATAATAACAAAAAACTCATTTAAGGTGACCTTTGAAAGCCATGAAACCTCCATGTGATGTTGCAGGTGACGTGCTGTCAGTCCCTCGATGGACCATTATAATACCCTAATAATCCCGAGATTAGAACAAGGATTTGAAATAGAGAAAATAGAATTTTTTACACCAGGCCACAGGACAAGTCATCTAGTTACCATCAGGAACACCATAAGTCGTTAAGTGACTCGTGAGGAGGGGTTTTGCCTGATTAGAATTTTCAGATTTGGGGTGACCACCGGTGTGACTTCGAGTCATGGTTAGGACCACAATTTGCCAGGTCAACCATGGTCAAGGGTGGTTTAAAGGATGAATAAAAATGGGCAGTGTACCTAATGGGTCATCACCATGAATCATCGGGTACACCACGAGTCGTGGTGTCCCCCGTGGTGACCAAGGAAGGCAAGTTCCCAGTGCTGATCACGAGAAGTGACCACGAGTTGTGGTCAGAGGGCATGAGTCATCCAGTCCCTTGTTGGAACTGGCATTGTGCAATTTTTTGCGAATTTTAGTAAGAGCTTTTCCATATTTCCTAAGTTTCTAAGGCCTATACTACATCATTTTAAGCTCAGAATAGTGTGTTTTAAGAAAGGTTAAGTAATTCTAAGCCTATTTCAATTCATTCATGCAATCTTAGAGGTTTAAGGAGTGATCAAGCCTAGATTCTTCAAGGTTCTTCCCCAAATTTTCATTGGGTAATCAAGAAAGTTAGGAAATCAGATCCTTCTAGGTAAGTAAGGCTATGAATGGGTGCAAAGTCCACACCCATGCCCAATTCTCTCTCAATTCATGAAAAGTCTAATTGATGAATCTATGGGGTTTTTATCCAATGTGTGAATTCTCTAAGTTTTAATCATGGGTATGATCTAAGCATGTTTTTAATGTTGAATTATGATTAATGGGAAGATTTTTCACCGTTTTAAACTATAAATTTATGCTTTCAAGTTTTTCCATGAAAGTTCATGAAAGTTGAGATATATGAAATATGTGTTTAAGTATGATGAGATGTTTATGAAGAAAGTACAATTTCAAATTATCCATGTTTATGTTCATGTTTTTGGATTATCAAGTCTATGTCAAGCATGTTTAAGTATTAGGAAATCCCATATGATCAAGTATGTTTCATGATTTATCTAAATTTCATGTATTAGCTTACCATATGGATTTTGGAGTCTAGACTCCCACTATTTTCAGCTTATGGTATGGATTGAGCCAAAGCTCCTCATGTTATGATTTCAGATTTATGTATGTATGTTATGAGTTAGCTTCATCTCTAGATGATGGTTTAGCTTCATTGAAAAATGATGAAGAGCATATGTATGTTTTTGGGAGTAGTGTCTAGCACCGAGTAGGCTAAGGGTCAGTCTACCCTATGCCTCAAAACTACGCACCAACGTAGGTATGTTCAGATTATTTGGGACCTCCCTTGTGAGCTTCCCCTGCCCCCAAGGGGCCTTCAGCTTAATATGGATATTATGGTATCTTCCCTAGCCCTGGAAAATCTTTGGATAGCTCTGCCCACTTGAGTGTGATAGTCGGGACCACGTAAGCTCTATTGTGGTAATGTTGGTTGTATAACGAGTCTCCTATTGTTTCTCATGATTTTAGTTATGCATGTTAATCATTCATGATATTATGTTTTTACCATGTTTAATCCCATGTTTAGTTTTACATATGATTATCAGTTTTCAGCTTTGGGTCATTTGATTCAATTATGATATTCAGTTATGTTCAGATCATGATTTAAGAAAATAACATGTAACCCCTACTCTAAGAATCTTCTCTTGATTATGTTTTATGATATGCCTAATTTATGATTTTACTTATTTAGTGCTTTTACTTACCTTGCATACATGATACATTCCACGTACTGACCCCATACTCTATGATGTATCATTTTATGATACAGTCTTCCATATCCAGGCTCAACCCCACTGCTAGTCAGATTTTTGGAGTTAGCATTTCTCATTCTTAGTTGGTGAATCCTCATCTTTCGAGGGCCCTTCTTATCAGTTATATTTCATACTTTCAGTTTCAGACTTTAGTGAGTTAGGGGGTCTTTTCCTATCAACTCATCAGTATTAAAGGCTTTTTAGACATAGTATGTATTTAGCTTTAGACTTATGTATGTACTCAGATGTTATGTTATGTTCAGAATTGTGCTATGTTAATTATGTTGATCGTCCATTTTATTTGAATGAGTTAGATGTTATCTTCATGTCATTAATCGACTTGGAGCCTCTCAGGGTTCTTTGTCCCATGTCTCAATCCACGCCTATGTTCGGTTCGTGACAAATTTGGTATCAGAGCATTAGGTTTGAAGTGTCCTAAGGTGTCTGAAAGCCGCGTTAAGTTGAGTCTTTTTAATGGGTGTGAAGTGCGCAACACTTCTGATGAAGAGGCTATGAAACATTTAGGAATTGTTCCCTTTGTTAATAATCTAAGTCGTGCGATGAAATGTCTCTCTATACTTTTAACTCAGTTTATACGCATTTGAAGAATCATTCCTCCCCATAGAGTTAATGGAAGAAGAAATGGAAATGGTCACGAGAATGGCAATGGAGATAGGCACAAGTAGGACCCACTAGCCCATGAGGAGCATGTTCCCAAGTCAGTTGTCCACACTGAGTTCAGGGCAGCCACACATATATTAGATCAGGCCTTCACTACCCAGGTCAATTAGCAGACGGTAGAGCATGTCCCTAGGAACGAGAATGTGGCAACGGCAAGAGTTAGAGATTTTATGAGGACGGACCCTTTGAAGTTTCTTGGGTCAAAGGCGATGAGCATCCACACGAGTTCATCAATGAGGGCTTGAAGATCACCCAGATTATGGGGCTGACTAGAGAGGAGTGCGCTGATCTAGCCTCGTATCAGTTGAAAGGGGTTGCACACATCTGCTTCAAGCAATGGAAGGATAACAGGCAGTTGGAGCAGGCCCTCTTGGTTGGGATGAGTTTCATGCTACTTTTCTGGATCGGTTCTTCCCTCTCGAGATGAGAGAGATCAAAGCAGACGAGTTTGTGAATATAAAGCAAGGGAAGATGACAGTTTAGGAGTATGTCTTGGAGTTCACTCATCTGTCCAAGTATGCACCTGAGATGGTTGCGGATCAGAGAGCTTGAGTGAGCCGGTTTGTGCATGGGGTAAAAGACTACCTAGTCAAGGATTGCCGGACCGTGATGCTTCACCAGGACATTGAATTTTCTCAAATAGTCCTGTATGCCCAGCAGACGGAGGCAGTATAGATGAGTGAGTGGGAGAGTGAGGCCAAGAGGTCAAGGACTGATAGCTTCGGATTCTCCCTACAGAGACCTAGTGGGAACCTTCATTAGTTCCTCAAAAGATCTTTAGCCCCAACTCCTTCGGCTATGAGTGTGCCATCCAGATCAAGGTGCGATCATAGGGGACGAGCATCAAGCTCTCAAGGATAGAGTAGAAGACCCACGGAGACCAGCCCTCCAAAATGTTGCTGATGTGGTCGGAGACATATGGGTCAGTGCTTAGCAGGTTCAGGTGTTTGTTTTGGGTGTGGGAAGCCCGTACATATGCTTAGAGATTGCCCAGTAGCTAGACAGGGTTATGATAGGTGCCGAGGCCCGACCTCCGATTCAGAAGCTCCACTAGAATGCCCATCTTAGTAGGGGCATCTACTAGTGCGGGTGGCGGACAGCGCCAAAACAGATTTTATGCCCAGCATCCTATGAGGAGCAGGAGGTCTCCCCAGATGTAGTCACTGGTATATTATGATTATTCCACCTTGATGTATATGCATTGTTAGATGAAGGAGCTACTTTATCTTTTTTCACTACTAAAAATTAGTCAAAAAACAAGGGACATTTCCGACGGACAGCGTCGGTTTATTGGCAAAAATCGACGAAAAACCAACGGACAAAGGGTTGTTGGAATATGTCGCATCGGAGACAAATAGCGACGGACAACATCAGTTAATACCGACGAACGCCCGTCGATTCAATCAATTTTAATTCTGTGGAATCTTAAAATGTTACTCGATGGAAGAAAAAATATTACGAAGGACACCGTCGATAATATTTAATTAATAATTAATTTTTTAAGTTAAAAATTTTATAAATTACCAATGGTGTACGTCGGTATGTTTTTATTTTTAAAGAACATACCGATGGACACTGTTGGTTTTTCTATCTATTTTTTGTGTTTCTTCTGATATGTATTTGCAGAAAACTGATGGACTTACCTACACTGTCTGTCGGTTTTTTACAAATGCACCAGTAGCAGAAAGCTGCAATTTCTGCATTCCTACCTGCCAAGTTAAAATTCAATTCAATTTCAGCTAATATCCAGCACTAATTGCTTACAAAACAATTCCAAATCAACAAGAACATTAATAACATAGTAATTATCGAATTAAAACATCAAAAACAACACTAAATATCCACCAAAATTATCAACAAAGTTTAAAAATATCAAAATATATATACAAAGTTTGTTTTCAATTTCCAATAATCCTAACAACTAAGGTGTCTTTTCGACATTTTCATCATCTGTAGAAAACACTTTGTTATCCGAAGGAGGAGAACGGGCATGTCGTCTCCGCATTCCACTAGCTAGGCTATTCACTTGTGCCTTGAGAGCCTCAACGGTATGACACAATGTCCTACTCTATACAATGCATCTTTCCTCGACATTTGCTAAGGCACGTGTAAGTTGTTCAATCTTCTGCAACATTACAGCGATCTGAACACCATCAACCACCTTGGCCTGGCTAGAAGAGCCAATACCTTTCAGTCCGTAATGAATCTATAGAACTGGGTTTCTAGATCCTAGGCTATAGACTCTCCCCTTTTGTCTCCCCTGGACCACTTTTTAAGTCCAAATCTGTGTAGCGACATCCGATGGAGGCTCGGTCGGCCCACCTAGGGCTTCATAAGTCTGGTTGTACTCAAACAAGAGTTGCTGATAATCCATCTACATAATTAAAAAAAGTTAATTAGTATAATATGGTTGTTCAAATTAAACTTAACATATTACTATTTATATATAATATGTTTGAAATTACATAGGCTTGTTCAGCTCTTTGTTCAACCCATGTGTCAACATCAGAATCATTCTTCTTCTTCTTTATGTGGGTAGCCCGAAATAGCTCCTTCTGAGTAGGGTCACTACCCAATCTTTTGTCCTGCAATCAAAATGTAATCAAAGTAAAATATTATATAAAATTTTATCAAATTTATATAAGTATTGAATATAATAATTACTTACAAATTCTCTAGCTATCCTCCCTTGGCTCTTTGCACCCCCAGTGTGCAACGAACCACCTTTCCCTTCACTCATGGCCTTCTTCGCCTGTTCACACTTTGCCTTAAATTCGGGCGTGCTCCAATATCTTTGAAGCGCCTTGAGAAGATGATGTAGCATCCATTCAGGCCTCTTGTTCTTTAATCTTGCATCCCTAAACCAATCTGACATCCTTGAGCTACCCTTCCTCTCAAATTTCGTGGCTATCTTCTAATCGTGCTGAGATAGCCAAGTACACAATGTCTGTAATCAAGGATCAACAGTGTTAGATGATATATAATAATCACGGGTCAAAGAAGAATTTTATGAAATAATAATTCAT
Organism: Datura wrightii; assembly: GCA_035772735.1. Taxonomy (NCBI): domain Eukaryota; kingdom Viridiplantae; phylum Streptophyta; class Magnoliopsida; order Solanales; family Solanaceae; genus Datura; species Datura wrightii. The sequence continues at coordinate 83,348,012 of JASDFA010000001.1, forward strand.
TTATATAAACTAAACTCATTAAACATGGACTATCGAACCTGATGTGGTATTTCAGTCCAACTCGGATAAGGTCAATCATATACCCTCCAAATGCTCTCCCTTAGATGATTTTGGCCTCTTTTCCTAGATGAAACCTGTAAAAATGACAATAAACATTCAAGTAAACAATATAACATTAAGATTAAATATTATAAATCTAAATCAAAAATAAAATCAAACTTACCCAGATCCATCAGGCATGATCACCAGTCTACCGAGACTATCTGTATCTCCTGGCTGTGGCTCTCAAGCTGCTGGTGCTGGTGCCAGTGCCAGTGGTGGTGTTAGTGATCTATATGACTAGGTCAAGGTGGAGTACTAAAATCACTCTATGAGTCTGACTCAGAGGTGCTATCTCTGAGGTGCAAGCCAAAAATGTCAATATATGATCCAACCGAGGAAGGAGTACCGGATAATGAATATGTCGTGTTTTCCTGTGGTGGATGAATCACATATGTAGGCATAAAACTGTGAGAAGTAGTAGGAAACTGAGGCATAGATGATGCCCAGTACCATAGGGGACATAGGACAGAGGTGGAGAAGAATGTGTATGTGGAGTAGATGAATGGCCACCTGAAGCAGCAATAGAATCTAGAGGTCTCCTATGTATTTTCCTACCACTCTTACTAGATTTACTACCCTTACTAGTTTGATCTCTATTAGAATCACCTAACAAATATGCATGCAAGTTTATATGCATTATAAAATATAATTAAAATAATAATATACGTATTAGATATAATAATTACTTAAAAGAATTAATTAAGTTACTTTCTAATCATCATTCTCCCATTCATCCTCCTCGCTTGTTTCATTTTCATCATTCTCCCATTCTTCCTCATCACTTGTTTTGTAATCATCATTTGATTCTTATCCCTCACTTGGTTCATTTTCATTATCTGATTCGTCCTCATCAACATTTGAAATTTCTATTATTACATCATCATCAGAAACATCTTCTAATATGTGTTCAGGATGTTCTAAACTTTGTTCTAACTCAGCATCCACAGTTTGATGAACAACTGTCAAATCACTTTGGTATGCCACATCCAACACATTATCGATCTCTATCCGACCCACGGGTTTAGTCTTTATAACCACCGACCAATCAACCTTATCTCTACAAGAGGATATGGAGCATAATACACCTGCTTAGCATTCTTTGCAATGATGAAAGGATCAGAACGGTCATACTGTCTGGTGTGATTAACTTCAGTTATATTATGCTATTGATTAACCCTAGTACCTCTGTGCGATGGATCAAACAACTTACACCAAAATAGTACTATCTTTTTCCTCGACCATCTACCATATCTAACTTCCATTATGTCTTGTATCACACCATAATAATCAATAATTTGGCCATTACCATCTACATCGCCTTTAACGCACACTCCGCTATTATTGGTTTTTTTATACTTAGAAGTTTCCTCTATTTGAAACTTGAAACCATTGACACAATATTTATGTACGGACTGAATTTTACTATCAGGCCCGTGTGCAACATCACTCACAATTTGCAAATGTTCAATATTTTTATTTTCATCATGAACCCACAGAGTATTTAAAAAAAATATTTAAACAAATGATTTTGTTGTACTTATATTGTTAACATGATATTGAACACTTACATATTCTTTTAGCCAATCAGAGAACCTTGTATATATGGCATCATTACCCCATTGTCCTACAAAGTAACTGTTCAATAACATTAGCTTTTAAATTAGTTTAACCATAGCATTTAAATAATACTATTCAATAACATCATTGAGAAATTACTCAAGATATGGTTGTATTTTAGGGAAATTAACCAAAATGTGTGTCATAATAAATTGCATTTCCATACTACTCAAACCTCATCTAATTTGTTTTTTTTAGAACCTCGACCTGGTTGATTAAAAATTGAAATCAGCGGGTGGCTTGGATCAATATCACCGTCATCATTGTGGGTAGGCCTATTCTTAAAGTTGGCACTTGCTGCTCAAAATAGTAAGAACAAAAATGAGCAGTTTCAGATAAGCTTCATAGATAGATCCTTCAATCTTATGCTGCTGCTTAACAGTTCATTTGCACTTGCCAATAGTTCTGTATAAAATTTTGATGTTAGTAATTTGGTTAAACCAACTTTAAAAAAATGAATTCATTGTGTACAAAGTCATAGTTTTAGTACCTTTCGAATGGATACATCCATTTGTATTGAACTGGGCCTCCAAGATGTGCCTCATGTACGAGATAAATCGCTAAATATTCCATCACATCAAAGAATCTGCATGGGAAGACCTTTTCCAACTTAGTAGTAATGATAGAAATATTCTCATCCATCCTTTCTAAGTTATCCTCCCACAAAGTGTTAGTACACAAATCTTTGAAGAACAAACTTACCTCTGTGATTGGCTTCCATATCTTATCAGGTAGCCGGTTAAATGCAATAGGAATCAATGTTTCCATGAAAACATGACAATCATGACTTTTCATACCACACAACTTCCCTTCGTTCATATCTGCACGCTTCCCCAAATTTAAAGCACAACCCTCAGGCATCCTCAAATTCTTAACCCACTCACAAATCTCATGTTTTTTATCCAATATGAATGAAAAGCTCGCCCTGGGCTTTAACAATTTATTATTGTGTGTTTCTTGCAGTTCTAGTTCCTTTCTTCTGCAGTATTCTTTTAAGTCAATTCTAGCCGTTGGATTATCTTTTGTCTTACCCTTAACATCCATCACAGTGCTGAACAAATTATCAAGATAATTTTTTTCAATGTGCATCACATCAAGATTGTGTCATAGAAGGTTGTCCTTCTAATACAACAACTCCCAAAATATGCTCTATTTTGTCCAATTGTGTCTAACACCATATCCAGGAAGTCTAGAAGGTGTAACATCTGTAACCTTTGGCAAGTGACAAACTCTCTCCAAAATTTCACCTACTGACAATAATGGAGGTGGAAGATCATTGTCAACCTTATTCTTTTAGTAGGCATGTTTCATTCTTCTAAACTCGTGATCCACTGGCAAGAACCGACAGTGAAAATCAAACCATGAATTTTACGACCAAATTTTAATGTGAATGCTTTACTATTTTTCATGCAATATGGGCAAGCTAATTTTACAACGGTCATCCAACCAGATAGCATCCCATACACCGGAAAATCATTTATAGTCCACATTAAATAAGCATAAAAAAGAAAATTCTTCTTAGTTGATATGTCATAAGTCACTACACCTTCAGACCACAATTGTTTTAACTCGACAATCAAAGGTCGTAGACAAACATCAATCAAACTTTTTGGATTGTGGGGACTCGGGATAATACAACTTAGAAATATGTAGGGACCAGTCATACACATTTCAGATGAAAGATTATACGGAATAAGGAATATAGGCCAGCAAGAGTAGGGTGTAGCAGAAATAGAGAATGGTGTAAAACCATCTTCACACATGACTAATCTAATATTTCTTCGTTCACTAGCAAAATCTAGATAAGTTCTATCAAAATGTTTCCAAGCTTCTCCATCTGATGGATGAGACATAGCACCAGACGCCCTTTTCTATTCTCACGGTGCGATCTCATATGAGGAGCGGAACTCATCGACGCATACAACTCTTTAACCAAGGTATAAGAGGTAAATAATGCATCGGCTTTACTGGAACCATCTTCCCACCAAGGGTCCACTTAAAATGAGCATGTCCACAAAACTTACAATTTTCTAGATCTCCATCATTCTTATAGAACAACATACAACCATTTTCACAACAATGAACTCTATCATACGACAATCCGAACTTGAAAACCAATTCCTTTGCCTGAAAGAAATTCTTAGGTATGTCCAACTCAGGGTTAACGAGTTCCCCCAAAAGACCAACCATAGAGTCCATAGCAGCCAGAGGAACGCTCCAATCTGATCTAATATTGATTAGTCGTCCCTATATATAGTGGACGACCAGCCTCTTCTAGTTGTTCGTAAAAACACATTGCTCCTTCATTGGGAGTTTCTTCGAAATATTTTTAGGGTTCCATCCCATATTGTATTCCTGTTATACCCCGTAAGATTTTCGACACCTAGATGGCCTATTCACACGTTGGTTAAGCATATTTGAAAGCCATACGTGCTAGAGAAAGGCCCGGGAAAGGATCGGACGGGTAACCTGTCGAACCATCGCGGAAGGAGCCGAGGCAGAGCTCCTCCGCGATGGCAACGTGTCACGGAGGTGGAGCCTCCGCGTTGGCTCCGTGACACATTGGGCCTATCCAGGCCCAAGTATATAAAGCCCCACTTCGATTTTAAATGAAATAATTCTTATATTTTCTAGTGAAAACAGAGAGAAAAACCAGAGAGGAGAAAGGGATGAAGGTTCCTTGATAATTTCCTTCCGATTACGCTGCCAAACGTTGTCCAAACTTAAATTAACTCCAGATACCAAAGTATTTAGCAGCAGGGAGCATTCCTACGGATTTAGTTTCATGAAATTCGGCCGACAAATCGTTGTGCTACCGGGCTAAGGTAAGTGGAATTGCTCCAAACTAGTGTCTATGTGTTCCTAGCTGTGAAGTGAATACTTCTCCCTTCTGGACTTCTGAAAAATAGAAAGTTTTCGACCGTCTTTCGATAAGCCTAAGTTTAGGCTATATTATATCGAAAGTGACGCCGTCCTTCAGAATAGTGTTGTATTTAGTACTAATTGACGTGTTTATGAATGCAGTTGGGGAGATTTAGCTGGAATACTGATTGAGCCTCGTCCGACAGTCGAATAACTTGAAGTTAAGGTATGTTAAGTTGTTCTTCGGCAAGTTAGTAAGCCTTAGCTTGGTAAATCATAGTAAACTCCGTATTTGAAACTCTCGGAGTTGAATGTTGAGAATTAACGAGTCTAATAGATTCTGAGTTGTGTTGTCGTATCGTTTTCAATCCGAAAGTTAGTAAAGCATGCGCCAAAGGGAGAGTTAGCATTCCAGATCGAGTATAGCTTATTGTATGATTAGCAAGCATGTTGTAAAATTAAAAGATACAGATTTTCAGAATAAAGGCTAATAAAGTAAAATCAGATAGACAGACAGTTTTATGGCTACATATTAGCCATCCAGACAGATAGTATCTCGGCTACAGATTAGCCAAGCAGTTAAATAAAGATTTTAGAATCAGTATAATCAGTAAAGAATCAGTTCAGTATAGAAACAGATCAGAATAAGAAATCAGATTTCAGATAGTCTTTTTCAGTTATACATGCTTGCTATTTATATGTGCTATTTGTTTGTTGAGACTTAATGTGGTGTGAGGGCACCTTATTGAGCGTCCTCCCCGCCCTTGGGTTGGTAATCATGTCACCCACTGAGCGGGTGGGTTTTACGTCACTCCGAGGGGTGGCATGCCGTCCCCAGCTTGGACGAAGATGGGATGAAGCTTTCCCCATAGCAGTCTGATCAGCATCACAGGTGCAGCTCCGGTTTGAGATAGCCCTGTTGAGTTTTGTGTCCAGGGAACCAGACCCTATCTGTTACTGTCTGTACATTCAGTTATTATAGGTGTAGCTCCGGTTTCAGGTAGCTCCGTTGAGTTGTGTCCGGGGATCCAGACCCTATCTGTTACTGTCTACACAGGAGTCCTCTGGACCCAGATACAGTTGCTTATATCGGAGGCTATGGCCCGAGCCGGAGACCCAGGGGGCCGGTAGAGGAGTCCAAAGTGAGCAGATGAGTGGAGTGACTTATTTTTGGCTGGTTTTGACCCGGGTAGGGGTATATAGATTATTTGCTTGCTTGGCACCATCCGGCTTATGGGGGTTGGTATTGGCTCTTGTTTGCTAAATGTATATGTATTTACATGCTTTATATATATATATTAGTTAATAGACAGCAGGCCGCCGTGACTACATACTCGCTCCTTCCTATCAGTGTAGAAAGGTTTGATCTAGTTCCTATCAGCTCTTCAGATTCAGTTATCTTTTGCTCAAAGACTTGTTAGTTATGTTATCTGTATTCAGTTGTATTATTTCAGTTGCTTCACATACTCGGTACCAGTGGTACTGACGCCCGGTGGGCGCAGCATTACTTTCCTGCAGGTACTCATAGACGAGGAGGCGATCCCTCGTGATCCTAGCCAGTGCATAGTCATCAGCTCCTGTCATCTGGAGCTTGATGTTTCAGAGGTTTATATCATTTCTTTTGTTGTACAGTACGGGTTGGTCGGGGCCCTATCCCGACCATCTTATCAGTATTCTTAGAGGCTTGCAGTCTGTATATTTCCCTGTGGTCAGTTGAGCCGGTCGTGTGAGGCCGTGCAGTTTGTTACATTTGTTTAGCATTTCAATTTTATGTTGGTCGTGTGAGGCCTTATCCAGTCAGTAGTGGTGACCTTGCCGGTCACGTAGTTATTCAGTATTCCATTATTGAGTTAGAGATAACTAGACAGCATGGTGGCCTTGTCGGCCCGCATAGGTGATCTTGGGCAGATTTATATGCCCAAGTGATACTCAAAAGTATCATTTGCGCCTTGTTTATCTAGCAATGTGTATACATTTTCATGTAATTGGTAATAAAATGTGAATTTATACTAACCAACATGATTAGCATTATTTTTAGGTAAAATGTGATTTCGAGAAGCGAAAATGCATGTTGGATGATATCGGAGTTGGACTTGGTTCGAGCAAGGAAAAAGGCATAGGACTGCACGAATTAAAGGGGCTCCGCGATGGAGTCGTGTCACGCTGCCATCGCGGAGGCATTCTGCCTGGAGGGTAAAAATTCATCCAATTTCCTATGGAGGTTCGCGTCTGCTCCGTGGCACGGTGGCTAGCCTCCGCATTGCACGCCGTGCCACGTTGGTGTTTAAATTCCAGGACCCCCAGTTCCAGTGAGGGTCCGCATTCATGGCGTGTCACGGAGGCAGTGCTCCGCGATGCACTCCGTGACACGTTGCTCATTATTCCGGGAAAAATTCCCACTAGTATAAATAGAACACTTAAGTGTGTTTTTCATAATTCAGACTTGGTGGAGCAAGGACGTGGGTTACAGGCAGTTGAGGGATGAAACGTTCAGGGTTTTTTCTCTCTTTCTTTCTTTATTAACTCAATTGTTTGTATGATTAACACTCGTTTTATGATGATTAATCCACAAATGAGTGGCTAATTCCCTTCCTTGCTGAGGTTATGAACACTTGTGATGAATTTTGATTATTGATTATATGGTTTTTCATCTTTTTCTTCCATGTTGTTCTATTAATTCTTGTTCTTACTGCATTGGTGTGTGGCCTACATTAATGTACATCTAAAAAGTCCGATTTCACTCAAGAGAGCACGAAATTGGAAAGTTGTGAATTAATAGGATATTGTTCTTTACTTGATTTGGGAAAATTGAGTTTTGATGTGCATTTAGGATAGAAATATACCTGAAAGTCGTATTAGTCAATTTAGGAACCGGAATCGTATGGCTAGAACATGAATTGCATTTGATCACAGAAATGTAGACGGATGGTTCATGATTCTTAAGTGAGATTAAATACGAGAGTTTTAATCTCTTGGCAATTGTTCTTGGCTAGCAACTGGAAGAAAAGATTAACCTATTTATGATGATAATCAGTTTCATTACATGTTCTTTAACCTCGGCATGCTCTTATTCATAGTCCAAATTCAAAGTAGATAATTGTTCGTAGTTTTAGTATAAAATTTATAAAACAAATTATTCAATTTTTGGTTATTTAGTTCTCAGCATATTTAGAAGTAAAAATATAGTATACTTGAGCAAATTTCACTTATCCCAAGTCTCTGTGGGATCGATACTTGGCTTACTAAAGCCACTTACTACTTGTTCAACCACGTGCACTTGCGTGTCGGTTTTATAACCCTAAAACCACCCGAACAAGTTTTTGGCGCCGTTGCCAGGGACTTGGCAATTGGTGAATTTGTTTTAAGTGTTAATTTTACTGTATTTTCATTTTCTTAAGTGTTGACAACTTGGTATTAGCCTGTATTTTGCAGACTTAATTGCTGTGAACACTGGCAAGAGACAAAGAGCTGGTGGAATCTTATATAGAGCCAGAACGTATATTTCACAGTAAATGGAGAGAAGCTCTACAAAGGAAGCTGCAGTTGCTCAGACAGACCATTATGGAGCAACAGAATCCACCGGTTGTAAGGGCAGTGTTAGTGCCCGAAGAAGCAGCAGCAAGGCCGGTTCGCGAGGTGGCAATCCCACATGCCAATAATTTTACATCCAGTATCCGCAAACCAGAGCCTAGAGGGAGATTTGAACTCAAGCAAAATATGGTGCAATTGTTGCACACAAGCGGGCAATTTACCGGTCTCCCTCATGAAGACCCACAACAGCATCTCCAAAACGTTTTGGACATAAGTGACACTTACATACCCGCTGGAGTGTCACCTGATTATGTTCGGCTTACATTATTTCCGTTCTCATTACTCGGAGAAGCCAAGAGGTGGTTGAAAGCTGAGCCACCAAATTCTATTTCAACGTGGGATGATCTTGCATGAAAGTTCATGATAAGGTTTTTTCCCTCTGGTAAAACAGCAAGGCTTAGAAGTCAAATTCTAAGTTTCAAACATAGGGAGGGAGAAAATTTATATCAAGCCTGGGAGAGATTTAAATCCATGTTGCGGGACTGTCCTCATCATCATCAGTCCAATGAGGTGTTGGTGCACACATTTATTGAGGGTTTGGAACCCCACACCAAAATATTGCTAGATTCAGCAGCTGGAGGGCAAGCGCTGGCAAAAGACTTATGAGGAGCTGTATAACTTGCTAAACCGGATTTCACAGGGCAATCCAGAATGGAATGCTGATTCATCATGAGGTGGGGCAAGGAAAGCAGCAGGAGTGCTTGAAGTGGATGGGTTTACAGCTATCGCTGCACAGATAGCTGCCTTGCAAAATCAATTGAACAACCACTTCAGCAACATGACTTTAAACCAGCCTTCAGCTCCAGTTAATGTAGTCCAGCCATTGTGGTGTGAAGTGTGTGGAAGCAGTGAGCACTCAGCTGAGTGCTGTGGAGCCAATCCTGACTCAGTAAACTTTGTGGGTAATGCACAAAGAAATCACCAGCAGTATGGTAGTAGCTACAATTCAAATTGGAGGAATCATCCTAACTTCTCATGGGGTAGCAACAACCATCAAGGCCAAAGTTCGGGTCAGGGCATGCAAAGGAATCAAGGAGGGCAACAGAACTACCAATCTCAATTCAGAAACAACAATGCACCTCCTCCACCACCATCACCCAGCATTGAGGAGATGTTCAAGACCATGATAGCTAACCAAGCTCAATTGCAGGCTGACTATGTGAAATTGGCAGCCGAAGTGAAAAACAATCAGGTAGCTACCAAGGCTCTTGAGTATCAATTTGGGCAATTTGCTAGTGCCCAAAATACAAGGCCTAGAGGAGGACTGCCAAGCGACACGGATCCGAATCCCAAGCAGGTAAATGCAGTGACCACAAGGAGTGGTTTGCAGCTGAAGGAGGTGGAACCAGAAAGACCACCTCAACACTCGGGAGCAGCAGAAGTTGAGGGGGAGCAAAGTTCGGAAAGGGGGAAGACCAAAGAAGCTGAATCAGAAAGACCTCCACCCCCATTCCCTCAACGACTCAAGAAACACAAAGAGGAGGCGTGTTTCAAGAAATTCATGGAGGTGCTTAAACAGGTACATGTTAATTTACCTCTTGTTGATGTCTTGCAGGGAGTGCCTAAATATGCCAAATACATAAAAGACATCGTGGCCAACAAAAGTCGGTTGACTGAGTATGCTACGGTGGCTTTAACTGAGGAGTGCACTTCCCGGATCCAAAATAGACTGCCCACAAAGTTAAAAGACCCTGGAAGTTTTACTATCCAGCTTACTATTGGGCAGAGCATCCGAGCTCGTGGATTGTGTGACCTGGGGGCGAGTATAAATTTGATGCCATCTTCGGTATTCAGAAAGTTGGGTTTAGGGAGTCCTAGACCCACAATGGTGATATTGCAGTTGGCGGATCGATCCTTAGCTAGGCCGGATGGCATTGTTGAGGATGTTCTAGTGCAAGTTGGATCCCTAATTTTCCCGGTAGATTTTGTTGTGCTGGACTTTGAACCAGACGCGGAAGTCCTATTTATTTTGGGACGACCCTTCTTGGCAGTCGGGAAAGCATTAATCGACGTAGCTGCGGTGCAACTCACAATGCGAGCACACGACAAGGTAGAGGTGTTCGATGTGTATAAAGCACCCAAGCTCCCGATGGTGCATGAAGAACTCTCGGTGATCAATGTGATTGATCATGGTAATGCTAAGCAGATGGAGGATGCCCGAGAGTTAATGGGAAGACCACCGGATAGGTGTATCCACTACTGGGGGGAGGACAGTGATCGAGAGAAATCGTCCATCACCCTAGCGGACAATTGAGCTTAAATGACGTCAAGCCGCGACGGTAAACCAGGCGCTGCACGGGAGGCAATCCGTGAAAAATTTTTCTTTCATTTTGCAAAGTGTAAATAGATTTTTCTTTTTCTTTTTCTTGATTGATTACAAAATTTTTCATTTTAGTTAGTATTTTTTATTTTTAGTTAGGTGAAACCTATTATTCTAACCAATTTTATTTAGTGAGATGATTTTCAGGTCAAACGGAGAAAAATGTGCACGGAATCGTGAAGGAAAAGTCGAGGTATGAAAAATTAATAAAATGTAGAAGACAGTGAGCTGGGGCGATAGCTCCGTGTCACGGAGGAGGACCTCCGCGTTACCCTCCGTGACACGTTGAGGTATAACCCAGAAATTTTAAAAATTTCCAGTATGCTTTCACGATGGCTCTGTGTCACGGAGGCAGTGCACCGCGATGCACTTCATGACACGTTGCCTTGTATATCGCGACGGGTCACACCGGGTTGCCGGGTGACCCGCGTGTTTTTCTACCTTTTAAACCCCGAAAACTCCCCTTTTCCCCTCATTTTCGATTTCTTCCGCGAACAAACGTCCCAAAACCCCTCTCCCACCAATGTGCCACGGCTTAAGGCAACAAATTACCGAGTTTTCTTCGATTATTCAACTACAAGGTATGTTATCCGATTCCCTCTCAAGTTTTTGTCGATTTTCTTTGATTTTAAGCATGGGAGGTGAACTAAATTGCCCTAAGTCAAAATTAAGCATGAATTCAAATTATTTGTTGATTGATAAATGTTCGGAATGTCTTTATGATTGTTTGAACTTGTCGATTGCATAAATTAGTCGAATTTGATTGCGAAAATCAATTCTAGGGCTTGTTGTTGAATGTGAAATTAGAAATGTGTTGAAAGTGTGAATTGTATGTCGGGTTGTACGTGTTGAATGAGATGAGTCGTTGTACAAAGTGATAGGATGTTAATAGACGACGAATTCTCGGGTTTGGGGGAAATGTTGAAAATTGTTTGTATTTGGTTGGTTGGATAGGTTCATGTATATAAATTTGTGTTGTCGTTTTTCTTTTCTTGTTTTTCTTTGCTAAGTGTGATAGTTAAAATGCTAGCGATGGTTGTTCGGGTGTTTGCTATAGGGGATAAAAACCGACACGCAAGTGCATGTGGTCAAACAAGTAATAAAGTAACTAAGTAAGCCAAGTATCGAACCAAGGAGACTCTGGATAAGTAAAATTGCTCAAGTATACTATATTCTATCTTACTTCTAAATATGCTGACAACAACGTAACCAAAAGTTAAATAATTTTTGTTTATAAATTATATACTAAAACTATTAACAAATATTTACTATGAATTGAAACTATGGATATGAGCATGCCAAGGTTAAGAACAAGTAATGAACTTGATTATAATCATAATTCGGTTATTCTTCTCTTCTAGTTGCTAGCCAAGAACATTAGCCAAGAGATTAAAACTCTCGTATTTAATCTCACTTAAGAATCATAAACCATCCGTCTACATTTCTGTGATCAAATGCAATCTATGACCTAGCAATACAATTCCGGTTCCTAAATTGACTAATACGGCTTTCAAGTATATTTCTATCAGGAAAGCACATCAAAACCCAATTTTCCCAAATCAAGTTAAGAACAATACCCTATTAATTCAAAACTTTCCAATTTCGTGCTCTCTCAAGTGAAATCGGACTTTTTAGATGTACATTAATGTCGGCCACACACCAATGCAGTAGAAACAAGAATTAATAGAACAACATAGAAGAAGAAGATGAAAAACCATACAATTCAATAATCAAAATTCATCACCATTGTTCATAACCTCAGCAAGGAAGATAATTAGCCACTCATTTGTGGATTAATCATCCTAAAACAAGTGTTAATCATACAAACAATTGATTGAAAGAAGAAAGAAAGAGAGAAAATCCCTTAGCTTTTTCGTCCCTCAACTGCCTGTAACCCACGTCCTTGCTCCACCAAGTCTGAATTTTTTAAAAATAAGCCTAAGTGTTTTATTTATACTATTGGGAATTTTTCCCGGAATAACAAGCAACGTGTCACGGAGGCCAACGCGGAGCACTGCCTCCGTGACACGGCGCAGACGCGGACCCTCACTGGAAATCCAGGGTCCGGGAATATAGCCTCAACGTGGCACGGCATGCAACGCGGAGGCTTGCCTCCGTGCCACGGAGCTGTCGCGAGGCTTCACTGGAAATTGCCAAATTAATTCATCCTCCATGCAGTGTGCCTCCGCGATGGTAGCGTGGCACGGCTCCATCGCGGAGCCCCTTTACATTGTGCATTCCAATGTCTTTTCCGTGCTCGCATCCAAGTCCAACTCCGATATTGTTCCAACATGCATTTTTTTCTCCTCTAAATCATATTTTACCTACAAAACAATGCTAATTATGTTGGTTAGTATAAATTCACATTTTATTACCAATTACATGAAAATGTATACACATTGCACAATAAACAAGGCGAAAATGATACGTTTGAGTATCACTTGGGCATATAAATCTGCCCAAGATCACTTACCCCACACTTAAATCCTTGTTCGTCCTCGAACAACACATACACAACTCATGCAAATTACATCCCAACCTTTGCCACTATGGCGCGACAATTTATGCTACGGTCATACCGATTATTCAATTTTTGCAAATCATCAAGAAAACATGCATGGTCTTAACAATGCCATGACCTTTAATACATTAAGACTTCCTAGACTTTAAGAATCGACCCTCGATATCGGATAACTCATGCAAATCAACTAATCAAGATATCCGACACAAAAATTAATCTTTCATCAAGCATGTGCCCTCACAACTCAAGAGAATCTTCCCCTTTATGTTCATGCGACTCACAAACATTCAAGTAGGGGCATGTAGAAATTAATTTCACTCTCTCTCCCAAAAGAATTCACATGCATCATGTCATGACCCATAGGCTTGCCCTTAGTGTATTACTCCACTAATATAAAGAAATGCAATGTCAGATCAAGTAGGACTTTAATGGGTTGTAATGAAAGCTATGGAACTAGTATATATTGGATTAGCCAATAATAGTCACTAGCATCCTTAAGTGCCTTTTCAACACATTCCCATCAACTCATGAACATTGTTTCTCTCTTTTTTTTTCATCATCCCATTCATGCTGGTTTACTTTCGTATGGCCCATTTCATCAAACACACTTGACACGACAATAAAGGTTTTTCATGCACCTTCATTATCATTTCATTATAACAAGTGCCTCTTCAACCTCTTCTTTTCTTTCCTCGCTCTTCTTTTCTTTTTCTTTCCACTATTCTCACTCTTTGACACTTTGGGAAAATTTTTCTGTTCTTCTTAAGTGCTTAAGAGTTTTGTATAGACTTTACGGCTCTTGAAAAGAAGGAATAAAGCTTAGTTTATACAATTTTGGACAAAAGAAAGAAATAATCGGCTAAAGGCTCAACGGGCTGACTAGGGTATACAATCACATAAAATGGTAGAGTATGACAAGAAAAAAAAATAGAAACTCTCGGTTAAAACAAAGAAATGCCTACATCCTTTCCAACACTACACCTCCTTCATTTCGTTTTGTACACACACCAGGCAAGTTCTAGACACTCCACAATAGCATGGAATAACAATACCTCACTTCACACTTTATGCACATGCTGGATTCAAGATGCATTCACAGACTCTTTAATTAGCCAATTACATGAATTCAAAAATTAAGCCTCAATCACACCGAATCGAATTCTACAGCCTAGGTAACTCAACATATTTACAAAATTGCATGCTTTCATATGAATCACTTTTACATTTTGAATGTCAGTTACATCACGCAACCAAAATTTCACAACCATATAGTAACTACAGGTTCAGTGATGCAATCCACCAAAGAAAGAAAAAAAACTGAAAACTAATTAAAATCCCTACTCCTACCGACTACATTTCCCTTAAGACGGTCGTCATCCATCCATCATAGGGAACGGTCACTAACTATGACATCGGTTCAATGGGACTATTCTCGGTAAAAGAACCGAAAACAAACTCCGAGAAACCCAAAAATAAAAATTGAAAAATTTTTGCAAAACATCGATCATTTCGATGGAAAAATATTTCCAAAATATTTTACTATGTACAAAATATTTTCGCAAAAATTTTAAAATTATCGATCATTTCGATAGAAAAAAAAAATTTACAAAATTTACAAAATATTTACACTGGCAACCACAACATTTCACAACACACATCAATTACCACAAAAATATCTACCTATACAAATGCAAATCAGTTTGCACGCACAACCATAGGGAAACATAAACATACATACAAAACAAAGGAAGAACATACAGCAAATCAGCCCAGCCCCAGCACCTAGCTACTCCCCACCCCACACTTAAATCGAACATTGTCCCCAATGTTCACACAAATTAAAAATCACAAAAATTTCGAGTGGTGGAACTCCCTGATCAGTCGAAATATTTGACTTCTTCATCCGGTGCTGCTGCCTCATCGCCCATGTCCGAGTCACCTCCATCGTCGTCATCGGACTCCACATCAGAGTCCTCCCGACGTGTCTCCTCATCCGTGGGGACATCATCGTCAGTGGGCTCAACGAAGGCTGGCCCTACTTGGCACAAAGCTCTGGCGTTTTCGCCAAATGGGTAATCTAGCTCCAGCTGCCATAACTCATCCTCCGTGGCTGGTCTACCACCAATCCTGAGCTGAAGCATTTGCATACCAAACATTCGTGCCATGTACTGATCGTCACGAGCATGTCGCTCGCCCAGTGTCAGCACTGGCCCGTGTGTGGTGTCGGGGGCCTTGGTTTTGGTCACATCAAGGGCCCTCCGCTCCAACTGCGGGATGTAGTCCAAAGCCTCTTCCTCGACGTCGAGGCCCCGGAGAAAGGTGGTGATGAGTCCGCCGAACCCATACATGTGGCCCTGGTGTAGTCGGGCTCTCTTCATGGCGGATATGATCACCGCCCCAACATTAATCTCTAACCCTTTCATCAGGGCATACACCAGGCACACACGGTCCCGGGTCACATCCGTCATGTGCACCCCAGGAATCAGGCACGAACAAACTATTTTCAGCCAAATTCTTGCCTCCCTGTTCATTTGAGAATACGGCAGAGTCTGATGGTAACCCCTCTCCTTATGTCTGCTCCATCTGGCTGTGGATCGAGCCCCACACAATGTGCGTTTGATATCAGCGTATGGTGGGGTGATGTTCAGCTGGCGAAGAACGTGGGCGTCTGTGTCCCGCGCTCCAATGATGGCATTTAATTTCTGGGGTTCCAGAGTGACAATCTGCCCTCTGATTTTTATTGTGTGGCTTCTGATGGCCGGGTTCCAATTTGCATAAAACTCCCGGACTAAATGTAGGTTGCACTCCTTGGGCTCCTGAAATATGAAGCTGAGCCCAGCTGCCTCGATTCTCTGCACAATACGGGGGAACTCCTGTGCTAGTGGTTCCCGTGCAATATGCTCCTCAGGGAAGTACTTACTCTCCTTATGTTTAGCGTACCACTTCTTCCCTTCATCGGTCACCCACCTCGTTCCGTATTGGCGGCGTTGGCCGCGCGGAACAGCTGGCGCAGCTGGGACTGCAGTGCCCAGTCTCAGTCGTTTCCTCCGGGTGCCTGAAGTAGAAGCACCTTTACCCTTATCCTGCCTACTCGCCATTGTACCTGTCAATACAAATAAACAAGCACCATGTCAAGCTAAATGCATATTAGCTTCGGCTAAGTTCGGGTTAAACTAAGTTTACCCCACACTTAGTCCTTAGCTACTCTTACGATACTACGGCAAGGATCACTTTATTTACAACCTCAACACAAGCAACTATAAAATTTATGCTTAGTGCGTTCACAAAAAATTTTTGACAGTATAACTTTTAGCGTACTACTCAGACTTCATACAGCTAATCCCAATCCTACCATCGTTAGCAATTCACCCATCACACTTAGCAATGAAAACAACAAACAAAAACAATGACAAAAAATTCTATATACATACGAATCCAAATAACCAAACCAATTTGAACAATTTTTACATTTTCCCAAAACCCAAGAATTCGTCGTCTATTACCTTCAAACAATATTTACAACGACTTATCTCAATTCACAAACACACCCCGGCATATAATTCACCAATTTACCAAGTTACCCATTTTGATTTTAACAACCCCAGCCCTAGAAATCAATTTTACAATCAAATTCGAATCATTCACGCAATCGACAAGTTCAAACGCTAATTACAACATTCCGAACATTTATCAATCAAAGAATAATTCAATTTCATGCTAAATTGCTAATTAGGGTGATTTATCTCACCTTCCATGCTCAAATTCGACTAAAATCGCCAAAAACTTGAGAGAAATGAGGAAAACATACCTTTACGTTGAATAACCGAAGAAACTTGACAAATTGTTTGCTTAATAGCGTGGCACGTTGGTTGGGAGAGGGAACATAGGTGTTTGGTCGCGGAGAAGAAAGGAAATGGGGAAAAAGGGCAAAAATTCGGGGTTTAAAATGAAGGAAATACGCGGGTCACCCGGCAACCCGGTGTGACCCGTCTCAAAATATAGGGCAACGTGTCACGGAGGGTAACGCAGAGCCCCTCCTCCGGACCCAGAACTAACGCGATGGCTCACTGGAATTTTTAAAAAATCCAGATTTAACCTCAACGTGTCACGGAGGGTAACGCGGAGCCCTTCCTCCATGACACGGAGCCATCGCCCCAGTGCTCTGTCTCTTCATTTTATTCATTTTTTTCATACCTTGTCTTTTTCTTCCCGATTCCATGCACATTTTTCTCTGGTTGACCTGAAAATCACCTCACTAAACAAAATTGGTTAGATTAATAGATTTCGCTAACTAAAATGAAAAATACTAACTAAAACGAAAAATTTGTACTAACTCAAGAAAAAGAAAAATTAAAATAAAAACTATTTACACTTTACTAAACAAAAGAAAAAAAATATTTTTCACAGGTTGCCTCCCGTGCAGCGCCTGGTTTACCGTCGCGGCTCGACGTCCTTTATGCTCAGTTATCCACTAGGGTGATGGACGATTTTTCACGATCATTGTCCTCCCCCCAGTAGTGCTTACATCTATGCCCATTTACCAAGAACGTAGCACTCTGATCTTCTTGCCACAGTTCTACGGCCCCGTGAGGGGTCATTCTTACCACTTCGAACGGTCCCGACCATTTAGACCTTAGCTTACCAGGAAACAACTTCAACCTCGAATTAAAGAGCAAAACTTTCTGTCCTGGCTCGAAAATGCGATGCACCACATGCTTATCATGCCATCTTTTGGTTCTTTCCTTGTAGTACTTAGCACTCTCATAAGCATGCCAGCGGAACTCATCAACTTCACTGAGCTGCATCAGTCTCTTTTTGCCCGCCAGCTCTGAGTCCATATTTAGTTTTCTGACAGCCCAGTAAGCTCGGCTCTAATTCCACCGGGAGATGACATGCTTTGCCGTAGACCAATCGGTATGGTGAAGTTCCAATCGGTGTCTTATAAGCAGTTCGGTAAGCCCACAATGCATCGTCGAGTTTGCTTGACCAATCATTTCATTGTGTATTCTCCATTTTCTGAAGAATCTGCTTCACCTCCCTATTTGACACCTCTACTTGCCCACTAGTTTGGGGGTGGTATGCTGTTGCCACTTTATGGCGCACCCCATACTTGGCTAGTAATTTCTTGAAACTTGCATTGACAAAATGAGCCCCTCCATCACTGATAATTGCTCGTGGTGTCCCGAACCTTGTGAGGATGTGTTTTTTCACAAACTTCGTTACTACCTTGTTGTCATTTCTGGGGCAAGCTATTGCTTCCACCCATTTTGACACATAATCTACAGCCACCAAGATGTAACGATTACCAAATGACGGTGGGAATGAACCCATGAAGTCAATGCCCCATACATCAAAGGGCTCAACTTCCAGTATATTCTGCAAAGGCATCTCTTGTCTTCTACCAATTGATCCTGTACGCTGACATCTATCACACATTTTGACATACGCCATAGAGTCTCTGAACAGTGTTGGCCAAAAGAAACCTGACTGTAGAACCTTGTGCGCTGTTCTTTCGCCTCCGTGATGCCCTCCATACAACGAAGAATGGCAGCCCCTCAACACTTCTGCTATCTGACTCTCTGGGATGCATCTTCTCATCACCTGATCTGGTCCCTGTTTGAAAAAATATGGCTCATCCCATACATAATGCCGGCTGTCATGCCTCAATTTCCTTCTTTGTTGGTCTGTTGTTTCAGGTGGGTAGACTCCGATCACTAGCAAGATGACTATGTCTGCATACCAGGGAACTTCAGCTTCTCCCACCGCCAAGAGTTGCTCATCTGGGAATTCTTCATTTATGTTATCACTTTCCATCACATGCGACCGACTTTCCAGTCGTGATAGGTGATTTGCTACTTGGTTCTCGCTTCCCTTTCTGTCTCTGATCTCAAGGTCGAACTCCTGCAACAATAAGATCCATCTAATCAATCTGGGCTTAGCATACTTCTTGTTGAATAGGTACCGAATAGCTGCATGATCGATGTACACCACAACTTTCGAACCCACCAAATAAGACCTGAATTTGTCAAATGCAAACACCAAGGCTAGCATCTCTTTCTCTGTGACTGTGTAATTGCTCTGGGCCGTATTCAGTGTTTGCTTGCATAATAAATAGAATGGAAAATTCTATTTTTTCTTTGTCCCAATACGGCTCCCACAGCCACATCACTAGCATCACACATCAGCTCAAATGGTTGTTCCCAATCAGGAGAAGTAAGTATAGGTGCTTCTATCAATTTCTGCTTCAACTTTTCAAATGCTGTAACACACTCATCATTCAACTCAAACTTTACCTCCTTTTCTAGCAGTCTACATAGTGGTCTAGAAATGTTGGAAAAGTTTTTGATGAATCGTCTGTAGAATCCTGCATGCCCCAGAAAACTGCGCACACCTTTCACTGACACTGGTGGTGGCAATTTTTCAATAGCCTCGATCTTAGCACGATCGACTTCCAACCCCTTTTTAGATACTTTGTGGCCAAGGACAATCCCCTCCTTCACCAAGAAGTGGCATTTCTCCCAGTTTAATACAAGGTTGGATTCTTCACATCGAGCCAACACCCTATCAAGATTCTGCAAACAAGTAGCAAACGAATTACCGAAAACAGAAAAATCATCCATAAATACCTCAACAAAATCCTCAACCGTGTCATGGAAAATAGCCATCACGCATCTCTGAAATGTGGCGGGTGCGTTGCATAACCCAAACGGCATCCGCCTGAAAGCATATGTCCCATAAGGACAGGTGAAAGTAGTCTTCTCTTGATCCTCCGGAGCTATGGCTATTTGGTTATAACCAGAGTACCCATCAAGGAAGCAATAATACTCCTGTCCTGCCAACCTATCAAGTATTTGATCAATGAAAGGGATGGGGTAATGATATTTCCTCGTGGCTTCGTTTAGCTTTCTGTAGTCCATACAAATCCGCCAGCCTGTGACGGTTCGAGTAGGGATCAACTCATTTTTCTCGTTGGGGACTACGGTCATCCCCCCTTTCTTAGGAACACATTGAACGGGGCTGACCCACTCACTGTCTGAAATTGGGTAGACCACACATGCATCAAGACACTTGATTATTTCTTTCCTTACCACATCCTTCATTGCTGGATTAAGTCTCCTTTGCCGCTGAACGGTTGGTTTGGCTCCTTGCTCCAAGAATATCCTGTGTGTGCAGAAAGCTGGATTAATACCCTGAATGTCAGACATTTGCCAACCCATTGCTTTCTTCCTCTTTCTGAGGACACCCAATGCTGCCTTTTCCTGTGCCTCCGTCAAGTCTGCAGAGATGATAACTGGTAGCGTCTCCCCCTCCCCCAAAAAGATATATTTTAGATGGGGAGGCAATTCTTTCAGCTCCAGCTTCGGTGCCTCCTCCACGGATGGTTTCGGCAAAGGCTCTAGAGATCTCATCAATGACTGAAATTCCTGTCTCCTCGGATGATTAAGTGCCCCATTCAACAATTGGACCATTCCACACGCCTCTCTATCCCCAAAATGATCAGAATGCATTAACGCTCTTTCCAATGGGTCTTGAGATTCAACAACCTGCCTAATTTCTCCATGTTCAACCACACTAATTTCGGAAAGCTCCTCATTTATAGCTGGCAGCTTCATGGCTTTTAGCACATCAAATACCTATACCTTGTCATGTGCTCGCATTGTAAGTTGACCCGCAGCCACGTCAATTAATGCTTTTCCAGTTGCCAAAAAGGGTCATCCCAAAATAAATGGGACTTCAGCGTCTGGTTCAAAATCCAGAACAATAAAATCAACCGGAAAAATGAGGGATTCCACTTGCACAAGCACATCCTCAACAATGCCATCCGGCCTAGCTAAGGATTTGTCTGCTAACTGCAAGATTACGGTTGTAGGTCTAGGACTCCCTAGACCTAACTTTCTGAATACCGAAGATGGCATCAGATTTATGCTCGCCCCCAAGTCGCACAATCCACGAGCTCAGATACTCTGCCCAATTGTAAGCTGGATAGTAAAACTTCCAGGGTCTTTTAGCTTCGTAGGCAGTCTATTTTGGATCCGGAAAGTGCATTCCTCCGTCAAAGCTACCGTCGCATACTCAGTCAGACGACTTTTGTTGGCCATGATGTCTTTAATATATTTGGCATATTTTGGCACTCCCTGCAAGACATCAACAAGAGGTAAATTAACATGTACCTGTTTAAGCACCTCCATAAATTTCTTGAAACACGCCTCCTCCTTGTGTTTCTTGAGTCGTTGAGGGAACGGGGGTGGAGGCCTTTCTGATTCAGCTTCTTTGGTTTTCCCCTTATCCGCAAGTTGCTCTCCCTCAACATCTGCTGCTCCTGACTTTTGAGGCGGTCTTTTCGGTTCCATCTCCTTCAACTGCAAACCACTCCTCGTGGTCACTGCATTTACCTGCTTAAGATTAGGATCCGTGTCGCTAGGCAGTCCTCCTCTGGGCCTTGTGTTTTGGGCACTAGCAAATTGCCCAAATTGATACTCATGAGCCTTGGTCGCTAATTGATTATTCTTCACTTCGGCTGCCAATTTAACATAGTCAGCCTGCAATTGCGCCTGATTAGCGATCATAGTCTTGAACGTTTCTTCAATGGTAGGTGATGGTGGTGGAGGAGGGGAATTGTGATTTCTGAATTAAGATTGGTAGTTCTGTTGCCCTCCTTGATTCCTGTGCATACCCTGACCCGAACTTTGGCCTTGTTGGTTGTTGCTACCCCACGAAAAATTTGGATGGTTCCTCCAATTTGAGTTGTAGCCACTACCAAACTGCTGCTGATTTCTCTGTGCATTGCCCACAAAGTTAACCGAATCTGGGTTTGCTCCACAACACTCAGTTGAATGCTCACTGCTGCCACACACTTCACACCACATTTGCTGGACCGCATTGACTGAAGCTGAAGGCTGGTTCAAGTTCATGTTGCTGAAGTGGTTGTTCAACTGATTCTGCAAGGCAGCTATCTGTGCAGCGATAGCTGTAAATCCATCCACTTCAAGCACTCCTGCTGCTTTCCTTGCTCCACCTCGAGATGAATCTGCATTCCATTCTGGATTGCCCTGTGAAATTCGGTTGAGCAAAGTGTACAGCTCCTCATAAGTCTTTTCCAGCGCTTGCCCTCCAGCTGCTGAGTCTAACAAAATTTTAGTATGGGGTTCCAAACCCTCAATAAATGTGTGTACCAACACCTCATTGGACTGATGATGATGAGGACAGTCCCGCAACATGGATTTAAATCTTTCCCAGGCTTGATATAAATTTTCTCCCTCCCTCTGTTTGAAACTTAGAATTTGACTTCTAAGTCTGGCTGTTTTACCAGAGGGAAAAAATCTTATCAAAAACTTCCGTGCAAGATCATCCCACGTTGATATAGAATTTGGTGGTTCAGCTTTTAACCACCTCTTGGCTTCACCAAGTAAGGAAAACGGAAATAGGGTGAGCCGAACATAATCAGGTGACACTCCAGCGGGTATATAAGTGTCACTTATCTCCAAAAAATTCTGGAGATGTTGTTGTGGGTCTTCATGAGGGAGACCGGTAAATTGCCCGCTTGTGTGCAATAGTTGCACCATATTCTGCTTTAATTCAAATCTCCCTCCAGGCTCTGGTTTGCGGATACTTGAATGTACATTGTTGGCATGTGGGATTGCCACCTCGCGAACCGGCCTCGCTGCTGCTTCGTCGGGCACTAACACTGCCCTCACAACCGGTGGATTTTGTTGCTCCATTATAGTCTGTCTGAGCAACTGCAGCTTCTTTTGTAGAGCTTCTCTGCGTTTACTATGAAATTCACGTTCAGGCTCTGTATAAGATTCCACCAGCTCCTTGTCCTTTGCCAGTGTTCATAGAAATCAAGTCTGCAAAATACAGGCTAAAACCAAGTTGTCAACACTTAAGAAAATAAAACAAAAATACAGTAAATTTACACTTAACACAATTTCACCAATTGCCTAGTCTCCCCAGCAACGGCGCCAAAAACTTGTTCGGGTGTTTGCTATAGGGGTTAAAAATCGACACGCAAGTGCACGTGGTCAAACAAGTAATAAAGTGGCTAAGTAAGCCAAGTATCGAACCAAGGAGACTCTGGATAAGTAAAATTGCTCAAGTATACTATATTCTATCTTACTTCTAAATATGCTGACAACAACGTAACCAAAAGTTAAATAATTTTTGTTTATAAATTATATACTAAAACTATTAACAAATATTTACTATGAATTGAAACTATGGATATGAGCATGCCAAGGTTAAGAACAAGTAATGAACTTGATTATAATCATAATTCGGTTATTCTTCTCTTCTAGTTGCTAGCCAAGAACATTAGCCAAGAGATTAAAACTCTCGTATTTAATCTCACTTAAGAATCATAAACCATCCGTCTAGATTTCTGTGATCAAATGCAATCTATGACCTAGCAATACAATTCCGGTTCCTAAATTGACTAATACGGCTTTCAAGTATATTTCTATCAGGAAAGCACATCAAAACTCAATTTTCCCAAATCAAGTTAAGAACAATACCCTATTAATTCACAACTTTCCAATTTCGTGCTCTCTCGAGTGAAATCGGACTTTTTAGATGTACATTAATGTCGGCCACACACCAATGCAGTAGAAACAAGAATTAATAGAACAACATAGAAGAAGAAGATGAAAAACCATACAATTCAATAATCAAAATTCATCACCATTGTTCATAACCTCAGCAAGGAAGAGAATTAGCCACTCATTTGTGGATTAATCATCCTAAAAAAAGTGTTAATCATACATACAATTGATTGAAAGAAGAAAGAAAGAGAGAAAATCCCTTAGCTTTTTCGTCCCTCAACTGCCTGTAACCCACGTCCTTGCTCCACCAAGTCTGAATTTTTTAAAAATAAGCCTAAGTGTTCTATTTATACTATTGGGAATTTTTCCCGGAATAACAAGCAACGTGTCACGGAGGCCAACGCGGAGCACTTCCTCCGTGACACGGCGTGGACGTGGACCCTCACTGGAAATCCAGGGTCCGGGAATATAGCCTCAACGTGGCACGGCATGCAACGCGGAGGCTTGCCTCCGTGCCACGGAGCTGTTGCTAGGCTTCACTGGAAATTGCCAAATTAATTCATCCTCCATGCAGTGTGCCTCCGCGATGGTAGCGTGGCACGGCTCCATCACGGAGCCCCTTTACATTGTGCATTCCAATGTCTTTTCCGTGATCGCATCCAAGTCCAACTCCGATATTGTTCCAACATGCATTTTTCTCTCCTCTAAATCATATTTTACCTACAAAACAATGCTAATCATGTTGGTTAGTATAAATTCACATTTTATTACCAATTACATGAAAATGTATACACATTGCACAATAAACAAGGCGAAAATGATACGTTTGAGTATCACTTGGGCATATAAATCTGCCCAAGATCAATGGTAGTGATTGTGATTAGCTATATGAAGTCTGAGTAGTACGCACAAGTTATACCGTCGAATTTTTCTTTTTGAACGCACTAAGCATGATTATATAGCTGGTTGTTTGATGTAAATAAAGTTATTCTTGCCGTATTGTTGTAACTGTAGCTAAGGACTAAGTGTGGGGTAACTTAGCGTAACCCGACCTTAGCCGAAGTTAATATTTATTTAGCTTAACATTGAGCTTGTTTACTTGGGTTGACAGGTAAAATGGCAAGCCAGCAAGATAAAGGGAAAGGTGCATCAACTTCAGGCACCGGCAGGAAGAGACTCAGACTGGGCACAGCAGTCCCAGCAGCACCAGCAGTTCCACGCGGCCAGCACCACCAATATGGAACAAGATGGGTGACTGACGAGGGGAAAAAGTGGTACGCCAAGCATAAAGAGAACAAATATTTCCCCGAGGAGTATATAGCACAGGAGCCATTGGCACAGGAGTTCCCCAGAATAGTTCAACGGATCGAGGCAGCGGGGCTAAAGTTCATATTCGAGGAGCCCAAAGAATGCAACCTGCATTTGGTTCGGGAGTTCTATGCCAACTGGAACCCGTCAATCCGAAGCCACACCATCAAAATCAGAGGGCAGATAGTCACTCTGGAGCCCCACCATCTCAATGCTATCATAGGAGCGCGGGACACAGACGCCCACGTCCTCAGACACCTAAACATTACCCCACCGTATGCTGACATCAAACGCACACTGTGTGGGGCCCGATCTACAGCTAGATGGAGCAGGCACAAGGAAAGGGGCTACCATCAGACTTTGCCATATTCTCAGATGAATAGGGAAGCCCGTATTTGGCTGAAGATAGTCTGCTCTTGCCTCATCCCGGGGGTACATATGACTGATGTAACCCGGGATCGTGTTTGCCTGGTGTACGCCCTGATGAAAGGGCAGGAGATATATGTTGGGGCGGTTATCATATCCGCCATGAAGAGAGCCCGATTGCACCAGGGGCACAGGTATGGTTTCGGTGGACTACTCACCACCTTTCTCCGGGGCCTCGATGTTGAGGAGGAGGCCCTCGATTATATCCCGCAGTTGGAGTGGCGGGCCTTGGATGTGACTAAAACTAAGGCTCCCGACACCACCCACGGGCCAGTGCTGACACTGGGCGAGCGACACGCTCGTGATGACCAGTACATGGCACGGATGTATGGGATGCAGATGCTCCAGCTCAGGATAGGTGGGAGGCCAGCCACGGAGGAGGAGCTATGGCAGCTCGAGCTAGATTACCCGTTTGGCGAACACGCCAGGGCTCTATGCCGAGTAAGGCCGACCTTTGTAGAGCCCACTGATGATGACGTCCCCACGGACGAGGAGACACGTCCGGAGGACTCCGATGTGGAGTCTGATGACGACGACGGAGGCGACTCGGACATGGGAGACGAGGCAGCAGCACCTGATGAAGAAGTGGAATACTTTGACTGATCAGGGAGTTCCACCACCTGATTTTGTGCTATTTAATTTTTGTGAACACTGGGGACAGTGTTCGGATTAAGTGTGGGGTGGGAGTAGTTAGGTGCTGGGCTGGGCTGGCTTGTTTGTATGTTCTCCTCTGTTATTTTGTATGTTGTGTTTCCCTGTGTTTGTGAATTTTCAAATTGTTCTGTATTTGTAAATATGTGTGGAATTGATGTCTGTTGTTGAATGTTGCCAGCTGATTCTATAAATATTTTTGTAAATATTTTTGCTTATCGAAATGATCGATATTTTTAAAATTTTTGAAAATATTTTGTACATATTTAAAATAATTTATAAATAATTTTTCTATCGAAATGATCGATATTGTGCAAATTTTTCAACTTTTTTAATTTTGGTTTTCTCGGCGTTTGTTTTCGGTTCTTTTACCGAGAAGGGTCCCATTGAACCGACGTCATAGTTAGTAACTGTTCCCTATGATGGATGGATGATGACCGTCTTAAGGGAAATGTAGTCGTTAGGAGTAGATATTTTTTTCAATATATTTTCAGTTTTTTTCCTTGGTGGATTGCATCCCGGAACCTGTAGTTACTATATGGTTGCGAAATTTTGATTGCGTGTTGTGCATGATATTCAAAATGCAAAGGTGATTCATATGAAAGCATGCAATTTTGTAAATATGCTGAGATACCTAGGCTGTAGAGTTCGATTCAGTGTGATGGAGGCTTAATGTTTGAATTCATGTAATTAGCTGATTGAAGAGTCTGTGAATACATCTTGAATCGAGCATGTGCATAAAGTGTGAAGTGAGGTGTTGATATTCCATGCTATTGTGAAGTGTCTAGAACTTGCCTGGTGTGTGTACAAAACGAAATGAAGGAGGTGTATTGTAGGAAAGGATGTAGGCATTTCTTTGTTTTAACCGAGAGTTTCCATTTTTTTCTTGTCATACTCCCCCTTTCTGTGATTGTATACCCTAGTCAGCCCTTTGAGCCTTTAGCCGATTATTTCTTTCTTTTGTCCAACAAGTGTAAACCGAGCTTAATTCTTTCTTTTCATTAGCCGTAAAGTCTATACAAAACTCTTAAGCGCTTAAGAAGAGAAAATAATGTTCCCAAAGTGTCAAAGAGTGAGAATGGTGAAAAGAAGAAAAGCAGAGTGATGAAAGGAAACAAAAGGGTGAAGGTGCACTTACTATAAATAAACGATAATGAAGGTGCATGAATAACCTTTGTTATTGTGTCAAGTGTGCTTAATGAAATGGGCCATACTAAAGTAAACCATCAAGAATGGGATGATGAAAAAAGAAAAAAGAGAAACAATGTCCATGAGTTGATGGGAATGTGTTGCAAAGGCGCTTAAAGATGCTAGTGGCTATTATTGGCTAATTCAATATATACTAGTTCCATAGCTTCCATTACAACCCATTAAAGTGCTACGTGATCTTACATTGCATTTCTTTATATTAGTGGAGTAATACACTAAGGGCAAGCTTATGGGTCATGACATGATGCATGTGAATTCTTTTGGGAGAGAGAGTGAAATTGTTTTTACATGCCCCTACTTGAATGTTTGTGTGTCACATGAACATAAAGGGGAAGATTCTCTTGAGTTGTGAGGGCACATGCTTGAGGAAAGACTGATTTTTGTGTCGGATATCTTGATTAGCTGATTTGCATGAGTTTGCCAATATCGAGAGTCGATTCTTAAAGTCTAGGAAGTCTTAATGTATTGAAGGTCATTGCATTGTTAAGACCATGCATGTTTTCTTGATGATTTGCAATATTGAATGATCGGTATGACCGTAGCTTAAATTGTCGTACCATAGTAGCAAGGTTGGGATGTAAATTGCATGAATTGTATGTTTGTTGTTCGAGGACGAACAAGGATTTAAGTGTGGGGTAAGTGATCTTGGGCAGATTTATATGCCCAAGTGATACTCAAAAGTATCATTTGCGCCTTGTTTATCTAGCAATGTGTATACATTTTCATGTAATTGGTAATAAAATGTGAATTTATACTAACCAACATGATTAGCATTGTTTTGTAGGTAAAATGTGATTTCGAGAAGCTAAAATGCATGTTGGATGATATCGGAGTTGGACTTGGATGCGAGCAAGGAAAAAGGAATAGGACTGCACGAATTAAAGGAATAGGGTTTTTTCTCTCTTTCTTTCTTCTTTAACTCAATTGTTTGTATGATTAACACTCGTTTTATGATGATTAATCCACAAATGAGTGGCTAATTCCCTTCCTTGCTGAGGTTATGAACACTTGTGATGAATTTTGATTATTGATTATATGGTTTTTCATCTTTTTCTTCCATGTTGTTCTATTAATTGTTGTTCTTACTGCATTGGTGTGTGGCCTACATTAATGTACATCTAAAAAGTCTGATTTCACTCGAGAGAGCACGAAATTGGAAAGTTGTGAATTAATAGGATATTGTTCTTTACTTGATTTGGGAAAATTGAGTTTTGATGTGCATTCAGGATAGAAATATACCTGAAAGTCGTATTAGTCAATTTAGGAACCGGAATCATATGGCTAGAACATGAATTGCATTTGATCACAGAAATGTAGACGGATGGTTCATGATTCTTAAGTGAGATTAAATACGAGAGTTTTAATCTCTTGGCAATTGTTCTTGGCTAGCAACTAGAAGAAAAGATTAACCAATTTATGATGATAATCAGTTTCATTACATGTTCTTTAACCTCGGCATGCTCTTATTCATAGTCCAAATTCAAAGTAGATAATTGTTCGTAGTTTTAGTATAAAATTTATAAAACAAATTATTCAATTTTTGGTTATTTAGTTGTCAGCATATTTTGAAGTAAAAATATAGTATACTTGAGCAAATTGCACTTATCCCAAGTCTCTATGGGATCGATACTTGGCTTACTAAAGCCACTTACTACTTGTTCGACCACGTGCACTTGCGTGTCGGTTTTATAACCCCAAAACCACCCGAACAATAGGCTCCCTTATATTGATATGTTTCTGGTTAGCTGTCATTACAGGTACTGGTGGCTATAGGCCCAGTTGGCCGGAGGCTGTGTTTACAGCTGTTATATAGCCCTTTGTTTCCAGAAATTTGAGTTAGAGTCAGCCAGGTACCAGATGTGCTCAGGCTTAGTAGTCTAGCAGTTCAGGTCCTAGTAGGGCACCAGGTGCCAGTCATACCCCCCAAGGCGGGGCATGACAAACTTGGTATAAGAGCAGGTCGTGTCCCAGGGAGTCTGCAAGCCATGCTAAGTGGAGTCTTGTCTATGGATGTGTTATGCACCACATACCATAGGCAGGAGGCAGCGAGGCATGATAGGATGGTTACTCTTCTTTCATACTCAGTCGTGCCATAGCACAGTACAGTATAGGGTCGAGTTCCTAAAACTTATCATATCCTTTGTCTACAGATAAGAATGGCAGATCAGCGACACCCTGCCACAGGAAGAAGACTAGACACAGAAGCAGGAGAAGGCACCAGCAGGATGCCTCAGCTTCAGTCAGACCCATCCCGATCTGAGGGCGATATAGAGGCTTCATCACAGCCCTCTCAGCAGTCGCCCTCACATCAGGAGCCGTTGGGCACTACACCGCCCCCGATAGCTCCTGTGCCTTCGCCATTAGATCAGGAGGTTCGTAGCGCTATAGTTATGTTGGCGCAGATGATGGCCACACAGCGCCAGTCGGTACCACCTATAGCAGCGGAGCCTTTAGGTGGGTCAGGTAGTTCCAGGGTCAGGGAATTTTTGACACTAGGTCCTCCACAGCTCACTGGGTAAGATCAGGCAGAGGACCCTCAGGACTTTCTAGATCAGATGCAGAGAATTTTCCGGGTTATACATGTGACCCCTTCAGAGTCTGTTGAGTTGGCAGTGTTCCGGTTGCGGGACATAGCGATACTATGGTAGGAGAGTTGGGAAAGGTCCCGAGGGAGAGGTGTTGCCCCTCCGACCTGGACCAGCTTCTCGGAGGCCTTCCTGGACCGTTACTTGCCACGAGAGATCCGGCAGGCCCGGATGGATCAATTTTTGCATCTGGAGCAGGGGGCTAGGAGCGTACGCGAGTATGCTTTACAGTTTGACTCCTTAGCCCGTTATGCTCTAGCTTTTGTTGATACTATGCTATCTAGAGTTCACAGATTTATTATGGGTCTAAACCCGGAATATACTTAGGCTTGTATGACGGCTATGTTACGAGAGGATATGGATATCGCCCGAGTACAGGCTTTTGCTCAGACCATAGAGGGTCTTAGATAGCGGCAGTAGAGTAGTAGACAGACCAGTCAGGAACAACGCCGCAGAGACAGACCAGATGACATACAAAGGGAAGTTCAGAGAGGACCCAGGCCTCGACTATCAGATAGACCCTCTAGACCCCCACCTCCACCACAACAGCAGCAGTGAGGTAGATATGTTCGTAGAGGGCAGTCAGAGCCCAGTGGTAGTTCCAGAACAGTAGAATCCCTGCAGCAGAGAAGGGGAGAGCAGAGCAGATTTGCACCCTCACCCTATCCCTATTGTAAACGACCACACTCCGGAGCTTGTAGATATGGCTCCACTGGGTGTTATATTTGCGGACAGGAGGGGAATCGGATGAGAGATTGTCCGACCAGAGGTCAGGGGAGTAGAGACAGCCAAGACAGGGGATCCGCAGGGCCACGAGCCCCAGCAGCCTCAGTGAGGCGTGGGCCTTCAAGTTTAGTAGGCAGAGGCCGAGGAAGACCAGGAGCTTCCAGTTCAGGTACGGGCTCAATACTTATGCATTACCAGGGAGACACGACTTAGAGGCGTTGCCAGATGTAGTGACAGGTACGATGACTATCTGTGCATGCCCTGCTTACGTATTGATTGATCCAGGATCCACTCTGTCGTATATTACCCCATTTGTGGCACGAAAGTTCAATATTGCACCAGAATTATTGTAGCAGCCCTTTTCAGTATCCATGCCCGTCGGTGACTCTATTATAGCTAGCAGAATTTACCGAGGGTGTACAGTGGAGGTTGCTGACCGCCAGACTATAGTAGATCTGGTGGAGCTAGAAATGATAGACTTCGATGCCATAATGGGTATGGATTGGCTAGTGCCGTGCTACGCCAATGTAGAATGTTGGACCAAGACAGTCCGATTCCACTTTCCAGGAGAGGCAGTGCAAGAGTGGAAAGGCAGCACAACTACTCCAAAAGGTAGGTTTATTTCCTACCTTCAGGCGAGGAAATTGATAACTAAGTGATGTATTTACCACCTAGTCAGAGTTCAGGATGTCCGAGCAGAATCTCTGGCACTCCAGTCTGTTTCGGTGGTGAACGAGTTCCCTGATGTGTTTCCAGATGAGTTACCTGGTATTCCCCCAAAGAGGGAAATATATTTTGCTATTGACTTGTTACCAGGAACTCAACTGATATCAATTCCTCCCTATCGTATGGCTCCTGCAGAACTCAAAGAATTAAAGGAGCAGCTAAAAGACTTGTTGGATAAAGGTTTCATCAGGCTGAGTACTTAACCATGGGGTGCGCCAGTGTTATTTGTGAAAAAGAAAGATGGCTCACTCCATATGTGTATAGATTATCGGCAGTTGAATAAAGTTACAGTAAAGAATAAGTATCCGCTTCCCAGAATAGATGATTTGTTTGATCAGCTACAAGGGGCCAGATACTTTTCCAAGATTGACTTGCGGTCCGGATATCACCATGTTCGAGTTCGTGAAAGAGATATTCCCAAAATGGCATTCAGGACCCGATATGGACACTTTGAATTCCTAGTTATGTCCTTCGGGTTGACGAATGCCCTAGCAGTATTCATGGACCTGATGAATAGTATTTTTAGACCATACCTGGACCTATTCGTGATAGTATTTATTGATGATATTCTGGTGTATTCTCACTCTGAAGCAGATCACCGAACTCATTTACGGACAATACACCAGATCCTCAAGGACCGCCAATTATATGCTAAGTTTTCCAAGTGTGAATTCTGGCTTAATTCAGTAGCCTTCCTAGGGCATATTGTGTCGGATGCTGGTATACAGGTTGACAAGCAGAAAATAGAAGCAGTCAAATCATGGCCTAGGCCTACCACTACGACTGAGGTCCGTAGTTTTCTAGGATTAGCAGGTTATTACAGGAGGTTTGTTGAGGGATTCTCTACTGTAGCGGCACCTCTGATTAAACTGACGCAGAAAGCAGCGAAGTTTCAGTGGACAGAGGCATGTGAGCAGAGCTTCCAGGAGTTAAAAGATAGATTAACCTCCGCCCCAGTGCTAGCATTGCCGGAAGGTACAGAGGGTTATTCAGTGTATTGTGACGCATCAGGTGTTGGGTTAGGTTGTGTGTTGATGCAGCATGGTAAAGTGATTGCATATGCTTCCAGGCAGGTGAGGAAACAAGAAAAGAATTACCCTACCCACGACCTGGAGTTAGCCGTAGTGATCCACGCCTTGAAAATATGGAGATTTTACCTGTATGGCGTCCATGTTGATATTTTTACAGATCACAAGAGCCTACAGTATATCTTCACTTAGAGGGAGTTGAATCTGCGGCAACGTCGCTGGTTGGAGTTGTTAAAGGATTATGACGTGAATATTCTGTACCACCCGGGAAAAACCAATGTTGTAGCAGATGCTCTCAGTCGTAAGTCCATGGGGAGTTTGGCGTATTTGTAGCCCGAGCAGCGGGAATTGGGTAGGGAGATACATCAGTTAGCTAGCCTAGCCATTCGTGTAGCAGAAACAGAGGACGGTAGAGCGGTAATTCAGAACACCGCCGTGTTGTCATTAGTGGTGGAAGTGAAAGAACAACAATATGAGGATCCTGACCTGATCCAGCTCAAAGACAGAATCCAGCAGGGTAAAGCGCCAGATTTTCAGCTAACTAAGGATGGGGTGCTACGCTGTAAGAACCGTCTGTGTGTTCCAGATGTTTCAAGCCTCCGCCAGCAGATTATGAACGAGGTACATTGCGCCCGCTATTCTCTTCACCCCGGTGCGACAAAAATGTACCATGATATCAAAGAAAACTACTGGTGGCCAGGTATGAAAAGAGAAATTGCCGAATTTGTAGCCCAGTGTCCTGACTGCCAACAGGTGAAAGCAGAACATCAGAAACCAGGCGGGTTGACTCAGGACATAGTTGTGCCTCTCTGGAAATGGGAAGTAGTAAATATGGATTTTGTGGTAGGATTACCCCGTACTAGGAACAAACATGATTCTATATGGGTGATAGTTGATAGACTGACAAAATCATCTCATTTCCTGCCAGTGAGAACCACTTTCTCGGCTGAAGATTATGCCGAGTTGTATATCCGAGAAATAGTCAGATTGCATGGAGTACCGATATCCATTATTTCAGACAGAGGAGCACAGTTTACGGCTAGATTTTGGCAGTCATTTCAGAGAGGTCTGGGAACGCAGATTAATTTGAGCACAGCATTCCACCCTCAGACAGATGGACAGGCTGAACGCACAATTCAGACGCTCGAAGATATGTTATGAGCGTGTGTGTTAGATTTCGGTGGCACCTGGGATGAGCATTTGCCCCTAATCGAGTATGCTTATAATAATAGCTATCACTCGGCTATTCAGATGGCGCCCTTTGAGGCATTATACGGGCGGAAGTGTGGATCGCCGGTTGGCTGGTTTGAAATAGGAGAATCAGCATTGGTTAGGCCAGATATTGTTCAGCAGTCAGAGGAAAAGGTAAAGCTTATCCGAGAATGCTTACTGACTGCATAGAGCCGCCAGAAATCATATGCAAATGTGCGGCACAGAGACTTGGAGTTTGATGTGAATGACTGGGTATTTTTGAAAGTATCCCCAATGAAAGGGGTGATGAGATTCGGCAAGAAAGGTAAGCTCAGTCCGAGGTTTGTTGGGCCTTATCAGATTCGTCGAAGGATAGGCGGAGTAGCATACGAGTTGAACTTGCCTCCAGAATTGGAATCCGTTCATCCGGTCTGTCATGTGTCTATGCTGAGGAGATGCATAGGAGACCCATCCAGAACAGTCCTAGTCCAGGATATCCAGGTTACGGAGGAGCTGGCCTATGAAGAGGTTCCAGTAGCCATCTTAGACAGACAGACTCGTAGATTGAGAACTAAAGATATTGCATTTGTCAAGGTATTGTGGCATAATAGGAACCGAGAGGAGATGACGTGGGAGGCTGAGGAAGATATGAAAGCTAGATATCCTCACTTATTCCAGGCCTAGTCAGGCGACAGGTATGTCCGTATTATTACTTATGCAGTACCTTATGGTTATATATGTATAAATGAGAAAGATTGATGTTTAGCTATCAAGTGAATCTTAAGTATTTTGTGCAGTACTTGTATTGGACTTTTCTGCATTTTAGGTTTTCGGGATAGTCCATATTACAGGGGAAACTCTGCTGAAACTTCCTTAGGAGCAAGTTGAGTTAATTGAATAGTCCTCTAAATAGCACTTTCATTCGAGGACGAATGTTCCTAAGGGGGGGAGAATGTTATACCCCGTAAGATTTCTGACACCTAGATGACCTATTTGCACGTTGGTTAAGCATATTTGAAAGCCATACGTGCTAGAGAAAGCCACGGGAAAGGATCAGACGGGTAACCTGTCGAACCATCGCGGAAGGAGCCGAGGCAGAGCCCTTCCGTGATGGCAACATGTCACGGAGGTGGAGCCTCCGCGTTGGCTCCGCGACACGTTGGGCCTGTCCAGGCCCAAGTATATAAAGCCCCACTTCGGTTTTAAATGAAATAATTCTTATATTTTCCAGTGAAAACAGAGAGAAAAACCAGAGAGGAGAAAGGGATGAAGGTTCCTTGATAATTTCCTTCCGATTACGCTGCCAAACGTTGTCCAAACTTAAATTAACTACAGATACCGAAGTATTTAGCAGTAGGGAGCATTCCTACGGATTTAGTTTCGTGAAATTTGGCCGACAAATCATCGTGCTACTGGGATAAGGTAAGTGGAATTGCTCCAAACTAGTGTCTATGTGTTCCTAGCTGTGAAGTGAATACTTCTCCTTTCTGGACTTCTGAAAAATAGCAGGTTTTCGACCGTCTTTCGATAAGCCTAAGTTTAGGCTATATTATATCGAAAGTGATGCCGTCCTTCAGAATAGTGTTGTATTTAGTACTAATTGACGTGTTTATGAATGCAGTTGGGGAGATTTAGCTGGAATACTGATCGAGCCTCATCCGACAGTCGGATAACTTGAAGTTAAGGTATGTGAAGTTGTTCTTCGACAAGTTAGTAATCCTTAGCTTGGTAAATCATGTAAACTCCGTATTTGAAACTCTCAGAGTTGAATGTTGAGAATTAACGAGTCTAATAGATTCTGAGTTGTGTTGTCGTATCGTATTCAGTACGAAAGTTAGTAAAGCATGCGCCAAAGGGCGAGTTAGCATTCCAGATCGAGTATAGCTTATTGTATGATTAGCAAGCATGTTGTAAAATTAAAAGATATAGATTTTCAGAATAAAGGCTAATAAAGTAAAATCAGATAGACATACAGTTTTATGGCTACAGATTAGTCATCCAGACAGATAGTATCCCATCTATAGATTAGCCAAGCAGTTAAATAAAGATTTTAGAATCAGTATAATCAGTAAAGAATCAGTTTAGTATAGAAACAGATCAGAATAAGAAATCAGATTTCAGATAGTCTTTTTCAGTTATACATGCTTGCTATTTATATGTGCTATTTGTTTGTTGAGACTTGATGTGGCGTGAGGGCACCTTATTGAGCATCCTCGCCGCCCCTGGGTTGGTAATCGTGTCTCCCACTGAGCGGGTGGGTTTTACGTCACTACGAGGGGTGGCATGTTGTCCCCAGCTTGGATGAAGATGGGATGAAGCTTTCCCCATAGCAATCTGATCAGCATTACAGGTGCAGCTCCAGTTTCAGATAGCCTTGTTGAGTTTTGTGTCCAGGGAACCAAACCCTATCTGTTACTGTCTGTACATTCATTTATTATAGGTGTAGCTCCGGTTTCAGGTAGCCCCATTGAGTTGTGTCCGGGGATCCAGACCCTATCTGTTACTGTCTACACAGGACTCCTCCGGACCCAGACACGGTTGCTTATATCGGAGGCTATGGCCCGAGCCGGAGACCCAGGGGGCCGGTAGAGGAGCTCTGAAGTGAGCAGATGAGTGGAGTGACTTATTTTTGGCTGGTTTTGACCCGGGTAGGGGTATATAGATTGTTTGCTTGCTTGGCGCCATCCGACTTATGGGGGTTGGTATTGGATCTTGTT
The DNA here is from genome assembly GCA_035772735.1 of Datura wrightii. Lineage (NCBI taxonomy): Eukaryota > Viridiplantae > Streptophyta > Magnoliopsida > Solanales > Solanaceae > Datura > Datura wrightii. Next base: position 83,384,130 of record JASDFA010000001.1, read on the forward strand.
TGCTAAATGTATATGTATTTATGTGCTTTATATATATTAGTTAATAGACAGCAGGCCGCCGTGACTACAGACACGCTCCTGCCTATCAGTGCAGAAAGGTTTGATCTAGTTCCTATCAGCTCTTCAGATTCAGTTATCTTTTGCTCAAAGACTTGTTAGTTATGTTATCTGTATTCAGTTGTATTATTTCAGTTGCTTTGCATACTCGGTACCAGTGGTACTGACGCCCGATGGGGCACTGCATTACTTGCCTGCAGGTACTCATAGACGAGGAGGCAATCCCTCGTGATCCTAGCCAGCGCAGAGTCATCAGCTCCTGTCATTCGGAGCTTGATATTTCAGAGGTTTATATCATTTCTTTTGTTGTACAGTACGGGTAGGTCGGGGCCCTGTCCCGACCATCTTATCAGTATTCTTAGAGGCTTGCAGTCTGTATATTTCCCTGTGGTCAGTTGAGCCGATCGTGTGAGGCCGTGCAGTTTGTTACAGTTGTTTAGCATTTCAGTTTTATATTGGTCGTGTGAGGCCTTATCCAGTCAGTAGTGGTGACCTTGCTGGTCACGTAGTTATTCAGTATTCCATTGTTGAGTTACAGATAACTAGACAGCATGGTGGCCTTGTCGGCCCGCATAGGCTCCCTTATATTGATATGTTTCTGGTTAGCTGTCATTACAGGTATAGGTGGCTATAGGCCCAGTTGGCCGGAGGCTGTCTTTACAACCGTTATATAGCCCTTTGTTTCCAGAAATCTGAGTTAGAGTCAGTCAGGTACCAGATATGCTCAGGCTCGGTAGTCTAGCAGTTCAGGTCCTAGTAGGGCACCAGGTGCCAGTCATACCCTCCAAGGCGGGGCGTGACAATTCCAAACACATCATTGACCATTTCATGTACTCTCTCATGTTGAACACAACTTTGATCATGTGCAGACCTATTACATTCACCGATCAAATTATAAAATATACCATTCTCTCCATTAGTCTCACCATCATAAGTCCATACAAAATATCTAGACTTAAACCCATAACCGTAAATATGAACTACAACTTTATCAAGTTTAAAAAACATCATGCAATTGCATCTCTTACAAGAACACCTAATCAACCCATTAGTTTGAAAAGGGTATAGCGACATTGCATGGTTGATTAATCCTCTAACACCTTCAACAAATTCATCTTTCATGCCCCCATGATTTGCATTAGTTCTATCATACATCCATGGCCTATGATTCATCTAAAAAAGATATTTTAGATTACACATATAAATTAAAATTAATTAATTTGTATTGATAATTAAATTTATTATTTAATGGTCACTAATTATCTAATAAACATCCTCCAAAAGTAAGTCAAATTTTGATGAAATTATTGAATTAATATTTAATAATTAATTACTAAAATTATATGTGGTTAAGGAATTTGAGTATGTAATGATAATTTTTTGTAATTATTAAATTATTAATAGGAAATTTTAATAATTATTAACTTTGAATTATTATATTATTTTTGATGTACAATTGTTATTGTTAAATTTTATTATAAAATTTTAATAGTTATTGTTAGTAGTTATTTTTTTTAATAAATTTCTAACTTAATTTGTAACAAAGTTTCAAACACAATGAAATCTAACAATTTTTCAATGAAATCTAACAATTTAACAAAATTTTAACTAAACCTAATAATTCTAACACTGACATTAATAATGAAATCAAACAATTTAACAATGAAATTTAACAATCAAACAAAGTTTCAACTAAACCTAATTAACAATCCTAAAAATAACATTAACAATAAAATCTAACAAATCTAACTAATAATATTATCATGAATATAATAACTTAACAATTACAATAACAATAAAATATAATAATTTAACCTAAAATCTAACAATTTAACAATGAAATCAAATAATTTAGCAATGAAACCTAAGAATTCTAACGATAACATCAACAATATAATAATTTAACAATAATAGTAAAAATTAAATCTAATAATTTAACCTAAAATCTAACAATAAAAATTTAATTAAAAAATAACAAACCCTAACCTTGCTAATGTCAGTGGGTCAGGTACTAGGGCGGGGGAATGGGTTCGCTGGTGAGGTGGGTGCAACGGTAATGGTGCGATTATTAGAGAAAATGAGAAACAACTAAGAAATGAAAAAGAAAGGGATGTTGGGTGCGATTATATCGAATAAACCAACGGACAGTGTCGGTTACTCCATTGGTTCTTTAGTCATGATCGGGTCAACTCATTTGATTGAGAAATCAACTGACACATCAACACTGTTCGTCGGTATTTTTAATTAAATTAATAGTAATACTTTCAAAAATATTATATTTATATAAATAATTATTTTACAACAAAAATGATGTTGATCATCAGCCACTTAATATATTTTTTAATTTAAAAAAATATATAAATCAACCATAACCGTCGGTATCAATTTTGCAGAAAAATCTGCATAAAATACCGAGGGATAAACTGATAGATAGCGTGGGTTTATCAATAAAATAATTAGAAAATAATTAAAAATGACAAAGAAAGATGGAAAAAATTGGTATTTTCCCAATTTTTTGGGACCGATGCTGTCCGTTGATTCCTTTCCGTCGATTTTTGACCTGCTTTTTGTACTGTGTGACGCCCTATGTTGCTAGTAGTTTCGGAGTCAGTCCTAAAATCTTTTTAGAACCCTTATCAGTCTCTACTTCAGTCGGTGATTCAGTTATAGCCAGACAAGTATATAGAAATTGTCCTGTCACAATATTTCAGAAAGTCACCTTAACAAATTTAGTAGAGTTAGCCATGATCGATTTTGATGTTATCCTCGACATGGATTGGTTATATGCATGTTATGCCTTAGTAAATTTTAGAACCCATGTAGTAGAATGCAGATTTCTGGGTGACCCATTCTTAGAGTGGATGGGTAGTTTAGTTGTGCCTACAGTTCGTTTTATTTCCTACCTTAAGGCCAAAAATATGATTTCTAAGGGTTGCATGTACCATCCTGTTAGGGTTAAGGATGATACATATGAAACACCTACTATCCAGTCAGTTCCTATAGAATGTGAGTATTTAGAAGTGTTTCTAGATGATTTATTGGAAATTCCTCCCAAGCGGGAGATCGATTTTGGTATCGACCTTCTTCCTGATACGCAGCCTATATGTATTCCTCCTTACAGAATGGCTCCAATGAGTTAAAGGAGTTGAAGGATCAATTGAAATACCTCTTAGACAAGGTTTTCATCAGACCTAGCAAATCCCCATGGGATACGCCAGTTCTCTTTTTTTGCAAGAATGATTGTTCTCTTCATATGTGCATTGATTATCGGTAATTAAACAAAGTTACCATTAAGAACATGTTCCCGTCCCCAGGATTAATGATTTTTTTAATTAGCTTTAGGGTGCTAAGTGATTTTCTAAGATAGACCTTAGATCCGGATATCATCAGCTCAATGTTCAAGAAAGTGACATCTCGAAAACAGCCTTCAGAACTCGGTATGGCCATTAGAAATTTGTGGTTATGTATTTTGGACCAACGAATTCTTGTTATATCCCAGATGCCCAATGATCAGACTCGAGAGTTGAAATGTAAAATAAGTTAAAATTTTGCAGCGGACTCAGAACTAGTCATGAGGAGACTCGTGAGGACTACCCATGAGTTGTGAGGTGACTCATGGGGAAGGCCAAAGAATTTAGTGAGAAGGAAGGAAGAAATGAGACCCCACGGGCTATACCACGACATATGGTTAGGCCCCACGAGTCATTGGGTTAGCCGTGGGGGAGGGGAATTAGGAAAGGAAAGAACCAGGCCAGTAGACTTGACGGGAGGTCCCCACGAGTCGTGGTCGGTCCCCACAATACATGGGGTAAGTTTTTAGCAATCCTGGAGTGAAGTTTGGTGAGTCAAAGCACTGTACATAACGGATGACATCACGAGTCATGCACCCGAGCGATGAGTCGTCAGGTCCCTCGTTAGGACCACCTGGCAGTTATTTTTTACGAACTTAGTAAGGGCTTTTCCATAATTCCTAAGTTCCCAAGGCCTAAACTATGATGTTTTGAGTTATGAATAGTGACTTTTAGGGGGGCAAAGTTCATTTTAGACATTATTCATTCATGCATGCAAGGTAGACAAGTTTGAGAGGGTGATCAAGCCATTGTTCTTCAATTTCCTTCAATTTTTTATTGGGCATTCAAAGTAGTGTTAGAATCAGCTACCAACAGGTATGTAAGGTTATGAATGGGTGATTCCTTTCACACCCATGCCCAATCCCTCTCTAAAGTATGAATTCTATGTCTAATTTATGTGGTTTTAACCCAAGTGCATGAATCTTCTATTTCTATACATGGGTATGATTTGATTATGATTATACTACTAAATTATGAAGCTTGGAAAAATTTTATAATGTTTTCAATTTAAAATCATGATTCTAGTTTTATGAATTAAAAGCCCATGGATGAGATATTCATGAAAGATGAGATTTGTGAAGAATATATGATGATGATGAGATATTATGATGAAAAGTATGATTTGAAGCTATCCATGTTTACAATTATGATTTTGATAAGAATTGAGTATTTATATGTATGATAAAGCTTTGGGCAGTGCCCACATGTTAAGTATAAATGATGATTTTTTTTTTCGAAATTAAACTTACCATATTATTTGGGTGTAAAGACTCTCAATTACATTTTCAGCTTGTGGTATGTTTTAAGTTAAGGTTTTCCTATGTATAGCTTACCACATGGTTTTGGAGCAAAGGCTCCCAATTATGTTTTTTAGCTTGTGGTATGTCTTGAGCTAAAGCTTCTCATATGCATGAATTCATATTTGAGATGTATTTGACCACCGAGCTTTGTAAATATACGATGTTAAGCTTCATTATAGAATGATGTAGAACATATGCATGTTTTGGGAGTAATGTCTAGCACCGAGTAGCCTAAGGGTCTATCACCCTATGCCACAGAACTACAAAAGAAAATATGCTATTTTCATTCCTTGAAAGAGAGAGGATATGATATAAGGTAAGCCCCAATTCCACTGAAAGATTAAATTGTGCCAGTGTAGGTTTATACATTATGACTTTGGGACCTCCCTTGTGAGCTTCCCCTGCCCAGATGGGCCTTCAGTTTGATATGGATATCATGATATCATCCCTAGCCCTAGAAAGGATTGGGACGGCTCTACTCCACTTGAGTATGATAGTTGGGATCACATAAGCTCTATCGTGGTATGTCGGTTAAAAGAGGAGTCTTCCATTGTTCTTCATAATTTTAGATATGCATGTTTCATTACTCATGAGATTTGTGTAAATGCATGTTCTAAAGCAGGTTTGACTCAATATTTAGCTTTACTTATAAATGTCAGAAGTCAACTTTGAGTTAATCGATTCAGTTATAAATTTATGAAGTTACGTTATGTTATGTTATGAAGAGATCATGATTTCAGAAATAATGCATACAAGCCCTGCTCTCAGATTCTTATGTTACGTTATGTTATGCATTTTCTTTAAATGATTTTATTTACTTTAGCGATTTTACTTAACTTGCATACTTGGTACATTTCACATACTGATCGCATACTCTATGTTGTATCCTTTCACGATACAAGACCTAGCTCTCAAATCCAACCTCGCTCATAGTCAGCTTATCAGAGTTAGCACTCTTATTGTCCTCATTTCTCGAGGACTAGACTATTCAATTTCAGCTTTGTTGAGTTAGTTGGGGTCTTGTCCCATCAACTCGTCATGTTTAGAGGCTTTTCATATATATGTATGTATTTAGCTTCGGATTTCATATTTTGATGTTATTTTCAAGTTAGACTTCTACTATGATTATTTTATTGAGTATTAAGTTTCTTGATTGAGATTAGATGTATGCTTATTCCATGGGTCGACTTAGGGTCTCTTGGGGCTCCTTGTCCCGTGTTACGATCTAGGCCCCTGTTCGGGTCGTGACAAACTTGGTACCAAAGCCATAGGTTTGAAGTGTCGTAGGGTGTCTGAAGGCCACGTTAACTAGAGTCTTTTTCATGGGTGTGAAGCACGTCACATTTATGATGAAGAGGCTACAAGATGTTTAGGAAAATATTCCCTTTTTTCATGATCTATGTCATGCATTGAAAAGAGATCATCAACTCTAGCATCTTCGGTCACTGACAGCATCTCCCATCCGAGGTCAAGTGGTAGGCACTGACAACAGACTCACTAGAGATCATTATCTCTAGAATCTTTGGCATTGAGTGTGCCATCCAGGCCTAGACATGATTAGAGAGAGCGAGCATCAGGCTCGAGGGATCAAAGCAGCAGATCAGCAGATGTTAGCATCCCAGCTTATCGCAGATGATGTCAGGGACACAAAGGCCAGTGCTTGGCTGGTTCAGGTGCTTGTTTTGGGTGTGGGAAGGCTGGAGACATGCTTAGAGATTGCCTAGCAGTGAGATAGGATCAGGTTGGGGGCCGAGGCCCAGCTTCTAGTTCAGCAACCCCTCCCACACACTCAGCCCATCAGGGGGCATCTACTAGCCAATTGGCGATCAATTCTAGAAAAGATTCTATGCCTTAGCATCCCGTCAGGAGCAAGATGTCTCCTCGAATGTGGTCAATGTTATGTTATGAGTTTTTCATATTGATGTTTATGCTTTGTTAGATACAGGGGCTACCTTGTCTTTTGTGACACCATATGTGGCCAGTAGCTTCGGAGTCAGTCCCAAAGTCATGTCAGAACCCTTCTCAATTTCTACTCTGGTAGGTGACTCAATTATAGCTAGACGGGTGTATAGATGTTGCCTAGTCTCAGTTCTTTAGAAGGTCACCTCAGCAAATCTGATAGAGTTAGCCATGATTGATTTTGATGTTATTCTCGGCATGGATTGGCTATTTGCATGCTATGCTTCAATTAATTGTAGAACTCGGGCAGTAGAGTTCAGATTTATGGGTGAGCCAGTCTTAGAGTGGAAGGGTAGTTCAGTTGTGCCTGTAGGTCATTTCATTTCCTACCTTAAGGCTAGAAAGATGATTTCTAAGGGTTATGTGTACCATCTAGTTAGTGTTAAGGATGTTGAGTCTGAGACCCTAACCATCCAATCAGTTCCAATAGTTCGTGAGTATCTAGAGGTCTTTCCTCATGATTTGCCAGGTGTTCCTCTTGAGCAGGAGATTGACTTTGGTATTGACCTTTTTCCCCACATGCAACCTATATCTATTCCTCCTTACAAGATGGCTCCAACCGAGCTAAAAGAGTTGAAAGAGCAGTTGAAGGACTTGTTAGATAAGGGTTTCATTAGACCAAGCAAGTCTCCTTGGGGTGCACCAGTCTTATTTGTCTGAAAGAAGGATGGTTCCCTTGGTATGTGTATTGACTATCGACAATTGAATAAGGTCACTATCAAGTACAGGTATCCCTTTCCCAGGATTGATAATGTATTTGACCAGTTCCAGGGTGCCAAGTGTTTCTCAAAGATAGATCTTAGACCTGAGTATCATCATCTTAGAGTTTGGGAGAGTGACATCCCGAAGACAGCCTTTAGGACGTGGTATGGTCATTATAAGTTTATAGTTATGTCTTTTGGTCTATAGAATTCTCCTACAACTTTTATGGACTTGATAAATTTGGGACAAATTGATAACGGTTAGTTTGCAATCGCTCATTGATCTTGGGCAGATTTATATGCTCAAGTGATACTCAAACGTATCATTTTCGCCTTGTTTATCTAGCAATGTGTATACATTTTCATGTAATTGGTAATAAAATGTGAATTTATACTAACCAACATGATTAGCATTGTTTTGTAGGTAAAATATGATTTCGAGGAGCTAAAATGCATGTTGGAGCAATATCGGAGTTGGACTTGGATTCGAGCACGGAAAAGGCATTGGACTGCACAATATAAAGGGCCTTCGCAATGGAGCCGTGTCACGCTGCCATCGCGGAGGCATTCTGCCTGGAGGGTGAAAAATTAGTTAAATTCCAGTGGAGCCTCGCGACAGCTCCGTGGCACGGTGGCAAGCCTCCGCGTTGCATGTCGTGGCACGTTGATGCTTTATTCCCGGACCCCCAATTTCCAGAGAGGGTCCGCGTTCACGCCGTGTCACGGAGGCAGTGCTCCGCGATGCACTCCGTGACACGTTGCTTGTTATTCCGGGAAAAATTCCCACTAGTATAAATAGAACACTTAAATGTATTTTTCATAATTCAGACTTGGTGGAGCAAGGACGTGGGTTACAGGCAGTTGAGGGACGAAAAGTTCAGGGTTTTTTCTCTCCTTCTTTCTTCTTTCACTTAATTGTTTGTATGATTAACACTTGTTTTAGGATGATTAATCCACAAATGAGTGGCTAATTCCCTTCCTTGCTGAGGTTATGAGCATTTGTGATGAAGTTTGATTATTGAATTATATGGTTTTTTATCTTTTTCTTCCATGTTGTTCTTTTAGTTCTTGTTCTTACTGCATTGGTGTGTGGCCGGCATTAATGTATATCTAAAAAGTCCGATTTCACTCGAGAGAGCACGAAATTGGAAAGTTGTGAATTAATAGGGTATTGTTCTTAACTTGATTTGGGAAAATTGAGTTTTGATGTGCTTTCCTGATAGAAATATACTTGAAAGCCGTATTAGTCAATTTAGGAACCGGAATTGTATTGCTAGGTCATGAATTGCATTTGATCACAGAAATGTAGACGGATGGTTTATGATTCTTAAGTGAGTATAGTTTTAATCTCTTGGCTAATGTTCTTGGCTAGCAATTGGAAGAAAGGATTAACCAATGTATGATGATAATCAGTTCATTACATATTCTTAACCTTGGCAAGCTCATATCCATAGTTTAAATTCAAAGTAAATAATTGTCAGTAGTTTTAGTACATAATTTATAAAACAAACTTTTCAATTGTTGGTTACGTTATTGTCAGCATATTTAGAAGTGAGATAGAATATAGTATACTTAAGCAATTTTCACTTATCCAGAGTCTCCTTGGATCGATACTTGGCTTACTTAAGCCACTTACTACTTGTTTGACCACGTGCACTTGCGTGTCGGTTTTTAACCCCAACCAAAGCACCGAACAAGTTTTTGGCACCGTTGCCGGGGAGACTAGGCAATTGGTGAAATTGTATTAAGTGTAAATTTACTGTATTTTTATTTTATTTTCTTAAGTGTTGACAACTTGGTCTTAGCCTGTATTTTGCAGACTTGATTTCTGTTAACACTGGCAAGAGACAAAGAGCTGGTGGAATCTTATATAGAGCCTGAACATATATTTCATTGTAAACGGAGAGAAGCTCTACAGAGAAAGCTGCAGTTGCTCAGACAGACTATTATGGAGCAACAAAATCCACCGGTTGTGAGGGCAATGTTAGTGCCCGAAGAAGCAGCAGCAAGGCCGGTTCGTGAGGTGGCAATCCCACATGCCAACAATGTAACATCCAGTATCCGCAAACTAGAGCCTGGAGGGAGATTTGAACTCAAGCAAAATATGGTGCAACTGTTGCACACAAGCGGGCAATTTACCGGTCTCCCTCATGAAGACCCACAACAGCATCTCCAAAACTTTTTGGAGATAAGTGACACTTATATACCCGCTGGAGTGTCACCTGATTATGTTCGGCTTACATTATTTCCGTTCTCTTTACTTGGTAAAGCCAAGAGGTGGTTAAAAGTTGAGCCACCAAATTCTATTTCAACGTGGGATGATCTAGCCCGGAAGTTCTTGATAAGATTTTTTCCCTCTGGTAAAACAGCCAGACTTAGAAGTCAAATTCTAAGTTTCAAATAGAGGGAGGGAGAAAATTTGTATCAAGCCTGGGAAAGGTTTAAATCCATGTTGCGGGACTGTCCTCATCATCATCAGTCCAATGAGGTGTTGGTGCACACATTTATTGAGGGTTTGGAACCCCATACCAAAATTTTGCTAGATTCAGCAGCTGGAGGGCAAGCGCTGGAAAAGACTTATGAGGAGCTGTACACTTTGCTAAACCGGATTTCATAGGGCAATCCAGAATGGAATGCTGATTCATAAAGAAGTGGAGCAAGGAAAGCAGCAGGAGTGCTTGAAGTGGATGGATTTACCGCTATCGCTGCACAGATAGCTGCCTTGCAGAATCAGTTGAACAACCACTTCAGCAACATGAATTTGAACCAGCCTTCAGCTTCAGTCAATGCGGTCCAGCAAATGTGGTGTGAAGTGTGTGGAAGAAGTGAACACTCAGCTGAGTGCTGTGGAGCAAACCCAGATTCGGTTAACTTTGTGGGCAATGCACAAAGAAATCAGCAGCAGTATGGTAGTGGCTACAACTCAAATTGGAGGAACCATCCAAATTTTTCATGGGGTAGCAACAACCAACAAGGCCAAAGTTCGGGTCAGGGTATGCAAAGGAATCAAGGAGGGCAACAGAACTACCAATCTCAATTCAGAAATCACAATGCCCCTCCTCCACCACCATCACCTAGCATTGAGGAGATGTTCAAGACCATGATCGCTAACCAGGCGCAATTGTAGGCTGACTATGTTAAATTGGCAGCCGAAGTGAAAAATAATCAGTTAGCGACCAAGGCTCTTGAGTATCAATTTGGGCAATTTGCTAGTGCCCAAAATACAAGGCCCAGAGGAGGACTGCCTAGCGACACAGATCCGAATCCGAAGCAGGTAAATGCAGTGACCACAAGGAGTGGTTTGCAGCTGAAGGAGGTGGAACCAGAAAGATCACCTCAAAAGTCAGGAGCAGCAGAAGTTGAGGGGGAACAAAGTTCGGGAAGGGGGAAGACCAAAGAAGCTGAAACAGAAAGACCTCCACCCCCGTTCCCTCAATGACTCTAGAAACACAAGGAGGAGGCGTGTTTCGAGAAATTCATGGAGGTGCTTAAATAGGTACATGTTAACTTACCTCTTGTTGATGTCTTGCAGGGAGTGCCTAAATATGCTAAATACATTAAAGACATCATGGCCAACAAAAGTCGTTTGACCGAGTATGCCACAGTGGCTTTGACGGAGGAGTGCACTTCCCGGATCCAAAATAGACTGCCCACGAAGCTAAAAGACCCTGGAAGTTTTACTATCCAGCTTACTATTGGGCAGAGCATCCGAGCTCGTGGATTATGTGACTTGGGGGCGAGCATAAATCTGATGCCATCTTCGGTATTCAGAAAGTTGGGTCTAGGGAGTCCTAGACCTACAACCGTAACCTTGCAGTTGGCAGACCGATCCTTAGCTAGGCCGGATGGCATTGTTGAGGATGTGCTTGTGCAAGTAGGCTCCCTAATTTTCCCAGTAGATTTTATTGTTCTGGATTTTAAACCAGACGCGGAAGTCCCATTTATTTTGGGACGACCCTTCTTGGCAACCGGGAAAGCATTAATCGACGTAGCTGCGGGTCAACTTACAATGCGAGCACATGACAAGGTAGAGGTGTTCGATGTGTACAAAGCACCCAAGCTCCCGATGGTGAATGAAGAACTCTCGGTGATCAATGTAATTGATCATGGTAATGCTAAGCAGATGAATGATTCCCGAGAGTTGATGGGAAGACCACCGGATAAGGGTAAGCACTACTGGGTGGAGGACAATGATCGTGAGAAATCGTCCATCACCCTAGCGGACAATTGAGCATAAAGGACGTCGAGTCGCGACGGTAAACCAGGCGCTGCACGGGAGGCAACCCGTGAAAAATATTTTTTTTCTTTTCATTTTGTAAAGTGTAAATAGATTTTTCTTTTCCTTTTTTTTGATTTATTACAAAATTTTTTGTTTTAGTTAGTATTTTTTTATTTTAGTTAGGTGAAACCTATTAATCTAACCAATTTTGTTTAGTGAGATGATTTTCAGGTCGAACGGAGAAAAATATGCACGGAATTGTGAAGGAAAAGTGAGGTATGACAAAAATAAAAAAAATGTTGAAGACAGTGAGCTGGGGCGATAGCTCCGTGTCACGGAGGAGGACCTCCGTGTTACCCTCCGTGACATGTTGAGGTGTAATATGAAATTTTCAAAAATTCCAGTAAGCTATCGCGATGGCTCCGTGTCATGGAGGCAGTGCACCACGATGCACTCCGTGACACGTTGCCATATAAATTGTGACGGGTCACACCAGGTTGCCGGGTGACCCGCGTGTTTTCTACATTTTAAACCCCCGATTTCACCCCTTTTTCCCTCATTTTTAATTCCCTCCGCGACCAAATATCCTAAAATCCCTTCCCCATCAATGTGCCACGGTTTAAGGCAAGGAATTACCAAGTTTTCATCGGTTCTTCAACTACGAGGTATGTTTTCCGATTATCTCTCAAGTTTTTGTCAATTTTATTTGAATTTAAGCATGGGAGGTGAGATAAATCACCCTACGTCGAAATTTAGCATGCATTTGAGTTATTTATTGATTGAGAAAAGTTCGGAATGTTGTAATGATCGTTTGAACTTGTCGATTGCATGAATTATTCGAATTTGCTTGCGAAAATCAATTCTAGGGCTGGTTGTTGAATTTGAAATTGGTAATGTGTTGAATTTGTGAATTATATGCCGGGGTGTGCTTGTGAAATGAGATAAGTCGTGTAAGAGATTGTTTGAATATAACAGACGATGAATTCTCGGGTTTTTGGGAAAATGTTGAAAATTGTTCAAATTGGGTTGGTTGGATAGGTTCATGTATATATTTTTTGTTGTGTTTTTGTTTTGTTGTTTTTCTTTGCTAAGTGCGATGGTTGAATTGCTAGAGATGGTAGTGATTGGGATTAGCTGTACGAAGTCTGAGTAGTATGCTGAAGTTATACCGTCGAATTTTTCTTGTTGAAAGCACTAAGCATGAATTGTATAGCTGTTTGTTTTTTTTGTAAATAAAGTTACTCTTGCCGTAGTATCGTAACCGTAGCTAAGGACTAAGTATGGGGTTAACTTAGCGTAGCCTGACCTTAGCCGAAGCTAACATCAATTTAGCTTGACAATGCGCTTTTTTATTTGTGTTGACAGACAAAATGGCGAGCAGGCAAGATAAAGGTAAGGGTGCATCAACTTTAGGCACCGGAAGAAAGCGACTTAGACTGGGCACAGCAGTCCCAACTGCACCAGCAGTTCCACGCGGCCAGCGCCGCCAATACGGAACTAGATGGGTGACTGATGAGGGGAAGAAGTGGTATGCCAAACACAAAGAAAACAAATACTTCCCCGAGGAGCATATTGCACGGGAACCATTAGCACAAGAGTTCCCCCGAATAGTTCAAAGGATTGAGGCAGCTGGGCTCAGCTTCATATTTCAGGAGCCCAAGGAATGCAACCTACACTTGGTCCAGGAGTTCTATGCTAATTGGAACCCGGCAATCAGAAGCCACACCGTCAAGATCAGAGGGCAGATAGTCACTCTGGAATCCCAATAGCTAAATGCCATCATCGGAGCGCGGGACACAGACGCCCACATTCTCCGCCAGCTGAACATCACCCCACCGTATGCTGACATCAGACGCACACTTTGTGGGGCTAGATCCACAGCCAGATGGAGCAGACATAAAGAAAGGGGCTACCACCAGACTCTGCCTTATTCTCAAATGAACAGGGAGGCCCAAATCTGGTTGAAGATAGTCTGCTCGTGCCTAATCCCGGGGGTACACATGACTGATGTGACCCAGGACCGTGTTTGCCTGGTGTATGCCCTGATGAAAGGGCTGGAGATTAATGTTGGGGCAGTCATCATATCCTCCATGAAGAGAGCCTGACTACACCAGGGCCACAGGTATGGTTTCGGTGGACTACTCACCACCTTCCTTAGAGGTCTCGACGTCGAGGAGGAGGCTTTGGATTACATCCCGCAGTTGGAGCGGCGGGCCTTGGACGTGACCAAAACTAAGGCTCCCGACACCACACACGGGCCAGTGCTGACACTTGGCGAGCGACATGCTCGTGATGACCAGTACATGGCGCGGATGTTTGGAATGCAAATGCTCCAGCTCAGGATTGGTGGGAGACCAGCCACGGAGGAGGAGCTATGGCAGCTCGGGCTGGATTAGCCGTTTGGCGAAAACGCCAGGGCTCTATGCCGAGTGGGGCCAGCCTTTGTCGAGCCCACTGACGATGATGTCCCCACGGACGAGGAGACACGTCGGGAGGACTCCGATGTGGAGTCCGATGACGACGACGGAGGCGACTCGGACATGGGAGATGAGGCAGCAGCACCTGATGAAGAAGTGGAGTACTTTGACTGATCAGGGAGTTCCACCACCTAATTGTGTGATTTTTAATTTTTGTGAACACTGGGGACAGTGTTCGGTTTAAGTGTGGGGTGGGGAGTAGTTAGGTGCTGGGGCTGGGCTGGTTTGCTTGTATGCTTTCCTCTGTTTTGTATGTATATTTCCCTGTGTTTGTGAATTGCAAATTGTTCTGTATCTGTACATATTTGTGGTATTAATGTGTGTTGTGGAATGTTGTTGTTGCCAGCTAAGTCTGTAAAAAAAATTTTGTAAATATTTTTCTTATTTTTTTTCTTTCTATCGAAATGATCGATATTTTTAAAATTTTGCGAAAATATTTTGTTCATATTAAAATATTTTGTAAATAATTTTTCCATCGAAATGATCGATGTGTTGCAAAATTTTTCAATTTTTATTTTTTTGGGTTTCTCGGCGTTTGTTTTCGGTTCTTTTACCGAGAATAGTCCCATTGAACCGACGTCATAGTTAGTGACCGTTCCCTATGATGGATAGATGACGACCGTCTTAAGGGAAATGTAGTCGGTAGGAGTAGTGATTTTAATTTATTTTCAGTTTTTTTCTTTGGTGGATTGCATCATGGAACCTGTAGATACTATATGGTTGTGAAATTTTGGTTGCGTGTTGTAACTGATATTCAAAATGCAAAAGTGATTCGTATGAAAGCATGCAATTTTGTAAATATGATTGAGATACCTAGGCTGTAGAATTCGATTCGGTGTGATTGAGGCTTAATGTTTGAATTCATGTAATTAGCTGATTGAAGAGTCTGTGAATGCATCTTGAATCGAGCATGTGCATAAAGTGTGAAGTGAGGTATTGTTATTCCATGCTATTGTGAAGTGTCTAGAACTTTCCTGGTGTGTGTACAAAACGAAATGAAGGAGGTGTAGTGTTGGAAAGGATGTAGGCATTTCTTTGTTTTAACTGAGAGTTTCTATTTTTTTCTTTTCATACTCCCCTTTTTATGTGATTGTATACCCTAGTCAGCCCGTTGAGCCTTTAGCCTATTGTTTCTTTCTTTTGTCCAAAAATGTATAAACTGAGCTTAATTCTTTCTTTTCATTAGCCGTAAAGTCTATACAAAACTCTTAAGCGCTTAAGCAGAACAAAAATTTTCCCAAAGTGTCAAAGAGTGAGAATGGTGAAAAGAAAAAGAAAAGCAGAGTGAGGAAGGAAAAGAAAAGGTTGAAGGTGCACTTGCTATAACTAAATGATAATGAAGGTGCATGAAAAACCTTTGTTTTTGGGTCAAGTGTGCGTGATGAAATAGGCCATACGAAAGTAAATCATCATGAATGGGAAAAAAAAAAGAAAAGAGAGAAACAATGTCCATGAGTTGATGGGAATGTGTTGAAAAGGCGCTTAAGGATGCTAGTGGCTATTACTGGCTAATCCAATATATACTAGTTCCATAGCTTCCATTACAACCCATTAAAGTCCTACGTGATCTTACATTGCATTTCTTTATATTAGTGGAGTAATACACTAAGGGCAAGCTTATGGGTCATGACATGATGCATGTGAATTCTTTTGGGAGAGAGAGTGAAATAAATTTTTACATGCCCCTACTTGAATGTTTGTGTGTTACATGAGCAAAAAGGGGAAGATTCTCTTGAGTTGTGAGGGCACATGCTTGATGAAAGATTGATTTTCGTGTCGGATATCTTGATTAGCTGATTTGCATGAGTTTGCCGATATAGAGAGTCGATTCTTAAAGTCTAGGAAGTCTTAATGTATTAAAGGTCATTGCATTGTTAAGACCATGCATGTATTCTTAATGATTCGCAATATTGAATGATCGGTATGACCGTAGCTCAAATTGTCGCACCATAGTGGCGAAGGTTGGGATGTAATTTGCATGAATTGTGTGTTTGTTGTTCGAGGACGAACAAGGATTTAAGTGTAGGGTAAGTGATCTTGGGCAGATTTATATGCCCAAGAGATACTCAAACGTATCATTTTCGCCTTGTTTATCTAGCAATGTGTATACATTTTCATGTAATTGGTAATAAAATGTGAATTTATACTAACCAACATGATTAGCATTGTTTTGTAGGTAAAATATGATTTCGAGGAGCTAAAATGCATGTTGGAGCAATATCGGAGTTGGACTTGGATTCGAGCACGGAAAAGGCATTGGACTGCACAATATAAAGGGCCTTCGCAATGGAGCCGTGTCACGCTGCCATCGCGGAGGCATTCTGCCTAGAGGGTGAAAAATTAGTCAAATTCCAGTGGAGCCTCGCGACAGCTCCATGGCACGGTGGCAAGCCTCCGTGTTGCATGTCGTGCCACGTTGATGCTTTATTCCCGAACCCCCAATTTCCAAAGAGGGTCCGCGTTCACACCGTGTCACGAAGGCAGTGCTCCGCGATGCACTCCGTGACACGTTGCTTGTTATTCCGGGAAAAATTCCCACTAGTATAAATAGAACACTTAAATGTATTTTTTATAATTCAGACTTGGTGGAGCAAGGACGTGGGTTACAGGCAGTTGAGGGACGAAAAGTTCAGGGTTTTTTCTCTCCTTCTTTCTTCTTTCACTCAATTGTTTGTATGATTAACACTTGTTTTAGGATGATTAATCCACAAATGAGTGGCTAATTCCCTTCCTTGTTGAGGTTACGAGCATTTGTGATGAAGTTTGATTATTGAATTATATGGTTTTTTATCTTTTTCTTCCATGTTGTTCTATTAATTCTTGTTCTTACTGCATTGGTGTGTGGCCGGCATTAATGTATATCTAAAAAGTCCGATTTCACTCGAGAGAGCACGAAATTGGAAAGTTGTGAATTAATAGGGTATTGTTCTTAACTTGATTTGGGAAAATTGAGTTTTGATGTGCTTTCCTGATAGAAATATACTTGAAAGCCGTATTAGTCAATTTAGGAACCGGAATTGTATTGCTAGGTCATGAATTGCATTTGATCACAGAAATGTAGACGAATGGTTTATGATTCTTAAGTGAGATTAAATACGAGAGTTTTAATCTCTTTGCTAATGTTCTTGGCTAGCAATTGGAAGAAAGGATTAACCAATGTATGATGATAATCAGTTCATTACATGTTCTTAACCTTGGCATGCTCATATCCATAGTTTAAATTCAAAGTAAATAATTGTCAGTAGTTTTAGTACATAATTTATAAAACAAACTTTTCAATTGTTGGTTACGTTGTTGTCAGCATATTTAGAAGTGAGATAGAATATAGTATACTTAAGCAATTTTCACTTATCCAGAGTCTCCTTGGATCGATACTTGGCTTACTTAAGCCACTTACTACTTGTTTGACCACGTGCACTTGCGTGTCGGTTTTTAACCCCAACCAAAGCACCGAACACTCATGAGACCTGACCCGATGATTGAGTATGGTCATCCAATAGGGACGAACTAGTCGTTTGGATGAACCCTAGCTATCAGTCCTACAAGTAAAGCATTAGAATTGATCACTTGTGTATACCTGAAGCAGTTATGAACTATCACGACCCAAACATACACCCGGATTGTAGACACGGGACAAGGGACCCCGAGAGACCCCATGTCGACCCATGGCACATGCATACAACTAATCGCATTTAATAAAGTGGAATACTTAGCACAAAACATAGCGGAAACATAACCATAGCGTAACATCTGAAAGTACTAGACATACTCATAAGTTGAATACTACATACTGTTTGAAATTCTCAGCTACATACGATGGGTTGATCGGACAACATCCCCAACTAACCCGACCAATACAGAAACATAAGATAACATGAAAGTCTGTCAAATAGCCCTCAGAACATGAGGACACACCAAAACTCTGAGCGTGAGAGCTGAGATGAACTAAGGATGAGATGAGCCAGAGATCGGGGCCCTTTATCATGAAACGATACAGCATAAAAAGTATGCAGTCAGTACGTGGAATGTACTGAGTATTCAAGGCACGTAAAACGGACAGTAAAAGTAAAATAAACTCATAAATAAAAATAGGATAAGGAAATCATGCTTGTATCATAACTTTGTAAGAAAACATAAGGCTCAAGGCTTTCAAGTCATTCATAAAGCGTTCATGATCATAATCGTAAGTAATCTTTATCAAACATAACATGAGCCAATAGCATAAACATAAAAATGCATAAGACATGCGAAACAACGGGAGGACTCATCATAACCGACACCATCATGGTAGAGCCTTTCATGATGCCCCAACTATCTCACTCGAGTGGGTAGAGCCGACCCTGGCTTGCCAGGTGAGGGTTGTGAATTAGGCATGATATCACATTTGAGAGGATCATTATCAATATAATATATCATTAGAAACCAACGGTGGCACGTGGTTATGAGACACCAACGTTGTTCCTTTGAACACCGGGCTACTCGGTGCTAGGCACGGCTCCCAAAAACATCTGTATAGGCTCATATATAAATCAATAACATCATGCATTAAGATTCATTGGCTAAAATATAGCATTTATATCATTGATCCCCTTTAAAACATGCTTAGCCAAGAAAAATCGAAGGCCCTTTTCATCGGCCAACATTATAAATTGATAAATCATGTAATTCATTTCATAAATCGTAAATCATTCTTCGACATGTGGGCATTGCCCAATACATTAACATACTCAATTCTTTCAAAAACATGCTCATAAACACGGGTAACTTGAAATCATGCTTTTCCATCATCAATAAACTCATAATATTGAATATTCATTATAAATCATAGCTTTCATAAATTTCCATCAATAGGCATTTTAGATTTAAGAATATTGAAACATGATTTTGATGAAAAATAGTATAAAACCTGCCATCATTCATAATTCAATAATTAAAACTCAATTGAATCATATCCATAAAGAGAAATCACATTTTCATGCATTTGGGTAAAACCCCATAGAACTTGAGAAGGAGAATTCATGATTTAACTGAAATTTGGGCATGGGTGTGAAAGGATTCACCCATTATAAACCCTACATACCTGGGAATGGACTAATTTCAAAGTACCTTGAATACCCACAAAGAAATTGATGGAAATTTGGAGAAGAAGACCTTGAATCTCCCTAAAACCTCTATAAAATCTCTTGCATGGAAATGGGTATACATTAGTGACTTAACCCATCTTATCACACTCAGGAAAAATACACAAAGCGACGTAGTTTAGGGTCTCAAAGCATGTGAAAATCGAAATTGCCCTTAATGAAATTTCCCTGAAAATTGATCTGGACGGACCGATGACCGATCCCACGGGTCGTTGCACGATACCACGACTCATGGTATCGAGTCTTGGGTCAACTTCCTCACCACATACTTTAGGTTCTTCCCAAGACCCGATAGGAGGAGTCGTTGCTTCAATCCCACGAGTCATAGGATCGACCATTGTCAACTCCTTGACAATTCTGAACTTCCCTTACCATGAGCCTCACCATGACTTGTGGTTGATTCCAACAAGTCATGGTCTCAATCCATTATATGCAGTGGAAATCTCAACCCACAAGCAACGACTAGAAACCATGGGCCGTCACTTCCCACCAAGAATCGTGGGATGCCCCGTGGTTTCCCCATCTGCCTAAGTTCATCCCTTCCTACGACCGCTAACAATGACTCATAGTTTCCCACAACGAGTTGTCATGTCTCCCGTAATTTGCATTGTCACCCAGCCTGACCCCAACCATAACTTGTTACAACAACTCGTGGTATAACACCATGAGTCGTACCTTAACCCGTCCTGAGACATTTTTCCCAATTTTCTACAGTTTTCAACTTTTCACTTTCGAGCCTACTCCTACGTACTTCTGGGGTATTACAATATCCACCCTTTGGGAACATTCGTCCTTGAATGGTTAGGAACATGCAGAAATCAGAGACATACAATTATCATAGCCATATATTGATCATTTTAACCAAAATTTTCACAGAATGACTACCTCTTAATAAAACCACATAGCTGAACTGATCTGATACTTCACATACACATTCATACCACAAAAGAAACTTGCACACATGAACTGAATGAAAACTAAATAGAGTCATAGGGCAAAATTGATACCTCATGTCGGAACTGAGCTGGTAGAGAACAAATGTGTGTATCTAGCCATCATATATGCTTTGGCTTCCCACGTAGCTCCCTCAACATGCTAATTTCTCCATAAAACCTTAACTGAAGCTACTTCATTATTTCTTAGCCTCTGAACCTGCCGATCTAATATTCCCACCGGAACCTCCTCGTAGCTAAGAATGTCTTTTACACCGATGATGTCCATCGGGAAAACTAAAGCTCAATCTCCCAAACACTTCTTCAAAAGCGATACATGAAACACCAGATGTATGGAAGATAACACTGAGGGAAAATCCAACTCATATGCCATCTTACCAACCCGTTTCACTATCCGGTAAGGACCAACATAACAAGGGTAGAGTTTCCCTTTCTCTCCAAATCGCATCACTCCCTTCATGAGAGAATACCTTCAAAAGAAAAACACCCAATCGTCAACGTCAACTCAAGATCCCTCCTTCTCACATCCGCATAAGACTTTTGGCGACTATGAGTTGTTTCCAAGCCTTCCCTTATTATCTGAACCTCTATGTAGCTTTATGAACTGAATTTGGCCCTATCATTGCTGCCTCACCAACCTCAAACCATTCGATGGGCGATCTTCATCTCTGCCCGTAAAGAGCCTCAAACGGAGCCATCCCAAAGCTGGCATGGTAACTGTTATTGTCCCAAACTCAATGAGAGGCAATGATTATCTCAACTACCCTGTAATTGAAGTTTCCCATCTCCACCTTGGGAACAGCCGCTACCTTCTGATCTGAACGACCACCGTCAAGTTTACTAAGATAGAACCCTCACCTTACCTAGCTTTGCCCCCGGTCATCAAGAAAAATCCCGATCCATCCTGAACTATGACACCACACCTTATACTTAAAATCATGCTAAGCACACAAAACTTGCAAATCCACCCGAAGCTCATCCGAGATCCTTTGGACACAACCCAAATATGAAATTCAACCGTAAAACACATTTCAGACCTATTGGAATCATCAACCACCGATATCAGGTTGTTTTATTGAACGTCGACCATGGTCAAACTCAATCTCCTTTAAGCTCCCGACTTAACCAAAAAGTTCAAATTGCTTCTGAATCACCTCGGGACCTATGCAAGCTACCCAACTAAGTCATAAAACACTATCCAATACTAATAGAAATCTGAACCTGCCAAGCACTTTCCTCGATGGTGCTTCCCGCAATGCCCGCAAGTTGGGCAAGTAGTCTCCCTCACCCGTGGCTTGCATCCTCGAGCTTGGGCTTGAGACTTCTGACGGATTTGAGAGTGACTCCCCCTACTCGACCCTTGTTGGGACCCCTTAAGGTCACCGACCCTGGACCTCTTATTTTCCCTCCTGCCCCCTCTATACTTCCCAACCACACTCGAGTTACCAACCTCCGGTAGGCTCTCCTTCATGAGTCCTTGAGTCCCAATAGCTATTTCTTCCTCCATAGGGTTCACTGGTTTGATAGCCCACTGGCCAGGCTAGTTGATCATAGCTCGCATCAACACTCTAAGAGCGGCTCTGAGCTCTACATCAGTAACTTGCATGGAATCCATCGGAGTTGGCGGTACTGGCTGACTTCCGTTGTTCTTTTGAGAAGACATGTTTCTGCACACGCGTATAGAATTAGTTAGAGGAATGGAGAGAGTTAAACTCATGGCACGAGATAGAATCATGAAAAAGACTCTACCTAACGCGACTTTCAGACACCCTAGGGATCAACTAGAAGAGGTATGCATGAAAGTATTTTCCTCCAGGAGGAATCCTAGAATTCCGTCTGTTTTCTGGGTTTGGAAAAGTGTGGATTTTCATATCACAACCCGAACGTACACCCGGATCGTAGACATGGAACAAGGGACCCCGAGAGACCCCATGTCAACCCATGGCACATTCATACAACTAATCTCATTTAATAAAGCGGAATACTTAGCATAAAACATAGCGGAAACATAACCATAGCGTAACATCTAAAAGTACTAGGAATACACATAAGCTAAATGCTACATACTGTTTGAAATCCTCTGCTACATACGATGGGTTGATGGGACAACATCCCCAACTAACCCGACCAATACAGAAACATAAGATAACATGAAAGTCTATCAAACGTCCCTCGGAACATGAGGACTCACAAAAACTCTAAGAGCGAGAGCTGAGATGAACTAAGGATGAGGATGAGCCTTAGATCTGGGCCCTGTATCATGAAACGATATAACATAGAAAGTATGCAGTTAGTACGTGGAATGTACCGAGTATGCAGGGTAAGTAAAATAGATATTTAAAGTAAAATAAACTCATAAATAAACATAGGAGAAGGACATCATCCTTTTATCATAACTTCGTAAGAAAACATGAGGCTTAAGGCTTTCAAGTCATTCATAAACATTCATGATCATAATCGTAACTAAACTTTATCAAACGTAACTTGAGCCAATAACATAAACATAAAAATGCATAATACATGTGAAATAATGGGAGGACTCGTCATAACCGACACCATCATGGTAGAGCCTTTCATGATGCCCTAACCATCTCACTCAAGTGGGCAGAGCCGACCTTGGTTTGCTACACGAGGGTCATGCATTAGGAGTGATATCACATTCGAGGGATCATTATCAATACAATATATAATTAGAAACCTATGGTGGCACGTGGTTATGAGACACCAACGTAGTCCTTTGAACGCATGGCTGCTTGGTGCTAGACACGGATCCCAAAAACATGCATATAGGCTCATACGCCAATCAATATCATCATGCATTAAGATTCATTGGCTAAAATATAACTTTTATCATAATTGATCCCCTTTAAAACATGCTTATCCAAAAAAATTAAAGGTCCTTTTCATTGGCCAACATCATAAATCGATAAATCATGTATATCGTAAATCATTCTTCGACATGTGGGCGTTGCCCAATACTTTAACATACTCAATTCTTTCAAAAACATGCTCATAAACATGGGTAACTTGAAATCATGGTTTTCTATCATTAATAAACTTATAACATTGAATATTCATCATAAATCATAACTTTCATAAATTTCCATCAATGGGCATTTTAGATTTAGAAAAGATTGAAACATGATTTTCATGAAAAAAAATATAAACCCTGCCTATCATTCATAATTGAATAGTTAAAACTCAATTAAATCATACCCATAAAGAGAAATCTCATTTTCATGCATTTGGGTGAAACCCCATAGAACTTGAATAGGAGAATTCATGATTTAGCCGAAATTTTGGCAGGGGTGTGAAAGGATCCACCCATTCTAAACCCTACATACCTAGGAATGGATTGATTTCAAAGTTCCTTGAATACGCACAGGAAAATTGATGGAAATTTGAAGAAGAAGACCTTAAATCTCCCTAAAACCTCTTTAAAAGCTCTTGCATGGGAATGGGCATGCATTAGGGACTTAACCCATCTTGTCACACTCAGAAAAATACACAAAACGACGTAGTTTAGGGTCTCAAAGCATGAGAAAGTCAAAATTTCCCTTCATGAAATTTTCCTGAAAAATGATCTGGACGGACCAACGATTGATCCCATGGGTCGTTGCACAATACCACGACTTGTGGTATCGATTCGTTGGGTCCACTGCCTCACCACATTCTTTAGGTTCTTCCCACGACTCAACAGGATGAGTCTTTGCTTCAATCCACGGGTCGTGGGATCGATCGTTGGCAACTCCTTGATCATTCTGAACTTCCCTTACCACGAGCCTCAAAATGACTTGTGGTTGCTTCCAACGAGTCGTGGTCTCAATCCGTTATATGCACTGGAAGTTTCAACCACAAGTAACGACTAGATTCCATGGGCCGTCACTTCTCACCACGAATCGTGGGATGCCCCGTGGTGTCCCCATCTGCCTAAGTTCAACCCTTCCTACGACCGCTAACAGAGACTCATTGTTTCCCACAATGAGTCAACATGTCTCCTGTGGTTTGCACTGTCACTCAACCTGACCCCAACCATGACTCGTTACAACGACCCATGGTATGGCACCATAAGTCGTTCCTTGACCCGTCTTGAGACATTTTTCCCAATTTTCTGCAGTTTTCAACTTTTTACTTTTGGACCTATTCCTATGCACTTTTGGGGTATTACATGAACCCATGGGAAACATAAAACCTAGTTAGTTTTAATTCTTGATTTTACAACACAATTCTAATCATTGATTTTTAGTTATTATTCTCTTTAAACCACCTACTTTGGAGTAACTACCTAACAAAGTTCACTTACCAGTAGTAGTCTAGCTCTTTCCTTTTCCATGCCTCTTTGTTGGGTTCTTTGTTGACAACGTCCGTTTCATACTTCAGTAGGAGGTATGGTTTGAGCATTATCAAAAAGTGGCACCGTTGCCGGGGAATATGGTTAAGACTAGATTATTTTCTCGTATTTGACTTTTTGATAGTTTTTTTGCTCAATTACTTTTTCTTTTTCTTTTTGATATCCACAGGCTATTTTCCAGTGAATGCCAAGCACTCAAAGTAGTGGAGATCCCATTATTCTATTGAATTCAGAAATTGAATGAACACTGCACAGGATGTAAACTAGGATCAAAGAGATGCCTGCATACCCGAAGAATCCAGAAAAGTCGAGTTAGCTCGGCAAGCTGCACTTCAGGATGCAGAAGACTTTAGAGAAGAAGTAGTGAATGTTGGTCGACACGGCAGGGGAAGCAGAGGTTATAGACTTGCCCCTCAGTTCTTCAATGATGAGGACCTAGACATTTATGAAGTTAGGTCTACTGGAGCAATTGGGTCAGCACCACTACCCGTTGGGGCCAATTTGATATCACGAGCACCATGATCCAATTGCTAAACATGAAAACGGTGTTCAGTGGTCATGTTGTGGATGACACCAGCCTGGACTTGATGAACTTTGTAGGAATATACAAGGCGTATAGGTTGCCCGGAGTAAGCCAGGATTCCATATGGCTCAGACTTTTCCCCTTCACTCTATCAGGTAAAGCCACTTTATGGTTATTGGAGTTGCCCAACGACTCCATAACCAACTGGAGGGAACTCAAACAGGCCTTCTTGGAGAGATTCTTCCCCCCCCTTTAGAATGTTGCAGCTAAAAGATGAGATCTACAACTTCCGACAAATAAAGACAGAGGCCCTTCATGAAACCTGGTTGAGGTTCAAAAAGAAGCTGACAAAGTGCCCGAACCATAAGATCCCAGATGACAGTTTGTTGGAATTTTTTTATAGGTATTTGAATAATAGCACCAAAGTTGTAGCAAAAATGGTGACAGGAGGAGCATTGATGAGTAGGGAGCAAGATGCTTCCATCTTGATAGGGTGACCAAGATGAATAGGGCATAGCATACGACGGAGGCTGATGCAGCGGTCGGTACATATGCGGTTGGTTTGAATGCAGACCAATGAAAGAAGGAAGAAGAACACGACCAGGGTTAGTTCATATGCGCACATCATTGGACTTGCTGAAAAAGCATATTATGGAAGCTGCAGCCGAAAAGGTAAATGCACTAGAAATTCAAGGAATGGAGCCGGGAGTTGCTCACTCTAATTCTGATGAAGAGGAAAACTTTCTAGATATCCAAGTGGTGGGTTTTCTAGCTAACGCCAA
This sequence comes from Datura wrightii, assembly GCA_035772735.1. NCBI lineage: Eukaryota > Viridiplantae > Streptophyta > Magnoliopsida > Solanales > Solanaceae > Datura > Datura wrightii. The sequence continues at coordinate 83,409,944 of JASDFA010000001.1, forward strand.
GCGTCTAGACAAGACAATTGGCACCAAGGTTCCAGAAACCAAGGTCAGAATCAATATAGAGACAACTACAATAGAAACGGGTTCTGAGACAGGAGTCGAGGTCGTGAGCGCGAAGGAGAATAGACAAGAAATGATGGATACCACAATGATCGGGCTGGAGTTTATGTGCCTCCCAATGCACGAGAGGGGGAGGCTGGGCAATCAAAGTTGGAGAGCATGATGGCTGAGATGCTAAAGAATGTGAGGTCCACTGATGAGCAATTAAAGGAGATTCAAAGTGACATATTATGTATGGGTCGGAAAGTAGAGTCTCATGCTACAACCATCAAGCAGATATACAACCATCAAGCAGATCGAACATCAACTTGGGCAAATGTTAGCATCAATGAACCCTAGACAAAAGGGTACACTACTTAGAAACTCCATCTAAAACCCAAAGAACGATGACCATTGCATGGCGATCATGACTAGGAGTGGTAAGACCATAGTGGACCCCCTAATCCGATTGTAGTTGAATGGATGAAAGAAAGCACAATGGAGGAGAATGATTATAGTGGAGGTACATCCTCCATAGGGTGACAGGAGCACCTAGAGTGCCATAGGTATGTTCACTTCCTTTTGTTCTTCTATTTCATGCTTCGGGGATGAAGCTAAATTTTCAAAAAGGGGAGGGGGTGTAATTGTTATTTTTGAGATTTTTGATATGTTAGAGGGTTTTTCTTGCCATGTTTCCTTTCTCTTAGGCATGCTATCTAGTAGAATAGACATATTTAGGATTTTTAATTTGTGATTTTTCTTTAATTAGGAAATAACTTAGGAGTACTCAGTCAATAAAAATGCACAAGTTTTGTTTTTTTACCCTATTTAAAATTTCTTTTGATGCATTAGCTATGTATTTGTGACTGCATGCATGATTTCTATGGATATTTTGATGTCATTTAGTCTATTAGCATGAGGAGTCTAGTTAAGCCATGTGTAAACTAGACAGGTGAGATGAATATAAGTCATGTACCATGAGTGAGTGAGGTGAAGTACTTAGTTCGGTATAGTGTAGAAGATCTTGAACTTGCCTGCTTGGTCTTTTCATAGGCCCTGGTCCTTCCATGGATATTGTACAAAATGCCTAAGTTGAGGATGGCTAGAGTAGGGGTGCGTAAATGGTTGGAACAAGAAAAAGGGAAAGAAAAGTGAAAAAGGTGGAAAATAAAGTGTGGTGTGGTAAAAACGAAAAGAGATGAAAACGTTGTGAATCTTGAAAAAGAAATTTCAAATTGAAAATACACCACACCCATGCAAATGTATATAAACAAATGTGAAAAGGGAAGAAAAGGAATGAAATGAATAAAGGGTGAAATAGGTGAAGGGTGAAGCTGATGTATGTAGTGCCAAGGAAGGAATAGTCACATAAAAATCTTTCATCTTTATCATGTCCAACCCTAAGCCTACATGCAAGCCATGTCAAGTCCTATAGTGATCCTAATTTGATCATCCGACAAACTGAAGCAGAGAAAATAAGGGCAAGCCTATGACATATGATAAGTAGGATCCTAATTTGATCATCCGACAAACTGAAGCAGAGAAAATAAGGGCAAGCCTATGACATATGATAAATAGTACTTGGAACTTCTTTGTGAGGATGAGTGTTTCATTTGTTTAGTCCCATACATATTTTATAATATATATGTGAGTGGGGACTTGATTTGTTGCGAGGGTACATGGATTATGTTTACTTTTTCCATAGGTCTGTGCGAAAAATATTGGTAATGACTTGATTTTCTGTTGATAGCTAGATGACATGTCTTGATCCCTGATTAGCATGTTTTGTGGTTGATTGTAGTACATTAGATAATTCTAGTTCATAGAGAAGGGGTCAAAATTTGTTGTATACAAAGTGCTAATTTTGTTTAAATGTTGTGTCCTGAGTTTATGATCTAGTTGAGCGATGTGTGCTAGTTTTTCTTTTCTTTGCTTGAGGACATGCAAAAATCTTAAGTTGAGGGTGTTGATGTGCTATGAATTTAAAGAACTTTCAACGCTCAAAACTAATAAAATAGCATGGACTTAGGTATGTTTATATGGATACGAGGTACTTTTCTTGTGTTTTCAAGTAAACTTAGGTGTTGGAGAAAGATTGTGCAAAAGAAGCTTAAAAGAGAAGAAACTGAGCTAAAATGACAGTCTTAGTACGAGTTGTACATTGATCATATGAATCATACTAAGACTCACGAAAATATTCAAAAGGATGAGCTGAGAAAGATGCAATTCACAATTCACAGTATGAGCCGTATAATCATGGTACCATCTGTAACTTCAAGTCATGGAAATGTTCAAAGAAATTGCACAAACACTGACTCTGGGTACGGATGACTACATTACAAGTTGTGAAGGTAAGGTACGAATCGTATCGATACACTCGTGACAAACTTCAGAAAAATTCAGAGTCTTCAAATTAAAACCATAGAAACTCAGTACGACTCGTAGGAAGTTGGTATGAGTTGTACCAAGGATCAACATTAGCTGGATTTCAGCAAACTAAAGACCTATGGATAACAAGTACGACCTGTAAAAGCCTGCTACGAGTCAAAGGTTTGGTCGTGGCTCTAGTGGCAGCTGATATGGAAGTTTACCCTGTTAGCTTGGTAAAAGGATTTTTATGTCTATATAAATACGTTTTATGTTTTATTTTCAGAAAAAAAGATCATATTACATCAGAAATAGTTACTTTTTGTTAGAAAATAATGAGAGAACATATAATTAAGTTGATTAACTTGTGATCAAACTTTTCTTGATTTTTTTCTTGATCTTGCGAATTGTTCTTTATAATTTCCAGATTTAACTTATGAAGTTTTTCTCTCATCTATGATTGTAAGCATTGATTTATGTATTTAATCATGAATGCGAATCAGAACCTTGCAACTATGAGAGGCTAAAACCTCCATAGCTAGGGTTGTGGGAACCATGATGGATTAACAAGCTAGAGTTACATAAAAGTGATTCAAAATCAATACAAAACACTTGTATTGTATTCTCTTCATACTTTAATGTTTCTAAATGGTGTATAATTTAAGGACTTGCCTAAATTCTTTAATTACTTGAGCCAAGAGAGATAGAGATTAGGAAAAGAGAATTATAACAAAACCTTGGTCTTGATGATCATTGTATTATGTTGAGCTGCGGTCGCGAGATAGTTATATTTGGGACAAATTGATACGGTTAGTTTGCAATCGCTCATGAGACCTGACCCGGTGATTGAGTGTAGTCATCCAATAGGGACAAACTAGCCGTTTGGATGAACCCTAGTTATCAGTCCTACAAGCAAAGCATTGGAATTGATCACTTGTGTTTACTCGAAGCAATTATGAACCCATGGGGAACACAAACCCTAGTTAGTATTAATTCTTTATTTTACAACACAATTCTAATAATCTTTTTTAGTTATTATTCTCTTTCAACAATCCACTTTGGAGTAACTACCTAACAAAGTTCACTTACCAACAGTAGTCGAGCTCTTCTCTATTCCCTATGGGTTCAAACCCAACCTCTTTGTTAGGTTCTTTATTGGCAACTTCCGCTTCATACTTTGGTAATTGGTATGGTTTTAGTGTTATCAATTTGTCCCGATAGACAGTGTTGGTGTAAAAGACAACCTTAGCTATGAGGAGGTTCCAGTGGAAATACTGGATCAATAGGTTCGAAGTCTAAGGAACAAGGAAGTAGCTTTTGTTAAAGTGTTATGGAGGAATCAGCATGTTGAAGGAGCTACGTGGAAGGCCGAAGCGGATATGATGGCCAAATACCCATATCTATTTGCTACCGGCTAAATTTAAGCTTGAGGTATCAGTTTTTCCCTAAACTCTATATAGTTTCATGTTCAATTCATGTGCGCAAGTTTCTTTTATGTATGTGGATGTATGTATGATTCGTGAATTCAGTTTAGCTGCGTAGTTTGAATCGGAGGTAGTCATTCCATCAGTTTTCAGTTTAAAGGATCAGTATTTGAATAAGATAATTGCATATCTCTACTTTTCTGTGTGTTTTCCAACATTCAGGGACAAGTTCCTATGGGGAAGATATTTTTATATACCAGAAGCCCAAAGATCAGATCGGGGAGTTGAAATGGAGAAAAAGTTAAAATTTTGCAGCAGACTCAGAACGAGTTGTGAGGAGACTAGTGACCCACGAGTCATGAGGGGACTTGTGGGGAAGGCCCAAACATTTAGTGAGAAGGCCAAAAGAAGTGAGACCTCCACCAGCCAAACCACGACTCGTGGTCAGGCCCCACTAGTTAATGGGTCAGTCGTGGGGGAGAGGAATTAGGAAAGAAAATAAGCAGGGCAGTAGACATGACGAGAGGTCCCCATGAGTTGTGGTTGGTCCCCACGATTCATGGGTTGTGTAGTTAGCAAGCATGGAGTGAATTTTTGTGATTCAAGGAAGTGTACATAACGGACGACTTCACGAGTCGTGCACCCGAGCAACGAGTCATCAGGTCACCCATTAGGGCCACCTGACAGTTATTTTCTACGAACTTAGTAAGGGCTTTTTCATAATTTCTAAATTACTAAGGCATAAACTATGACGTTTTGGGTTATGAATAGTGACTTTTAAAGGGGCTAAGTTCATTTTAGACATTATTCACTCATGCATGCAAGGTAGACAAGTTTGAGAGGGTGATCAAGCCATTGTTCTTAAATTTCCTTCAATTTTCTGTTGGGCATTCAAACCAGTGTTAGAACAGCTACCAACAGGTATGTAAGATTATGAATGGGTGATTCCTTTCACACCCATACCCAATCCCTCTTTAAAGTATGAATTCTATGTCTAATTTATGGGGTTTTAACCCAAATGCATGAATCTTCTCTTTCTATATAGGGGTATGATTTGATTATGATTCTACTACTGAATTATGAAGCATGGGTTAATTTTATAATGTTCTCAATTTAAAATCATGATTCTAGTTTTATGAATTAAAAGCCCATGGATGATATGTTCATGAAAGATGAGATTTGTGGTGAATATATTATGATGATAAGATATTATGATGAAAAGCATGATTTGAAGCTACCCATGTTTACAATTACAATTTCGATAAGAATTGAGTATTTCTATGAATGATAAAGCTTTGGGCAATGCCCACATGTTAAGTATAAATGATGATTTTTTTCTGAAATTAAGCTTACCACATGGTTTAGAAGCGAAGGCTCCCAATTATGTTTTTCAGCTTGTGGTATGTCTTGAGCTAAAGCTTCTCATATGCATGATTTCATATTTGAGATGTATTTGATCACTGAGCTTCGTTAATAGACGATGTTGAGCTTCGTTATAAAATGATGTAGAGCATATGCATGTTTGGGGAGTAATGTCTAGCACCGAGTAGGCTAAGGGTCGATCAGCCTATGCCTCAGAACTACGCGCCAATGTTGGTTTATACATTATGACTATCACGACCCAAGAGTACACCCCAATCGTGAACATGGGAGAAGGAGCCCCGAGGGACCCCAGGTCAACCCATGCCATGAGCATGTAACTAAACCATTTACATAAGGCAGAAGAATTAGTTTAATAATCATAAACTGAAAAAAACCGCGACATAAAATATAAGAAACAATAATACATGATCATAACGTAAATAGCTGAGTACTAGAAACAGGTCTGAGAGCCTCTAATCAAATAGACAGGTTGAAGGGAAAAGACCCCAACTAACCCAAACATTCTGAAACTAAAAGATGACCAAGATCTGAACATAAAGCCCTCGAATCATGAGGACTCACCAATGAGAACCATGAGCAGAACTGAGAGCAAGCTACGAGTGATGCTGAACCTGAGATCCAGATCCTGTATCATGAAACGATATAGCATAGAAAAAAAATATGCGGGTCAGTACATGGCATGTGCAGAGTATGCAAGGTATGTGAAACAATACATGAAAACATAAGAGTCATAGTAGTGGAACATCATGCTCATAAAGATTGAAATCATATATATATAGTAAGGCTCAAGGTTTCCAAAAAAGCATTTGTAAACCTGTCATAGTCACAGGATGAAAGAAAAAATATTTCATAAAACATGACGTGAGCCAAAAGGACACAATCATAACATACATTAAAACAATGAGGATAAATGGGAGATTTCTATAACCAACATATCCCACATGAGCACACATGAAGCCCGACCTAAAAACCTAGTCGGGAAGTCATTCATACCTTGACAAGGGTAGAACCATAAAAGGCATGATATCACTCGTGAAGGCCCCATAGAGCATAGGGGATAGTCATTAAGGAGGCCCCAAACATAACCTACGGTGGCACGTAGTTCTCAGATTCGGGGCGTAACTTGGGCCCCGAACCTGCTCGGTGTTAAGTACTACTCCTAAAACGTGCAACATGCTCATAGAAATTCATACATGACATGCATGGCTTGTTAAATTGTGATAATCATGAAATGCTTGAGAATTCGTGATACAAGCCATGAAATTGGGCCGTGAGTCAGCCAAAATCATAGTTCATGAGTCATAAACAACATATGGGCATTACCCATATTTTCAACATATTTGAAAATGCTTAATTTATAGAAAACATGATCATAATAACATGAGAGATCGAAGACATGCTTAAAATTCAAAAATTCATATCATGCTTGAGGAATCACCATAACCATGAACATCACTAAAAATCCTCATGATTTGGGCACCTATGATTTTAGGGATTTGATCATCAAACATTGAAATAAACAAGTGGAAACAACAATAATTCGAAATCCAAAATTTATACATACTACAACAAGCCCATATAAATTTTTGAGGAATCATGCAATTGAGTTAAGACCCTTGAAGATTTTTATAGCTTTAAACATAAAATTTGGGAAGAATTGGGCGTGGGTAGGGACTAAAATACCCATTCAAAACCCCACATACCCGAAAACTCTTGATTTTAACTCCCCTGAAAAGCCCAAGATGAAAATTCAGAGAATTGGAAGAAGAACCCTTGAACCACCTCCTACTCTGTTGTCTAACTCTTGCAAGTGTCAAATGAGACTTAACATGGATTATTTCTCCTTAAAAGACCTAGTCCAGACCTCAAAACGACGTAGTTTAGGCCTTAGGAGTGAAGGAAATTACGAGAAGGCCCTTACTAATATGCAATAAATAACTACCAGGTGACCCTAATGGGTGACCTGACAACTTGTCAGGATGGGCAACAACTCATCATGTTGCCCGTCAAGTACTTTGGAAAAAAAGTCGGCTGGGCTCGTAATGGGTGACATAACAACTCGTCACTCGTGACCACGACTCATGGTCACTTTCCGTCAAGTACATTGCCTCATCCTCAACTCTTGAATTGCCCTTGGCCCTCCCCATGAGTCACCTGACGACTCGTGGGGTCTCCTGATGAGTCTTCAGATGACTCATCCTACAACTGCAGGGCCATTTTTCAGCTTTCTCTGTTTCAACTTTTGAATCTGATTATTGGGTTCCCGGGTTGTAACAATATCTCCCCCTTGGGAACATTCATCCTTGAATGTTAGAAACATGTAGAAAACTCAGAAACAAACAATCACCATATGCAAAATGCTGATCATTTAAGCTGAAAACTGACGGAACGACTACCCTCGAAAAGAATTACATAGCTGGATTGAATTCAGACATTATATACATATTTCATATCATAAATCAAACTTGCACGCATGAACGGAACATGAAAATTGATTAGAGGTTTAGGGCAAAAACTGATACCTCAAACTAAAACTGGGCCAGTAGGGAACGGGTGAGGGTATTTAGCCATCATATCTACTTTAGCTTCCCATATAGCTACCTCAACATGCTGATTTCTCCATAACACCTTTACTAAAGCTACTTCCTTATTCCTAAGCCTTTGAACCTTGCGATCCAATATTGCAACGGGAATTTCCTCATCATTGAGGCTATCCTTCACACCAACACTTTCCTCTGGAACCACTAAGGCTAGACTTCCCAAGAACTTTTTCAAGAGCGATACATGGAATAGGGGATGAACTGAAGCTATCTCTGAAGGTAACTCTAACTCATAAGCTACTTTATGCACTCATCTCACAATCCGATATGGGCCAATATAGCAGAGGCTGAGTTTCCCTTTCTTTCCGAATCTCATTACTCCCTTCATGGGAGATACCTTCAAAAACACCCAATCATTGACCTCGAACTCAAGCTCTCTTCTCCTCACATCCGCATAAGACTTTTGACGACTTTGAGCCATTTTCGGCCTTTCTCTTATCAACTGAAGTTTCTCCATAGCCTCATGGACTGAATCTGGACCCACCAATGAAGCCTCACTGACTTCAAACCACCCAATGGGCGATCTATACCTTCACCCATAGAGTGATAGTTGTTGTTATATGCAAACTCAATAAGAGGCAAATTCTCATCCCAACTACCCTTAAAATCAATAATGCAAGATCTCAACATGTCCTCAAGAGTCTGGATAGTCCGTTCCACCTGACCATCTATTTGCAACTGAAAATTTGTGCTAAGCTTAACCTAGGTGCCAAGTCCCTTTTGAAAAGATCTCAAGAACTAAGAGGTGAATTGAGTAACTCTATCTTATATAATGGACAAGGGCACTCCATGCAATCTAACCAACTCTCGGATGTATAATTTAGCATAATCTTCAGCTAAGTCAGTGGCTTTAATCGGTTAAAAATGAGCAGCCTTGGTTAACCTATCCACCATAACCCAAATGGAGTCATACTATCTACGAGTGTGGGGTAAACCTATTATGAACTCCTTGTTGATTTCCTCCCACTTCCAAGTAGGAAAGTTGATTTCCTGAAGTACACCCCTCGGTCTCTAATGCTCGACTTTCACTTGTTGGCAGTTCTGACACTTGGCTACAAATTTTGCAATATCCCTCTTCATGCCATTCCACCGGTAGATTTCCCGCAAAGCATGACACATTTTGGTGGCACCTGGATGGATAGAATATCTGGATCTATAAGCCTCATGCAACATCTGGGTCCTTAAATCACCCACATTTGGAACACATAAGCGACCCTGGTACCGAAGCACACCATTTCACCCTTTGGAGAAGACTTCTACCTTATGATTTGGAACAACTTCTTTTAACTTTACCAATATTAGATATTCATCTTATTTAGCCTTCACCTCCATTACCAAGGATAACTATGATCCATTCTGAAATGCTACCCCTCCATCGGTCAAGCCAACTAATATAACTCCCAACCGTGCAAGTCGATGTACCTCCTTCACTAACTCCCTCTTTTCTTCACTCACATGCGACATCTACTAAGGGCATTGATCTTGGGCAAATTTATATGCCCAAGTGATACTTAAATGTATCATTTTAACCTTGTTTATCTAGCAATGTTTATACATTCTCATGTCATTTATAATAAAATGTGAATTTATACTAACCAACATGATTAGCGTTATTTTGCAAGTGAAATGTAATATTGTGAAGCTAAAATGCGTGTTGGGAAAGATCGGGGATGGACTCGGATGATTAGCAAAGGACAAAGCATTGGACGACAAGAATTAAAGGGGCTCCGCGATGGAGCCGTGTCACGCTGCCATCGCGGAGGCCTTCTGCCTGGCTAGGGAATTTTTGGCAATTTCCAGTGTGGGTGCGCGTTGGGGCCGTGGCACGGTGACCTAGCCCCGCGTTTCACGTCGTGCCACGTTGGGCTTTATTACCTGGACAGTCCATTTCCAGTGAGCCTCCGCGTTTGTGGCGTGTCACGGAGGCAGTGCTCCGCGATGCACTCCGTGACACGTTGCTTGTTATTCCGGGAAAAATTCCCACTAGTATAAATAGAATACTTAGGTTCATTTTTCAATATTCTGACTTGGTGGAGCAAGAACATGGGTTACAAGCAGTTGAGGGGACGAAATTATCAGGGTTTTTCTCTATCTCCTTCTTTTTTCATTCAATTTCTTGTATGTTTAACACTCATTTAACGATGTTTAATCCACAAATGAGTGGCTAATTCCTCTTCTTGCTGAGGTTAAGAACAATTGTATTGAAATGTGATTGTTGATTAAGTTGGTTTTTTTATCTTTTCTTCCATGGTTGTTCTATTGATTCTTGTTCTTACTGCATTAATGTGTGGCCTATGTTAATGTATATTTAAAAAGTCTGGTTCACTCGAGAGAGCAAGAAATTGGAAAGTTGTGAATTAATAGGATATGATCTTTTCTTAGTTTGGGAAAATTGAGAATTGATTTACCTTCAGGATAGAAATATACCTGAAGGTCGATTAGTCAATTTAGGAACTAGTTTGTATGGCTAGAACATGAATTTCATTTAATCACAGAAATGTAGGTGGGCGGTTCATGATTCTTAAGTTGGGTTAAATACGAGAGTTTTAATCCATTGTCATTAGTTCTTGACTAGCAACCGGAGGAAAGGTTAACCAAATTATATCGATAATTAATTTCATTACATGTTCAATTAACCTTAGTATGCTCACATTCATATTTCAGACTCACATTAGATACTCGTTTTAGACTTAGCATAAAAATTAGAACCCAAAATATCTAACTCTTGGTTACACTATTGTCTTCATTGTTAGAATTAAAATATAGTACACTTGAGCAGATTGTTACCTTATCCCAGTCCCTGTGGGATCGATACTTGGCTTACTTAAGCCACTTTACTACTTGTTCGACTACGTGCACTTGCGTGTAGCTTTATACTCAAAGCAGACAGCCGAACAGGCATCTTCTACTATGTTGGCCTTACCCAGGTGGTAAAGGAAACTCTTGTCATAGTCCTTAAGTAGATCCAACCACCTCTGCTGTTAATGATTTAGATCCTTCTATGTGAACACATATTGTAAGCTTTTGTGGTCCGTGAATACATCTACGTGAACCCCATACAAGTAGTGTCGCCATATCTTCAAAGAAAATACCACCACAACCACCTCAAGATCATGGGTCGGGTAATTCTTCTCGTGAATTTTCAGTTGTCTAGAAGCATATGCTATGACTTTCCATGCTGCAACACATCCCAGTCCGACTCTCGAAGCAACACAATATACAACAAAGCTATTAGTACCCTCAGGTAAAGCCAACACCGGTGCTGAAGTGAGTCAGGCCTTCAATTCCTGGAAGCTCTTCTCATAAGCCTCCGACAACTGGAACTTCACCTTTTTCTGAGTCAATCTAGTCAAAGGGGCTGCAACGGATGAGAAACCATACACGAACCTCGAATGATAACCCGCTAAGACCAAAAAGCTTTTGATATCTGAAGGGTTTACCGATTTGGGCCAGTTCATTACCGCCGCTACTTTTCGGGAATCCACCCTTAAACCTTCGCTTGACACTACATGTCCCAAGAATGCAACTGAATTCATCCAGAACTCGCATTTGCTGAACTTGGCGTATAGCTGGATATCTTTGAGGGTCTGGAGTACTACCCTTAGATGTGCGGCATGCTCCTCCTCACTCTTGGAGTATATCAATATGTCGTCAATGAACACAATGGACAGAGAATGAGAAGAGTGTTTAGACAGAGAGCACTAAGCATGTTGAGGCAGCAAGAGGTGAAGAAGAACCCGACATTAACCAGGGAGCAACTCAAATCTACAAAGCTATCCCTCGACCACCGCCACCATTCCCTTAAAGGATGAAGAGAAAGGCGGAAAATGGTAAGTTCCAGAAATTTCTTTCAATGCTTAAACAGTTATCTGTGAACGTACCATTGCTTGAGGCATTGGAATAAATTTTGGGATATGCAAAGTTTATGAAGGAATTGGTGACTAAGAAGAGATCTGTGAGCTATGAGCTGGTAGATAATGTACATCACTATAGTGCCATAGCTACAAGGGTCCTAGCTCAAAAGAAGGAAGACCCAGGTGTTTTCACTATACCTAGCACAATTGGGAATGTTGAGTTTGCAAATGCACTTTGTGATCTGGGAGTAACCATCAATTTGATGCCCTTGGTAGTGTTTAAGAATTGGGCTTGGGAGCCACCAGACCGAACATTATGTGACTACTGATGTCCAAAAGAACTGTTAAAAAGCCAGTAGGCATCCCGTTTGATGTGCTTGTCAAGGTAGACAAATTTATATTCCCAATAGACTTCGTGATTTTTGATTACAAGGTTTATTATGAGGTCCCCATCATTTTGGGTGGACCATTCCTTACAACCGGGAGGGACCTAGTAGATGTGGAGGCGGGCCAGTTGAAATTTAGACTAAATAAAGGAGATCACCTTGAACATCTGCTGGTCAATGCATCAACCAAAGGAATTCAGTGTAGTCTTAGTAGTAGAGGATGGATATGAGTCACTTGATGAATTTTGAGTAGTCAAGAGACTTGCATTGTGTTGTGACATTAAATTCGGTGCTTCTTGGGAGTCAACACAAGTGGTGGCATGGTGAATTCTGAGTAACCGGGCCACCTGCATCATGCCGCAATGTTAAATCAAGTGCTTCTTAGGAGGCAACCCAAGTTATTGAATTAATGTGGGCTCAGTGTGTAGGGAAAAAAATAGGAGGCAGAAAATTGCTGAAAAGGTAGCTATGACGGCTCTCAGTATGACTTGTGACAACATCCAATGAGTCGTACCAGCAGTTGTGGTAAGGTTTAGAGAAGTAATTCAATGCAATGACCTACGAGTCATCATACGAAACTACCCACATGGTACGAGTTGTAAGATGCACTTGTAGGTCGCTAGGTAAGTTTCTTAATTTTCTGAAGCATGGGTCTAGGGGACAAGTTGTGGGTTCTTCCTATGACTCGTGGTACGAGTGATGATGTTTCAAAAACATCACTATTACCCGACTCAACCCATATTTAAATCTTCCCCATTACCTATTTAAATGTTAAACCTAAACTGACCCCTCTCTCACAGAAAAGAACCCACTACACAGGACCTACACTCACTCTCTCCACACACCCGTAGCTCAAAAGCTAAGAAGAATCGAAAAAGTTCTTGCTCAACCTAAGTTCCTCTCGACCTACATTTGTGATTGTCAGTCGAAGAAACAAGAAACAAGTAAGTCGTGCATTGAATATCGAAAAATTTTAACTTGCTTGAAGCTTTCACTGTCACAACCCCTGGGAGTATTAAATTTGATTAAAAAATTTCAATAATACAATGATCAGGGATGAATCCATGAACGACTGGGAAACATCAAAATTTTTCGTTGTTGGGTTGAACTTGTGAATTTATTTTTTTTAAAATTTGTCACTACGAGTCATACTGAGCATTCGTAACAAAGAAATGAACAAAGTGAATCAGAAAAGCCCTTCCTACGACTAGTGGAACTTACCCATGGGTCGTACCATGAGTCGTGGAAAAATACAGAAGAAACCATAACTGAGGCTTCATCAGATGACTCAGGGTGCGAGTCGTACCTTCATGGTACGAATCGGACCTGTGAGTTTTAACATATATGCAGGAGAGCTAGGTCTTCATACGAGTCGTACCTTCGGGGTACGACCTATGCTTTCGACTCGTGATAAAAATCTGACACTCTTCTATTCTTGACTTTCTTTCTCAAATTTGGAATACTAATCCTTCCCTCTACAGGTACAATGAAATACTAATGCAGAGCAGACAAATCAACCTCTCGGAGAACATTAATTGATGAAATGATTGAATCAGAGTGTGAGAAAGGAGGGAACTCACCTAGTGGTTTAGTCGAAGAGTATTAATTTGATACATCTGATACAGATGGAACCTGGACCACTAGGGCAAAGGAAAAAGCTCAAGTTGTTGCCACTACCGCCACATCTGCACAAGCTCCCAAGTCAAAGGAGGGACCTAGAGAGGATAATCAAGAGTCGAGAAGCGGCTCAAATACAGATGAAGGGTCTGAGGAGACCCAATCAGGAGAAGCAAGTGGCAGTGGTGAGTCATACTAGGAGTCTCTAAATGCTGCACAAGTAGAGACCCCACCGAGAGAAAATTGCACAGTTCGATGGAGAATGCCGGGAGATAAAGAGATTTATGAGCAAGGCATCTCTTTCATTGCCAAGAACAAGCCAAGGTGGAGTATCCAGGAAGAACTGCGGATCCTCTCAAACACACTAAATGAAGTTTAGGAGATAAATCAGATCTTTAGCTTCTATGGTTTTGAGTGGATGGCCAAGACTCTAGCTCAATATATAGCAGAAATAGTCCAGGAGTTCTATGCCAACTACTTGGCTATCCTGGAGAAAAAGGAAAAGGAGGGGCAGAAAATAAAAGCTAGCCCTGAGTCAAGAGTGTGTTGGTGCGAGGACAAGAGGTCGACATCTCTGAGCGCACCATCTCCTGGGTTTTGTATGGGCCAAAGTTAACACCTCCACAAGGTGTGCCAGAGTATGAGTACCGAGAGGAGGCACTTAAGAAAATCTAGAATATAGGCCTTGAGGAACGCCAAAGGCAGTTACAGTGGTTGGCAGGTGTTTTGGCTGGGGACAAAGAGGCAGCAGAATGGGCCACTAGTGGAAAGCAAGTTACAAAAGGCTAGCTTAACTTCATAGCAAAAGCTTGCTGAACACTTGTGCACCATAGATTAGCACTGACAGTCACAACACCGTAGTGCAAACAGAGAAACTCTAGTGGTTGCATCATGTCTAGATACCAGATCAACATCCTGTAGATTAGTGCAGAGGAAATACGAGATCGGGCAGTGGGGTTGAGCACCACCATCCCATTCTCGAGTCTTGTATTTAGTTTATGTATGGATGCAGGAGTTCCTCGCCGTGATGATCATTTGATTGGAGGAAGAGGATAGTAGACATCGGTCTTATCCGGTATGGGATGAACTCGGTAAGCCATGCACGTCTTTCCACAACTATTCCACAGAGCTAGCTAGAAGGGGGCACACATGTGAATGCCCCTACTATACAGGAGCAGAGCAAGACACCGACTACAGATGTTAGTCATTCAGAGTCAGCTCCTAGCACCTCAACTGCACCACAGCCTAGCCAGGAGACTCAAACACAAGCAGGGCACATTTTGGTGCTTCATGACTTCCTCTAGAAGATGGCCAAATGGTTGACCATGGCTAAACGAAAGATTCAGGTTATGATGGAAAATGTAAAACCATGGGTCAAGGCGGAGATAGATGCAACATCACAGGCTCTACATGCTCGCTATGATGGATTCGATAGCTGCTTTAATACATGGATGTCAGAGCAGACGGACACTAGCAGTCTCCATGAGGAGTTGGGGACTCATCGGAGTCAAGTAGTCAAGTTTTCATCTTGACAATCGGTAGTTATTGCATCCCCTACTCTTCCAGATCTAGATGTAGAATTTGACGAGGAGATTGACTTGGCAACTTATTGGGAGCTGACAGTAGCAACTGGAGATGAGGGAAAGAAAAGAGTTGTTGAGGATGATGGAGAGGAGAGTCGGAGGTAGAAAAGGAAGAAAGAAAGGAAGGAACGCAAGCGGGCCAGAGCGGAGAGCCTGTAGACTCACGACGCATATATGTCAGAGCTGCAGGAGCGAGCTAGAGGAGCGGGAAGCTCCATATTGCCTCATCCCGACATTGCTAGTGGTTATGACCCTTTGGGTGTGCCACATTCATCCCCGATTCACACTGAAGCCATTGAAACGACCAAAACTATTGAGGGGGTAACCAAACCCCCTGTGATACTTCAAGGAGTGCATCGGCTACTACTAGTGCCACGATTGCAACAGAGGTCCCTCCTTTATAGGGTGATAGCAGCGTCTAGATTGCAAGAGGTACGTTCACTTCCCTTTGTTCTTCTATTTCATGCTTCGGGGACGAAGCTAAATTTTTAAAAAGGGGACAAGTAGTACTTGTTTTGTTTGAGATTTTTGATACGCTCGAGGGTTTTTCTTGCTATATTTCTTTTCCCTCGAGCATGTTATCTAGTAGAACCGGAAAGTTTAGGATTTTTAATTTATGATTTTTGTTTAATTAGGAAATAAATTAGGAGTACTCAGTCAATGAAAATGCAGAAGTTGTGATTTTTTGACCCTGTTTAAATTTTTTTTGGATGCATTAGCTATGTATTTGTGACTGCATGCATGATTTCTTTGGATCTTTTGATGTCATTTAGTCTATTAGCATGAGGAGTCTTGTTATGCCATGTGTAATCTAGACAGGTGAGGTAAATGTAAGTCGTGTACCATAATTGAATGAGGTGAAGTACTTAGTTCGGTATTGTGTAGAAGATCTAGAACTTGCCTGGTTCGTATTTTCATAGGTTGCGGATGGTTTGTTAGGATATGATCAGGGGCCATTTTTGTTAAGCTCACTTTTAGCCTAAATTAACCTACAAAAATCATATGAATCCCTTGATCCAAATTTTGAGCCTTAATTGACCCCATTTTTCTTTGATTAACTAATGAATTGTACCCAGTTGTTTATAATGAAACTATTTTGGCCCTGGTCCTTCCTTGGTTATTGTAAACCTCAATAGGTACAAAATTCCTAAATTGAGGGTGTCTAGGGTAGGGGCGCATAAATTGTGGAAACGAGAGAAAGGCAAAGAAAAGAGAAAAAGGTGGAAATAATTAGGTGTGGTGTGGTAAAAAGAAAAAAGATGAAAAAGTTGAGAATCTTGAAAAAGAAATTTCAAAAGAAAAAGAAATTGTGCTTGAAAGAGTTGAAAATATACCACAGCCATGCAAATGTATATAAAAAAGGTGAAAAGGGAAGAAAAGAAATAAAAAGAATAAAGGCTGAAATAGGTGAAGGTGAAGCCGATGTATGTATTGTTAAGGAAGGGATTGTCACTTAGAAAGCTTTCATCTTTATCATGTCCATCCCTAAGCCTACATTACAAGCCATATCAAGTCCTATAGTGATCCTAATTTGACCATCCGACAAACTGAAGCAGAGAAAATAAGGGCAATCCTATAGCATTTGATAAATAGTACTTGAACTTCTTTGTAAGGGTGAGTATTTCATTAGTTTAGTCGCATACATATTTGATACTATATCTGTGAGTGGGGACTTCATTTGTTGTGAGGGTACATGGATTATGTTTACTTTTGCTATGGGTCTGTGTGAAAAACATTTGTGATTACTTGATTTCCTGTTGATAGCTAGATGACATGTCTTTATCCCTGTTTAGCATATTTTATGGTTGTTTGTTGTACATTAGATAATGCTAGTTCATGGAGAAGGAGTTAGAAGTTATTGCATATAAAGTGCAAAATTTGTTTAAATGTTGGTTGTAGTGTCCTGAGTTTATTTTCTAGTTGAGCATCGTGTTTTATTTTTTCTTTTCTTTGTCTAAGGATATGCAAAAGTATTAAGTTGAGGTTGTTGATGTGATGTGCATTTACAGCACTTTCAACACTCAAAACTGTAGAAAATAGCATGGACTTAGGTATGTTTATATGGATATGCGCTACTTTTCTTGTTTTTTCAGGTAAAATTAGGTATTGGAGCAAGATTGTGCAAAATAAGCTTAAAAGAGAAGAAATTGAGCCGAAATGACAATCTCAGTATGAGTCTTACATTAATGGTACGAATTGTACTAAGACTCGTGAAAATATTCAGAAGGATGAGCTAAGAAAGATGCAATTCACGATTCATAGTACGAGCCGTATGATCATGGTACAAGCCGTAACTTCAAGTCATGGAAATATTAAGAGAAATTGCACAAAGGCTTACTCTAGGTATGGATGACTACAATATGAGTCGTGAAGGGAAGATATGAGTTGTATCAACACATTCGTGACAAACATCAGAAAAATTCAGAGTCTTCATAACTCGTAGGAAGTTGGTACGAGTCATAACAAGGCTCAACACTTAGCCGGATTTTAGAAAATAAAGACCTACAGGTAGCAGGTACGACCCATACAAGCCTGCTATGGGTCATAGGTTTGACCGTTGCTCCAGCGGCAACAGATATGGAAGTTTACCCTGTTAGCTTAGGAAAAGGATTTTTATGTTTGAATAAATATGTTTTATGTTTCTTTTTCAGAAAAAATAGATCAGACTACATCAAAAATAGTTAGTTTTTGCTAGACAATCACGAGAGAACATAGAATTGAGTTGATTAACTTTTGAACATCCTTTTCTTGATTATTTTCTTTATCTTGTGAATTGTTCTTGATAATTTCCAGATCTAATCAACGAAGTTTTTCTCTCATCTACAATTTTAAGTATTGATTTATGTATTTAATCATGAATACGAATCACAACCTTGGAATTATGAGAGGCTAAAACCTCCATAGCTAGAGTTGTCGGAACCATGATGGATTAACAAGCTAGGGTTACAAAAAAGTGATTCAAAACCAATGAAAAACACTTGTATTGTATTTTTTTTCATACTTTAATGTTTCTTAATGGTGTACAATGTTAGGACTTGCCCGAATTCTATAACTGCTTAAGCCTAGAGAGGTGGAGATTAGGAAAAGAGAATTACAACAAAGCCTTGGTCTTGATGATCATTGTATTAACCTTAGTTATGGTCGCATAATAGTTATATTTGGGACAAATTGATAACGGTTAGCTTGCAATCGCTCAAGAGACCTGACCCGGTGATTGAGTATAGTAATCCAATAGGGATGAACTGGTCGTTTGGGTGAAACCTAGTTATCAATCCTACATGTAAAGCAATGCAATTGATCACTTGTGTATACCCGAAACAGCTATGAACCCATGCGTAATACAAACCCTAGATAGTTTTAATTCTTGATTTTACAACACAATTCTAAGTATGGTATTTTAGTTATTCTTCTCTTTAAACCCCCGACATTGGAGTAACTAACTAACAACGTTCATTTACCGGTAGTAGTCTGGCTCTTCCCTATTCCCTGTGGGTTCGACCCCAACCTCTTTGTTGGGTTCTTTATTGACAATTTCAGCTTCATACATCGGTAGGAGGTATGGTTTGAATGTTATCAAAAAGTAGTGTCATTGCCGGGAATATGGTTAAGACTAAACTATTTGCTCCTATTTGAATTTTTTGTAGTTATTTTCTTAATTAAGTTTTGTTTTTGTTTTTGATACCCACACGCTATTTTCTGGTGAATGCCAAGCATTCGGAGTAGTGAAGATCCCCTTATTCCATTGAATCCAGAAATTGAATGAACACTTCACAGGATGGAAAACCAGGATCAAAGAGATGCCCGCATAGCTGAAGAATCTAGGCAAAACCGAATTAGCTCGGCAAGCTGCACTTTAGGATGCGGAAGACGTGAGAGAAGAAGTAGTGAATGTTGGTCGACATGGGAGGGGCACAAGAGGTTACAGAATTTCCCCTCAGTTCTTCGATGATGAGGACCCAGACATTGATGAAGTTGGGTCTATTGGAGCAATTTTGCCACCACCATCGCCCACTGGGCCAATTTGATATCACGAGCACCATGATCCAATTGCTAAACATGAAAGAGGTTAGTGTGCAGGGAAAAACAAAAACAAGAGATAGAAGAACTACTGAAAAGGAACTTGCTACAACTCTCAGTACGACTCTTGACAAAATCCTACGAGCCGTAGTTGCATCCGCGATGAGGTTCAGATAAGTAATTCAAAGAAAAGACCTATGAGTCATCATACGAACTGTACCCACATGGTACGAGTCATAAGATGTACTTGTAGGTCCCTAGTTTTTCTCAATTTTCTGAAGCACAGGTCCAGGGGATGAGTCCTGGGGCCTTCCTACGACTCGTGGTACGAGTCGTGATGGGTCAAAAACTTCAATATTACCCGACTCAGCCCAAAATTTTAAAACTACCCCCGTTACCTATTCAAATTTTATATCTAAATCGACCTTTCTCTCACAAAAAAGAACCCACTGCTCACGACTTACACTCACTCTCCCTACACACCCATAACTCAAAAGCTAAGACGAATCGAGTAATTTCTTGCTCAACCCAAGTTCCTTTCAACGTAGTACAATGAATATCAAAAAATTTTAAGTTGGTTGAAGCTTTCATTGTCAAAACCCTTGGGAGTATTGAATTTGATCGAAAAATTTCAATAATACAATGATTAGGGATGAAAACAAACCGTGAATAACTGGGAAACATCATATTTTTTTCATTGTTGGGTTGAACTTGTGAATTTAATTTTATTTTTAAAAATTTGAGTTACGGGTAGTGATTAAAAAGGGGAGGGATGAATAGAGTTTAATTGATGAATGACATTCCTAGACCTAGGGGAAATCTGAGTACCCAAATTGTGAAAAAGAACCCCTGCAAACTGAAAAAAACTGACTAAGTCATGATTATGGTATGAAACACAATCCGAGTCGTAGTTTGTCACTACGAGTCATACTGAGCATTCGTACCAAAGAAATGAACAAAGTGAATCAGAAAATTCCTTCCTACAACTAGTGGAACTGACCCATGGGTCTTACCATGAGTCGTGGAAAAATACAGAAGAAATCATAATAGAGGCTTCAACAGATGACTCAGCGAACGAGTCATACCTTCATGGTACGAATCATACCTGTAAGCCGTAACATATATGTAGGAGTGCTGGGTCTTCATACGAGTCGTACCTTCAGGGTCGCGACCCATGATAAAAATCTGACACAGTTCTATTCTTGATTTTCTTTCTCAAATTTGGAATACGAATCCTTACCTCTATAGGTACAATGAAATACAAATCAGAGTAGACAAATCAACCGCTCAGAGAACTTTAACTGAGGAAAGGACTGAGTCGGAGTCTGCGAAAGGAGGGAACTCACCTAGTGGTTCAGTCGAAGAGTATCAAGTTGATACATCCGATACAGATGGAACCCGAACCACTAGGGCAAAGGCAAAAGCTCAAGTCGTTGCCACTACCACCACATTAGCCCAAGCTCCCCAGTCTGAGGAGGGAGCTAGAGAGGGTAATCAGGAGTCGGGAAGTGGCTCAAATGAAGATGAAGGGTCTAAGGAGACCTAATTAGGAGAAGGAAGTGACAACTGTGAGTCAGACCTGGAGGCTCCAAATGTTGCACAAGCAGAGACCCCACCGAGAGAAAATCGCACAGTTTAGTGGAGAGTGCGGGGAGCTAGAGAGATTTATGAGCAAGGCATCTCTCTCACTACCAAGAACAAGAGAAGGTGGAGTATCAAGGGAGAACTCCGGATCCTTACAAACACATTGAATGGAGTTGAGGAGATGAAGAAGATCATTAGATTCTACGGTTTTGAGTGGATGGCCAAGACTCCAGCTCAATATACAACAGAAATTGTCAAGGAGTTCTACACCAACTACTTGGCTAACATGAACCAAAATGCAAAGGAGGGGAAGAAAATAAAAGACCGGCCCCGACTCGAGAGTTTGTTGGTCCGAGGACGAGAGGTCGACATCTTTGAGCACACCATCTCCTAGGTTTTGTATGGGCCACAGTTCACACCTCCACAAGCTATGCTAGAGTATGAGTACCGAGTAGAGGTGCTTAAGAAAATTTGGCATATAGGCTTTGAGGATCGCCAAAGGAAATTACAGTGGTTTGTAGGTGTTTTGGCTGAGGACAAAGAGGCAGCAGAATGGGCCACTGGTGGAAAGCAAGTAACAAAAGGCTCACTTAACTTCATAGAAAAAGTATACTGGAAACTAGTACGCCACAAATTACCACCTACAATCAATGATAACACCCTACGTGAAGACAGAGAAGCTCTAGTGGCATGCATCATGTCTAGATACCCGACTAACAATCTACAAATTATTGCAGAGGAAATATGAGATTGGGCAGAGGGGTTGAGCACCAACATCCCATTCTCGAGTCTTGTAATCAGTTTATGTATTGAGGGCAGGAGTTCATCGCGGTGATGAGCGTATGATTGGCGGATAGAGAATAGCAGGCATCGATCTTATCTGTGATAAGATGAACTCGGTAAGTTGTGCACATCTTCCCACAGCTATTTGATAGAGCCAGCTAGTAGGGGGTATACAGGTGAATGCCCCTATTATACAGGAGTAGAGCGAGACACCGGCTACAGATGTTGGTCACTTAGAGTAAGATCCTAGCACCTCAGCTGCACCATAACCTAGCCTGTAGACTTAGTCACCAGTAGGGAACATTTTGGTGCCTTGTGACTTTCTCCAGAAGCTAGCCAAACGGTTGACCATGGTAGAGAGAAAGAGTCAGGCTATGATGCAAAATATAAAACCATGGGTCAAGGCGGAGATAGATGCAGAACCACAAGCTCTACATGATCACTTGGATGGATGTGAGAACCGCTTTAACGCATGGATGGTGGAGCAGAAGAACACCAGCAGTCTCCATAAGTAGTTTGGGGCTCTTCGGAGTCAAGTAGTCGAGTTTTGATCATGACAACTAACAGTTATCACAGCCTTATCTCTTCCATATCTAGTTGCAGAATTTGATGAGGAGATTGACTTGGTGGATTACTGGGAGCTGACAGTAGTAGCAGGAGATAAGGGAAAGAAAAGAGCTGCTGAGGATGATGAAGAGGAGAGTCGGAGGTAGAAAAGGAAGAAAGAAAGGAAGGAACGCAAGCGGGCCAGAGCGGAGAGCCTGCAGACTTATGACGCACATATGTAAGAGCTGCAGGAGCGAGCTAGAGGAGCGGGAAGCTCCACTTTGCCTCAGTCCGACATTGATAGTGGTCGTGACCCTTGGGGTGAGCCACATTCAGCCCCAATTCACACTGAGGCCATTGAAGCGGCCAAAACTACTGCGGGGTAACCTCTCCCCTTGTTGATTCTTTAAGGAGTTCGTCGGCCACTGCTAGAGCCATGATTGAAGCAGAGGTACCTCCTTCGTAAGGTGACATGAGAGCCTAGAGCACCATAGGTATGTCCACTTCCCCTTGTTCTTCTATTTCATGCTTTGGGGATGAAGCTAAATTTTTAAAATGCGGAGGGGTTGTACTTGTTATTTTTGAGATTTTTGATACATCCGAGGGTTTTTCTAGTTGTGTTTCCTTTCCCTCGGGCATGCTATCTAGTAGAACCAATATGTTTAGGATTTTTAATTTGTGATTTTTGTTTAATTAGGAAATAACTTAGGAGTACTCAGTCAATGAAAATGCAGAAGTTGTGATTTTTTGACCCCATTTTTTTTTTGGATGCATTAACTATGTATTTGTGACTGCATGCATAATCTCTATGTATATTTTGATGTCATTTAGTCTATTAGAATTAGGAGTCTTGTTAACCCATGTGTAAACCAGACAGGTGAGATGAATGTAAGTCGTGTACCATAACTGAATGAGGTGAAGTACTTAGTTTGGTATTGTGTAGAAGATCTAGAACTTGCTTGGTTGGTCTTTGCGTAGGCTAAGGATGGTTGGTTAGGATATGATCATGGGCCATTTTTGTTAATCTCACTTTTAGCCTAAATAACCCTACCAAAATCATATAAATCCCTTTATCAAAATTTTGAGCCTTAATTGACCCATTTTTTCTTTGATTAACCAATGAATCGTACCCAGTTGTTTATAATGAGCCTACTTTAGCCCTGGTCCTTCCTTGGTTATTGTTAACCTCAACAGGCGACAAATACCTAAGTTGAGGGTGGCTAGGGTAGGGGTGCATAAATGGTGGAAACGAGAGAAAGGCAAAGATAAGAGAAAAAGGTGGAAAAAATTAGGTGTAGTGTGGTAAAAAGAAAAGAGATGAAAAAGTTGAGAATCTTGAAAAAGAAATTTCAAAAGAAAAAAATTGTTCTTGAAAAATATGAAAATTCACCACACCCATGCAAATGTATATAAAAAAGGTGAAAAGGGAAGAAAAGGAATGAAAGAAATAAAGGGTGAAATAGGTGAAGGGTGAAGCCGATGTATGTATCGCCAAGGAAGGGATAGTCACTTAAAATGCTTTCATCTTTATCATGTCCAGCCCTAAACCTACATTACAAGCCATATCAAGTCCTACAGTGATCCTAATTTGACCATCTGACAAACTGAAGCAGAGAAAATAAGGGCAAGCCTATGGCTTCTGATAAATAGTACTTGGAACTTCTTTGTGAGGGTGAGTGTTTGATTTATTTAGTTCCATACATATTTGATTCTATATCTGTGAGTGGGGACTTCATTTGTTGTGAGGGTACATGGATTATGTTTACTTTTGCCATAGGTCTGTGTAAAAAAAATTGGTGATGACTTGATTGACTATTGATATCTAGATGACATGTCTTAATCCCTATTTAGCATGTTTTGTGGTTTCTTGTAGTACATTAGATAATGCTAGTTCATGGAGAAGGGGTTAGAAGTTGTTGTATATAAAGTGCAAGTTATGTTTAAATGTTGGCTGTAGTGTCCTGAGTTTATTTTCTAGTTAGCGTCGTGCTTTAGTTTTTCTTTTCTTTGCCTGAGGACATGAAAAAGTGGCATTCATCATCTTGAGTGCACAATGTGTCTATCTCTCATGCGAATGAGGAAAGCAAAATAACAGAGTAGCTTCCGCCCACATAGTCCTCTCCCTTAAGTTGAGGGTGTTGATGTGCTGCTAATTTACAACACTTTCGATGCTCAAAACTAAAGAAAATAGCATGAACATCGGTATATTTATAAGGATATGAGGTACTTTTCTTGTGTTTTCAGGTAAACATAGGTTTCGGAGCAAGATTGAGGAAACAAAGCTTAAAAGAGTTGAAACTGAGCAAAAATGATAGTCTCAGTACGAGATGTATGAATTGTACTAAGACTCGTTGAAATGTTCAGAAGGATGAGCTAAGAAAGATGCAATTCATGATTCACAGTACGAGCCGTATGATCATGCTGCGAGCCATAACTTCAACTCATGGAAATGTTTAGAGAAATTGCACAAAGGCTGACTCTAGGTACGGATGACTACAACACGAGTCATGAAGGCAAGGTACGAATCGTATCAACACACTCGTGATAAACTTCAGAAAAAATTTAGAGTCTTAAGATTCAAACCACGGAAGATCAATACGACTTGTAGGAAGTTGGTACGAGTCATACCAAGGCTCAATACTCAGCCTGACTTCAACAAACTAAAGACCTACAGATAACAGGTACAGCCCATACGAGCCTGCTATGGTTCATAAGTTTGGTCGTGGTTCGAGGGGCAACAGATATGGAAGTTTACCCTGTTAGCTTAGGAAAAGGATTTTTATGTCTGTATAAATACGTTTTATGTTTTATTTAAAAAAAAAGATCAGATTACATCAAACATAGTTATTTTTTGTTAGACAATCACGAGAGAACATAGAATTGAGTTGATTAACTTGTGATCAACCTTTTCCTGATTTTCTTCTTGATCTTGTGAATTGTTCTAGATAATTTACAGATTTAATCAATGAAGTTTTTGTCTCATCTACGATTGTAAGTATTGATTTATTTATTTAATCATGAATGCGAATCACAAACTTGCAACTATGAGAGGCTAAAACCTCCATAGTTAGGGTTGTGGAAACCATGGTGGATTAACAAGCTAGGGTTACGTAAAAGTGATTCAAAACCAATGCAAAACACTTGTATTGTATTCTCTTTATACTTTAATATTTCTTAACGGTGTACAACGTTAGGACTTGGCTGAATTCTTTACTTTCTTGAGCCTAGAGAGGTAGAGATTAGGAAATGAGAATCACAATGAAGCCTTGGTCTTGATGATCATTGTATTAACTTGTGCTGTGATCGCACGATTGTTATATTTGGGACAAATTGATAACGGTTAGTTAGCAATCACTCATGAGACTTGACCCAGTGATTGAGTGTAGTCATCCAATAGGGACGAACCTATTATTTGGTTGAACCCTAGTTATCAGTCCTACAAGTAAAGCATTGGAATTGATCACTTGTGTATACCTGAAGCAGTTATGAACCCATGGGGAACACAAACCCTAATTAGTTTTAATTCTTAATTTTACAACACAAATCAAATCATTGTTTTTAGTTATTATTCTCTTTAAACCCATCACTTTGGAGTAACTACCTAAAAAAGTTCACGTACCGGCAGTAGTCTAGCTTATCCCTATTCCCTGTGGGTTCGACCCCAACCTCTCTGTTGGGTTCTTTATTGACAATGTCCGCTTCATACTTTGATAGGAGATATCATTTGAGCATTATCAAAAAGTGGCACTGTTGCTGAGATATATGGTTAAGACTAGATTAGTTGCTCATATTTGACTATTTGGTATTATTTCCTTAATTATGTTTTCTTTTTGTTTTTGATACCCATAGGCTGTTTTTTGGTGAATGCCAAGAACTCAGTGTAATGGAGATCCCCATGTTACATTGAATCTAGAAATTGAACAAACACTGCACAGGGTGGAAAACAAGGATCAAAGAGATGCCCGCATAGCTGAAGAAGCTAGGCAAGCCGAGTTAGCTCGTCAAGATGCACTTCAGGATGCAGAAGATGTTTGAGAAGAAATAGTGAATGCTAGTTGACACGGGAGGGGCAATAGAAGTTATAGACTTTCCCCTCAGTTCTTCGATTATGAGGACCCAGACATTGATGAAGTTTGGTCTATTGGAGCAATTGTGCCACCACCTCTGCCTACTGGGGCCAATTTGATATCATGAGCACCATGATTCAATTGCTAAACTTGAAAGGGGTGTTTAGTGGTCATGTAGTGGATGACACTAACCTACACTTGATGAACTTCGTAGGAATATGCAAGGCGTATAGGTTTCCCGGAGTAAGCCAGGATGCCATACAACTCAGACGTTTCCCCTTCTCTCTATCATGGGAAGCCACTTTATGGTTATCGAAGTTGCCCAATGACTTCATAACCAACTGGAGAAAATACAAGCAAGCTTTCTTGGAGAGATTTTTCCCTTCCTCTAGAATATTATATCTAAAAGACGAGATCTATAACTTACGACAAATAAAGATAGATGCACTCCATGAAACCTGGTTGAGATTCAAAAAGAAGTTGACAAAAGTGCCCAAACAATAAGATCTCAGATGACAGTTTGTTGGAAATTTTTTATAGGTCTTTGAATAATAACACCAAAACTATAGTGGAAACGGTGGAAGGAGGAGCACTGATGAGTCACACCTGGGAGCAAGTTGTTACTATCCTTGATAGGGTGACCAAGATGAACAGGGCATGGCATACGAGGGAGGATGATGCAGCGGCTGGTACATATATTATTGGTTTGACTACAGACCACTGAAGGAAGGAATAAGAACGCGACCAAGAGTTGGTTCATATGCACACATCATTGGACTTGCTGACAAAGCATATTATGGGAGCTGGAGCCAAAAATGTAAATGCAGTGGGAACTCAATAAATGGAGCTGGGAGCTGCTTACTCTGATTCTGAGGAAGAGGCAAACTTACTGGATGGCCATGTGGCGGGTTTTCGAGCCAACGCCCTAGCGTCTGGACAAGACAATTGGTGCCAAGGTTCTAGAAACAAAGGTCAAAATCAATATAGAGACAACTACAACCGAAATGGGCTCAGAGACAGGAGCCGAGGTCATGAACGCGAAGGAGAATGGAGAAGAAACGATGGATACCGCAGTGATCAGGTTGGAGTTAGTGTGCCTCCCAATACACGATAAGGGGAGGTTGGGAAATAAAACTTGGAGAGAATAATGGCTGAGATGCTTAAGAAGGTGAGGTCCACAAATGAGAAATTAAAGGAGAATAGATGTGGCATATCAAGTATGGGTCAGAAAGTAGAGTCTCACTCTACAGCCATCAAGTAGATCAAACATCAACTTGGGCAACTGTCAGCATGAATGAACCCTAGACAATAGGGTAAAATACCTAGCAACACCATCCAAAACCCAAAGAACTATGGCCATTGCATCGCGGTGATAACTAGGAGTGGTAAGATCACAGTTGACCCCCCTTTTCGGTTGTATTTGAACGGATGAAAGGAAGCATAATTGAGGAGAATGAGAAGAGTGTTGAGATAGAGAGCACTAAGCATGCTTAGGCTCCAAGAGGTGAAGAGGAACCTGACATTGACCAAGGAGAAACTCAAATCTATAAAGCTATCCCGCGACCACCGCCACCATTCTCTCAAAGGATGAAGAAAATGGCGCAAAATGGTAAGTTCAAAAAATTCCTTTCAATGCTTAAAAAATTATCTGTGAACATACCAATTGTTGAGGCATTGGATCAAATGCCAAGATATGCAAAGTTTATGAAGTACTTGGTGACTAAGAAGAGATCTGTGAGCTATGAGTCGGTAGACAATGTACATCACTGTAGTTCCATATCTATAAGGGTCCTAGCCTAGAAGAAGGAAGACCCAGGTGCTTTCACTATAACTTTCACCATAGGGAATGTCGAGAGACTTTGTGATCTGGGAGCAAGCATCAACTTGATACCCTTGGTAGTGTTCAAGAAATTGGGCTTGGGAGCCCCCACACCGACCACTATGCGGCTACTGATGGTCGACAGAACTGTTAAAAGCCAGTGGGGATCCTTTTCGATGTGCTTATTGAGGTAGAAAAATTTATATTCCTAGCAGAGTTCGTGATTTTGGATTGCAAGGTTGATTATAAGGTCCCCTTCATTTTGGGGTGACCATTCCTTGCAATCGGGAGGGCCCTAGTTGACGTGAAGGCGGGCCGATTGAAATTTATACTAAACAAAGAAGAGATCACCTTTAACAACTGTCGGTCAATGCAGCAACCAAAGGAATTCAGTGTAGTATCAGCACTAGAGGATGGATATGAGTCACTTGATGAATTTTGAGCAGTCAAGAGACTTGTGTCGTGATGCAACGTTAAATTAGGCGCTTCTTGGTAGGCAACCCAAGTGGTGGCATGGTGAAATATAAGTAATCGGGCCACTTGTGTCATGTCGCGACATTAAATCAAGCGCTTCTTGGGAGGAAACCAAGTTATTGAACTAATGTGTGCTTAGTGAGCAGGGAAAAACAAAAACAGGAGGTAGAAAACTATTGAAAAGGAAGCTTCTACAGCTTTCATTACGACTAATGAAATCATCCTACGAGCCATAGTAGCAGTTGTGGTGAGGTTCAGAGAAGTAATTCAAAGAAAAAACCTACGAGTCATCATACGAACCGTACCCACACAATACGAGTCATAGGATGCACTCGTAGGTCCCCAGGTAAGGTTCTCAAATTTTTTGAAGCATGGGTCTAGGGGACAAGTCGTGGGGTCTTCTTATGACTCTTGGTATGAGTCGTGATGGGTCAAAAACATCATTATTACCCGACTCAGCCTAGTTTTCTAAATCTGCCCCCCTTACCTATTTAATTTTTTTACCTAAACCAACCCTTCTCTCATGCAAAAGAACCCACTACTCACGACCTACAGTCACTCTCCCCACGCACCCGTGATTCAAAAGCTAAGAAGAATCGAGCAATTTCTTGCTCAACATAAGTTCCTCTCAACCCACATATGTGATTGTCAGTCGAAGAAAGAAGCCACAAGTAAGTAGTGCATTCAATATCAAAATATTTTAACTTGCTCGAAGCTTTCACTGTTAAAACCCCTGGGAGTATTGAATTTGATCAAAAAATTTCAATAATAGAATGATTAGGGATGAAAACAAACCGTGAACGACTGGAAAACATCAATTTTTTTTGTTGTTGGGTTGAACTTGTGAATTTAATTTTTTTTTTCAAAATTTGAGTTATGGGTAGTGATTAAAAAGGGAGGGATGAGTAGTGTTTAATTGATGAATGACATACGTAGACCCGGGGGAAATTTGAGAACCCAAATTGTGAAAAAGAACCCCTGCAAATTGAACAAGAATGACTAAGTCATGAAAATTGTATGAAACACAGTACGGTTTGTAGTTTGTCACTACGAGTTGTACTGAGCATTTGTACCAAAGAACTTAACAAAGTTAATCAGAAAAGCCCTTCCCACGACTTGTGGAATTGACCTACGGGTCGTACCATAAGTCATGGAATAATACAAAAGAAATCATAGCTGAGGCTTCATCAGATGACTTAGGGTATGAGTCGTACCTTCGTCATACAAATCGTAAGTATGAGCCGTAACATATATGCAGTAGTGTTGGGTCTTCATACAAGCCATACCTTCAGTGTACGACCCATATTGTCAACCTGTGTTAAAAATCTTACACTATTCTATTCTTGATTTTCTTTCTCAAATTTGGAATACTAATCCTTCCCTCTATAGGTACAATGAAATATAATTTCAAAGCTGACAAATCAACCGCTCGAATAACATTAATTGATGAAACGACTGAGTCGGAGTCTGAGAAAGGAGGGAACTCACCTAGTGTTCAGTCGAAGAGTATCAAGTTGATACATTCGATACAGATGGAACCCGGAAAACTAAGGAAAAGGAAAAAGCTCAAGCCGTTGACTACCGCCACATCAGCCCAAGCTCCCCAGTCTATGGAGGGAGCTAGAAAGAGTAATCAAGAGTCAGTTAGCGGCTCAAAAGCAAATGAAGGTTCTAAGGAGACCTAATCAGGAGAAACAAGTGGTAGCGATGAGTCAGACCAGGAGGCTCCAAATTCGGCACAAGCAGAGATCTCACCAAGAGAAAGTCTCATAGTTCGATGGAAAGTGTCGGGAGCTAGAGAGATATATGAGCAAGGCATCTCTCTCACTACCAAGAAGAAGCCAAGGTAGAGCATCCAAGAAGAGCCACAAATCCTCACGAACACACTGAGTGAAGTTGAGGAGATGAAGCGGATGGCGAAGACTCCAGCTCAGTATACAGCAGAAATAGTCGGGAGTTCTACGCCAGCTACTTGGCTACCATGGAGCAAAATGTAAAGGAGGGGCAGAAAATAAAAGACCAGCCCCAACTCGAGAATCTATTGGCCCGAGGAAGAGAGGTCGACATATTTAAGTGCACCATCTCCTGGGTTCTGTATGGTCCACAATTCATACCTTCGCGAGCTATGCCAGAGTATGAGTACCGAGTGGAGGTGCTTAAGCAAATCCAGTAGATAGGATTTGAGGAATGCCAAAGGAAGTTATAGTGGTTGGCAAGTGTTTTGGCTGAGGACAAAGAGGCATCAAAATGAGCCACTAGTGGAAAGCAAGTTACAAAAGGCTCGCTTAACTTTATAGCGAAAGCTTGCTGAACACTAGTGCACCATAGATTAACATCGACAGTCAATGACAACACCTTGAGTGTAGACAGAGAAGCTCTAGTGGCATGCATCATGTCTAGATACTCGATCAACATCCCGCAGATTATTTAAGACGAAATATAAGATCAGGCAGTAGGGTTGAGCACCACCATCCCATTCCTGATTCTTATACTCAGTTTATGTATGGAGGCAGGAGTTCCACACAGTGATGAGCATTTGATTAGCGGACAGAGGATAGAAGATATTGGTCTTATCTGGGATGATATAAACCTGGTAAGTCGTGCACGTCCTCCCACAGCTATTCCACAATGCCCGCCAATAGGGGGGACACAGGTGAATGCCTCTACTATATAGGAGCAGAGAAAGACATCGACTACAAATGTCGGTCATTAAAAGTCAGCTCTGAGCACCTCAGCTGCACCACAGCCTAGCCTGCAAACTCAGACACCAGCAGTGCACATTTTGGTTTCTCATGATTCCTCCAGAAGTTGGCCAAACGGTTGACCATGGCGGAGAGAAAGATTCAGGCTATGATGGAAAATGTAAAACCATGGGTCAAGGTGGAGATAGATACAGTAGAACAGGCTCTACATTCTCGCTTGAATGGGTTCGAGAGTCGCTTTAATACATGGATGGTGGAGCAGACGGACACTACCAGTCTTGGTGAGGTGTTGGTGGATCTTCGGAGTCAAGTAGTCGAGTTTTAATCATGACAACCGACAGTTATCGTAGACCCCACTCTGTAAGATCTAGATGCAGAATTTGATGAGGAGATTGCTTGGCAGCTTATTGGGAGCCAACGATAGCTACTGGAGATAAGAGAAAGAAAAGTGTTGTTGAGGACAATGGAGAGGAGAGAGGAAGAAGAGGAAGAAAGAAAGGAAGGAACGCAAGCTGGCTAGAGCGCAAAGCCTGTAGACTCGTGACGCACATATGTTAGAGCTGCAGTAGTGAGCTGGAGGAGCGGGCAGCTCCACCATGCCTCAGCCCACTTTGCTAGTGGCCATGACCCTTTGGGTGAGCCACATTCAACCCTAATTCACACTGAGGCCATTGAAGCAGCCAAAACTACTGAGGGGGTAACCAATCCCCCTATTGATACTTCAAGGATTGGACCATCCACCGCTAGCACCACGATTACAACAGAGATACCTCCTCCGCAGGGTGACAGGAGCGCCTAGAGTGCCATAGGTATGTTCACTTCACTTTGTTCTTCTATTTCATGCTTCTGGGACGGAGCTAAATTTTCAAAAAGAGGAGGGGGTGTACTTGTTATTTTTGATATTTTTATACGTTCGAGGGTTTTTATTATCGTGTTTCCTTTCCCTTGGGCATGCTATCTAGTAGAACCGGCATATTTAGGATTTTTAATTTGAGATTTTTGTTTAATTAGGAAATAACTTAGGAGTACTCAGTCAATGAAAATGCACAAGTTGTGATTTTTTGACCCTATTTAAAATTTCTTTCCATGCATTAGCTATGTATTTGTGACTGCATGCATGATTTCTATGGATCTTTTGATGTCATTTAGTCTATTAGCATGAGGAGTCTAGTTAAGCCATGTGTAAACCAGACATGTGAGATGAATATAAGCCATGTACCATGAGTGAGTGAGGTGAAGTACTTAGTTCGGTGTTTGTGTAGAAGATCTAGAACTTGCCTGGTTGGTCTTTGCATAGGCTAAGGATGGTTGGTGTGGATATGATCATAGGATATTTTTGTTAAGCTCACTTTTAGCCTAAATAACCCTACCAAAATCATATAAATCCCTTGATGCCCATTTTGAGCCTTAATTGACCCATTTTTTTCTTTGATTAACCAATGAACCGTACGCAGTTGTTTATAATGAACCAAATTTTTTCCTTGGTCCTTTCTTGGATATTGTGCAAAATGCCTAAGTTGAGGGTGGCTAAAGTAGGGGTGCGTAAATGGTTGGAACCAGAAAAAAGGAAAGAAAAGAGAAAAAGGTGGAAAATAAAGAGTGGTGTGGTAAAAAGAAAAGAGATGAAAAAGTTGAGAATCTTGAAAAAGAAATTTCAAACTGAAAATACACCACAGCCATACAAATGTATATAACAAGGGTGAAAAGGGAAGAAAAGGAATGTAAAGAATTAAGGGTGAAATAGGTGAAGGGTGAAGCCGATGTATGTAGTGCCAAAGAAGGAATAGTCACTTAAAAAGCTTTCATCTTTATCATGTCCAGCCCTAATCCTACATGCAAGCCATATCAATTCCTATAGTGATCCTAATTTGACCATCCGACAAACTGAAGCAGAGAAAATAAGGGCAAGCCTATGGCATCTGATAAATAGTACTTGGAACTTCTTTGTGAGGGTGAGTGTTTCATTTGTTTAGTACCATACATATTTGATACTATATTTGTGAGTGGGGACTTCATTTTATATGAGGGTACATGGATTATGTTTACTTTTTCCATGGGTCTGTGAGAAAAACATTGGTGATGACTTGATTGCCTATTGATAGCTAGATGACATGTCTTGATCCCTGATTAACATGTTTTGTGGTTTCTTGTAGTACATTAGATAATGTTAGTTCATGGAGAAGGGATCAGAAGTTGTTGTTTATAAAGTGCAAATTTTGTTTAATTGTTGGCTGTAGTGTCCTGAGTTTATTTTCTAGTTGAGCGTCGTGTTTTAGTTTTTGTTTTCTTTGCCTGAGGACATGCAAAAGTCTTGAGTTGAGGGTGTTGATGTGTTGTGAATTTACAGCACTTTCGATGCTCAAAACTAAAGAAAATAGCATGGACTTAGGTATGTTTATATGGATATGAGCTATTTTTCTTGTGTTTTCAAGTAAACTTAGGTGTTGGAGAAAGATGGTGCAAAAGAAGCTTAAAAAAGCCAAAACTGAGCCAAAATGACAGTGTCTGTACGAATCATACATTGATGGTACGAATCCTACTAAGACTCATGAAAATATTCAGAAGGATGAGCTGAGAACGATGCAATTCACAATTCACAGTATGAGCCGTATAATCATGGTACAATCTATACCTTCAATTCATGGAAATGTTCAGAGAAATTGCACAAAGGCTTACTCTGGGTATGAATGACCACAGTACGAGTCGTGAAGGCAAGGTACGAATCGTATTAATACACTTGTGACAAACATCAGAAAAATTCAGAGTCTTTATATTCAAACCACGAAAGCTCAGTACGACTCGTAGGAAGTTGGTACACATCGTACCAAGGCTCAACACTTAGTCGGATTTTATAAAATAAAGACCTACAGATAGCAAGTACGACCCGTACAAGCCTGCTATGGGTCATAGGTTTGGCTGTGGCTCGAGCGGCAACAGATATGGAAGTTTACCCTATTAGCTTAGGAAAAGGATTTTTATGTCTGTATAAATATGTTTTATGTTTTATTTTCAGAAAATAAAAAGATCAGACTACATCAAACATAGTTAGTTTTTGCTAGACAATCACGAGAGAACATAGAATTGAGTTGATTAACTTGTGATCAACCTTTTCTTGATTTTCTTCTTGATCTAGTGAATTGTTCTTGATAATTTCCAGATATAATCAATGAAGTTTTTCACTCATCTACGATAGTAAGATTTGATTTATGTATTTAATCATGAATGCGAATCACAACCTTGCAACTATGAGAGGCTAAAACCTCCATAGCTAGGGTTGTGGGAACCATGGTGGATTAACAAGCTAGGGTAACATAAAAGTGATTCAAAATTAAATAAAAACACTTGTATTGTATCCTCTTCATACTTTAATGTTTCATAAAGGTGTATAATGTTAGGACTTACCCGAATTCTTTAATTGCTTGAGCCAAGAGAGATAGAGATTAGGAAAAGAGAATTATAACAAAGCCTTGGTCTTGATGATCATTGTATTAACTTGAGTTGTGGTCGCAAGATACTTATATTTGGGAAAAATTGATAACGGTTAGTTTACAATCGCTCATGAGACCAGACCCGGTGGTTGAGTATAGTCATCAAATAGGGACGAACCAGTCGTTTGGATGAACCCTAGTTATCAGTCCTACAATTAAAGAATTGGAATTCATTACTTGTGTATACCCGAAGCAGTTATGAACCCATGGGGAACACAAACCCTATTTAGTCTTAATTCTTGACTTTACAACACAATTCTAATCATTGTTTTTTAGTAATTATTCTCTTTCAACCCCCCACTTTGGAGTAACTACCTAACAAAGTTCACTTACCGACAGTAGTCTAGCTCTTCTTTATTTCCTGTGGGGTTGACCCCAACCTCTTTTTTAGGTTCTTTATTGACAACATCTGCTTCATACTTTGGTAGGAGGTATGGTTTTAGTGTTATCAAGTTGTCCCGATGGACAGTGTTGGTGTAAAAGACAGCCTTAGCTGTGAGGAGGTTCCGGTGGAAATACTAGATCAATAGGTTCAAAGGCTAAGGAACAATGAAGTAGCTTCAGTTAAAGTGTTATGGAGGAATAAGCATGTTGAAGGAGCTACATGGGAGGCTGAAGCAGATATGATGGCCAAATACCCATATCTATTTACTACCGGCTCAGTTTCAGCTTAAGGTATCAGTTTTTCCCTAAAACTCTATTTAGTTTCATGCTCAGTTCAGTGCACAAGTTTCTTTTATGTATGTGGATGTATGTATGATTTGTGAATTCAGTTTAGCTATGTAATTTGAATTGGAGGTAGTCATTCCATTAGTTTTCGATTTAAACAATCAATATTTGAATATGATAATTGCATATCTTTGCTTTTCTATGTGTTTTCCAACATTCGGGGATGTGTTCTTATAGGGGAGATATTGTTATACCCC
The DNA here is from genome assembly GCA_035772735.1 of Datura wrightii. NCBI lineage: Eukaryota > Viridiplantae > Streptophyta > Magnoliopsida > Solanales > Solanaceae > Datura > Datura wrightii. Next base: position 83,445,600 of record JASDFA010000001.1, read on the forward strand.
GAAAGCCTAAAGATAAGACCCGAGAGTTGAAACGGAGAAAAAGTTGAAATTTTGCAGCAGACTCAGAACGAGTCGTGAGGAGACACATGAGGACTACCCACGAGTCGTGAGGTGACTTGTGGGGAAGGCCCAAGCATTTAGTGAGAAGGCCAAAAGAAGTGATACCCCCACAGGCGAGACCACGACTCGTGGTCAGGCCCCACGAGTCATTGGGTCAGCCGTGGGGGAGAGGAATTAGGAAAGAAAAGAACCAGGGCAGTAGACTTGACAGGAGGTCCCCATGAGTTGTGGTTGGTCCCCACGATTCGTGAGGTGAACCGTTAGCAAGCCTGGAGTGAATTTTCTTTCGTCAAGGCAGTGTACGTAAGGGACGATTTCATGAGTCATGCACCCGAGCGACGAGTTGTCATGTCACCCGTTAAGGCCACCAGACAGTTATTTCTACGAACTTAGTAAGTGATTTTTCATAATTCCTAAGTTCCTAATGCCTAAACTATGACATTTTGGGTTATGAATAGTGACTTTTAAAGGGGCTAAGTTCATTTTAGAAATTATTCATTCATGCATGCAAGGTAGACAAGTTTGAGAGGGTGATCAAGCCATTGTTCTTCAATTTCCTTCAATTTTCTATTGGGCATTCAAACAAGTGTTAGAATCAGCTACCAACAGGTATGTAAGGTTATGAATGGGTGATTCCTTTCACACCCATGCCCAATACCTCTCTAAAGTATGAATTCTATGTCTAATTTATGGATTTTAACCCAAATGCATGAATCTTCTATTTCTACACATGGGTATGATTTGATTATGATTCTACTACTGAATTATGAAGCATGGGCAAATTTTATATTGTTCTCAATTTAAAATCATGATTCTAGTATTATGAATTAGAAGCCCATGGATGAGATGTTCATGAAAGATGAGATTCGTGATGAATATATTATGATGATGAGATATTATGATGAAAATCATTATTTGAAGCTACCTATGTTTACAATTACAATTTCGATAAGAATTGAGTATTTCAATGTATGATAAAGCTTTGGGCAATGCCCACATGTTAAGATGAATGATGATTTTTTTTCGAAATTAAGCTTACCATATTATTTTGGAGTAAAGACTCCCAATTACATTTTCATCTTGTAGTATGTTTTAACTTAAGGTTATCCTAGATATAGCTTACCATATGATTTTGGAGCGAAGGCTCCCAAATATGTTTTTTCAGCTTGTGGTATGTCATGAGATAAAGCTTCTCATATGCATGATTTCATATTTGAGATGTATTTGATCACTGAGCTTCATCAATAGAAGATATTGAGCTTCGTTATAAAATGATGTAGAGCATATGCATGTTTTGCAAGTAATGTCTAGCACTGAGTAGGCTAAGGGTCGATCACCTATGCCTCAGAATTATGCGCCAACATAGGTTTATACATTATGACTATCACGACCCAAGAGTACACTTGAATTGTGAACACGGGACAAGGAGCCCCGAGGGACCCCAAGTCAACCCATGGCATGAGCATGTAACTAAACCATTCACATAAGGCGGAATAATTAGTTTAATAATCATAAACTGAAAGAAAACCGCGACATAAAATATAACAAACAACAATACATGATCACAACATAAATAGCTGAGTACTACAAATAGGTCTGAGAGCCTCTAGTCAAATAGAAGGGTTGAAGGGAAAAGACCCCAAGAAACCCAAACATTCTGAAACTAAAAGATGACCAAGATCTAAACATAAAGCCCTCGAATCATGAGGACTCACCAATGAGAACCGTGAGCGGAAGCGAGAGCAAGCTAGGAGCGATGATGAACCTGAGATCCGGATCCTGTATCATGAACGACATGGAAAAAAATATGTGGGTCAGTACATGGAATGTGCCGAGTATGAAAGGTATGTAAAACAAATACATGAAAATATAAGAGTCATAGGAGTGGAACATCATGATCATAAAGACTGAAAATCATAAATATATAGTAAGGCTCAAGGTTCCCCAAAAAGCATTCATAAACCTTTCATAGTCACAGCATGAAAGAAAGATATATTTCATAAAACATGACTTAAGCCAAAAGGACATAAACATAACATGCATTAAAACGATGAGTAACAATGGGAGATTTCTATAACTGACATACCGCACAAAAGCACACATGGAGCCCAACCTGTAAACCTAGTCGGAAGGTTGTTCATACCTTGACAAGGGGAGAACAATGAAAGGCATAATATCACTCGTGAAGGCCCCATAGGGCATAGGGGACAGTCATTGAGGAGGTCCCAAACATAACCTACGGTGGCACGTAGTTGTGACATTCGTGGCATAACTTGGGACCCGAACCTGCTCGATGTTAAGTACTACTCCCAAAACATGCAACGTGCTAATAGAAATTCATACATGACATGCATGGCTAGTTAAATTGTGATAAGCATGACATGCTTGAGAATTCGTGATACTAGCCATGAAATGGAGCCGTGAATAGGCCAAAATCATAGTTCATGAGTCATAAACAACATATGGGTGTTACCCATATTTTCAACATATTTGAAAATGCTTAATTTATAGAAAACATGATCATAATAACATGAGAGATTGAAGACATGCTTAAAATTCGAAAATTCATATCATGCTTGAGGAATCAGCATAACCATGAACATCACTAAAAATCCTCATGATTTAGGCACCTATGATTTTAGGGATTTGATAATCAAACATTGAAATAAATAAGTGGAAACAACCCAATAATTCAAAATCCAAAATTTATACATACCACAACAAGCTCATATCAATTTTTGAGAAATCATGTAATTGAGTTAAGACCCTTAAAGATTTTTATAGCTTTAAACATAAAATTTGGGAAGAATTGGGCATGGGTAGGGACTATACTACCCATTCAAAACCCCACATACCCAAAAACACTTGATTCTTAACTCCCCTGAAAAGCCCAAGATGAAAATTCGGAGAATTTGAAGAAGAACCCTTGAATCACCTTCTACTCTCTTCTCTAACTTTTGCAATTGTCAAATGAGACTTAACATGGATTATTTCTCCTTAAAAGACCCAGGACCAACCTCAAAATGACGTAGTTTAGGCCTTAGGAGTGAAGGAATTTATGAGAAGGCCCTTACTAATTTGTAGGAAATAACTGCTAGGTGACCCTAACAGGTGACCTGACGACTCGTCAAGATGGGCAATGACTCGCCGTGTCGCCCATCAAGTACACTAGAAAAAAAGTCTACTGGGCTCCTAACGGGTGACATAACGACTCGTCACCCGTGACCATGATTCGTGGTCACTTTCTGTCAAGTACACTGCCTCATCCTCAATTAAAATTCCATAGGCTTGCTCACGACTCACCCCATGAGTCGTTGGGTCTGGTGACGACTCGTGGGGTCCATTCGTTAGGTACACTGGTACCTTCCACCCAGGAAAACTTCCACACCACCCCACGAGTGACATGATGACTCGTGGTGACTGATATTGAGTCATTACTTCACCCATGGGGACCCCAACACTTGAATTTCCCTTGGCCCTCCCCATGATTCACCTGACGAATCGTGGCGTCTCCTGACGAGTCGTTAGACGACTTGTCCTACAACTGCAGGGCCATTTTCCAGTTTTCTCCATTTTCACTATCGGATCCGATTCTTGGGTTGCCGGGGTATAACAATATATCCCCCTTGGGAACATTCATCCTCGAATGTTAGAAACATGTAGAAAACTCAGAAACAAACATCACCATATGCAAATACTGATCATTTAAGCCAAAAATTGACTGAACGACTACCCCCGAAAAGAACTACATAACTGGATTGAATTCAAACATCATATACATATATCATATCATAAAACAAACTTGCACGCATGAACGGAACATGAAAAATTGATTAGAGGTTTAGGGCAAAAACTGATACCTCAAACTGAAACTAGGCCAGTAGGGAACAACTAGGGGTATTTAGCCATCATATCCTCTTTAGCTTCCCACGTAGCTCCCTCAACATGCTGATTTCTCCATAAAACCTTTATTGAAGCTACTTCCTTGTTCCTCAGCCTTAGAACCTGGCGATCCAATATTGCAACGGGAATATCCTCAAGACTGAGGCTATCCTTCACACAAACACTTTCCACCGGAACCACTAAGGCTGGTTCTCCCAAGCACGTTTTTAAGAGCGATACATGGAATACAGGATGAACTGAAGCTAGCTCTGAGGGTAACTCTAACTCATAAGTTACTTTACCTACTCGTCTCACAATTCGATATGCGCCAATATAGCGGGGCATGAGTTTTTCTTTCTTTCCGAATCTCGTTACTCCCTTCCTGGGAGATACCTTCAAAAACACCTAATCATCGATCTCGAACTCAAGCTCTCTTCTCCTCACATCCGCATAAGACTTTTGGAGACTTTGAGTCATTTTCAGCCGTTCTCTTATCAACTGAACTTTATCCATAGCCTCGTGGATTGAATCTGGACCCATTAACGAAGCCTCACCGACTTCAAACCACCCAATGGGCGATCTACACCTTGTCCACAAAGAGCCTCGAATGGTGTCGTTTGGATGCTAAAGTGATAGCTGTTGTTGTAGGCAAACTCAATAAGAGGCAAATTCTCATCCCAACTACCCTTGAAATCAATAACGCAAGCTCTCAACATGTTCTCGAGAATCTGGATAATCTGTTCCACCTGACCATCTGTTTGCGGATGAAATGCCGTGCTAAGCTTGACTTGGGTGCCAAGTCCCTTTTGAAAAGATCTCCAACTGGAGGTGAATTGAGTACCTCTATCCGATATAATGAACAAGGGAACTCCATGCAATCTAACCAACTCTCGAATGTATAATTTGGCATAATCTTCCGTTGATTAGGTGGTTTTGACCGGTAGAAAATGAGAAGCCTTGGTTAACCTATCTACGAGTGCGGGGTAAACCTGTTTTGAAGTCCATGTTGATTTCCTACCACTTCCAAGTAGGAATGCTGATATCTATCTCTGATGCTTGACTTTCACTTGTTGGCCATTCGGACACTTGGCTACAAATTCTGCAATATCCCTCTTCATACCATTCCACCGGTAGATTTCCCACAAGGCATGATACATTTAGGTGGCACCTGGATGGATAGAATATCTAACTCCGTGAGCCTCATACAACATCCGAGTCCTTAATTACCCATGTTCGAAACACATAAGCGACCCTGGTACTGAAGCACACCATCTCACCCTTTGGACAAGACCTACCTTCTAATTTCGAACAGCTTCTTTTAACTTTACCAATATTGAATCATCATCTTATTTAGCCTTCACCTCCGTTACCAAGGATGACTCTGATCCGTTCTGAACTGCTACCCCACCATCGGTCAAGCCAACTAATCTAACTCCCAACCAAGCAAGTTGATGTACCTCCTTCACCAGCTTCCTCTTGTCTCCACTCACATGCGACACACTCTCCATAGAGAGTCTACAAAGGCAATTTTCTACCACGTTGGCCTTACTCGGGTGGTAAAGTACACTCATGTCGTAGTCCTTAAGTAGCTCTAACCACCTCCGTTGCCGAAGATTTAGATCCTTCCGTGTGAGCACATATTGTAAGATCTTGTGGTCCGTGAATAATCTACGTGAACCCCATACAAGTAGTGTTTCCATATCTTCAAAGCAAATACCACCGCGGCCAACTCAAGATCATGGGTCGGGTAATTCTTCTTGTGAATTTTCAACTGTTTTGAAGCATATGCTATGACTTTACCATGCTGCAATGCATTCCAGTCTGACTCTCAAAGCATCAAAATATACAACAAAGCCATTGGTACCCTCAGGTAAAGCCAACACCGGTGCTGAAGTGAGTCGGGCCTTCAATTCCTAGAAGCTCTTCTCACAAGTCTCCGACCACTGGAACTTCACCTTTTTCTGAGTCAATCTAGTCAATGGGGATGCAATGGATGAGAAAGCTTCCACGAACCTCCGATAATAACCCGCTAAACCCAAAAAGCTTATGATATCTAAAGGGTTTACCAGTCTGGGCCAGTTCTTTACTGCCTCTATTTTTCGGGAATATACCCTCCTTCATTTGACACTACATGACCCAAGAATGCAACTTAATTCATCCAGAACTCATATTCGCTGAACTTGGCATATAGTTGGATATACTTGAGGGTTTGGAGTTCTACCCTCAGATGTGTGGCATGCTCCTCCTCGCTCCTGGAGTGTATCAATATGTTATCAATGAACACTATCATGAACATTTCCATATTTTACTTGAATATCGTATTCATAAGATCCATAAAAGCTGCAGGGCATTGGTTAGTCCAAAATACATAACAACAAATTCATAATGGCCATACCTAGTCTTGAAAGTAGTCTTTCGGATGTCGCTCTCCCGAAACCTAAGCTGATGATACCCGGACCTGAGGTCTATGATCTTGGACATAATTGCATGCCCAAGTGATACGTTAATATCTCATTTCTACTTTTTTATCCACTTTTATGTGTGCATTCTCATATGATTTGTATGTAAATGTGGATTTATACTAACCAACATGATTAGTGTTGTTTTGCAGTCTACAAGGAATTTTTGGAAGCTAACCTACAAGTTGGTGAAGTGTGTAAATGGACTCGGAAGCAAGAAGCGGAAGTTGACAAGGAAAATTGGCTAAAATAGGGGCTCCGCGATGGGGGCCGTGTCACGCTACCATCGCGGAAGCAATCTACCTAGAGGGGAATTTTATGCCAAATTCCAGTGGAGGTGCTCAATGGCACCATGGCACAGAGGTGAGGCTCCGCGATACACTCCGTGCCACGCTGAAGGTAATTACCTGGAAGCTGAGTTCCAGTGAAGGTCCGCAATGGAGCCGTGGCACAGAGGTGATGCTTCGCAATACACTCCATGCCACATTGCCAGTTATTCCGGGAAAAATTCTCACTAGTATAAATAGCACACTTAGGTTTTATTTTAAAGTATCTAACATTTTGAGCAAGAACGTGGACAACAGGCAGTTGAGAAGAAGAATTACTAGGGTTAATTCTCTTTCTTTTTCTCTTTAATTTCAATTTCTTGTATGAATTCTACTTGTTTTAAGATGTTTAATCCACAAATGAGTGGTTAATTCACCTCTTGCTGAGGTTAAGGATAATTGTAGAGGAATGTAATTAATAATTATTTCAGTTTTCCTCTTCTCTATAACGGTTTTTCTATTAATTCTTGTTTTTACTACATTAATGTTTGGCCAATGTTAATGTATATTCTAGAATTCAATTTTGATTATGAAAGGGAAATTAATTGGATAGATGTGAATTGGTGGAATATGATCTTTTCTTGGTTGAGGAAATTAAGAGAAGATTTACGTTCAGAATAGAAATATATCTGTAATGTCATATTAGCAATTTATGGAATATGTTATGTATAGCTACAGAATGGGGTTTTTGCATCACATAAATATGTAATGCAAGTCTCATGATTCTTTAATTGGAGAGGAGTCGAAAGATCCAATCCATAGGCTATTAATTCCTGACTAACAACTGAAGAGAAGATTGACTGATTCTAATTAATAAATAACATCCCTGCATGTTTGCCTTAACATCAGCTTATTCATTGCTATTGTTCAGAATTCAATATACCATCTTTACTTAGGTTCACATTAACTAGTAATCTTGACTCAAAAGCATTGTTTGTTTGGTTGTCTACCTGCACAATGAAATAGTTCACTAACAGGGATAATTACTACCATATTACAGTCCCTGTGGGATCGATACTTGGCTTTAAATAAAGCTACTTTACTATTTGTACGACCACGTGCACTTGCGTGTAGTTGAGTCCAAACAGTCTATCTTGGAGAAAAATTTGGCACCCTGAAGCTGATCAAATAGATCATCAATCCTGGGTAAAGGATATCTATTCTTGACGGTGTCCTTGTTCAACTGCATATAGTTAATACACATCCGAAGAGAACCATCTTTCTTCCGGACGAACAACACCGGGGCACCCCACGGAAACTCACTTGGTCTAATGAAACCCTTGTCCAGCAAATCCTTCAATTGCTCCTTTAACTATCTTAGCTCAGCTAGGGCCATTCGGTAGGGAGGAATCGATATGGTCTACGTGTCGGGTAAAGGATCAATTTCAAAATCAATCTCCCTCTCGGTAGGAACACCGGTAAGTCATTTGGAAATACCTCGGGATATTCACATACCACAAGGACTGACTGAATGGTTGGGGTCTCAAACGTGACATACTTAACCCTAACCAAATGGTAAATACAACCCTTGAAAATCATATTCCTGGCCTTGAGATAGGAGATAAAGCGGCCTACAAATACCGCTGAACTACCCTTCCATTCTAAAACTGGTTCACCTGGAAATCGAAATTCCACCGTCTAGTTCTACAGTTAACAGAAGCATAACATGCAAACAACCAATCCATGCCTAAAATGATGTCAAAATAAGTCATAGCTAATTCTACTATGTCTTCGGAGGTAACCTTATCCAATACTGTAATGGGGCAACCTCTATTTAGCCGCCTCGCTACTACTGAATCACCAACCAGTGTAGATATAGAAAATAGTTCTGACAAGATTTCAGGACTGACTCCAAAGTTATTAGCAATGTAAGGTATCAGAAAAGATAGTGTAGCTCCCGAATCGAATAAAGCATAAGCAACAATCTGAAAGACTCGCAACATACCCATAACCACATCGAGAAAAGTCTCCTGCTCCTGTCAAGAGCCAAGTGCATAAAACCGGTTCTAGCGTTGGCCGCTAGCAGAACCAGTCGAAGCACCCTACTGAGTAGGACGTGCCATTGGAGCTGCTAAAGTAGTTGCTGGAGTGTGGGCTCCACCACCCCCTGACCTAGCTGCGGGGCAATCCCTGAGCCTGTTTCCAGGTTTTCCATACCCAAAACAAGCATCTGAGCCCACCAAACACCTACTTGGGATATTCTTGCCACAATTAGCACAAGATGGGAATGTGCGCTCTGTGCGCATGCTACTCTGGACCCTCGAACCTGAGGCCCTGCTCCTCTAATCATCTCAAGTCCTTGATAGGGTACTGGTTGAATATGGTGCTTGTGTAACAGACCTGTGTCGGGACTGCTGGTGAGACTCACCTCTTGGCCTCGGCTGGGAGAACCTGTTGCTATCAGTTCTGGCCCTCTTGGCCTCTCTCTATCTCATATGAGTTGCCTCCATCTGCTGGGCATAAAGGACTATCTGCGGGTAATCCATATCCTGATGAAGCATGGTTGTTCTACAATCCTTGTCCAGACACCTGGCTACTCCCTGCACGAATCTGCTCACCTGTGCCCTCTGGTCCATCAATAACTCCGAGGCATACTTTGATAGGTGAGTGAACTCAAGTGAATATTCGAGCATTGTCATCTTTCCCTATTTGAGGTTAACAAACTCAGCTGCTTTCAATTCCCTCATCTCTCAAGGGAAGAACCTATCGAGAAAGGCCATGTGGAATTCATCCCAACTAATAGGGCCCGCTCCCGCTCTGCTATTGTCCTTCCATTTCTTGAACCAAATATAAGGTTCCTCCTTTAGTTGATAAGAGGAAAAGTCCACAAACTCCTCATTTGTCACCCCCATCACCTGAGTGACCTTCAAGATCTTTTCAATGAACTCATGTGGATCCTCGTCCACCTTTGATCCTGTGAACTCGGGAGGGTTCATCCTGATAAAGTCTCTAATTTGAGCCACCTCTGCATTGCCATTCTGTGGAACATGCGCAACAGCCTACTAGTTGACTTGAGTAGTCAAGTCTTATTCCAACATCTACATAGCCGCCTGAAACTTCGCGTGGGCAGTTGGTTCTGGTGCCTGGGGCTCCTGGACAGGTGGAGCTTGTTGACGCCCATGATCATTGCTACCTTTGTGGCCTTCATTTTTTTCATTCCTCCTTTCGTTCATTCTTCTGGGAGCCATAATTCAGCAATCGTGAATAGCATGAATTAGAAAGATGGGGAGACTTTTCATCGAATGACAAAAATCATGAAAGAAGAAGACATTTCCTAAAACGTTTAGTAGCCTCTTCGTCATAAGTGTGGAGCACTTCACACACATGAAAAAGACTCTACCTAACGCGGCTTTCAGACTCCCTAGGACACATCTAAACCTATGGCTATGATACAAAGTTTGTCACAACCAGATAGTACACCCGAATCGTAAACATGGGACAAGGAGCCCCGAGGGACCCCAAGTCAACCCATGGAATGAGCATGTAACTAAACCATTCACATAAGGAAGAAGAATTAGTTTAATAATAATAAACTAAAAAAAACCGCGACATGAAATATAAGAAACAACAATAGATGATCCCAACATAAATAGCTGAGTACTACAAATAGGTCTGAAAGCCTCTAGTCAAAAGACGGGTTGAAGGTACAATACCCCAACTAACCCAAACATTTTGAAACTAAAAGATGACCAATATATGAACCTAAAGCCCTCGAATCATGAGGACTCACCAATGAGAACCATGAGCAGAACAGAGAGCATGCTAGAGGTGATGCTGAACCTGCGATCCGAATCCTATATCGTGAAATGATACAACATAGAAAAAAATATGTGAGTCAGTACTTGGAATGTATCGAGTATGCAAGATATGTAAAATAATAAATGAAAACATAAGAGTGATAGGAGTGGAACATCATGATCATAAATACTGAAATCATAAATATATAGTAAGGCTCAAGGTTTCTTAAAAAGCATTCGTAAACTGTCATAATCACAACATGAGAGAAAAAAACATTTCATAAAACATGACTTGAGCCAAAAGGACATAATCATAACATGCATTAAAATGATAAGGAACAAAGGGAGATTTCTATAACTGACATACCCCACATGAGCACATATGGAGCCCGACCTATAAACCTAGTCGGGAGGTCATGCATACCTTGGCAAGGGTAGAACCATGAAAGGTGTGATATCACTCATGAAGGCCCCATAGGGCGTAGGGTATAGTCATTGCGGAGGTCCCAAACATAACCTACGGTGGCACATAGTTATGAGATTCGTGGCGTAACCTAGGCCTCAAACCTACTCGATGTTAAGTACTACTCCCAAAACATGCAACGTGCTTATAGAAATTCATACATGACTTGCATGGCTAGTTAAATTGTTATAATCATGACATGCTTGAGAATTCGTGATACTAGCCATGAAATCGGGCTGTGATCAGCCAAAATCATAGTTCATGAGTCATAAACAACATATGGGCATCACCCACATTTTCAACATATTTGAAAATGCTTAATTTATAGAAAACATGATCATAATAACATGAGAGATTGAAAACATGCTTAAAATTCAAATATTCATATCATGCTTGCGGAATCACCATAACCATGAACATCACTAAAAATCCTCACGATTTGAGCACCTTTGATTTTAGGGATTTGATCTTCAAACATTGAAATAAACAAGTGGAAATAGCCCAATAATTTGAAATCCAAAATTTATACATACTACAACAAGCTCATATCAAATTTTGAGGAATCATTCAAATGAGTTAAGACCCTCAAATAATTTTTATAGCTTTAAACATAAAACTTGGGAAGAATTGGGAATGGGTAGGGACTAAACTACCCATTCAAAACCCCACATACCTGGAAACTCTTGATTCTTAACTCCCCTAAAAAGCCCAAGATGAAAATTAGGGGAATTTGAAGAAGAACCCTTGAATCACCTCCTACTCTCTTATCTAACTCCTGCAAGTGTCAAATGTGACTTAACATGGTTTATTTCTCCTTAATGACCCAGTCGCGACATCACAATGACGTAGTTTAGGACTTAGGAGTGAAGGAAATTATGAGAAGGCCCTTACTAATTTGCAAGAAATAACTGTGAGGTGACCCTAACGAGTGACTTGACGACTCATCAGGATAGGAAATGTCTCATCGTGTCACCCGTCAAGTACACTAGGAAAAAAGTCGGCTAGGCTCATAACGGGTGACATAACGACTCGTCACCCGCGACCATGACTCATGGTCACTTTACGTCAAGTACACTGCCTTATCTTCAATGAAAATTCCATATGCTTGCTCATGACTCACCCCATGAGTCGTTGCGTCTAGCCACGACTCGTGGGGTCTATCTGTTAGGTACACTGGTACCTTCCACCCAGGAGAACTTCCACGCCACCCCACAAGTGACATGACGACTCGTGGTGACTGACCACGAGTTTTACTTCACCCGTGGGGACCCCAACTCCTGAATTTCCCTTGGCCCTCCCTACGAGTCACCTGACGACTCGTGGGGTATCTTGACAACTCATCCTACAACTGCAAGGCCATTTTCCAAATTTCTTCTTTTCCACTTTTGGATCCAATCCTTGGGTTCCCTTGGTATAACAATGACTTTGGGACCTCCCTTGTGAGCTTCCCCTAGCTGAATGGGCCTTCATCTTGGTATTGATATCAAGGTATTGTTCCTAGCCCTGATAAGGCTTTGGATGGCTCTACCTACTTGAGTTTGATAGTTGACACCACGTAAGCACTATAGTGGTATGTCAGTTAAAAGATGGGTCTCCCATTTTTCCTCTTGATTTTAGATATGCATATTTCATTACTAATGAGATTTGTGCAAATGCATGTTCTAAAGAAGGTTTGACTCAATGTTCATCTTTACTTATAAATGTCAACATTTAGCTTTGAGACAATAGATTCGATTATGATTGTGTGAAGTTATGCTATGTTGCGCTATGAAGAGATCATGATTTCAGAAAGATTGCATGCAAGCCTTACCCTCAGATTCTTATGTTTATGTTACATTATGCATTGTATTTAAATGATTTTATTTATTTTAGCAATTTAACTTACCTGTATACTCGGCACATTCCATGTACTGACTGCATATTCTATGCTATATTGTTTCATGATATAGGACCCAGCTCTAAGATCCAGCCCCGCTCGTAGTCAGCTTATCAGAGTTAGCACTCTTATTGTGGGAGAGTCCTTATTTCCCAAGGACAAGACTATTTAGTTTCCTTTATGTATTTCTGGTTTAGTTTTATTGAGTTAGTTGGGGTCTTGTCCCATCAACTCGTCATGTTTAGAGGCTTCCCAAACATATGTATATATTCATCTTTAGATTTCATATTTTGATGTTATGTTCAAGTTAGACTTCCACTATGATTATTTTATTGAGTATCCAGTTTCTTGATTAAGATTAGATGTATGCTTATGCCATGGGTCGACTTAGGGTTTCTCTGGGCTCCTTGTCCCGTGTTATGATCCGGGCCCCTGTTAGTATCTTGATAATATTCCTACAGCTTTTATGGATTTGATGAACAGATTGTTCCATCCATATTTGGATATGTTTGTGATTGTGTTCATAAATGATATTCTCATATACTTTTGGAGCAAGAAAGAGCATGCCGCTCATTTGAGGGTGGTGCTACAGACTCTTAAGGATCGCCTATTGTATGTTAAATTCAGTAAATGTGAGTTTTAGTTGAACTCATTGGCATTTTTAGATCATGTGGTGTCAAGCAAGGGTGTACAAGTGGACTCGCAAAAGATAGAAGCAGTGAAGAATTAGCCTAGACCAGTGAGTCCTTCAGATATCAGGAGTTTCTTGGGCTTAGCGGGTTACTATCGGAGGTTCGTTGAGGGGTTTTGATCCATTGTAGCTCCATTGACTAGGTTGACCTTGAAGAAAATAAAGTTTTAATGGTCAAAGGCTTGTGAGAAGAGCTTCCAAGAGTTGAAGACTCGAGTTACCTCAGCACCAGTGTTGACCCTACCTGAGTGTACCAATGGGTTTGTGATATAATGTGACAGTTCCAGGATCGACTTGGTTATGTATTGATACAACACGATAAGGTTATAGCATATGCTTCCAAGCAGCTGAAGGCACATGAAAAGAACTATCCAACTCATGATCTCGAATTGGCTACGGTAGTATTTTCCTGTAAGATCTGGAGGGACTATCTAACGGGGTCTATTTGGATGTGTTTATGGACCACAAAATCTTACAATGCGTGTTTACCCAAAAGGATTTGAATCTACGCCGACGGAGGTGGTTGGAACTTCTTAAAGATTATTAGATGAGTGTCGTTTACCATATGCTTATGGCTAACGTGGTGGCAGATGCTTTCAGTAGGCTTTCTATGGAGAGTGTGTTCCCATATAGAAAAGGAAAGGAAGGAGTTAGTGAAGGATGTACATCGGCTTGCATGGTTAGGAGTTCATCTTGTGAACTTGACCAATGGTGGTGTCATTATTCAGAATGGGTCAGAATCATCCTTAGTGACTGAAATAAAGCTAATCAAGACAAGGATCCTATTTTGGTAAAGTTGAATGAAGCCATTTAGAATTAGAAGGTAGAAGTCTTCTCCAAATGGGGAGATAGGGTGTTTCGATATTAGGGTTGCTTGTGTGTTTCGGGTGTCGATAATTTGAGAGATCAAATGTTGCATGAGGCTCATGGTTCCAGATACTCTATACATCCAAGTGCCACAAAGATGTACCGTGACATTACGGGAAGTCTATTGGTGGAGTGGCATGAAGAAGGACATAGCAGAATTTGTTGTTACGTGTCCGAATTTTCAATAGGTGAAGGTTGAGCATCAAAGACCTGTAGGTGTGCTTTAAGATATTAGTATCCCTACTTGGAAGTGGGAGGAAATCAACATGGAGTTCATTATAAGATTACCTCATACTCACCAACAATATGACTTTATTTGGGTGGTCGTGGACAAGTTGACTAAGGCATCTCATTTCTTATCGGTCAAAACTATCGATTCAATGAAGGGTTAGGCTAAGTTCTACATTCGGTAGTTGGTTTAGTTTCATGGAGTTCCACTGTCCATAATATCAGATAGAGGTACTCAGTTTACCTCCCAGTTTAGAGATCCTTTCAAAGGGGACTTGGTACTCAGGTCAAGCATAGCATAGCCTTTCACCCCAAATTGATGGTTAGGCGGAGCAGACTACTCAGACTCTTGAGGATTTGTTGAGAGCATGTGGGTTTTATTTCAAGGGTAGTTTGTATGATCATTTACCTCTCATTGAGTTATCGTATAACAACAGCTACCATCCCAACATTCAGATGTCTCCATTTGAGGCTCTCTATGGGCGGAGATGTAGATCGCCTATTGGTTGGATTGAAGTCGGTGAAGCTATGATGATAGGTCTAGATTTAGTCCATGAGGCTATAGAGAAAGTTCACCTTATAAGGGATAGGTTGAAAACAGATCAGAGTCACCAAAAGTGCTATGTGGATGTGAGGAGGAGAGAACTTGAGTTTGAAGTCGATGATTGGGTGTTACTAAAGGTGTCTCACATGAAGGGAGTGATAATGTTCGAAAAGAAAGGGAAACTCAGTCCCTTTTATGTTGGTCCATAACGAATTTTGAAATAGGTTTGCAAGGTAGCATATGAGTTGGAGTGTCCCCCAGAATTATCTTCAGTCCATCCAGTTTTCCATGTGTCACTCTTAAAGAAGTGTTTCAGCAATCCAACTCTGGTGTTTCTGATGGACAGTGTCGGTGTGAAGGATAGCCTTAGTTATGAGGAGGTTGAGTAGAAATACCTAATCGTCAGGTTTGGAAGCTACAAAACAAATAAGAAGCTTTAGTTAAGGTTTTATGGATGAATCAACATGTTGAGGGAGCTACGCGGGAAGCCAAAGCAGATTTGATGGCTAAATACTCGCATCTATTCCCTTCTGGCTAAGTTTCAGCTTGAGGTATCAGTTTCCTCCTTAATACTCTATTTAGTTTCATGTTTAGCTCATGTGCCCCAGTTTCTTTCATGTCAATGAATGTATGTATGATTACGGGATTCAATTCAGTCATGTAGTTCAATTCGGAGCCAGTCACTCCGTTAGTTTTTAGCATGAATGTGTAGTATTTGAGTATGATAATTGCATTTCTATACTTTTTGGTATGTTTTCCCACATTCAAAGATGAATGTTCCCAAGGGGGAGATATTTTAATATCCCAAAAACCCTAAGATCAGACCCAGGAGTTGAAATGGAGAAAAAAAAATTTTCTGCACCAAGCCACAGGATGAGTCATCTAGTGACCCATTAGGAACACCACGATTCATTAAGTGACTCATGGGGAGGGGTTTTTCCATGATTGGAATTCTCAAATATGGGGTGACCACGGGTGTGAGCATAATTTATAGTCAGCATCACGATTTGTTAGGTCAACCGTGGTCAAGGGTTGTTTGAAGGATGAAGATAAATAGGCATTGTACCTAATAGGTCATCACCACGAGTCATGGTGTCCCCCGTGGTGACCAAGGAAGGCAAGTTCCCAGCGCTAATCATGAGAAGGTGACCACAAGACGTGGTCAGAGGGCACGAGTCATCCAGTCCCTCACTAGGACTGGTAATGTGCAATTTTTTGCGAATTTATTATGGATTCCTAAATACCTAAGGCCTATACTATGTCGTTTTAAGCTCCGAATAGTGTGTTTTAAGAAGGTTTAAGTCATTCTAAGACTATTCCAATTCATTCATGTAAGCTTAGAGGTTTAAGGAGTGATCAAGCCTAGCTTCTTCAAGGTTCTTCCCCAAACCTCCATTGGGCAATCAAGGAAGTTGTGAAATCAAATCCTTCTAGATATGCAAGGATATGAATGGGTGCAATAGTCCACACCCATGCCTAATTTTCTCTCAATTCATGAAAATTCTAATTGATGAATCTATAGGGTTTTTACCCAGTGTGTGAATTCTCTAAGTTTCAATCATGGGTATGATCTAAGAATGTTTCCAATGTTGTATTATGATTAATGGGCAGATTTTTCAATGTTTAAAATTATAAATTTATGCTTTTAAGGTTTATAAATTATGATGCCCATCCATGAAAGTTCATGAAAGTTGAGATCCATGAAATATGTGTTCAAGTATGATGAGATGTTTATGAAGAAAGTACGATTGTGAATTATCCATTTCTATATTCATTATTTTGAATTATCAAGTCTATGTCAAGCATGTTTAAGTATTGGGCAAGCCCATATGATCAAGTATGTTTCATGATTTATCTAAATTTCATGTATTAGCTTACCACATGGATATTGGAGTCTAGACTCCTACTATGTTAAGCTTGTGGTATGGATTAAGCCAAGACTCCTCATGTTATGATCTCAGATTTATGTATGTATGTTACGAGCCAACTTCGTGTCTAGACGATGGTTCAACTTTGTTGAAAAACGATAGAGAGAATATGAATTTCTTTAGGAGTAGTGTCTAGCACTGAGTAGGCTAAGGGTCAGTCAACCCTATACCTCAATACTACCTTTCAACGTAGGTATGTTCAGATTATTTAGGACCTCCTTTGTTAGCTTCCCCTGCCCCCAAGGGGCCTTCAGCTTGATATTGATATCATGGTAGCATCCTTAGCCCTGGAAAAGCTTTGGACGGCTCTGCCTACTTGAATGTGACAGTCAGGACAACGTAAGCTCAATCATGGTAATGTCGGTTATATGATGAGTCTCCTATTGTTCCTCATGATTTCAGTTATGCATGTTCAACAGTCATGATATTATGTTTTCAGATGGTTTAACCCAATGTTCAGTTTTACATATGATTATCAGTTTTCAGCTTTGGGTCATTCTATTAGTTATGATGTTCAGATCATGACTTCAGCATGTAAGCCCTATTCTCAAAACCTTATCTTGATTATGTTTTGTGATATGCATGATTTATGGTTTTACTTACTTAACAGTTTTAATTACCTTGCATACTCGATACATTCCACGTGCTAACATAATACTTTATGCTATAGTGTTTTATGATACAGGCTCCAATATCTAGGCTCAGTCCCCCCGCTAGTCATATTTTCGGTGTTAGCATTTCTCAGTCTCAGTTGGTGAGTCCTCATATTTCGAGGGCCCTTCTTATCAGTTATATTTCATATTTTCAGTTTCAGACTTTAGTGAGTTAGTTGGGGTTTTTGCTTGTCAGCTCATTAGTATTAGAGATAGTCTGTATTCAGCTTCAGACCTATGTATGTACTCGGATGTTATGTTATGTCCAGAATTCCTCTATGTTAATTATATTGATCTTCCATTTTATTTGAATGAGTTAGATGTTATATTCATGCCATGGGTCGACTTGGAGTCTCTTGAGGTTCCTTGTTTCATGTCTCGATTCGGGCTTATGTTTGGGTGGTGAAAACAATCAACTGGCCCGTTACTTTGGGGTGGAAATTCGTTGATTCTGGTTAAGGTTGATGGACCAAACTTGACAGGTCATCGGGTGGTTGACAAGCCGTCACTTTGGCCATCACACCTGATAGTGCTCCACTAAATTGCTCATAACTTTTTACTCTG
This sequence comes from Datura wrightii, assembly GCA_035772735.1. Classification (NCBI taxonomy): domain Eukaryota; kingdom Viridiplantae; phylum Streptophyta; class Magnoliopsida; order Solanales; family Solanaceae; genus Datura; species Datura wrightii. The sequence continues at coordinate 83,463,878 of JASDFA010000001.1, forward strand.
AACTCTGATTGAGGCAAGGTCAGATTCATTGGAAAGAAGACTCAAAGGGATTAAATTTGATAATAATCATCCAAAATCACTTCATAATTTAAGACTTATGGTCGTTTGAAGTTTATACTTGTAAGAACTTATACGAAAATTCAATCGGTAAGAAGGCTCTTAACTCAGCTTTGTGCTAGAGGTTCCTTATGACCTTAATTTGCATCCAATGCACTTCTCACACTTAAGAATTGATCTTAACACTTACTTTTTCTGAAGTTTACCCTTCCAAATACTTGATGGTCGTGGAATAAGGTCGGGAACTTCCATTATATGGTCCGTACTTCTACCCGTTTATGACGAAAGTCACGAAAATCGATATTTTCAATTCCTCAACAACTCCAAACTTCCTTAACACATTATAAATCGTGTCTTAATCCTCCAAATACTTAAGATTCATCAAAAAATTTCAAGTTGATTTCATCCACATGAGTAGAATAGTTCAAATCTTTGTACAATTGTACGAGATGTTACACAAACATGATATTTTAATTCCTTAATAGATGAATACTATTTAAGGTGCACAAGAGTTTTGAAGTTTCATATTTACATCACCTTTCTATGGAAATATCTTATGCAATTATTAATTTGCAACTCCAGGAGCTCAATACTCAATTTGATGTGGTGACTAGTAACTTACTCATTTCACGACCCAAACATAGGTCCGGATCGAGACACAGAACAAGGAACCTCGAGAGGCTCCAAGTCGACCCATGGCATGAACCTGACCACTAAAGCTCAACGTAATGAATGCGGAAATCTAACATGGTTTATATAGAGGAAGTCTGTAAATCCAATAATATCTAAACAACGGAAAACATAATACTGAATCCGAAGTTAAATACATGCTATGTCTGATAAGCCTCTATAACCTGACGAGTTGATTGGACAAAACCCCAACTAACTCACTAATATTGAAACTGTAAGTACTAATAACAAGATAATAAGGAGATCCTCAAAGGATTAGGACTCACCAATGGTTGGATAATGCTAACTCTGGTGATTTGACTAATGGCATGACTGAACCTGAACGTCTGAGCTTGTATCATGAAACGATATAGCATAGAGTATACAGTCAGTGCTTGGAATGTACTGAGTATTCAAGGTAAGTAAAACTGCTAAGTAAAACTAAGATCATGCATATTATAAAACATATTCAAGATAAGATTCTGAGAGTAAGGATTGCATGCTATTATCTGAAAACGTGATTTATACATGACTGAGTATCATAACTTATTTCAATGACCCAAAGTTGACGCTGATATTCATAAGTAAAACTGAAAATTGAGTCAAACCTGCTAAAACATAATATCATAACTGATGAACATGCAAAACTAAAAATCATAAGGAACAATAGGAGACTCGTCATGTAACCAACATTATCACAATGGAGCTAGTGTGGTCGCGACTATTATACTCAAGTGAACAGAGCTATCCAAAGCCTTGCCAGGTCTAAGGGTGCTTCCATGATATCATTATCAAGCTGAAGGCTCCTCGAGGACAGGGAAAGCTCACAAGGGAGGTCCCAAGTAATATGAGCATACCTATGTTGGTATGTAGTTCTGAGGCATAGGGTTGAATAAACCCTTAGCCTACTCAATGCTAGATGTTACTCCCAAAAACATGCATATGCTCTCTATTGTTTTTCAATGAAGCTGAACAGTCGCCTTGTGACAAAGCTGAACCATAATTATATTTGCATAATCTAAAAAAATATCATGAGGAGCCTCGACTCAACCATACCACAAGCTAAAAACTGGTAGTCTAGACTCAAAAAGTATGCGGTAAGCTATAACATGAAATTGAAGTAAATCATGAATCATACTTGATCATATGTGCTTTCCCCAAAACTTAGACATGCTTTGAAATAAATTTGATAGTCAAAGTTATGAATATAAACATGGGTAATCCAAAATCATACTTTCATCATACTTGGCAACATAGATCATAATCTGAACTCTCCATGAACTATCATAATTGGGCATCATAATTGTAAGACTTTGAAATCATAAATTTTTAATTGAAAACATTATAAAACATTCCCATGAACCTTAAAACAACATTAGAAACATGAATAGAATTTATCTGTGATGGATTCCTAGAGAATTTCACAAATTGAGTTAACACCCCCATTGATTCATCAACCTTGAATATGAATTTAGAAGAGGATTTGGGCATAGGAGTGATGGAATACTCTTATTCATAACACTACATACCTAGATAATCCAGTCTTGCACTCTTTCTTGAAAGCCTAAAGTAATTGAAGAAGGAATTGGAGGGTTCTAAGCTTGTTCTTCCTTATGAATCCTCTAGATTCCATGCATGGGGAGGAAATAGGTTAGAATAGACTTAAGCCTCTTAAAACTCCCCTAATCTGAGCTTAAAACGACGTAGTATATGTCTTAGAATCTTAGAAGTTATGAATTTATCCTTACTAATATCGTAGGAAATAATATATTTCCCGGAGTAACGACTCATACAACGGGTCGTCTTAAGCTCTAACAAGTTGTTACCTCGCTCATTGTTTCTCTCCATTTTCCAAACCCAAGATTGCTACCATGACTGGACGAGACAAGTCATTACTAGTCCCAATGACTCATTGTTTTCGTCCTTCCACCACTACCCGCAACTACTCACCTTCTGGAAGTCCTCCTAATGAAAACATACCACGACTCATTGTCCCATATAATGAGTCGTATCATTACTCGTGCCAGTCACCTTGACAGGGACTACTATCACAAAGAATGCTTGCCATGACCCATTATACTGACCAATGAGTCATTCCATGACTCATTAGTCCTAGACTAGTCGACCACATTCTCACCACAATAGGGACCCACGGTCCATGGGAGCTTCCCATGACTTGTACAATGGGTCATCCTGAGATGATTTCCCGACTTTCTTGCTGCACCTCACTTCAAATCCCAAGTCTAGTCTTAGAAACTTTTAGGGTATTATAATATCTGCCTCTCGGGTACATTCATCCTTGAATATGGGGTAAACATGCTAAAACACTAGGGAAAAACCTATCATCCCAAATACTAAACATCTAGAGTTGAAAACTGACGGAGTGACTGACCTTGGACTAAAATAAATGACTGAATTGAATTCATGAATCACACATACATAAATTAATGTGAAGGAAACTAGAGCACATGTACTGAATATGAAACTAAAAAGAGTACTAAGAAGGAAACTGATACCTCAAGCTAGAACTAAACCAGAAGGGAATAGATACAGGTATTTAGCCATCATATCTGCTTCGGCTTCTGATGTAGCTCCCTCAACATGCTGATTCATCCATAAAACATTTACTGAAGCTACTTCTTTGTTTCTTAGCTTCTGAACCTGACGATCAAGTATTTCAACCAGAACCTCTTCATAGCTAAGGCTATCTTTCACACATATGCTCTCCACAGGGACAACCAAAGCTGGATCACCCACGTACTTCTTTAAAAGCGACACATGGAAAATTTTATGTACTGAAGACAATTCTTGGGGTTGAAGGTATTTAATGCTTATTGATCAAATGTGAAGAATTGGGATCGAAAGATGAGAGTTCGCATGACATTGGCACTGCCATGTGAGAGGTAGCCTTGTCCCAGCATTGCAGCAGTAGTTTTGGTGCTATCAGATGTGCGACGCGGCAACAAGTCTTGTGTAAGGGCAGGCGCGAGGCAGCCCTCATTCAGCGCGTCGGCAGAATCTTTAGGCGACGCAGCAAGGCTTGCTAAAACAGGCAAGAGTGGTTTCCTACATCACTTAGGAAAAGGAAATTTACAAATCCCAAGTCAAATTCATCGAGGAACAAGGAAGACATCAAACTACTATAAATACCCTTCTATTTTCAAGTTTTATAATGAAGTTTTAAATCAAGTTGGAGAATCATATTTTATGTTTGAAAAAGTTGTGAAGAAAAAATTATTAGAAGTCAAGTTTTATACCAGTCTTAGACAAGTTTGAGACAATTTTGGAGTTGTACTTCTTTGTTGTTGCAAAATCCAGGTGAAATTCTTCCTATCATCATTGTAAGTATTAATTTTTTCTTTTATTTATGAATTCTATTAAAGCACTTATAAACATGATAGGCTAAAACCACCAAAACTAGGGTTGTGGGAACTATTACGAATTAACACACATAGGTAAAAATACTTGGTGATTATATTTATGCATGTATTGTTTTTACCTTTGTTTTAATTGATTTTTAACGGTTGCAAACTTTAGAACTTTCCTTATTCTTACTTACCGGACCAAGGAGGTAATGAATGGGAAAAGGGATGAACAATGGAGATTTGAGGCTATCAACCCTCATCTAATAGATTGAACTTTTTCGGGGATAGCTAATTCGATATTAAGGGTAAGGGTCAACTAAAGTACACCCGTAGATGGACCAAGTTGCGTGGTGAAAATCATCTAGATAGGGGACCAACCATTTAGGTGAACCTAACTTACTAATATTGCATGCTAAGCACCGAAATAGATCACTAGTACAAAACATCGTGTTGTTATGAAGTCACTGGGAACACTTACCCTAGTTAATTGCAATAATTTGGAAACAACCATAAATTTCTCAACATTGTTACTTATTAATTTTCCAGATCCCCCCTCTTAGGAAATAATTGATTAAAAAGCTTAAGCATTGGCGTTCTTCTACATCCTTCCATATTCTCTGTAGGATCAACCCCAACCTCTAGTTGGGTTCTTTATTGACAACGTCTACTTCATACTTCGTAAGGAGGTATGGTTTGAGCGTTATCAAAAAGTGGCATCGTTGCCGGGGAATATGGTTTAGGATTAGATTAATTTAGTGTGTTTAACTTTTAGATTTTATTTCCTATTTTTTGTTTTTCTTTTATTTTCTGATGTGTCACAGGGCGATGTGGTAAAACAAGCGGCCAAGATATGACCACAGTCTCAACAGGTATCTTGATGAAGTCTGAGTAATCAGGATACCTTTTTCGTGCTGCGATGTTAAATTAGGCGCTACTTGGAAGGCAACCCGAGATAAATTTTTTGCTTTTATGTGTTTGTTCAAGTGTATAGGTGATAGCTCATATTAAAACAATTTGAGACTGAATAGATAGGGGAAGCTATTCCTACCCCCATAGATGACGAGGAGTAGAGGCCCAGGAAGTCTTCTTTCACTCTATTACTTTATGCTTATTTGTTTTAGCACTATGGACAGTGTAACTAATTAAGTGTGGGGTTGGAGAAGTGAACTTCATATTACCATGCATTCCGTAATTGCTAAATTTTTACATGGTAGGCCTAGTTTTTTTTGGAATTTATGACTTATCTTGCATGTTTGTTTGTTTTTAGTATTTTTAGTTTTATTTTATTTTGGGTTCCTCCGGTTTTTGTTTTCGGTACTTTTCCGGTGGATAGTCCCTTAGAATCGATTAGAGAGTCTAGATTTTTTATTTTTTATTTGTCATTAAGCCATGACTTTGCCCGATGATGGATTGATGACGACCATCTTAAGGGTAAATTAGTCATTGGAAGAACAAGAACTTGGACCATTGAATGCTAGGTGCTTCACTTATGTATCGTTGAGACTTTATTAAACTCACTCAAGAATGCATGAAAAAGGTAGAAACACTTAGTCTTTTGGGAACTTTACTCTTGGGCTTGAAAAAAAAAAGGGGTTAATTATGTTATGCATGCAATATGGATATATGTGTTTATGTAATCTTGATTTCCATTGTTAAACTATCTTGTGCCAATGTGTAAGGAATTATTTTTGATATACTCCATGCTTGTAAATTGATTTCTAGAACTTTCCCGGTGTGTGTGCAAAGTGAAATATGAATGATGGATTTAGGAAGTGATATAGGCATTTCATTGATAGCCCTATTTTTATCCTATTTTACCTACCTCGATTGTAATTATCCTAGTTAGCCATGTTGAGCCTTAACCTATTCTTTTGATAGCCATATTACAAGCTTAAATCCCTTTTTGTTCTATTGACTTGTATTTGATCCAAATGACTCGTAGAAGCACTTTAATGAAAAAACTTTTGTAGGAAAGGAGGATAATTGAAAAAGTGAAGGGAAAAGGTAAAAAAACGTGGTGAATTGGAAGAAAAGAAAAAGGTGAAATATTGCTAAACAAGGAGGGTGATTTTTATGGGGAAAACAAAAAGAAGAAAGAGCTTTGAAAAATTGAAGATGAAAAAATTGTGTGAATGACCTCAATGACTAAAAAAAATACCCACTAGTCACCTAAGTTGAAAAATTGAAAAATAAAAGGAGATATGAGGAGAAAATTTGGAAATTGAAGAATGTGCTTAAAAAATCAAACTGTTGTGAAGTATTAAAGTTCTTAGGGAGATTAGTCACTATCTTGGCCAAATAGTTCCTACCCGTTCCTTAGCTTAAATTACAACTAAATTTAAGTCCTAATTGATCCTTGATTCATAATCCTATATTAGCGAAGTATTACACTAAGGAAAAGCCTATGGGTCGTCTTTTGCATTTATGTTGAGTTCTTTGGGAGAGTGAGCGGAAATTTTTTTATTTATGCCCAAATTTATATTGACTTATATTTTGTCTGAGAAAAGGGCATCTCTCCAAATTGTGAGGGGCATAATGGTAAGACTTTGGTTTAATCTTGATTGCTAAATTACGTATAATTCATGTTGTCCCAAAATATGTCTTGATGAGTTAGTTTTCAAAAGCTAAGTGATTTCGAACTTTGACATTTTAATGTTGATTCTATATGCATGCGAGTGAATTGTTTGAGCTTCATTGATTTGTCTCATGAACCTAAGTGTAAGTAGACCTGTTCATAGGATGAATTTTGTGCTTAATTGTTAGAAGGGAAGTAGTAGATTATTTGAGGATGAACAATAGTTTAAGTGTGGGGTGTTGATGAAGAACGTATTCACGCACTCCATAGAAATATTTTTTCCCGTACTTTACTATGTTTTGAGAATAAATTATGTGTGTTTGCATGCGATTATGTTATATATTCGTGAAAATTGCTAACACATGTGCTAAGATGTTTTTAGGGCTTAAAATGATTCATTTGAAGGTATTTAAGGCTTATTGATCAAATGTGAAGACGTGGGATTGAAATATGCAAGTTCGCACAGGGTTGGCACTGCCACGTGCAAGGCAGCCTTGTCCCAGCGTTGAAGCAGGCACGTAGCAGCCCTCTCTCGGCACATCCAGGGGCACGAAGCAGTAGCAGTTTTGGTGCTATCAGGCGCGTGACGTGGCAGCAAGTCCTGCACAAGGGCAGGCGCGAGGAAGCCCTTCTTCAGCGCGTTGGCAGGCGCACAACGGCCTTGGATGCGGCAGAATCTTCAGGCGATGCGGCAAGGCGTTCTAAAATGGGCAAGAGTGGTTTCCTACATCAATTAGGAAAAGGAAATTTACGAATCCCAAGCCAAATTCATCAAGGAACAAGGAAGACATAAAACTACTATAAATACCCTTCTATTGTTAAGTTTTACAATGAAGTTTTAAATCAAGTTGGAGAATCAAGTTTCAAGTTTGAAAAAGTTGTGAAGAAAAAATTCTTAGAAGTCAAGTTTTAGACAAGTCTTAAACAAGTTTGAGACAATTTATGAGTTGTTCTTCTTTGTTGTTGCAAAAATCAAGTGAAGTTCTTCCTATCATTGTTATAAGTATTAATTTTTGCTGTTATTTGTGAATTCTATTAATTAACTTATAAACATAGGCTAAAACCAGCACAACTAGGGTTGTGGGAACAATGACGAATTAACACACATAGGTAAAAATACTTAGTGATTCTAGAATGGGGTTTTATGCATGTATTGTTTTTCCCTTCATGTTAATTGATTTTTAACGGTTGCAAATGGTAGAACTTGCCTTATTCTTACTTACCGGACCAAGGAGGTAACGAATGGGAAAAGGGATGAACAACAGAGATTTGAGGCTATCAACCCTCATCTAATAGATTGAACTTGTCCGAGGATAGATAATCCAATATTAACGGTAAGGGTCAACTGAAGTACACCCGTAGATGGACCAAGTTGCCTGGTGAAAATCATCTAGATAGGGTACCAACCATTTAGATGAACCTAACTTACTAATATTGCATGGCTAAGCACCGGAATAAATCGCTAGTATAAAACGCCTTGTGGTTACGAAGTCATGGGAAACATTTACCCTCGTCTGCAATAATTTTGAAACAACCATAAATTTCTCAACATTGTTACTTATTAATTTTCCAGATCCCCCCTCTTAGGAAATAATTGATTAAAAAGCTTAAGCATTGGAGTTCTTCTACATCCTTCCGTATTCTCTGTGGGATTGACCCCAACCTCTAGTTGGGTTCTTTATTGACAATGTCCGCTTCATACTTCGTAAGGAGGTGTGGTTTGAGCGTTATCAAAAAGTAGCGTCGTTGTCGGGGAATACGGTTTAGGATTAGATTAATTGCTTGTGTTTAAATTTTAGTTTTTATTTACTATTTTTTTTCTTTTATTTTCTGACATGTCACAAGCTAATGAAATGAAATGAAGTCAATATGTGTTTTATATGATATTTGTCTGAGCTTGCTGGCCATTTTTGGGAGGTTGGTATAGCTATATAGATGCTGGAATTTATCCAAAAGTTGTAAGGAACACACCAAACCTTTGTGGAAGTTAAACACCAAAAGTAGGTAAGCGAAACTCTCTTGAATTGCCTCAGGTTTAAGACACCTAAGGTATGTAGAATTACTGAAAATTATTTTATGATGTGGCTGTTTGGTTGTACATTTTGGGACATGAATTGTAACTGGGAACTTGGCATAAACTAGTCCTCATTCCATGAAGTGTAAGTAAGGAAGTTGAAGGTGTCGGAGTTGCTATCAAGCAGAAGAAATTGGCTAAAAAGACGCGGAGAAGCGAGGTATGTAAAGGTTTCCCTATTCTTATTTTCCAAACACGAAATCTTGTTGCTCATCAGGCCAATGTTCCTATGTTTTGAGTTCCTATTGAGGCATACATGATTCTGCTCAAATTATTAGAAATACTTCATAGAAATCTTTAAGATTTAAATATGCTTGAAGTGAATGAACGTAAAGTTAAAGGCGTATTGTTTACGATTATTGTCATAGTTGTAAATCAAGTCTGAATTCCCCTCAGCATGAGCAACATGAGCTGGTCCTTTATATTATATGATGCATGTGATATCAAATGTGTTCAAAATTCTTGTTGATAAGTGAAATTGGTAAAAAGGGCACCCGAACGAACTTAACGCTAGAAAATAATTTTAAGCTAGATAAGGGTAAATGAGACTAACGAAATGGAAATTCCTTACTATAGTTATCCATCCTCTTATGAAAATGTTATAAGGTATATAAATCCAAGAGGATATTTCTTGATTTCTCCCCCTTTAGCTAATCGACAAGTTAACGAGTTTTCAAACCAACCGATACGTTGAACTTGAAAGATAAAACTAGAATTTGTAAATTATAGATGTTTCTATGAAACCATATTTTTGGGAAGGTTATACTCAGTATTTTAATTTTAGTAGGTTATATGAAAATAAGTATATATTTATGCTTATGATTACATTCAAGTTACACACTAGGGCAACAAGAATTGTCTTTAGAATGTCGTCGTAAATTTACTGGAACTCTTGTGCTATCTGAACCTCTTGAGATTCACCAAGGCATTAAGTTAAATAAGTCATATAAATACATTATGTGGTAATAATATAATGAATAATATGTGACAACCTTCTATGAATCAGTTAGAGTTGAATGTTTGTAAAATAGTAACTTAAGTTAAAGAGAACCTCTCTACTATACCCCTAAACGATTATGTTAAGTTATCGATTCTAAGTGTAGAAATCATCTTCCATGTCCAAAAAGGGTAATCCTAGGAGCTTCTAAGCCATTTATAAGGATGTAAGCTTTCTTAAGCTCCTCGATTAATTATAAAGTTGTGTAAGTCAATCCAGTGTTATCCGAATTACGGTTATAAGTGTTTATTTGCCTATAAGGCAGGACTTGGAGAGTTGCTTATGAATTCTCAAATTGAACAAATCCAAATCTCAGATTCTTAAGTAACGTCTTCCAGTCTCTAGGTTATGTTGAAGTGTGTTATGCTAATCTAAGAAGTTTTCAAGAGATCATAATTCAAGGATACCTGAAACTCCTCCCATATGATCAGACCTGCTCCATCTACCCTGCAATCCTTCCATTGACGGAACCAAATATGTGCAACCCCCTTCAACTAGTAGGAGGCTAGCTCTGCGCACTCAACACTACTCACCCTCATAACCTGGGTGATCTTGATAATCTCATCAACAAACTCATGTGGGTCCTCATCTACCTTGGACCCCAAGAACTCCAACAGATTCATTCTCAAGAAGTCTAAAACTCTGGCCACTGCTGCATTGCCATTTTGAGGAACATGCGCAACGGCCTACTGATTGACTTGAGCAGTCAAGGCCTGCGCCAGCATCTGAATGGCATCTCGAAACTTAGCATGAGCGGCTGGTTTCGGTGCCTGAGGCTCCTAAACTAGTGGGGCTGGCTGATTCCCATAATCGTTTCCCTCATCATAGCCTTCACCACCTCCATTCCTCCTTCCATTCATTCTTCGAGGTGCCATGATTCTACAATCGCGAATAGCACGAATTAGAAGGTTAGAAAGGCTTTTCATGGCATGATATAGATCACGAAAGAAGGGAACATTTCAAAAAATGTCTAGTAGCCTCTTCGTCATACGTGTGGCGCACTTCACACCCATGAAAAAGACCCTACCTAACGCAGCTTTCAGACTCCCTAGGACACATCAAACCTATTGCTCTAATACCAAGTTTGTCATGACTTGAACAGAGGCCAGGATCGTAGACACGGGACAAGGGGCCCTGAGAGACCCCAAGTTGACCCATGGCATAAGTAGTCAACTAACTCATTCAATAAGCATGAAGAAAACATAATTATAAAATCAGCGGAAGCCTAACTCCACATAACATCAGAAACTGAACACACGTCTAAGTCTGAAAACCCTCTAATCTGGACGAGCTAATGGGAAAAGACCCCTAACTAGCTCAATAATATTGAAACTGAAATTATATGAGAGATATCTGAATGTCTAGTCCTCGAAGGATGAGGACTCACTAATCATGCAGGTGGTAACTCCGATAAACGACTACGAGCGGGGCTGAACCTAGGAACCAGATCCTGCATCATGAAACAATGCAGCATAAAAAGTATGCGGTCAGTACGTGGAATGTACCGAATATGCAAGGTAAGTAAAACTTCTTAAGTAAAATAAATCATTTAAATTTCATTCATATCATAAGCTTTCAAATATAAGTAGAAGGGCTACATGCATTTATTCTTAAATCATATTCTTATCATAACATGAGCATGTTTAACTTTACAACATCATGTCTGACTCGAATGACTCAAGTTGAACATAACATTTATATCAAAATCTAAACAATGAGTCAAACCTTACTTTTAGAACATGCATGCATAAGGTAATCATCATGAGTAATGAATATGCAAATTTGAATGATATAGACAGTGGGAGACTTGTCACTTAATCGGCATACCACGATAGAGCTTATGTGGTCCCAACTATCACACTCAAGTGGGTAGAGCCGTCCATAACCTTTCCAGGGCGATGGACGATACCATGATATAGATATCAAGCTAAAGGGCCAATCAGGCCAGGGATAGCTCATAAAGGAGGTCCCAATAATATAAAAGTATCAAGCTACGTTGGCGCGTAGTTTTGGGGCATAGGGTAATCAACCGATAACCCGCTCGGTGCTAGAATCTTCTCCCAAAAACATGCAATGCTCTACATCGTATATACCGAAGCTCAACATCGTCTATTGACAAAGTTCAACATTGTCTATTGACAAAGCTTAACATCGTCCCTTGATAAAGCTCAAGATGGAATCATGCATAACTAAACATCGTATGAAATGAAGCTCAACATTGTCTATTGACAAAGCTAATAATGATATCACGCATAGACTTGACATCATATGAAAATGAAGCTCAACATTGTCCTTTGACAAAGCTCATAATGACATACATCTCAATTATGAATTCATGCATATAGGAGGCTTTATTTCAAAACATACCACAAGCTCAATCATAAGTGGGAGCATATACTCCAAATCATGTAGTAAGCTACATGTATAAATATTTAACTCAACATACCACAAGCTAGAATTTATAATAAAATTGGAAAATTTCACTTCAAACAATGTGGTAAGCTTATTTCGAGAAAATCATCACTTTAAGTCAACATGTGGGTATTTCCCAAAGCTTTGTCATACTTGGATCTAATCAATTCATTTTGAGAACAACAACATAATCATGGGTAGTTTTAGAAACACACTTTTCATCATCAAGCTCATCATCATCACACATTTGTCATAAATCACTTTCTTTATTAACTCTTCATCCATCGGCGTTTTAGATTCAAAATTTGGAAAAACAATTTTTACAAGGAAAAATAATTTAGAACCTGCCCAAGCTTCATAATTCGTCTATACAAATATAATCTAATCATACCCATGTATAGAGATTGAAGAATCATGCAATTGGGTAAAACCCCATACTTGATCGTAGAAAACTTATCACATTTTGAAAGGAATTTGGCATGGGTGTGGAAGAAAACATCCACTCATAAACTTACATACCTGGGGATGGTGAATTCTAATACCCTCTAATTACCCAGTTGAGATTTCAATTGGAAACCTTCAGATTTAGCCTTGAATCTCCTCTTCAAACCTTCAAACTTGCATGCATGGGAAGAATAGTTTAGAATAGGTTTTCCCCTGCTAAAAACCCACTAAAACGAGCCTTAAACAACATAGTATAGGCCCCTAGGATTTAGGAATTACAGAAAAGCCCTTACAAAATTGCTGAAATTAACTGCCGGGGGGTCCCAATGAGGGGAGTGACGACTCGTCACTACAGTCCATGATTCGTCAAGTGACATGTCAAGTACACTGGATATAAACTCTGATAGTGTTTGTAACGAGGAACATAATGACTCGTGCCTCGAGACCACGACTCATGGTCACCTTCCATCAGGTACACTGTCTCATTTTCTAATAAAATTCAACCTACCTGCTCACGACTCACCTCAAAAGTCTTTGGAACTGGACATGACTAGTGGGGTCCCTTCCGTTAAGTACACTGGACAACCCTCCTATTGTATTTCCAACAACACCCCCACGATGGACATGAAGACTCGTGGCGGCTGACAAGAAGTTGTTCCCTCACTCCCGGGGACCTCAATACTTCACCTCCTCCAAGCCTCCACATGAGTCATCTGATGACTCGTGGGGTCTCCTCAAGAGTCATCCAACGAATCGTCCTGCAATTGAAGTGCCATTTTCTAGTTTTTCCCCGTTTCAACTCCTGGGTCCGATCTTTGAATTCTCAGGGTATATAACACCTTGCCAAGGGTAGAACTATGAAAGTGTGATATCACCATGAAAAGGGGCCATTTGGGCTGGGGACAGACATGAAAGGCATCCCAACATACCTATGGTGGCACGTAGTTCATGAGATTTAGGGCTTAACCTGATCCTCGAACCTACTCAGTGTTCGATAGTACTCCAAAAACATATGTAGTGCTCATAGTAATACATGCATGAATTCAAGGATTATTTAAATCATGATAATTATAAAAATGCTTGTACCTATGTGAACTAGCCATGATATAAGGCTTGTGAGTCAGCCAAAACATAATTCATGATTCATAAGGTTCATACATACTTGTAGATCATGCATATAGCTTGAAATTCATAAAATCATGATGGATAATATAATAAATTCATGATTTGAATCATATTTCATGTTGGGCTTGTAAATATCATCAATGGAAAAGTAGATCACAAATCAATTCATCATGGGACATGCATAATTAGGCCTAATTACATAGAAATCAAAATCGATAATATTAAAATTAATTTAAATCTTAAAAGCTGATAAAATACCCATAGATTATGATAAGATTTTAAATTCACAAAACCCTTCATCAATCATTAGATTTTATATAAATCAATTACAAAACCCCATGAGTTTTTAGTGGAATTTTCGTAAAATCGAAAATGATGGGAATGGGTGAGGAAGAAATCACCCATTTAGAATCGTACATACCTGGGAATACTAGTTCTTAAACTCTCTTGATAACCCAAGAAGGAATTGCAATGAATTTGATGAATACTAAGCTTGAATAACTCTCTCAATTCCCCTACCTTGCATGCATGAAGGAATGAAGTCTAAACTGAACTTAACCCCTTTAAATTTCCTTATTCATAACCCAAATCGTAGTTTAGGCCTTAAGATCATAGGAATTTACAAAAAATCCCTTACAATTTGCAAGAAAAATAACTGCCAGGTGGTCAGACATCATGAGTCATTAGGTTAACCATAGTGAGAGGGTGTATGAAAAATAGAAGAGGCTAGGCAGTATACTTAACAGGAGCTGACCACAACTCTTTCGGACAGGTAACGAGTCGTGGTGTGAGTCGTGGGGTGAATTGTAAGTGAAGTGGTATGGTGGAGGAAGTGTACTTGATGATTGGTGACCACGAGTCATGGTCACCCCTAACGAGTCGTTATGTCAGCCGTTAGCCAGGTGATCATCCAAGACAGTGTACCCAACGAGCCAAGTAACGAATCATTTGGGTCAGTGATGAGTCATCAGGTCACTCGTTCCTACTACTATGGGGACTCCTTATCCTTAAATTTTTTCCGAACTCTTTCAGGCCTCCCCACGAGTCACCTGACGACTCATGGTCTCTTCTCATGAGTTTTCCAACGACTCATTCTACACTTGCAACCTAGATTTTCAGTTTTTTCCCATTTCAACTCCCAGGTCTGATTATTGAGTCCTCGGGGTATAAAGAAAACCTATTTTTTTAAAAGCTCTTAATAAAAATTCCCAAAAATAGAGAATAGACTTTTGGGAAAAAGATGAAGGGCCAGGAGGTGAAGATTCATCCTCCATGGCTAGGATTTTCTATAAGAACTAAGGAAATTGAGGCAAGCATTTAATTGGGCACTTTTCGACGATAGCTTGGCCCCTAGATACGCTATGGTTTACTCACTCTTGTGTTGGACTTTCATTAAATAGACATATATGTGTGTACGGTTAATATGCTTTTGATGGGTAGCATCGAAACTTAGATAAATTATTGTCGAATAATTGAAATCGGTGAGATTCTGAGGATGGGCGGATTAAAAAAGAGGTAGTGATATCCCTGTAATATGAAATCCCCTCGAGGAGATATGGTAATAATAATTAGTCTATGCTTAAGTATGTATGTGGAAGCGAATCAATTGTATGTTAGATTGACCTTCTAGCTTTGTTGTTAAATATATTTTCCTGTGTATAGAATTATAGGGTCACTCTTTTGGAATCAAAATCTTTGATGGCTAATCATATAAATCATGCTTAGAAGATGCAATAAATGAACGATTAATAGGTTATAGTTATTACAGAACATGAGTTGAAGCCTGTGAATTAGGGTAGTTATACATTACGTAATGACTTGCATGTGTTGCGGTTAATATTGTATTGTTCGGATTGGTGAATATTGTTCGTGTTGATAGTTGCACCATGAAAAGTTAATGGTTGAAATAAGCTTGATAAGATGCTGATTTCATTTTTTTGGGCATGACAGAGAATGAGACACTAGATTGGAAAGGAGAAATTTGTGGAAGAGGTTGGACTCATGAACCGAGTTTACAGTCTAGTTGTAACATGGGATAAGGAACCCCGAAAGGCTCCAAGTAGACCCATGGCATAGTCATAGTATAACATTAAACAATATAAACAACTAACAGAAATATAACTGAGCAGACGCTAACTTTAAGGAGTCAACTTTAAACTTAAGGACATGATCTAACAAAACATAATACATAGGCTAAATCTGATTACACATATCTTAAAACCTCTACTAAAATGATGAGTTGCTGGGACAGGTCCCCAGCTAACTCCTGAAGACTGAAAACTGAAATATAACAAAAATAAGAAATATTCATCTCGTCCTTGAGAGATGAGGACTCACCACAATCTGTAAAGATGGAAGAAAGAGCGTGTCTACCTACGAGGTTGAGTTCGGGTACCTGAATCTGTATCATGAAATGATATAGCACATAAAGTACGCGGTCAGTACTCGGATTATGCTGAGCATGCGGGGAAAACATAGACAAACTAAACATACAAGTATACAAGAAAGAAATGAACTGAATACATCAACATGTAACTGATTTATAATGCAAAAAGCCTCTTTTGAGTCACATACACATATCTACATGAAACTTACATTTTGGAACTCATATTCTGAAGCATGATAAAGCTTATACATAAGGGTCAAGTATATATCATTTAATGAGAGCCGAAGCTAAAACTAGTATCATACACCGTGATGGACATCTGCTGTTAAATGAGTCTGTATTATGCTATATATGTTTTAAACTGAAGTCTTAACTATATAGAGCTGAACTAGACTGATAATATAACTGAGGGACTCATTCTCTGCTATCAAGAGTTCCAAGTGAACTAAGAGAGTCATTCTCTTCTACGGAGAGTCCCAACTGAACTAAGGAGTCATTCTCTGCTATGCAGAGTCCCAATTGAACTAGGGAAAACATTCTTGGCTATGGAGAGTCCCCGACTGACTAGAACATAAAGAGTACTGTACGACCTTATGTCTATGCTACTACAGCTAATTAGAAACATGAGCATTTACTAATTTCATCATACAACACTCA
Organism: Datura wrightii; assembly: GCA_035772735.1. Lineage (NCBI taxonomy): Eukaryota > Viridiplantae > Streptophyta > Magnoliopsida > Solanales > Solanaceae > Datura > Datura wrightii. Next base: position 83,480,639 of record JASDFA010000001.1, read on the forward strand.
TTTCGAAGGATTATGGCTACTTTCTACTAACAACAAGCCCAAATGCCTGAAGGATCATTCTCATGCTTTATTATCACAATTCATATCATCATGGTACCAAATCAATATTTAATTCACAAATCTTACATTTAAGAACATCTATAGATTCATATCATACATTACATTTCCACAACATTCAAGTCCCAAGTTCATAACGCAAGACGTATAGCATAGAGCCATGTAGAATCCATCGGTCCAATTCACACTTTAACATAGATACATTGATTCATATGTTATACACTTATGGAAAGCCCATATACTTAACTCATACCTTAAACAATAAGATCTTGGTAGGAGCAAATATTTACTTCATGGAACCCATTTCGAAATTTACTCCAATTCATAAAGAAAACACGATAATTATGTCGTTGTCATAGGTTTATCTCCTACCCAAAACATTTCCACCAAAAACATAATGAAAGAACATACATACTTTCAATTGATCAAGCCCATAAGTTCCAATCCCATCTCAACATATTTATAAATTCATATATTCAAGTTTTTAAGGGAATCCTTACGATCTTCACATATCTTAGGCTTTGATACATGTTCTTGGTATAATCGAATGAATAATAACAAAATCCCATTGAAAGTGTTATGCTATCTCATGAAGAAAATCCCATAATCATGCATTTTTACCATTTAGCACATAATTCGAGATATTGAAATAATCCAATAAGCATCATTAACTTTTAATTCTAGTGGGTCATAAAATTCATAGAAGATATAGAAGAAATCATCCACAAATTGAAACCTTAGGTCATGCTTTTCTAGAATAATGAAATTGGGTTTTTGATAAAACATTTTGGGGCACAAGAATGGAAGAATATCTTTGTTGAAAAACCCGCATACTTGATTCAAGAAGAAACCCCCACTTGAACTTGCACCTTGAAGCCTTGAGGAACCCTTAATGAATCCTTGAGTCTTAAAAGAGAGGAGGAAGAAGAGTTTCAGAGTATTTTGGTGTAGAATGAGGGTTTAGGCTAGTTATCCCCTCCAAAACGTCCCATAATATGCTCAAAACGGCATAGCTTAGGAGTTCGAAACATAGGATTTTATGAAAATACCCCTGGAAAAACACAGGAAAATTCCACCTGCCAGTCCCCACGGGGCACTCCATGAGTCGTGGGGTTGACTATGACTCATGGGGCCCTATCTTGGAGTACACTAGACGATTTCTCAAAATTCCCTTGAATTAGCCGATGACTCAATTCACGAGCCATTGTCTGACATGATGACTCGTGACCTCCTTCACTTATCCCCACTGCCTGGGACCCCATCCTGGAACTCTAGCCACCACTTGACGGCTGACATAACGAGTCATTTCCTGTCTCACAATTCGTTGGGTCATCTGTTGCCACTGAAGCTCGTGATTTCCTGCCTCTCCTTCCACGACTAGCCTGACAAGTCGTTACCTAACACGATGACTCATCAAGTCGTCCGTGGTCACTGGACCTGTTCCACTTCGCAACTGCTCCTCATGGGCTTGACCACGATCCATTAGGTAATCTAACGAGCCATTCCATGACTCGTTCTAAGGCAAATCTTGCTAGTTTTTTCTACTATAATCCATCTAACTCCGGGGTCTTGTATTAGGAGCATCCGGGATGTTACAATATCTCCCGCTTGGGAACATTCGTCCTGGAATGTTGGCTAAACATACTGAAAGGATAGGGACAAAACTGAAATCCCAAAACTGATCAATTACAGCTAAAACAATGGAGTATCTGAAATGGAGTACCTGACTTCGGGCTGATCTTACCAATCTGAACTGAATATCTAAATTGTACATGCATGCTAAGGCGTGAGAGGGACTGAAAGAAATGAAACTAACATCGGACTAGATAGAACACTTAGAAGGATTCTTTCCCTCTAATTGGCACTGAGCTGATACTTGACTGAGCCTTCGTTCTGAATTCACTTTCTATTACGGGGTTAGAATTCATGATATCTAGTCCAAAAAAAATAAAGGACTTGTGAACATGAATTATTCATAACATCTATAACTAAGAACGTACATGAGATACATAAATTCTACTGAGCTACCAAGAAACATCTAAGGACTGAGTTCTAGTTGATCATACTGGAAAACGTGAGTTAACACACATAACTGATTCATAACATAAGGATGAGCCTTAAGGATTTGTAGAATAAGACTAGCGTCACTATCTGAAGCAGTTATCTAGAAATTCTGGGAGTCTGCACATGGGGATGGGCATAACTTGGCTTCAACTGAAATGCAAGAGAAGTTATCTGAACCTGAAGGGATTGACATATCGCACTGTTAGGGTTGGAACTCCTCTATTAGCATACTCAAGATTTGACTTGTCGTACATACTTACCATCTCCCCCATAGCTTAAAGCCATCATTCTGAGGCTCCTGAATCTTTATTAAGGTCGGGGCTACATCACTAACTCCTAGCTTCTCTTTCACTTGTGACCTTCACTACAAGCCTTACACTAACAGCTATTCAGATCACACAATGACAATCTCCTTTCAATAATCATCATAGAGCTCCTTATTCAATACTAGGGTTCTGGGGTTAGAAACATACAAAGAGTAATGCAAGATTCACAACATACCTGTGGCCACTACTAGAGACTTTCCCTTATCCTAGTGTGTTGCTACAACATAGGAGCGATTTTGACATCGTCCACCACCCACGCTAAATGATGCACCCAGCTAAAGTGGACGGGCCATCAGAGCTACTGAAAAGGTGGCCCAGGATCTACTTTCACGTCGCTTAGCCGCTGCACAATCTCAATGCTTATGGCCTGATTTTAGACACCAAAAACAAACATCCGAGCTGACCATACATTCTCGCAAATGGTGTTTCCCCGCAGCTGGCACAATGGATATGTAATCTCCCTTACCCTGGGTTTTTACAGAGCATTGACTGTCGAAAGTGCTGGGGCTGATGATTTCTGCTAGGAATGTGAGCGGTGTCCACAACTCATCCTCTATAGGGGAAGCTCTAAATATCCTATCCTAGTCCTCTTAGCCTCTCTCTCTCTCTTTTTCCTTCACTTATTCCGCTTCTATTTTTTGAACGAATATCACCAAATGGGGAAAACCTATATCCCTGTGCTACATGGCAGTCTTGCACTCTTTAACCAAGGAGTCTGACACTACGTTCATGAACTTGCTTACTCGGGCCCTCTGGTCGACTACCATTCCTGGTCCATACTTCGAAAATTGGGTAAACTCCAACGCGTACTCCTGGACAATCATGTCATTCTGTCTCAAGTTGTTGAATTCTGCAGCCTTTGCCTCTCTTAACTCCTGTCACGACCCGAGCGTAGTCCCGGATTGTAGATATGACACAAGGGACCCCAAGAGACCCCAAGTCAACCCATGGCATAAGCATTCACTAACTCATTCAATAAACATGAAAAAAAAATAATTATAAACTCAGCAGAAGTTGAACTTAATATAACAACAGAATAAACATCCGAAGCTGAATACACGTCTAAGTCTGATAACCCTCTAATTTGGACGAGCTGATGGGACAACACCACCAACTAGCTCAACAATACTGAAACTGAAAATACATACAAGATAACTAGGAATCCGTTCCTTGAAAGATGAGGACTTACCAATCAAGAAGGTGCTAACTCTAATAAGCAACAATGAACGGGGCTGAACTTGAAAATCAGATCCTGCATCATGAAATGATGCAACATAGAATGTTTGCGGTCAGTACGTGGAATGCACCATGTATGCAAGGTAAGTAAAACCGATTAAGTAATATAAATCATGTGAGGCAAATCATACATGTCATATGCATTTTAAGTATAAGTTTAAAACTATATGCAGTCATTATGAAATCGTACTTTTATCATAACATGACCATGCGTAACTTTAGAACATCATGAATGACTTAAATGACTAAAAGTTGAAATGTAACATTTATATCAAAAGATGAAAAATGAGTCAAACCTTACGTCTTGAACATAGATGCATAAATAATCATCGTAAATAGTGAATATGCAAATTTGAATGATATAGCAAGTGGTAGACTCGTCACACAACCGACATACCATGATCGAGCTTATGTGGTCCTAACTATAACACTCAAGTGGGTAGAGCCATCCATAGCCTTGCTAGAGTGATGGACGATACCATGGTATCGATATTAAGCTAAAGGGCCAATCGGGCTGGGGATAGCTCACAAGGGAGGTCCCAATAATATTTAAGGATCAACCTACGTTGGCACGTAGTTCTGGCGCATAGGGTGATCGACCCTTAACATGCTCAGTGCTAGACTCTTCTCCCAAAAAAATGCAATGCTCAACTATGTAATGAAGCTCAACAACATCTTTTAATGAAGCTCGACATTATCTATTTACAAAGCTCAAATCATCCCTTGACGAAGCTCAAGGCGAAATCATGCATAACTCAACATCGTATAGAAAGAAGCTCAATATTGTCTATTGACAAAGCTCATAATTACATCATGCATAGACTCGACATCATATGAAAATGAAGGTTAATATTGTCTATCAACAAAGCTCATAATGATATACATCTCAATTATGAATTCATGCATATAGGAGGCTTTACTTTGAAACATACCACAAGCTAGAATTTATAATAAAAATTGGAAAATTTCACTTCAAACAATGTGATAAGCTTATTTTGGGAAAATCATCACTTTAAATCAACATGTGGGCATCACCCAAAGCTTTATCATACTGGGATCTAATCAATTCACTTTGAAAACATCAACATAATCATGGGTAGTTTTAGAAATATACTTTTCATCACCAAATTCATCATCATCACACATTTATCATAAATCACCTCTCTTATGAACTCTTCATTCATGGGTGTTTTAGATTCAAATTTTAGAAAATAATTTTTATAAGGGAAAAATAATTTAGAATCCGCCCAAGCTTCAAAATCGCCAATATAAATACAATCTAATCATACCCAGGTGTAGAAATCAAGCTTTCATGCATTCGGGTTGAAACCCCATATATACTAGACATAGAGATTCTTACATTTAAGGAGGGATTGGGCATGGGTATGGAAGGAAAACACCCATTTTAAACCCTACATACCTGGAAGGGATGATTCTACCACCTCACTAATTTCCTAAAGAGAAATTTTAAGAAAACCCCTTAGAGAAGCTCTTGATTACCTCTTAAATTTCATAAACTTGCATGCGTGGAAGGAACACACCTAGAATAGATTTTTTCCCTACTAAAATCCTCCAAAATGAGCCTTAAACGACGTAGTATAGGGCCTTAGGAAGAAGAAATGATAGAAATACCCTTACTGATTACGTAGAAAATTGCTCACTGGACCAAAACACCGACGAACCAATGGGTCGTTGGAGGATTCCATGAACCGTGTTATCTGTTCGTGCTATGCAATGCTCAAGCCTACACTTGGATTCAGACTACGAATAGACAGGAAGACCCGTCCTTAGGTCTAACGAGTCATTTTCTTCAGTCGTTGATTGCCCTCCTAAACCTTCTAAACTATCCCACGACGAGTCTCACCATGACTCATTGTGGGATTAAATTGACCGTGATATCCATCTGTCAAATCCATTGGAGATTTGGATTCCCTTTACCACAACTCTTCGCAATGGGTTGTTGCAAGCCACAACGGGTCGTTGCATGACCTGTTATACTCCCCAACTGCTAAGTCCATCTCCTACCATGATCACTAACGATGACTTGTTGTTTCTTACAATGAGTGATTACATCAACCATTGCTTCCACCGCCACCTGGACGCCTGAACCCATGACTGCCAAAAATTGCTCGTGGTTACCTACCACGAGTCGTGTACCTCTCGTCTTGCAACTTTTCTTCCAACTTTTAGCAGTTTTGCATTTTAGCTTCCTCAGTATACTCCTAGGGAATTTCGAGGTATTACATTATCTCCTCCTTGGAAACATTCATCCTTGAATGTTGGAAACAAGCAGAAAATAGAAATATACAACTTATCAATCCCCCAATACTGATCATTTTAACTAAAAATTTTCACGGAATGACTACCTCCACAAAGAACCACATAGACGGACTGAATTCAGATATCACATACACATTCATACATATAAAGGAAACTCGAACACAGGAACTTAACAGGAATTAAATTAGAGTCATTGGGAAAAACTGATACCTCAAGTCGAAACTGAGCCGGTAGAGAATAAATGCGAATATTTAGCCATCATACCTCTTCGGCTTCCCACGTAACTTCTTCAACATGCTGATTCCTACATAAAACCATTAACTAAAGCTACTTCTTTGTTTCTCAACTCTAAACCTGACGATCCAAGATTTCAATGGGAATTTCTTCATAACTGAGGCTATCTTTTACACCAACGCTGTCCACTGGGACAAATAAGGCTGGATCACCCAAATACTTCTTTAAAAGCGATACGTCAAACACCGGATGTACGGAAGATAATTATGAAGGCAACTCCAACTCATATGCCACCTTACCAACTCTCCTCACAACCCGGTAAGGACCAACATAACGAGGACTGAGTTTCCCTTTCTTTCTGAACCACATCACTCCCTTCATGGGGGATACCTTTAGGAATACCCAGTCATCCACCTCAAACACCAGATCTCTTCTCCTTACATCAGCATATGATTTCTGTCGAGTCTGAGCAGTCTTCAGCCTGTCCTGTATCAACTGAACCTTTACCGTGGCCTCATGAACCATATTAAGTCCTATCATGGCTGCCTCGCCAACCTCAAACCATCCGATGGGCGATCTATACCTTCGCCTATAAAGAGCCTCGAACGGTGCCATCTAGATACTAGAGTGATAACGGTTGTTATAAGCAAACTCAATCAAGGGCAAATAATCATCCTGACTACCTTTGAAATACATAACGCATGCTCTCAACATATCCTCGACGGTCTAAATTGTTCATTCTACCTTATCTTCTGTTTACGGATGGAAAGTTGTGTTGAGCTTGACTTGAGTCCCAAGTCCCTTTTGAATAGAACACTAGAATTGAGAGGTAAACTGAGTACCTCGGTCTGAAATAATAGACAAAGGCACTCCGTGAAGTCGAACAACCTCCCAAATATACAATTTGGCATAATCATCCGCTGAATCCGTCGTTTTGACCGATAAGAAGTGTGCAGCCTTGGAGAACCTGTCGACCACCACCCAAATGGAGTCGTATTGCCATCAATTACGAGGTAGACTTGTAATGAAATCCATATTAATCTCTTTCCACTACCAAGTGGGGATGTTGGTATCCTGAAGTATGCCTCCCGGCCTTTGATGTTCGACCTTCACTTGCTACAGTTTGGACATTTTGCTAAAAAATCTGCAATATCCTTTTTCATACCATCCCACCAATAGATTTCTCGCAAGTCCCGATACATCTTCGTGGATCATGGGTGGATGGAATATCTAGTACCATGTGCCTCATGAAATATTTGAACTCTCAAATCATCAACATCTGGGGCGCATAGATGACCTGGTATCGTAGCACACCATCTCCCCCTTGGGAGAAAACCTCCACCTTTTGACTCAGCACCACCTCCTTCGGCTTCCTCAAAATTGGATCCTCATCTTGCCTGTATTTAACATCATCCACTAAGGACGAGTCTAAACCGTTATGCACAACAATGCCACCATCAGTCAAGTCGACCAATCTAACCCCTAACCTTGCAAGTCAGTGGACATCTTTCACCAACTCCTTTTTTCCTTCAACCACATGGGACACACTCTCCATAGAGAGCCTACTAAGTGCATCTGCAACCACATTAGCCTTGCCCGGGTGGTAAAGGAAACTCATGTCATAGTCCTTTAGTAACTCCAACCACCTCCTCTGCCGAAGATTTAGATCTTTCTGTGTGAACATATATTGCAAGCTCTTGTGATCCGTGAATACATCCTCATGGACCCCATACAAGTAATGCCACCATATCTTCAATGCAAACACCACCGCGGCCAAATCAAGATCATGGGTCGGGTAATTATTTTCATGAACTTTCAGCTATCTCGAGGCATATGCTATTACCTTCCCATGCTGCATTAACACACACCTGAGTCCAACTCGCCAAGAATCACAACACACTACAAAGCCATCCATACCCTCGGGTAAAGTCAACATTGGTGTGGAGGTGAGTTGGGTGTTCAATTCTTGGAAGATTTTCTCACAAGCCTCCTCCTACCATTGGAACTTCACCTTTTTCTGAGTTAATCTGGTTAATGGGGATGCAATGGATGAAAAACCTTCAACGAACCTTCGATAATAACCCGCTAACCCTAAAAAAGCTCTTGATTTTTTAAGGGTTCACTTGTCTGGGCCAATTCTTCACCGCCTCGATCTTTTGAGAATCTACTTTTACCCCTCACTTGACACCACAAGGCCTAGAAATTCCATAGAGTCCAACCAAAACTCGCATTTACTGAAAATTGCATACAATTGTTGATCCTTAAGGGTTTGAAGCACTACTCTCAAGTGAGCGACATGTTTTCCTCGCTCTAAGAGTATACGAGGATATCATCAATAAACACAATTACGATCATGTGTAGATATGCCTTGAATACCCTGTTCATCAGATCCATAAAAGTCGTAGGGGCATTAAGTCAAAAAGACATAACAACAAATTCATAATGACCATATCGAGTGATGAAGGTGGTTTTCGGGATGTCACTATCCCGAACCATGAGATGGTGATATCCAGACCTGAGATCATTCTTGGTGAAACACCTAGCAACCTGAAGCTGGTCAAACAAATCATCAATCCTAGGTAAGGAGTACCTGTTCTTGATGGTAACCTTATTCAACTGCCGATAATCAATGCACATGAGAAGGGAACCGTCCATGTTTCGAACAAATAATACTGGTGCGCCCCATGGAGACTTACTTGGCTTGATAAAGCCCTTATCCAAAAAGCCTTTCAACTGATCTTTTAATTATTTTAGCTCAGCTTAAGAAATTCTGTAGGGCAGAATAGATATAGGCTGCATGAAGAAAAGAAGATCTATACCGAAATCAATCTCCTGCTCGGGAGGTACACCTCGCAAATCATCGGGAAGACCTCCGGGTACTCACATACTACTGGAACTGACTGAATTGTTGGGGTATCGAACTCCACGTCCTTAACCCTAACTAGATGGTACATGCAACCCTTAGAAATCATCTTCCTAGCTTTAAGGTAGGAAATGAATCGACCTACAGGCACAACTGAACTACCACTCCATTCTAAGACTGGCTCACCCGAAAATCTGAACTCTACCACACAGGCTCCACAATTAACTGAAGCATAACATGTAAATAGCCAATCCATGACGAGAATAAAATCAAAATCGGTCATGGCTAACTCTATCAAATCTGCTGAGGTGACATTTTGAAGGACTGAGACAGGGCAATCTCTATACACCCATCTGGCTATAACTAAGTCACCTACTGGAGTAGAAATTAAAAAGGGCTCTGAGAAGACATCGGGATTGACTCCGAAGCTACTGGCTATACATGGTGTCACAAATGATAGGGTAGCCCCCGAATCTAACAAAGAATACACATCAGCATAAAAAACTCTCAACATACTAGTGACTACATCTGGCGAGGCCTCCTGCTCCTGATGAGTGGCTAGGGCATAGAATCTATTTTGGAGCTACCCGCCAGTTTTGCTAGTAAATGCCCCCTGATGTGCTATGCGTGGGGGAGGGGCTGCCGAGCTAGAAGCTGGGCCTCGACCCCAACCTGGTCTTGTCTCATAGCTAGAAACTCTCTGAGCATATTTCTAGGTTGCTCACATCCAAAACAAGCTCCTGATCCGGCCAAGCACTGGCCTGTGTGCCCTCGGCCATATTTGCGGCAAGCTAGAATGCTAGAATTTGCGGGTCTGCTGCTATGACCCTCGAGCCGGACACTCGCCCCCTCTGATCATGTCGGGGCCTAGATGGCACACTCACGGCTTATGATGCAGCGGCTGACAATCTCTGGTGGTTCTACTGTTAATTCCCACCACTGGAGCTCTGTAGTGAGAATCTGCGGTCCTTAGTCCTGGCCCTCTTAGCCTCCCTTTCCCTCTAGTGTACTGCCTCCATCTACTGGGCGTGCAACACTATGCAAGGAAAGTTCATGTCTTGGTGGAGCATAGCTATTCTATAGTCCTTGTCCAAATATACTACTATACCAAGCACAAATCTACTCATACGCGCTCACTAGTCAGCCACTAACTCTAGGGTATATTTAGATAGGGGGGTGAACTCAAGGGTGTACTCCTGGACAGTCATCCTCCCTTGCTTTAGATTCACAAATTCAGCTGCTTTCAACTCCCACATTTCTCAAGGGAATAACCGATCGAGGAATGCAACCTGAAACTCCTCTCAAATGACAGGACCTACTCCAACGACCCTGTTGTCCTTCCACTGGCGGAACCAAATATGCGCAACCCCCTTCAACTGGTAGGAGGCCAACATTGTGCACTCAACACTGCTCACCCCCACAACCTGGGTGATCTTGGAAATCTCATCAATGAACTCATGCGGGTCCTCGTCTACCTTGGACCCGAAGAACTCCAGTGGATTCATTCTAAAAAATTCTCAGACTCTGGCCGCCGCTGCATTTCCGTTTTGAGGAACATGCTTAACAGCCTGCTGATTGACTTGAGCGATCAAGGCCTATGTCAGCATCTAAATGACAACTCGGAACTCAACATGAGCCGTTGGCTCCGGTTCCTGAGGCTCCTAAACTGGTGGGGCTGGCTGATGCCCATAACCATTTCCCTCATTGTGGCCTTCACCTCCTCCATTCCTCCTTCCATTCATCCTGCTAGGAGCCATGATTTTGCAATCACAAATAGCATGAATTAGAAGGATAGAAAGGCTTTTCATTGCACGACATAGATTATGAAAGAAGGAAACATTTCCTAAGATGTTTAGTAGCCTCTTCATCATAAGTGTGGCATGCTCACACCTATGAAAAAGACTCTACCTAATGTGTCTTTTAGACTCCCTAGGACACATCAAACCTATTGCTCTGATACCATGTTTTTCACGACTCAAGAGTAGACCCGAATATTAGATATAGGACAAGGGACCCCGAGAGACCCCAAGTCGACCCATGGCATAAGCATTCACTAACTCATTCAATAAACATGAAAACCAGATAATTATAAACTCAGCAAAAGTAAAACATAACATAACAATAGAATAATCATCCAAAGTTGAATACACGTCTCAGTCTGATATGCCTCTAATATGGATGAGTTGATAGGACAACACCCCCAACTAGCTCAACAGTACTGAAACTGAAAATATATCCAAGATAACTGGGAATAAGTCCTCAAAATATGAGGACTAACCAATCAAGCAGGTGCTAACTCTGATAAGCGACTACGAAGGGGGATGAACCTGAAAATCGGATCCTGCATCATGAAATGGTGCAGCATAGAACGTATGTGGTCAATATGTGGAATGTACCGAGTATGTAACGTAAGTATAACCACTTAAGTAATATAAATCATGTGAAACAAATCAGACATATCATAATCATTTTAAGTGTAATTTGAAAACTACATGCATTCATTCTGAAATTGTACTTTTATCATAACGTGATCATGCATAGCTTTAGAACATCATGACTGACTCAAATGACTCAAAGCTGAAACGTAACATTTATATCAAAAGCTGAAAAATTTAGTCAAACCTTACTTCTTGAACATACATGCATAAGTAATCATCATGAGTTGTGAATATGCAAATTTGAATGATATAGATAGTGGGAGACTCATCACTTAACAAATATACCACAATAGAGCTTACATGGTCCCAACTATCACACTCAAGTGGGTAGATGATGTCGCCTAAATTACACCTCGCAATTATGATATAAGCAGTCGATGTCAAATACAGAATCCAACTAGAGGTTGGGGTCGATGCCATAGGGAATATGGAAGAACTTGAGTTAATGTGAATGACTGTTACTATAGAATTACTTATTTCCTAAGGGAGAATGAAATAAGATAATAAACAAAAGTAAAACTATTGAATACTTAAATCAATGTTGGTTTGTATTCAATTAACGAATTTGACTAGGATTGTGTTCCCCAAGATTTTATAACCACAAGGCTTTACACTAGTGATCTATTCCGGTGTTTAACATGTAATATTGGTAAGTTAGGTTCACCTAAATGGTTTGTCCCCTATCTAAATGATTTTCACCATGCAACTTGGTCCGTCTATGGGTGTATTCCTTATTAACCCTTAACCTTTAATATCGAATTAGCTATCCTCGAACAAGTTCAATCTATTAGATGAGGGTTGATAGCCTAAAATCTCCATTGTAAATCCCTTTTTCCTATTCACTACCCCCTTGGTCCGGTAAGTAAGAATAAGGCAAGTCATAATGTTTGCAACCATCAAGAATCAATCCAAACGAAAGGAAAAATAATACATGCATTAAGCCCCGTTCAAGAATCACTAAGCTTTTAATCTATGTGTGTTAATTTATCATGGTTCCCACAATCCTAGTTATGGGTTTATCTACTCATGCTTGTAATATCACAATCACAAAATATAAAATAAATCATAATTGAAACTTACAGAAACTTGTAGAATAAAACCACGTGATTGAACAAAACTCCAAAAATTGATAACTAAATTCCAATGTTGCTTTTCATCCTTAAATTCAAGAACAAAATTGCAAACTTTGTTTCCTTGAACCAAGAATAGTCATACAAGACCAAAATCCCATGTGCAAAATAGTAATAATAAACTGTCTCTCGAAAATAAATGTAAACAATCTATTTATAGTTCCAAGAAAACCTTTTCCTAATTAAAACTGGAAATCAGGTCGTCAGTGGTCATGGGCTTCGTAACGATTTGTTAGGAGCTTTGACGAGTCGTGGCTTGCTAAAATCAGTCGTCCTCAGCATAGAACCTAGTTGTGGCAATGGGTCACCTAAGGACTCGTTGTGCCTGGGCATGAGTCATTAGGCCTCTCATGGTCCAACCTCCTCAAATTTCCGATGCACCCTATGAGTGGTTCCAGTGGTCTCCTAATGAGTCGTTTGGTCAGACAACGACTCGGTATGTCGTCAGCCAACTTCACTGGTTAATTCTTTGATAATTCCTCTCCCAGTCTTCACGATTCGCTACTAGATGTAATGAGCTGTTCCTTCCACCCGTTATTCAAGCATTCATTGATGTCACTTTTTTTTTTCTTTTCTTGCTCTTTGACAACAAATTTTTTTCTTGCTCTTTGACAACATTATTGTCTCTTTCTTTTTTTTCATTATGCATACCGCATCTGCTCTTTTCTTTTTCATTCCACCTTACTCTTCTCAATCACCCCTATAATAGCCACCTTCAACTTAGGCGATTTGCCTGAGTTAAGGTTCATAGTGTCCAAGGAGTGACCAGGGCCAAAACAGGTTCAGTCTTAACAAAAGAAGGACGATGAATTTGTGTAAACAAAAAGAAAGGTCAATTTAAGCTCAAATATTTGGATCAAGGGATATTAATTCTCTTTTGGTAGGTCTTTTAAGGCTAAAGTGGGCTCATAAATCAAAAATGGCCTATGATCCTTTCCTAGTTTCCTATCCTCTATCTTGGTACAACTGACCAGGCAAGTTCTAGATTGACACACACAGCCGAACTTAGCTATTAAACCTCACTCACACATAGCATAGGTCAACATCATCACTTCTACTAACTGCTAGTTCAGTTACAGCCATGCAATGGTGTCACACCCGAGAGTACACCCGGATCATCGACACGGGAAGAGAAACCCCAAGAGGCTCCAAGTCGACCCATGGCACCTCGCATACACTTAACATAAGAAACGTCAAACATCATAAACGAGCAGAAGAACTGACTAGAAACTGATATGAATTAAAATGATAACATAATAACATTTAAGTACAATGCTGATCCTGTCGAACAAGTCTGAAACCCTTCTAATAAGTTGATGAGTTGCTGGGACAGGCCCCCAGCTAACTCCAAAAAACTACAAACTGAAGCAAAATAAAACAAGAATGCTGCTCACGCCCTCGGAGGATGAGGACTCACCATTGACAACTAGGAGAATGGGGTAGCGTATCTAACTACGCAGCGGAGCCTGGAAACTTGAATCTATATCATGTAACGATATAGCACAAGAGGCGTGCCGTTAGTACTTAGAATATACTAAGTACGCTAGAAGCATAAGTAAACTAACTCATAATATTAGCAAGAGAGAAGTAATATAAAACATATTAATAGCAATGTAATAGAAGTGAAGTACAATTATCTTACACAAGGTTCACTGATTCAATTAGTATAACCACATTATAAAGACATTCATTATTGTGGCAACCGCTGATGTACAAAAAGTAATAATCGGGCATAATATAGAGTGTGATGCTGTGACTGATATCAAGTGGGTCCCTGACGTCTAAGGGGGAGTCCCTGACAGTCGAAGAGAGCATCCCTGACTATCAAAGGGGAAACATTCTCAAGTAGAGAGAATCCCTAATTGTCATAGGGAGAGAGAAGGCTCTAATATAGAGAGTCACTGACTAAAAGAAGGTCCCGAACAACGCAGGGAAAATAAAATGGTCAACTGGATAGGGATGTGAGGCCCGACTAACTACATGAAGACATTCTCCACTATCTCTAGGTAAGACATTCTCCACTAGCGTATAGGTAAGACATTCTCCACTATCGTCTAGGTAAGACATTCTCCACTAGAATCTAGGTAAGACATTCTCCACTAGCATCTAGGTAAGACATTTTCCACTAGTGTCTAGGTAAGACATTCTCCACTATCTTCTAGACAAGACATTCTCCACTATTTTCTATTAATGCTATCTCTCAAATAAGCATGGATTAACAACTCGACATGTTAATAACAAGCTCAATCATCGTGATTCACATTATTACAAAACCAACTTCCTTATTAGCTTTAACGTCACATTATTAACATGCTATAAACTCGTACTAGCATTATTCTATCATGGAATCTTGATTCCGTATTCACCTCATTCAATAGGTAATTTAAGATCCAACATGATTTATAGAAGTCGACTCAAAATCTATCAAGGGTGCATAACGTCATGTGATTAGGTCACAACCCTTTTCACACACTTGTCACAATCACTCCATTGAACTCTCTATCCATGAGCATTTTAGATTCTAGGATTTTATAAAAAACAATTTTAATAAGGAAAACAATTTAGAATCCGCCCAAGCTTCATAGTTCAACAATGGAGTTGAAATCTATTCGTACCCAATCGATTTAATCTAAAACATGGTGATGGCACATAGTTTACTTCAATTACTCAAGCCCACAACTCTTACTCCATTTAGCATGGTCATCTACGTAATAATCACATCATTTGGGTTAATTAAGCAACATTCCCACACTTTCATCATGGTCAAGAATTTCTACGATAATCAAGGAAGGAATAACCAATTCACATTTATTTCTCAAGTTGACTTAGGAAGAACATGCTACAAACATATATGTCCAGCCCATATTTCCACCATTTCATCATTCTCATACGTGAATATGCAAATTAATTGAACAATAAGAAACATCCATTCATTACTCAAGCCAATTTTCGATCGACATGTTACCCTCATGCATTCCCAACATATAATCCACATCCCAACAACCCATCACATTAACATTTGAAACAAATTCCATAATTGCAGTAAATATTAACATTTTAGAAATGGATGAGGAAGAAATTATTCATTATTCAAAACCCTAGCTCATGATATTCTATAATTTAAGTAGGGTTCTTATTGAAAACATTTTGTGGAACAAGGATGAAAAGATATCCTTGTTAAAGTCCCACATACCTGGTAGATGAACACCCCACTTGATTATCTTCCTTGAAGCTTGAAGAACACCTTGGGAATTTTCTAAAATCTTTGGAGAAGAGAGGAGGAAGGAGATTGAGAGAATGAGGGTTTAGGCTTTGGAAAACCCTTAAAAACGTCCCCAAACATACCTAAAATGACATCACTTTAAATTTATGAGCATGGGATTTTAACAACCTGCCCCTAAGAAAATTTGAAATATTTCCCCAACTGATGCCACGACTCAACTGACGAGTCGTTGTCCCAGCCAACAACTCGTTAGGTCCATTCATTAGGTCTACTAGAATTTCTCAACCTTCATAGCACGACCAACATCACGACTCGTCGCCACACCCAACGATTCTTCCTGCCCTTTTGTTAAGTTCACTGGAAATTTCCTTAGAACAAAGCTTCTCCATCCTAACGACTGACTAGACGAGTCATTGCCACTCCTAACAAATCGTCAGGTTATCTGTTGCCACTACCTCCTGACCTCCACCCTACGATTGCACACGACGACTCATGGTATCCCACCAAGAGTCATTAAATCTTCCGTCCTGAGATATTTTTGCCAGTTTTTTTCTACCCTTTTCCAATTATACTTTCTGTGTCTATTCTTAGTCCCTTCTGGGGTATTACAAATGGTAAACAAGTTCACAGTTTTCATGTCATGCAACGATTCACAAAGGTCATACTTGTCAACTTTAGCATACACATAAAAAAAATTTAAGAGGGGTATAAAATTCTTAGTTCAACAAAAATCAACACTTTAAACTCTTGACTACCTCAAGTTCACCTAAATTCTTCCGACTGACACAAACAAACACAAAAAACATAAAAACCTAAACATGCTGGTTCTACTAGATAGGGAACACACGAGGGAAAAGATATTCGACAAGAAAAACCCTCGGCTTATGTTCAGCAAAAGAAATGCATAGGTATCCCTCCCCACCCCCATATAGGAAAGCATGCATCATCCTCGACGCATATATACTATACAAAACTTGGGAAATAGGGACATACCTATAAGATCTAGGTGTCAGTTACCTGGTCAGTGGAGGGTGTAGATACTCCTCCAATGTTATCTCCACATTACCGGCTTGACCCAATGCATTTTCAGATCCGAAGTAGCTCGTGCCTTCTCCACAAGCTCTCGCTTCCTCAATTTTTGCTCTATGTGGAGCCTCCTCTCTCGATATCTGCAACTCTCTCTCTATCTCACTCCACTCTCATTTTTGCTGACCGAGTAGAGAAGCATCATCTTCATAGCTTTCCTCCTCATGAGGCCTTTTTCCTTTATCATGTGCCACCGGCTCCTGAGTAATAAAATCAAACACCAGTGGTAGCTATTCTTCAAACTCATCATCTAACACAAGAAGCACCAATGGAGATACGACAACTACTTGTCGTGAGGCCAAATATTGCACCTTAGCTCTGAGTGCTCCTCTCTGCATACCACTTTGCTAATTCAGGTGCCTGTGACTGCGCAAGGCACTCATCCATTCTTCTCTCAAAAGTGTCCACCCGGCCATGTACAAAACTGGACAATGCCTCCATCTCTTTCATCACCCAAGGCTTTACCTGCTCAATTAGAACTTTAACCTGCAGAGCAGTGTGTGCCTGTTGCTTTATGGCCTTAGCTAACTGCCTAGCCATGTCAAACAAAAATTCTTGAGAAATTGTGACTAGGCCAGCTGTAGGGGCTTGTGGAGGAGCAACTGGTGGTCTAGGAGCCTCTGTGGTAGATGATGACTCGGGAACATCAGTAGGAGTGGAGGTGTCCACTGCATCTATAGCCTCAGGCTGGCTACCTATCTCTCTACCCTCCATTCGCTGAGCCGCCAACTCAGTGGACTGTGCAGCATCAGTTTGCGTACCACATCCAAATGTCTCTGCTAATATGGTTTCTCCTATAGATGCACTTGCCTAATTCCTTGCTCCTGAGATTGGGTTTGTGTCATCTCAAATCAAGCCGATATCTGTTATCTTCTGGACCATGATCCTTTGATCAACTAATGGCTACGCTGGCACCCTTGACTCTTGACAGGGTCTATCAATCAGATAGAGGAAGGGAATTGTATTACCATCATTGATTGCCCGCTCCCTAATCTCTTCAGCGATGTACCACGGGAAATTGATGGCATATCCCTCCATAATGCTTGCAACTAATGCTTCTCTATCAGGTGAGAAGATGAATCATTGCTGGTTGATAGCAGCCTATGTCAAACCAATGACCACCAAAATTTGGCTTGGAAATTGAGTGTCTCCTTCTTGATCTGAGACTCTGTGCCATGCAACCATTCGACCATTGGACCTCTTATAGCAATGATGCGAGATAGCCAAGTATATTGTCTGATGCACTTCTGACTATTCAACTTTTTTGTCTTGATTTGCTTTAACTCGAACACCCTGCGGTCAAACTCAGCCGTGTTCATCATAGCATGATGATATGGCCCATATAGAATCATTGAGATGGTCTCCTCAGATATATCTATGGGAGTCTCTCGCACCAACACCTGTGTCAGGGCAGGCCTCTTTTTCCAGTCTTGGCCCCCTAATGCCAAATGTTGTAGTCTGGCCGCGTAGGCTGTATAAAACTCTCTAACTAAGCATGGGCTGTAGCTTCCTAATGGCTCGGTTAACCACCCTAACCTGTATTTGTCAAATACAACTTGTAGCTCTAAAAGGTCTTTCAGCCTCGTTGTGACTAGCCTCAGCTCATCGTATATGCTCCTCTTTGTATTTCCTTTTTCATCAGGAGCAATATCTCAGTTATATGTGGCCCTTATACCATGAACAAATCATCTCCACATGTACCTTGGTTGATCATTTGATGTGTTCGAGGTCTCGGTCAACTCATCATTGGAGTTCCCCCACTGAGCATGTGACTCTTCAGCAATTTCTGTATTTTCCCTAGCTGTGGGGCCCTCAGGAGCAAGTGCAGTTGTAGCACTGGCATTAACATCAGTGTGGTGGGTGGATCCCTTTCCAGTGGAGTAGGAGCATCGACCAAGGCTATCAAATTTGAAGTTTTTTGGTCCCTAGCCCTGGTCGATCTCCTTACCAATTATTCCTCTAACACTTCATATTCCTCCTCTAAGCTACTTGACTCTTTGGAGGAGGATAGCGCATAACGGAGTCTACGATATGAAGGTTGACTATGCTCAGGTACTTGTTACTTTGCCTGTCCTTTCCTTGGGGTACCCTTCAGAACCATTGTGCCTATGGAAACATTGTTAGTATACTAGATGAGATGAAACAAAACACTTTTAAACTACTGCATAGTGGACCTAAGGAGTGACAATGAGTCATTTCCACTGGGAATGACTCGTGAGGTCCCTCATTGTTCAAACCATCCTTTCTTCATGTTGGGCTAGTGTACTTGACGACTTGTCCTAGCTGGTCGTTACCAAAGGAAACGAGTCGTTAGTTCAGTCATTAGGTACACTATCTTCTAGATTTAATTTTCCACTCAGGATGAGCTACACATCAAGTCATTTGGTGATATAACGACTCGTGATGTAGCTCGTACACAAGAGTTTCTGTTTACCTACACATTCATCTTCATCCACTTCCTATTGTTCAACTCCACAAACAAAGACTTAAATTTCTCAAACCAACCCACGTAAAATCAATTGCAATTTATTTTTTTAATCTTCCTAGGGTTCATTATCATCACGAGGCAAGGATCGAAATAAGTACAACATTACTTGAAATAAATTTGATTTCATTCAAAAGTTGGGTCAATCGGAATTCTTATATAAATGCAAAGCCATTCACAATTTAGTGGGAAAATTTACTCACAAGATGCTTGTTCGGAGATCGGAGTGCGATCGTACGTGCGTGCGAATGTTTGAAGTGCAATTCAAGTGTTTTCTCAATAAGGTTGAGAGATAAATTCTTGATCATATGGTTCTCAGTGAATGCAATACGAGACGAACAGGAGAAGAAGAGGGAAATTTCAAGTTATTGATCGCGGGTTTAAGCTTAGGTCAAGAATAAGGGGGCTAGAAGGATGGGTTTTATTTAATTAAAATAAAGCTCCTTAACTATTTGTATGGGTCGAGTTGAATGTCAGTTCTTTTAAGTATGCATGATGACCCACCAAATAGGTTGTTATGTGTCAAGACGACTCGTTTTGACCCTTTGTGCATTGACTTGAGTTTAACAAACTTACCAGGGACCTAACGAGTCAAGCAACGACTCGTGGTGTCACCTAATGAGTCTTGGCCTGAGTTGTGGTCCTTGAATTATTGTAGCTGCATGACAGGTCACTTGACGACTCATTTCATTTCCCAACGATTCATTGAGTGAGTAGTTTCATCCTTTACCATTTAATTTTGCCTTAGATCCAGTGCACATGAAGGAGGACTTAACGATTCGTTTCCAGAAGAGATAAGTCATTAAGTCAACCGTTGCTCGCCTGTTTTCTGTGATTGTCTTCATGGTTGGACTGAACGAGTCGTCAGGTCAAACAACAACTTGTTCTGTGAAATTTTTCACCAGAGATGAAGTTCCAGATTTTGGTTCCAACTTCAAATTTTGCATCTTAATCACCTGCACCTATTAACAAACATAAACACTATATTTTTCTTACATTTACAACTTGGGTTGCCTCCCAAGAAGTGCTATTTTTGCTACTCAAACTTCACCAAAACACCTCCATGGGTTTCCTCCCATGCAGCGCCTGATTTAACATCGCGACACAATGCAATTCTCTTAACTACTCAGAATTCATCAAGTAATTTATATCCGTCCTCCAGTGCTGAGACCATGTTGAATTCCCTTGGGGACTTCATGGTCTGACAAATGTTAAAGGTGACCTCTTCTTTGTTTAACCTGAATTTTAACTGGCCTGCCTCAACATCTACTAGGCCCTACTGATTGCAAGGAATGATCACCCCAAAATGATGGGGACCTCAAAATCCACTTCGCAGTCCAAAATCACGAAGTCTGCTGGGAATATAAATTTGTCCACTTTAACAAGTACATCAAATAGGACCCCTACCAGCTTTTTAGCAGTTCTATCAGCCATCAGTAGCCGCATAGTGGTCGGTGTGGGGGCGCCCAAGCCCAACTTTTTGAACACTGCTAGCGGCATCAAATTTATGCTAGCTCCCAGATCACAAAGTGTCGTTGCAAACTCGACATTCCCAATGGTGCAAGGTATAGTGAAAGCACCTGGGTCTTCCTTCTAATGAGCAAGGACCTATGTAGTTATGGCACCACAGTGGTGCAAATTATCGGTAGGCTTAAAACTTATAGTACTTTTTCTGGTGGCGAGGTCCTTCATAAATTTAGCATATTAGGGCATCTGTCCTAGTGCCTCAATTAATGGGATGTTCACTGATAATTTCTTAAACATAGAAATGAATTTGTGATACTTGCCATCTTTGGCCTTCTTATTCAAACGTTGTGGATAAGGAGGAGGAGGTGTAGGGATCGGTGTGAACTTTTGCTGAACCTCTTTCTCATTCTCACTGTCAGATCCATGCTCCTTTGCATTATTAGGAGCTATCTTCACCACAGAATCTCCAACCAAAGTTGGATCCTCCGAATCTGCTATCTTGTCATCATTAATCTATACGGGCTCTTATGTGTCATCAATCACAACTGACCTCTGAGGATAAACGGTCGCCTTCCCACTCCTAGAAGTGAACACCATGCAGTGACTGTCATTTTTAGGATTCTGCACTGTGTTGTTGGGAAGTGTGCCTTTATGCCTCTGGTTCATTGCAACAGACATTTGACTCAGCTGCTACTCAATCTTCTTAATGGCAACAACGTGTGATTCCACCTTTGATTCATGCCGAAATATTAGCGCAGAGCTCCTTAAAGTGGCTATCTGTTGTCTCCATATGCTTAAGTACCTTAGATAACATATCATCGACCATTGAACCACTAGAATTTGACTCATTGTTTCTTAGAGGAACATATAGACCGCTTCTATCATTCTTGTACTCGTCGCGCTTCTTCCAGTCTCCATTGTCTCTGTACTAGCCTTAGTTGTAATTATTATCCTTGTAAAAGTTCTGACCTTGATTACCTTGATGTTGACACCAAGAGTCTTGGTTAGACCCTTGGGTGTTGGTCCGAAAACCCTCCCTTTGATCATTTAAATAGTTAGCTTCTTCCTCAGACTCAGATTCACATCCATGATTTTTCGGGGCCTTGCCCTGAGAACCAACAACATTAACTTTCTCCGCTCCGACTCCCATCAGATGCATGGCAAGCAACTCTATTATGGTCTTTATTTCTTCAATATCTTGATCACGCTCTTCATCTTTTCTTCTCTATTCTGTGGACATACCAACCGCATAAGAACCAGCCAGAATCTATGACTCTCTAGTATGCCATGTGCGGTTGGTTATGGTGATCCTGTTGAGTAATTCAGCAGCTTTTGCATAGGTGTGTCTCATAAAGGTACCTACGGAGATGGTATCAGCCACCGCCTTAGTGTTAGCATTCATAGACCCATAGAAGATCTCCAACAATGTATCATCTGGAATCTTGTGATTTGGCACCCTTTTGAGATTCTTATTGAAATGTAGCCATGTCTCATGAAGTGCCTTTGAATTCAGTTGTCTGAAGTATTAAATTTAATCTTTCAACTACAATTCTTTGGATGGTGGAGAGAATCTTTCAAGAAAAGCTCTCTTAAGTTCCCCCCAAGTAGTGATAGAATCATTTGGCAGCTCAGCCAACCACATCGTTGCCTCACTCCCTAATAAGAAGGGAACCTCAGTCTGATCACATCTTGGCTCACTCCTGGTTGCTTGTATGCCTTACATATACCCACAAAATTCATCAAGTGAGAGTGGGCATCATCAAATGCATGACCCACAAATATTCGCTTCATGTTGAGCAGTTGGATCGTTGCACTGCTAATATCGAACTTTTTCCCAACAGGCAAAGGGGGAGGGACTATAGGTCTAGTGGCACAAGCTTCATCTTCCTCATAAAAATACCGGTATCTCTGGTGGTCTGGACCTCTGTGTCGTCTAGCTCGCTCTGCTTTTGCTGCTAGATATTGCTCTTTGAAAACCCTAGCTAACTCTTGATCTCTAGCCCGAGATTTCTCTTCAGCCAACATTCTCTCGGTAGCTTGGTCCATAGTTTCCTGCTCTTGGATGTTGACCATTCTTCTCAAGTTTCTTAAGGTCTGCTGAAGTTCGTGATCAGTTGGAACAAGGGATTTTCCTTGGCTTCTAGTATTGGG
This sequence comes from Datura wrightii, assembly GCA_035772735.1. Taxonomy (NCBI): domain Eukaryota; kingdom Viridiplantae; phylum Streptophyta; class Magnoliopsida; order Solanales; family Solanaceae; genus Datura; species Datura wrightii. The sequence goes on from JASDFA010000001.1 coordinate 83,503,679, forward strand.
CATGCACGAACATAGGACCTGTTATGAAAACAAAAACAACAAAAGAAAATAAAAAGGGAAATAAGAACCAATAGTAAAGAAAACACAATTAACAAAAACCTTAGTCGTATTCCCCAACAACGGCGCAAAAAATTTCATGTCGCCCAAATTACACCTCGCAATTGAGATATAAGCTGTCGATGTCCAATATAGAACCCAACTAAAGTTGTGGTTGGTCCCACAGGAAATATGGAAGAACTTGATTTAATGTGAATGACTGTTACCATTGAATTACTTATTTCCTAAGGGGGAATGAAATAAAATAATAAACAAAAGTGAAACTATTGAAGGCTTAGATCAATGTTGTTTTGTATTCAATTAATGAATTTGACTAGGATTGTGTTCCCAGATTTCCTAACCACATGGCTTTACACTAGTGATCTATTCTGGTGTTTAACATGCAATATTGATAAGTTAGGTTCACCTAAATGGTTGGTCCCCTACCTAGATGATTTTCACCACGCAACTTGGTCCGTCTACGGGTGTATTCTTGATTAACCCTTAACCTTTAATATCGGATTAGCAATCCCTGAACAAGTTCAAGCTATTAGATGAGGGTTGATAGCGTCAAATCTCCATTGTAAATCCCTTTTTCCTATTCACTACCCCCTTGGTCTGGAAATTAAGAATAAGGCAAGTCCTACCATTTTCAATCGTCAAGAATCAATTAATACAAAGGGAAAAATAATACATGCATTAAACCCCATTCAAGAATCACTAAGTGTTTAACCTATGTGTGTTAATTCATCATGGTTTCCAAAATCCTAGTTATGGGTTTAGCTACTCATGCTTGTAATGTTACAATCACAAAATTTAAAATAAATCATATTTGCAACTTACAAAAATTTGTAGAATAAAACCATGTGATTGAATAAAACTCCAAAAATTGATAACTAAATTCCAATGTTTCTTTTGAGCCTTAAATCTTCAAGAACAAAATTGCAAAGTTCATTTCCTTGAACCAAGAATAGTCGTACAACACCAAAATCCTATGTGAAAATTAGTAATAATAAACTGTCTCTCAAAAATAAACATAAACAATGTATTTATAGTTCTAAGAAAACCTTTTCCTAATTAAAACTGGAAACTAGGTCGTCAGTGGTCACCGGCTTGGCAACGATCCATTAGGAGCTTTGACGAGTCCTGCCTTGCTAAAATAAGTTGTCCTCAGCATCAAGCCCAGTTGTAGCAATGGGTCACCTAACCACTCATTGTGCCTGGGCACGAGTCGTTAGGCCTCTCGTGGTCCAACCTCCTCAAATTTTTGATGCACCCTATGAGTGGCTCCAGTGGTCTCCCAATGAGGCGTTTGGTCAGACAACGAATTGTTACATCGTCCGTCAACTTCACTGGTTAATTCTTCAATAATTCCTCTCCGAGTCTTCACGACTGACTTCACAACTTGTTACCAGATGTAACGAGTCATTCCTTTCACCCATTAAGTACACTAGTCTTGCATCTTCAAAACTCAATCTTTGCCCAGACTTCTCAGTGACGAATCATGCTAAGTGCCAAAGACTCATTAAGTGCTTGGCTGTCACTTGTTCAGTTGTTTTAAGCATTAATTTGCCCATTTTACTTCCGACCCTATTTTCCTGCAAAAATAAACACAAAACACATCATACCTACACAAACATACCAAAATGTGCATAGTTTATGGTTTTAAGCGTCGAAAGAGCCGTAAAATCACGGCACATCAACAGAGATGTCCATAACCTTGCCAAGGCAATGGATGATACCATGATATCAATATCAATCTAAAGGGACAATCATGCTGGGGATAACTCACAAGGGAGGTCCCAATAATATTTAAGTATCAACCTACATTGGCATGTAGTTCAGGAGGATAGGGTTATCGACCCTTAACCCGCTCAGTGCTAGACTCTTCTCCCAAAAACATGCAATGCTCTACATCATATTTAATGAAGCTCAACAACGTCTATTGACGAAGCTTAGCATTGTGTATTGACAAAGCTCAACATCATCCCTTGACAAAGATCAAGATGAAATCATGCATAACTCAACATCGTATGAAATGAAGCTCAACATTGTCTATTGAGAAAGCTCATAATGACATCATGCATAGACTCAACATCATATGAAAATGAAACTGAACATTGTTTATCAACAAAGCTCATAATGACATACATCTCAATTATAAATTTCATGCGTATAGGAGGCTTTACTTAGAAACATACCACAAGCTGGAATTTATAATAAAAAATGGGAAATTTCACTTCAAACAATGTGGTATGCTTATTTCAGGAAAATCATCACTTTAAATCAACATGTGGGCATCACCCAAAGCTTTATCATACTAGGATCTAATCAATTCACTTTGAAAACATCAAGATAATAGTGGGCAGTTTTAGAAACATGTTTTTCATCACCAAATTCATAATTATCACTCATTTATCATAAATCACCTCTCTTATGAACTCTTCATTCATGGGCGTTTTAGATTCAGATTTTAGAAAATAATTTTTATAAGGGAAAAATAATTTAGAATATGCCCAAGTTTCGAAATCACTAATATAAATACAATCTAATCATATCCATGTATAGAAATCAAGCTTTCATGCATTCGAGTTAAAACTCCATATACTAGACATAGAGATTCTTACATTTAAGGAGGATTGAGCATAGGTGTGGAAGGAAAATATCCATTTAAAACCCTACATACCTAGAAGGGATGATTCTACCACCTCACTGATTTCCTAAAGAAAAAATTGTAAGAAAACCCCTTAGAGAAGCTCTTGATCACCTCTTCAATTTCATAAACTTGCATGCATGGAAGGAACACACTTAGAATAGATTTTTCCCCTACTAAAATCCTCCAAAACGAGCCTTAAATGACGTAGTATAGGGCCTTAGGATGAAGAAATAACAAAAATACCCTTACTGATTACGCAGAAAATTGCTCACTGGACCAAACAACGGACAAACCAACAGGTCGTTCGAGGATTCCACGACCCTTGGTATCCGTCCGTGTTATGCACTGCTTAAGCCTACTCTCAGATTCGGACTATGGATAGACAAGATGATCCGTCCTTAGGTCCAACGAGTCATTTTTTTTAGTTGTTGATTGCCCTCCTGAACCTTCTAAACTTTTCCACGACGAGTCTCACCATAACTCATTGTGGGCTTAAACGGACTATGATATCTGTCTGTCAAATCAACAGGAGATTTGGGTTCCCTTACCACTAATCTTCACAAAGCGTCGTTTCAAGCGACAATGGGTTGTTGCATGACCCATAATACACCCCAACTACTAAGTCCATCTCCTACCACGACCACTAATGACGGCTCATTGTTTCTTACAACGAGTCGGTACACCAACCGTTGCTTCCACTACCACCTGGACACCTGAACCCACGATTGCCAAAAACGTCTCATGGTTACATACCACGAGTCATTGTACCTCTCTTCCTGCAATTGTTTCCCCAACATTCAACAGTTTTGCATTTTAGCTTCTCATGTATACTCCTAGGCACTTCCGGGGTATTACAACTCCCTAGGGAAAAACCTGTCCAGGAATGCAATTATAAATTCATCCCAACCTACGAGGCCTGCTCCAATTCCCCGACTGTCTCTCCTCTGGCAAAACCATATATATGCGACTCCTTTTGGCTAGTAGGAAGCTAAGTCTACGCTCTTAGTTCCCGTCACTCCCATGATTTGCATAATTTTTGTGATCTCTTCGAAGAACTCATACGGGTCCTCATCCACCTTTGACCCTAAGAATTCAGGTGGGTTCATTAGGAAAAAGTCTCTTATCCTTGCCGCTGCTACATTCCCATTCTGGGGAATATGAGCCATCACTTACTAATTAATCTAGGTAGTCATGTCCTGCGCTAACATATGAAGGGTTTCTTGGAACTCAGCATGAGTGACATGATCATCCATCAGGTTCACCGGGGCTGGTGGTGCCTGGGGGTGTCCATTACCATTCTTTCTTCCATTCGCTCTTCTAGGAGGCCTTATCAGCGAGTGTGTAAAACAAAAGTTAGGGAGGAACTATTTAGAGTTTCATACTCTATGCACAATAAGAATCATGAAGAAAAGGGAACATTCCTAAAATGTCTCGTAGCCTCTTCATCATAAGTGTGGCATGCTTTACATCCATGAAGAAGACTCTACTTAAAGCAGCTTTCAGACACCCTAGGACGCTCTAAACCTTTACTCTGATACCAAGTTTGTCACGACCTGAGTGTTATACCCCGTAAGATTCCCGGCACCTAGATGGCCTATTCGTGCATTGGTTAAGCATATTTGAAAGCCATACGTGCTAGGGAAAGGCCCGGGAAAGGATCGGACGAGGAACCTGTCGAACCATCACGGAGGGAGCCGGGGCAGAGCCCCTCCGCGATGGCAACGTGTCACAGAGGTGGAGCCTCCGCGTTGGCTCCGTGACACGTTGGGCCTATCCAGGCCCAAGTATATAAAGCCCCCACTTCGGTTTGTGAGGTTATATTCCTTATTTAATTTCCAGAAAACACAGAGAAACAGAGAGAGACGAAGAGGGGTAATATATTATCGTTCGATTATGCTGCCAAACGTAGTCTAAACATAAATTAACTCCAGATACCGAGGTATTTAGCAGCAGGGAGCATTCCTAAGGATTTAGTTTCGCGAAATCCGGCCGACAAATTGTCGTGCTACCGGGCTAAGGTAAGTGGAATCGCTCCAAACTAGTGTCTATGTACTCCTAGTTGTAAAGTGAATACTTCTCTCTTCTGGACTTCTGAAAAATAGCAAGTTTTTGACCGTCTTTCGATAAGCCTAAGTTTAGGCTATAATTATATCGAAAGTGACGCCGTCCTTCAGAATAGTGTTGTATTTAGTACTAATTGATGTGTTTATGAATGCAGTTGGGAGATTTAGCTGGAATACTAACCGAGCCTCGTCCGACAGTCGGATAACTCGAGGTTAAGGTATGTGAAGTTGTTCTTCGGCAAGTTAGTAAGCCTTAGCTTTGTAAATCATAGTAAACTCCATATTTGAAACTCTCGGAGTTGAATGTTGAGAATTGAGCGAGTCTAATAGATTCTGAGTTGTGTTGCCGTATCGTATTGAGTCCGAAAGTTCGTAAAGCATGCGCCAAAGGGCGAGTTAGCATTCCAGATCCAGTATAGCTTATTGTATGATTAGCAAGCATGTTGTAGAATAAAAAAAATACAGATTTTCAGAATAAAGGCTAATAAAGTAAAATCAGATAGACAAACAGTTTTATGGCTACAGATTATCCATTCAGACAGATAGTATCCCGGCTACAGATTAGCCAAGCGGTTAAACAAAGATTTCAGAATCAGTATAGTCAGTAAAGAATCAGTTTAGTATAGAAACAGATCAGAATAAGAAATCAGATTTCAGATAGTCTTTTTTTCAATTATACATGCTTGCTATCTATATGTGCTATTTGTTTGTTGAGACTTGATGTCGTGTGAGGGCACCTTATTCAGCGTCCTCGCCGCCCTTGGGTTGGTAACCGTGTCACCCACTGAGTCGGTGGGTTTTACGTCACTCCAAGGGGTGGCATGCCGTCCCTAGCTTGGATGAAGATGGGATGAAGCTTTCCCCATAGCAGTCTGATCAGCATTACAGGTGCAGCTCCGGTTTCAGATAGCCCTGTTGAGTTTTGTGTCCAAGGAACCAGACTCTATCTGTTACTGTCTGTACATTCAGTTATTATAGGTGTAGCTCCGGTTTCAGATAGCCCCATTGAGTTTGTGTCTGGGGATCCAGACCCTATCTGTTACTGTCTACACAGGAGTCCTCCGGACCCAGACACGGTTGCTTATACCGGAGGCTATGGCCCGATCCGGAGACCTAGGGGGCCGGTAGAGGAGCTCCGAAGTGAGCATATGAGTGGAGTGACTTTTTTTTGGCTGGTTTTGACCCGAGTAGGGGTATATAGATTGTTTGCTTGTTTGGCACCATCCGGCTTATGGGGGTTGGTATTGGCTCTTGCTTGCCAAATGTATATGTATTTATGTGCTTTATATATATTAGTTAATAGACAGCAGGCCGTTGTGACTACAGACACGCTCCTGCCTATCAGAGCAGAAAGGTTTGATCTAGTTCCTATCAGCTCTTCAGATTCAGTTATCTTCTGCTCACAGACTTGTTAGTTATGTTATCTGTATTCAGTTGTATTATTTTAGTTTCTTTGCATACTCGGTACCTGTGGTACTGACGCCTGGTGGGGTGCTGCATTACTTGCCTGCAGGTACTCATAGACGAGGAGGCGATCCCTCGTGATCCTAGCCAGCGCAGAGTCATCAGCTCCTGTCATCCGGATCTTGATATTTCAGAGGTTTATATCATTTCTTTTTGTTGTACAGTATGGGTAGGCCAGGGCCCTGTCCCGACCATCTTATCAGTACTCTTAGAGGCTTGCAGTCTGTATATATTTCCCTGTGGTCAGTTGAGCCGGTCGTGTGAGGCCGTGCAGTTTGTTATAGCTGTTTAGCATGTCAGTTTATGTTGGCTGCGTGAGGCCTTATCCAGACAGTAGTGGTGACCTTGCTGGTCACGTAGTTATTCAGTAGTCTTGTGTTGAAGTTTCAGATGACTAGTCAGCATGGTGGCCTTGTCGGCCCGCATAGGTTCCTTGTTACGAGTATGTTTCTGGTTAGCTGCTATTATAGGTACAGGTGGCTATAGGCCAGTTGGCCAGAGGCTGTATTTACAGCCATTATATAGCTCTTTGTTTCCAGAAATCTGAGTTAGAGCCAGCCAGGCACCATATGTGCTCAGGCTCAGTAGTCTAGTAGTTCATGTCCTAGTAGGGCACCAGGTGCCAGTCATACCCCCCAAGGCGGGGCGTGACAAACTTGGTATCAGAGCCAGGTTGTGTCCTAGTGAGTCTGCAAGCCGTGCTAAGTAGAGTCTTGTCTATGGATGTGTTGTGCACCACATACTATAGGCAGGAGGCTACGAGGCATAATAGGATGGTTACCCTTCCTTCATACTCAGTCGTGCCATAACACAGTACAGTATAGGGTTGGTCCTTTTAAAACTTATTATATTCTTTGAATACAGATACAAGTCAGACCAGCGAAATCCTCTCCCAGGCAGAAGGTCAGATATAGCAACAGGAGAGAACATCAGCCAGTTACAAGGTAACTACAGCAGCAGGAGGAGGTAACAAGGACCTCCCAATGTTATACTTGTATCGGTACCATCCCTAGTATATGTCGATAACTTCAGAATAGGAAGTCATAAGCATAACGTATAAATGAGTTGATTTATTTGTTAAATATATATATAAGACCTGATTAAGATAATAGACAATATTAGATTATCAGATAAGTGTGAGAAAGAGAGGGAAATGTAGGATTCCCACCTCCATTCTTTCAGGTGTGGTACAGTTCCATGTCTTCGTTTCGTTGCAGTAAGAAAAGTCATTCCTACCCCCTTAGTTTTGATCCTAGTATAGCAAAGGGCATAAGGATTGAGACGATGTTGCCCAAAGCAGGCAGTAAGTGAAAGGTGGATTGGTTGATTCCAGAAAGTGTTAGAAAGAGTAAGGAGCCCTTATGATTATGTAAGTTGTGCAGACCCTCACTGTAATAAGTCAGAAGAGCAAGTAAGACTACTAGCTTACTCGAAGTGGGTGTAGGAGATCCGTCAATGATGGATTCCCAGTAAGAGTCAAGTTCGAGTCAGAAAAAGGTTGAATCCGCCGTGGCATGCTAACGACGGCAGGGTATGTCTGCAAGGTAATAGTTATAATCTTAGCTGTGATATCAAAAGACAGGGAGATTATATGAATAAGATGGGTTCGACTGCAAGTCAGAAGAAGTATAGGCTGGAACTTGACAACCTTATTGATAATGTAAGGCAGGTACCTTGAACCCTATAGCTCAGTTTAAGGAAGGTGAGGGTGAAGAGCATGAATACTAGATTTTGAGGGGAAATCAGAATCACCATTAAATTGATAGAACATCGTGTATTAAGGACTAAACCTTAGACGAATAGCTAAGAGACAGTAAGATTGTAGTTTAGAATGTTGCGGTATGTCCTCCCAAGGAGAAGGTAAGAGGGTACCGAACAAAAGACTCCAATCTAGTCTGGCCCAGAGACAAGGTCCAACAGACAGTCACGAGCCTTAATATAATGTCAAGGCCACAAGGTTCGGATGTTGACCCCACATTGCAAGAGTGGCGAAATTTCAAATAGCAGATCATAGCTAAAGTGCATGTGTGTGTGTTGCTTCCAGAATGGGATGAAAAAAAATCCCATGAAATGATACGAGAGGATATGAGATATCATTAGACCGTAGAAGCGGTATATCATGTGCAGTATGAAATTCAGTAAAGCATGTTAGAGATTACGTATCACCATAAAATTCAGTATGTATTGTACATAGTTGTTGATATATATATATATATATATCTATAGATGATAGATATAATGTGAGTAGTTGGCTATGGGGGTTACAGTCACATAGATTTTGGTTAGCTGCTAGGAAATATATACAGATCGTACTGCAGGACCCCTCACCAAAAGAGGGGGGGTCATGTTAAGTGGTCGTACATCATTTTCCCAGCCTTGTAGGTGAGAGCCGGCCTTAGTCAACCTAGCAGCTATTATGTGGAACACCCCGCAAGTCAGCCGATCGTCTCAGTCAGACAAACCTGTGGATACCCCAAGAAAGAGTCCATATCAGTAGTCAGTGACGGACTAGTACTTCAGCTGGTTCTCGTAAGGTATTCAGATACAGAGCCCTAACAGAAGGCCAGTCTTTACAGAATGGCTCATAAGACCGAAAATTTCCAAGAACAGTAATATAAATCCAAGGGGGTACGAATAAGGTGTAAGAAATTGGTGGTGCTCTGCTAGCACAGTGTTTACTAAGACAAGAGATCGGTAGGTTCCCTATTAAGATCCAGGGACGGATCGCCTGAGAGTAGGTTGGACTAAGCACAACACCACAATTGTTCAATTAGGAGGACAAAACAGTTAGCTGTCCACAACTCCACAGTTATGCATGAGCTACAGATGTCCGAGTAGGACATGTAGAGCATCGTTAGACTACTGCAGCATTCGGGTCATTTAACCCAGCTATTTAGTTAGTCAAGGTTATTCAGCCAGACTATTAGAGATCATGATCATTGTCAGGATCCTCTGATCAGATACGGGCACAAGATGTGCAGATAGTCGTTTAGGTTATCTCAGCAACAAGTAGCCTTAGCATGCGATCATAAGGCCAGATAAGCTCTAGCTATACCGGTAGATTACCTGTCGAGTCCTCCGGCATAATAAGCCAGTTTAGTCGTTCGTGTGGTAGAAACAGAAGACAACGGAGTGGTAATTTCGAACAGCATAGTGTCGTTGTTAGTTGTGGAAGTAAAGGGACGACAGTATAAGGATCTCGACCTGGTTCGGTTTAAAGATAGAGTTCCGCAAGGAAAAGTGTTAGACTTCTTGGTAACCGGGGATGAAGTGTTGCGATGTAAAGGCTGCCTGTGTTCCAGATGTTGCAGAGCTTTGCCAGCAGATTGGGCGAGGTATATTATGCCGATTATTCTCTTCATCTCGGTTCAATAGAGATGTACCATGATTTGGAAGAAATATATTGACGGCCAGGAACGAAAAAGGGGATAGCAGAATTTGTAGCCCAGTGTCCTAACTGCCAACAAGTAAAAGAGGAACACCAAAGATCGGGCGGATTGACTCAAGACATAGCTGTGCCTCTCTGGAAATGGGAAGTAGTACATATGGATTTTGTGGTAGGATTACCCCGTACTAGACACATACATGATTCAATATGGGTGATAGTTGATAGACTGACAAGATCAGCTCATTTCTTGCCGGTAAGAACTACTTTCTCGACCGAAGATTATGCGGAGTTATATATCCGGGAAATAGTCAGATTGCATGGAGTACCGGTATCCATTATTTCAGACAGAGGAGCACAGTTTATGGCTAGATTTTGGAAATCGTTACAGAGAGGTCTGGGAACGCAGATTAATTTGAGTACTGCATTCCACTCTCAGATAGATGGACAGGCTAAACGCACAATTCAGACGCTCGAAGATATGTTGCGAGCGTGTGTGCTAATTTCGGTGGTAGCTGGGATGAGCATTTATGGCGCCTTTCGAGGCATTATACGGGCAAAAATGTAGATCGCCGATTGGTTGGTTTGAAACAGGAGAATCAGTGTTGGTTGGGCCAAACATTGTTTAGTAGTCAGAGGAAAAGGTAAAGCTTATCCGAGAACGTTTACTGACTGAACAGAGCCGCCAGAAATCATATGCAGATGTGCGGCGCAGAGACCTGGAGTTTGATCTGAATGACTGGGTATTTTTGAAAGTATCCCCAATGAAAGGGGTGATGAGATTCGGCAAGAAAGGTAAGCTCAGCCCGAGGTTTGTTGGGCCTTATCAGATTCATCGAAGGATAGGCCGAGTAGCATATGAGTTGAACTTGCCTCCAGAATTGGAATCCGTTCATCCGGTCTTTCATGTATCTATGCTGAGAAAATGCATAGGAGACCCATTCAGAGCAGTCCCAGTCCAGGATATTCAGGTTACGGAAGAACTGGCCTATGAAGAGGTTCCAGTAGCCATCTTAGATAGACAGATTTGTAGATTGAGAACTAAAGATATTGCATCTGTCAAGGTATTGTGGCATAACAGGAACCGAGAGGAGATGATGTGGGAGGCTGAGGAAGATATGAAAGCTAGATATCCTCACTTATTCCAGGCCTAGTCAGGCGACATGTATGTCCGTATTATTACTTATGCAATACCTTATGGTTGTGTATGTATAAATGAGAAAGATTGATGTTTAGCTATCCAGTGAATCTTAAAGTATTGTGTACAGCACCTGTATTGGACTTTTCTGCGTTTCAGGTTTCCGGGATAGTCCATATTACAGGGGAAACTCTTCCGAAATTTCCTTAGGAGCAAGTTGAGTTAATTGAATAGTCCTCTAAATAGCACTTTCATTCGAGGACGAATGTTCTTAAGGGGGGGAGAATGTTATACCCCGTAAGATTCTCGGCACCTAGATGGCCTATTCATGCGTTGGTTAAGCATATTTGAAAGCCATATCTGCTAGGGAAAGGCCCAGGAAAGGATCGGACGAGGAACCTCTCGAACCATCACGGAGGGAGCCGGGGCTGAGCCCCTCCACGATGGCAACGTGTAACGGAGGTGGAGCCTCCGCGTTGGCTCCGTGACATATTGGGCCTGTCCAGGCCCAAGTATATAAAGCCCCCACTTCGGTTTGTGAGGTTATATTCCTTATTTAATTTCCAGAAAACGCAGAGAAACAGAGAGAGACGAAGAGGGGTAATATATTATCGTTCCATTACGCTGCCAAACGTAGTATAAACTTAAATTAACTCTAGATACCGAGGTATTTAGCAATAGGGAGCATTCCTACGGATTTAGTTTCAGGAAATTCGGCCGACAAATCGTCGTGCTACCGGGCTAAGGTAAGTGGAATCGCTCCAAACTAGTGTCTATGTACTCCTAGCCGTAAAGTGAATACTTCTCTCTTCTGGACTTTTGAAAAATAGCAAGTTTTCGACCGTCTTTCGATAAGCCTAAGTTTAGGCTATAATTATATCGAAAGTGATGCCGTCTTTCAGAATAGTGTTGTATTTAGTACTAATTGACGCATTTATGAATGCAGTTGGAGATTTAGCTGGAATACTGACTGAGCCTCGTCCGACAGTTGGATAACTCGAGGTTAAGGTATGTGAAGTTGTTCTTCGGCAAGTTAGTAAGCCTTAGCTTGGTAAATCATAGTAAACTCCGTATTTGAAACTCTCGGAGTTGAATGTTGAGAATTAAGCGAGTCTAATAGATTCTGAGTTGTGTTGCTGTATCGTATTGAGTTTGAAAGTTAGTAAATCATGCGCCAAAGGGCGAGTTAGCATTCCAGATCCAGTATAGCTTATTGTATGATTAGCAAGCATGTTGTAGAATAAAAAAAATACAGATTTTCAGAATAAAGGCTAATAAAGTAAAATCAGATAGACAGACAGTTTTATGGCTACAGATTAGCCATTCAGACAGATAGTATCCCGGCTACAGATTAGCCAAGCAGTTAAACAAAGATTTCAGAATCAGTATAATCAATAAAGAATCAGTTTAGTATAGAAATAGATCAGAATAAGAAATCAGATTTCAGATAGTCTTTTTTCAGTTATACATTCTTGCTATCTATATGTTTTATTTGTTTGTTGAGACTTGATGTGGCGTGAGGGCACCTTATTGAGCGTCCTCGCCGCCCCTGGGTTGGTAATCATGTCGCCCACTGAGCGGGTGGGTTTTACGTCACTCCGAGGGGTGGCATGCCGTCCCCAGCTTGGATGAAGATGGGATGAAGCTTTCCCCATAGCAGTCTGATCAGCATTACAGGTGCAGCTCTGATTTCAGATAGCCCTGTTGAGTTTTGTGTTTAGGGAACCAGACCCTATCTGTTACTGTCTGTACATTCAGTTATTATAGGTGTAGCTCCGGTTTCAGATAGCCCCGTTGAGTTTGTGTCTGGGGATCCAGACCCTATCTGTTACTATCTACACAGGAGTCCTCCGGACCCAGACACGGTTGCCCTCCTTGATTTCTCTGCATACCCTGACCAGAACCTTGGCCTTGTTGGTTGTTGCTACCCCACTAAAAATTTGGATGGTTCCTCCAATTTGAGTTGTAGCCACTACCAAACTGCTGCTGATTTCTCTATGCATTTCCCACAAAGTTAACAGAATCAGGATTTGCACCACAGCACTCGGCTGAATGCTCACTACTACCACACACTTCACACCACATCTGTTGGACCGCATTGACTGAAGCTGAAGGCTGGTTCAAGTTCATATTGCTGAAGTGGTTATTTAACTGATTTTGCAAGGCAGCTATCTGTGCAGCGATAGCTGTGAATCCATCCACTTCAAGCACTCCCGCTGCTTTCCTTGCTCAACCTCGAGATGAATCTGCATTCCATTCTGGATTGCCTTGTGAAATTCGGTTGAGCAAAGTGTACAGCTCCTCATAGGTCTTTTCCAGCGCTTGCCCTCCAGCTGCTGAATCTAACAGAATTTTAGTGTGGGGTTCCAAACCCTCAATAAATGTGTGTACCAACACCTCATTGGACTGATGATGATGAGGACAGTCCCGCAACATGGATTTAAATCTTTCCCAGGCTTGATATAGATTTTCTCCCTCCCTCTGTTTAAAACTTAGAATTTGACTTCTAAGTCTAGCTGTTTTACCAGAAGGGAAAAATCTAATCAAAAACTTCCGTGCAAGATCATCCCACGTTGATATAGAATTGGGTGGTTCAGCTTTTAACCACCTCTTGGCTTCACCAAGTAAGGAAAACGGAAATAAGGTGAGCCGAACATAATCAGGTGACACTCCAGCGGGTATATAAGTGTCACTTATCTCCAAAAAGTTTTGGAGATGTTGTTGTGGATCTTCATGAGGAAGACCGGTAAATTGCCCGCTTGTGTGCAAGAGTTGCACCATATTCTGCTTTAATTCAAACCTCCCTCCAGGCTCTGGTTTGCGAATGCTAGAATGTACATTGTTGGCATGTGGGATTGCCACCTCGCGAACCGGCCTTGCTGCTGCTTCATCGGGCACTAACATTTCCCTTACAACTGGTGGATGTTGTTGCTCCATAATAGATTGTCTGAGCAACTGCAGCTTCTTTTGTAGAGCTTCTCTACGTTGACTATGAAATTCACGTTCAGGCTCTAAGTAAGATTCCACCAGCTCTTTGTCCCTTGCCAGTGTTCACAGAAATCAAGTCTGCAAAATACAGGCTAAGACCAAGTTGTTAACACTTAAGAAAATAAAAATAAAAATACAGTAAATTTACACTAAACACAATTTCACAACATTGCCTAGCCTCCCCGGCAACGGCGCCAAAAACATGTCCAGCTTTTTCGGTTGGTATTATATATTATAAACCGACACGCAAGTGCACGTGGTCAAACAAGTAATAAAGTGGCTAAGTAAGCCAAGTATCGATCCAAGGAGGCTCAGGATATGTAAAATTTGCCTAAGTATACTATATTCTTATCTTCCTTCTAAATATGCTAACAACAGCGTAACCAACAGTTAAATAAGTTTTGTTTATAAAATATATATATACTAAAACTATCAATAATTATTTACTGTGAATTTAAACTATGGATATGAGCATGCCAAGGTTAAGAACAAGTAATGAATTCGATTATAATAATAATTCGGTTAATCTCTTCTTTATGTTGCTAACCAAGAACAGTAGCCTAGAAATTAAAACTCTCGTATTTCATTTCACTTAAGAATCATGAACCATTCGTCTACATTTCTGTGATCAAATGCAATTTACGACCTAGCAATACAATTCCGGTTCCTAAACTGACTAATACGGCTTTCAAGTATATTTCTATCAGGAAAGCACATCAAAACCCAATTTTCCCAAATCAAGTTAAGAACAATACCCTATTAATTCACAACTTTCCAATTTCTTGCTCTCTCGAGTGAAATTGGACTTTTTAGATGTACATTAATGTCGGCCAAGCACTAATGTAGTAAGAACAAGAATTAATAGAACAACATGAAAGAAGAAGAAGAAAACCATATCATTTACAATCAAAATTCACTACACATGTTCAAAACCTTAGCAAGGAAGAGAATTAGCCACTCATTTGTGGATTGATCATCCTAAAACAAGTGTAAATCATACATACAATTGATTGAAAGAAGAAAGGAAGAGAAGAAATCCCTTAGCTTTTTCATCCCTCAACTTCTGCTAACCCACGTCCTAGCTCCACCAAGTCTGAACTAATTAAAATAAACCTAAGTGTGCTATTTATACTAGAGGGAAATTTTTCCCGGAATAACAAGCAACGTGTCACGGAGGTCAACGCGGAGCACTGCCTCCGTGACACGGCGTGGACGCGGACCTTCACTGGAAATCCAGGGTCCAGTAAAAAAGCCTCAACATGGCACGGAGGCCAACGCGGAGGCCTATCTCCGTGCCACGGATCTGTCGCGAGGCCTCACTGGAATTTGCCATTTAATTTCCTCTCCAGGCAGTGTGCCTCCGCGATGGTAGCGTGGCACGGCTCCATCGCGGAGCCCCTATAATTTGTGCATTCCAATGTCTTTTCCACGCTCGTATCCAAGTCCAACTCCGATGTAGTTCCAACATGCATTTTAGCTCCAAAAAATTATATTTTCCTGCAAAACAAATGCTAATCATGTTGGTTAGTATAAATTCACATTTTATTACTGATTACATGAGAATATATACATATTGCACACAAACAAGGCGAAAATAATACGTTTGAGTATCACTTGGGCATATAAATCTGCCCAAGATCACCCACTCAAATTCTTGGGGTCAAAGGTGGATGATGACCCATATGAATTCTTGGAAGAGATTGAGAAGATTACTCGCGTCATGGGAGTAATAGGGAATGAGCGCGCAGACTTAGCCTCCTACTAGTTAAAAGGAGTTTCTTATATTTGGTATTGTCAGTGCAGGGAAAGTTGGTGAGTTAGAGTGGGTCTCGTGGGTTGGGATGAATTTATGACAGCGTTCTTGTATAGGTTTTTCCCTCGGGAGTTGAGAGAGGTAAAGGCGGTAGATTTTATTAATTTGAAACAGAATGACATGACTTTCTAGGAGTATGCATTGGAGTTCAGTCAGTTATCTATGTATGCGCCGGAAATGATAGCCGACCAGCGGGCCCAAGTGAGCATATTTGTGAATGGAGTGTCAGACTCCTTGGTCAAAGAATGCAGGACTGCCATGTTGCACCGGGACATAGACTTCCCATGCTTGGTAATATTTTCTCAACAGATGGAAGCAGAACACTTGAAAGAAAAAGAGAGAGAGGCAAAGAGGGCTAGGACTGGAGACCTAGAGTTCTCCCATCTGAGGTCGAGTGCTGGATATTGCTCACACTACTAGCAGAAATCAACAGCCCTAGCACCTTCGAAAGCCAGTGCTTTGTATAAGCCCAGAGTGAGGGAGATTACATACCCATTTTGTGTGAGTTGTGGAAAACACCACTTGGGAGTATGTAGGGCCCTCTTAGATGTGTTTTTGGTGCGGCAAGGTGGGCCATATACACCGAGATTGCGTAGTGGCTAAGTGAGGTGAGATCAGATTCTCGACCACTTCTTCAGCAGCTCCTATAGCCCACCCATTTCAGCAGGGTGCATTCTCTAATCCAGGTGGCGGGCTTCATCAAAACCACTCCTATGCCGTAGCAGCCTATCAGGATAAGGGCAAGGCGCCAGTAGTGGCCACAGGTATGTTGTGAATCTTGTGTTATCCCTTATATGTTGCCAACCTCAGTATTGAATAAGAAGGTCTATTGTGATTGTGGAAAGAGATTGTTGATGTGTAATGTGAGTAGCTATTAGTGTAAGGCTTGCGGTGAAGGCTAGAAGTGAAAGAGGAGTTAAGAATTAGTAATTTAGCCTAACCTGAAGAAAGATTCGGGAGCCTTAGAATGATAACTTTAAGTTAAGGGCGAGATAGTCAGTATGTGAAGAAAGTCGGACCTTGAGAATGCCCATAAAGAAGTTTCAGCCTTAGCAGTTGCAGTATGTCGATCTCTTAGAGGTTCAGATATTTTCCCTTCTAAGTTCAGTTGGAGTTAAGTGTGTCCATTCCTATGTGCAGATCCCCGAGGTTTAGAGATAACCACTTCAGACAGTGATGCCAGTCTTGGTTTATGAGTTCCTTATGTTTATTTTCATGTTATGAATCAGTTATGTGTGTTAAATCATGTTTTCTGGTGTAGTTAGCTCGAACTCGGTCTTTAGAAGTGGTTTATTAACTTAGTAGAGTTAGATTATCTCATGTATGTGCTCACTTTAGATGTCAGGAATAACTTGTGCTCATGAATTCCTTATCCTCAGCTAGATTAGATATCGTGAATCCTAGCTTAGTATGGAGAAGTGATTTGAGAACAAAGGATCAGTCTGTATCAGTTTTGCGCCAGATAAAATGGGGAAAGATTTTTCTTTTCGGTGATTTGTCAAGTTCTACATTGGTCTCATGTTCTTTGGTTTCCCTTGTGCCATGGTATGCATGTTAGATGTGGATATTCGGTTGTGGTGTATAAGCTTGGTCGGGGGTCAGATACTCCATTGGTGTTAGCTGAAATTTATTGATATTTGGATATAGGTTCCGCCCCTATCTTTTCCATATGTTCAGCCAACATTTGAGTACGAATTTTCCCAAGGGGGACATATTGTAACACCCCAAGAGTTCCCAAGGGTTAGAAACCGAAGATTGCAAATGTTCCCGGTAGAAAATTTCAGCAATGCCTCAAAATGACTTATACAACGAGTCATTGGTTGTTCAAACGAGTCGTGGGAGGCATTCGCTGGATGGGATTCACGGCTAAGGTTGTGTGTTGATACCACGGGAGGAAGGAACGAGTCGTGGTAGTCAACAACGACTCGTTGGTAATGGTCGTTGGTGAGTAGTCGGGATTCTAGGTTAGTCCTACGTGCAGTATGGATCATTGAAAGAGTCATGAGGGTCTCCAGATGATAGTAACGGAAGGATACAATGAATTGTCGAAAGATGTAACGATGCATTGTTACGATCATTAGGAGGAAAGTGACGGATGGACCAGTGAGGGCGATGGAAGGAAACAATGAGTCATTGGTTCAAGCGACGACTCATCATGTCAATCGTGGTTGGGTCACCAGTAAAGGAAGCACTGCAACCAATGGGTGGTTATAACGGGTCATTGTAAGTGACAACGACCCGTCCCATCGGTCATTGTTTGGAGAAGCTGAAGGTTTGAAGGAGGTCCAGTGCATCCAACGGATGGAGGCGACGGGTCGTCGTATGAGACAACAAATCGTCCTAAGGGTCGTTGGTTCTAGTTTGGGAAAATTTTCAAGTTTTTCTTAGGGGCAGTTTGGTAAAATCCCATGTTTCCAGCTTTAAAGTGACGTCGTTTTGAATATTTTTTGGGACGTTTTTAAGGGTTTTTCATGCCTAAACCCTCATTTTTCTCAACTCTTCTTCTTCTCCTATCAATATCGAGTTTTCCTTCAAGATTTTCCTCAAAGCTTTAAGGTGCAACTTCGAGTGGAATCTCTTCTACCGGGTATGCCGATCTTTCAACAAAGATATTCATCCATCCTTTTGGCCCAAAATATTTTCATTAAAAACCTGATTTCAACAAATCTAGAAAAACAATTGCATGATCTAGGGTTTGTGTTATGGGTAAATTTCTTTTATATTCTTTATAAATGCTAACATCTACTGTGATTGTGAAATTATTTGGGATATAATTAATGGGTTGCCTTTAATTTAGGAATATAAGTTGGGTATACAAGAGTTAGCATGTTCTTCATAAAATGGCTTGAATAGTGAATGGGATTTGTTTATTGATCATGATCTCGGGCAAAATAGCATGCCCGTGTGATGCTTTATACCTTAATTTAGTCTTGTTTATCTAATTTATTTTATACATTTTCATGTAATTTTATATAAATGTGAATACATGTACTAACCAACGTGATTAGTCTTTGTTTTGTAGGTTTTAATGAATTTGAGGAACTAATTCATAAGATGGTGAAGTAGAGGAATGGAGTCGGGAGCAATTGGCGAAAGTCGACAAGGAGCATGCCATGGCAAGGCTCCAGCGCAACAGCGCCGTGCCACGCTAGGCCAGCTACGTGACAGAGCAAGGCCAATGCGCTGCATGAGCAGCGTGTCACGTTGGGAGCGCGGTGACACTCGCCACTTTTGGCATCCGGAGGCAATTTCCAGAGAGCCTCCGCGTTACCTCCGTGTCATGGAGGCAGTGCTCCGCGATACACTCCGTGACACAGAGCCATTCCATGACAGGCTAAATTTTGCACGTTTCTCATTTACTATAAATAGGTCCCTTAGCTCCTAAAAACACTTTGTCACAATTTTATTCTGGAAAACCACCTAGGAGTGAAGGGAGAAGTGGGAGAACTCATGTAGGGTTTGTCAAATTCCCTTCTCTTCTACCAATTCTTGTAAGTATGTTAATTTATTTGTAGTTTCTTGTAGTTTTATGAACATGAATGGCTAGAACCCATCCTCTAGGGTTGAAGCCATGAATTATGATTGTGTTTTTATGAAATTGTGTTGGAATTAATTTATTGATTGTTGTTTTGTCTTGCATTCTGGATTATTGGTTGTTTTTATGATTGATCACCATGAAAACATACATGTTAACTTGGGCATTTGCTTGAGAAGGCATTTACCTAGGTCAGAACATGAGAATGTAAGGAGCATGATTGTATCTCACGATATAATTTGTGTTAGGATAGAAATATACCTAATGCCTTTCTTGGTTGATAAAATGGGATTATTTAGAGACTGACTTAGGTTTATCACATCACCACTCGAAGAAGTAGTTGTGTGGCTAAGTTGACTTAAATGATTAGGTGCACTAGAGTCCCTACTTATTTCCACGTAAACCACATCCACGAAATTAATTGCCCATGAACTAGAAGCAGCATCCTCGCTCACAATGATGCAGTGAGGCTAGTTTGTTGTGTTTAGAGGCACGAAAGGCCCTGAGATTGCAATTCTGATTATGTGAGACAACAATTGATAGTTTCATACTTAACCCATTGCAATTCGTAATAGCGCATGATTATCTGGTTTTAACTCTATGTTGCTCCTAGAGTGAATCAGAATATGTCGTTGACCAAAATTAGACTTAATTTAACCTTCTCGACACTTCTATAATCAACATTTTCAGTGTTTAATATCACACTTGGAATAGATAGTTAGAGGAATGGGTCCAGTCCCTGTGGGTTCGACATTCCGGTTCTTAAAAAGAGCCACTATATTACTTGCACGACCCGTACACTTGCGGGAATCGCACAACAGATCACTTAATTTATCATAGTAATTCATATCTACATTCAAATAATGTGAATCTCATATAATCATCCCTAATAACCCGATGATGACATTGATGAATATGTTGAGATGAGTTTGGAGTTATGGGCTTGACCAACTGAGAGAAAAATTTGTATTATCGCTATGATTTTTATTAAATTGATTAGGTATGTGGTGAATTTATGAAAATAGCTAATTAATGTATCTTTCTCACGAATTGGAGCAAATCATGAAATGGGCCTTATGAAATAAAAATAAATGCTCTTTCCATGGTTCGTCGTAAATAATGAAGTCTGAGATAAATTTCCAAGTTGTTGTAAATCTAAATAAATGAAGCCATGCATCTTTGATAAATTATGAGTTGAATCTATAAAACATGCATGATATTATGCTACATGTTGAATGAGGTAAATTCGGAATTGAGATGTCATTATAGAATAGTGCTTAATGCGAATCTATAGCATGCTTGTTGGGGTAAGATGTTAAAGTTAATAATGAATTTGCTCTGTGATGATGAGAATCATGATGATAAAGCCTGTGTCTAATATGTCAACTTGTTGAGCCTGTGTCTATTAGAAGATAACTCTAATCCTTTCAAAATGATTATTTCATGATGAAAGTGGCGAATGTTCTTGTCTCACATCCCTAGTTGGGACTCAGATCCCTCGTTGGTCGGGACTCACATCCCTCGTCAGTTGGGACTCACATCCCTAGTCGGTCGGGAGTCACATCCCTAGCTATTAGTCTTATATGTTTCCCCTTAGTTGGTGGGGACTAACATCCTTAGCCAATCAGTGACTCTCACTATAAGAGCATCTTTCTCCCTTAGATAGTAAGGGATTCTCCCTAGCAAGAATGTCAGGGACGCTCCCTTTGATGGTCAAGGACCCCCCCCCCTTGGATAATTAGGGACCCTCTTGATATTAGTCACGGCATCGTATCTCTGTATTATTTCCAATTATTATTTGCACATCAGTTGATCTTATTATAATGCATGTCCTTATAAGGTGGTTGTGATGACATGAATATGTGAATCTCATATAAGGTTGTCGTATCTCATTTCAGTTACATTACTATTTTTGTGTTTTTATATTACTTCCTTCTTCTATTTATTTATGAGTTAGTTGATGACACTTCACGCATACTCAACACATTCCAAGTATTGACTGCACGCCTCTTGTGCTATATCATTTCATGATATACATTCAGGTCATTAGGCCCAGCCGCATGGTTAGAAACGCTTCGCTCTCTCTCAGTTGCTAGTGGTGAGTCCTCATCCTCCGAGGACATAATTATGTTCATATTTTACTATGTCTTAGTTTTCAGACTTTAGGAGTTTGGGGGGCTTGTCCCAGCAACTCTTCAGTTTAGTAGAAGGCTTTCATACTTGTTTAGACAGATTCAACGTTGTATCTAAGTGTTGTTAAAATTTCTATTATGGGTTATATTAGATGCTTGTTATTAGCTTCCGCTTATTCATGTTGCTAGTCATCTCTTATGTTAACTGTATCCTATGATTATGCCATGGGTCGACTTGGAGCCTCTTAGGGTTCCTTGTTCCATGTTATGGCTAGGGTGTGAACTCAGGTCGTGACAAGTATGATTAGACTCTGGATGAGGATTGAATACTTGAGTGACTCGTGCCCTAGGTAAGCATCCAGATGAGTTGTATGAGAGAGTACACAGACAGTTATGGCTAAAAGATCATGCAGTTGGATGTAGGGATATGAGTACACAGATAGGTTTGATAAAGGACACATATGGCTAGATGTACAGTACATTGATTTCTAGAGTTCCCTACATGTCATGACTAAAAAGGCAAGAATAAGACCCTCTGGCATATGTTTACAATTATATGATAGAGGCATGTGCCCGGTATTTCACTGATGGTAAGATTGTGAGATCAGATGTTCGAGTATGGTTAATTATACATACGGCTACAGAGAAAAAAAGGTACAGGTATACAAGTGTGATACGGGATATACCGACATGATTCGGATTAAGCTGAGAAACATGTGTGGGATATCGTATATGGCTACATGGTTTAGGTATGATATCTTATGGAAGATTCATTTTATGTGGATAGGTATGTGTATGCACTTTAA
This sequence comes from Datura wrightii, assembly GCA_035772735.1. Taxonomy (NCBI): domain Eukaryota; kingdom Viridiplantae; phylum Streptophyta; class Magnoliopsida; order Solanales; family Solanaceae; genus Datura; species Datura wrightii. Next base: position 83,525,695 of record JASDFA010000001.1, read on the forward strand.
TGTTTGGGGGAATCGACGCCCTCATTATGTTTTGATGACTTTTCTGCGTACCTGAATTAGTTAATCTGTATTAGCAATTGAATGTTTTTCTATAACTGGTTTTGTGGGTTATGGAAGATAGTATCATGGGTTTAACAAAAGATAGTGAATCACCGCGAGATAGCGAGTAGGCTTTATTAATTGATGTACCTCACTAAGAAGGGTCAGAAAATCCTGTAGGTAGCTAAATAGGCTAATAAATAGTAGAAATGGACTTGGTCAACCATAGGGAAATGGTAAGAGAGATATTGTTGCTACAAAGTTTTGTAGAAGAAATAAACAGCACTGGATCAGCCAAAAATCGAGTATTGACTATTGGGTATGTCGTTGTAGTGAATGAATAGTTGTGATAGCAGGACCGTTGTAGCAGTCTAAGTAATTGTTGCTATGAAATATTAAGGCATATTGAAGATAAATTGATGGATAGAATGGTAGCGTCATTTCACAAACCTAAGAAAAGATACTATAGTATTAAAAGTTATTGAGTGGTTGTATAAGTGGAATAAATGTTGAATTTAGTAACTTGATTGTATGTTAATCATTATGATGTTGTGTTAACTAAACTTAATCGGCTGATGATACCTACCAATACGTGTGGTGTACTGATACTATCTTTCTATACCTTTTTGATGTAGGTTATGGCAGGTTTGAAGTTCCTTGATTAGCGTGGGGTACTTAGCATCAACTTCCATATCCTTCTTCTCAGACAAAGCTATGGCATTTCTTTTGTCATGTATTTGTACTATAGCTCTTGTACCTATCTAGACTAGATCTTGGGAGATTCACGAGTTTGGGAAATTTGTATTTTTTTTATTTGGAGTTATTGTTTTTTAATGAGAAGTAATGAGAAATTGGGCATTAAGGGTTCGCAAGGGTGCTTCTATTGAGTAGAGTCTATGAAGGTGCCCACACGACCGACCTATTTAGGGTTATGACAAGTAAAAGAAGCCAGGTAAAGGAAGGATGGGAGAAAGTAGATACTTTTTTGATGACAATTACGGTGTACTAGTTCCATCGTAGATTATAAGTGTGGATGAAGTGCATTGTAAGGATTGGTCATGTATAGTAGTTAGAAGAAATTTTTGGTGTTTCTCTTTGTAGAAGTTCATGAAGTTGCAATTATTAGATATGCTAGGGAAGATGGGAGAACTCTTAGATGATATAAGCTACAGGAAAGCCATAAGATGATTATAGAGATAGGCTTGAATATTTTTATGATATACATGTTGACCATTGCATTTTGTGACTAGTGACTCCTTTATTAGAGCTCGGGGTTGGGTGATTTCATGATAAGAAGAAGTAGTATTCTTGGGGATAAATTCAGATGCAGGAGATTTACTCAAGTTAAGCTTGAACGTGGTGGAAGCCTGCTGTTAGACTCAGACTTTAGTATCAATATGAGCACAGGTGATAGTTATAAGTTGTAAATGATAAGTGTGGCATTTAGAGAATTTGGTAAGTTAAAAGGGAGTTTCTAAGCTTAAGGGTTGTCAATCATTTCACTTTAAGGTTAAAGAATTTCTATCCTCACTCCATGCTTTAAAAAGCAAATAGGGGCCAAAGCCATGTCCCCATGTAGTTCTTTACGTCTTTGCACCTTTCAATGTTCGGTGAGACTCGTCATAGTGTTCCTAGTCTATTGAAAGCAATTTAGAGATTGAGTTAGTACCACCAATGAAGAGTCTTTACCAAAACATTTAGAAAGTTTTAGGGTTAGATCATATCTATAGCCATGACCTTCATTCAAGGATGAATGATCCCAAAGGGGAGATATTGTAATACCTTAGACTTTCGGACTAAGCGTGAAACTCTTCTAGGTGTGTATATATATCTGAATATCATGAATTATTTATTGAAACTAGGATTTAAGATCAATTTTTAAGTGCGAGAAGTGCATTGGATATCAATTAATGTCATAACAAACCTCTAGCACAAAGTTGGTTTGAGAGCCTTCTTATAGATTGAGTTTTCATATAAGTTCCTACAAAGGTCAATTTCAAATGACCATAACACCCAATTTATGAAGTATTTTTGGTTAATTCAACCTATCCAATTTGTCACGACCCGAGCATAGACCCCGAATACCACACAAGATCTAGAACCAAGAATTACTCGAAGCTAACCCATGGTACATGAATAACATAAGCATACACTAAGAGAAATAAATCATAATACAAAGCATGAGAAAAAGTCCAAGATATCATAAATCATAAAAGGAGACAGCATGTCAACACCGATGTGCATCTTTAAATCATATTTTGAAAACCTCTAAAACATAAGATGAGTTGATGGGACAATCCTCTAACTAGCTCTGCTAAGTCTGTAATTTAAAAGACATAAAAGAGAAATAAGCCAAAAACTGAAATCGTCAGATGATGAGGACTCACCAAGATCTACGCTTAATTGGAGCAAGAGTGAATCTAACGGCAAGGCTGAGACTAATCACCCGAACCTATATCAAGAGATAATATAGCACAAAGTATGCGATCAGTACTTTGAATGTACTGAGTATGTAGTATAAGTATAATAGTAAACTGAAATCATGAGTATAAGATAAGCTAAAACACGAGTTTCTAATCATAAACTGAGTATAATGGCCCAAGGTTTTCAAAATGGAATCATAAAGCTTAACATGATTGGAAATCATAAGCAAAATCTTATAAAGTGTATATTGAAAAAAAATACCACGTCATAATATCATGAAGCATAAATATGAGCATGTGTAGAAAATCACGGAACAGTGGGAGATTCTTATAACTGACATACTCAATGTGAGCACACATGGAGCTCGACCTATAACCCTAGTCAGGAGGGTGTTCATACCTTGCCAAGGGTAGAATAATGAAAAGGCATGATATCGCTCATGGGGTGAGCCATTCGGGCATGAGAGACACTCTCGTGGAGGACCCCATCATGGCTATGGTGGCACGTAGTTCTGAGACCTGGCTGCCTAAACTCCAATCTACTCAGTCATAAATACTACTCCTAGAACATATATAGTGCTCATATCGTAATAACAACATACTTAGTTTTTTATAGGCTAGTTAGAAATCATGAAATTCATAAATTGCTTAACATGCATGAACTAGCCATGATACATAAGCTTGATATTCGTGAGATTTATACATACTTGAGTAAAATCATGTTAAGTTGAAAATAGAGATTCATGAGTGTTTTGCATAGAAATCATATATTTATAATCATAAAACATAAAGAGGATCATAAGAGGATCAATGGCATAAGTGATCATGGAGTTTTTCATCAAAAGGGTCTAACCCTAGAAATTCATAAAAATCATAGTTGGAGACTTGAAGGAATTGAAATCATGTAATTGAGCTTTGAATTAGGCATGAGGATGGAAGAAATCCCCCATTTATTACCCCACATACATGGTCTTGATGAACTTTAAACTTGACTTGAAAACCCGAGAGAAATTAGGAAGAAGATGATGAAGAACCCTAGCTTCTTCTCGAGAGAGAAAATCTAGTTACGGTCTTTTGTGGGAATAAGGACTTAGGCTATGTTTAACGCTTTAATTGGACCTTTAGAAAGCCTAAAACGACGTCACTAGGATTTAATTTCATAGAATTTTACCAAAATACCCCAGAACTGTTGGACTTAAAAATGCACTGGTAGAACCAACGACCAAAGCAACTATTTGTTGGTCTAGAGGATGAACTGCTAGTTCCACTCATTGGCTCCCAATTTTGCTCTGAATCATCCTTTAAACCTGCTCCAACGACTAGAAATAATAACTAATACAATTAAAAATTAGGTCATACAATCCACTCATCAGTTAGGGGTAGATTTTGACATTTTTCGAAAGTTTAATAACACAAGACAAACCAATAGTTCATTGGTTCATAGGAAGAATTGTCCTGATGCTCGTGGTGTGTCCTGGTACCATTTTCTTATCGGTTTATGCTGAAAGTATTGGACATGATCTTAGGGACATTTTTGGATGTATTATAATATCTCCTCCTTGGAAACATTTATATTCGAATTTATATTAAGAACACAGGAAGTCTAGGGAAGGAACTATAATCCTAAACTGAAAGCTATAGATTGAATATTGATGGAGGGACTGACTCTGAACTGAGATACATGACTGAACTGAATTCATGAAACGTGCATGCATACTAAGACATGATGCGAACTAAGAGACATGAACTGAATAGAGTATTAAAGAGGTAACTGGTATCTTATGCCGAAATTGAGAGGGGAAAAGATGCAGGTATTTAGCCATCATATTTGCTTCAGCTTCCCACGTGTCTCCCTCAACTAGCTGATTTCTTCACAAAACCTTCACCAAAGCTACCTCCTTGTTCCTCAACTTGTGAACTTGATGATCAAAGATCTCAACCGGAACCTCCTTATAAGTAACACTATCCTTTACACCAATTCTCTCTACCGAAACAACTAGAGTTGGGTCATCAATGCAGTTTTTCAGCAAAGACACATGAAAAACTGAGTGCACCGAAGCTAATTCCACTGGTAGCTCCAACTCATAAGACACATTACCGACATGTCTCAAGATCCTATAAGGACCAACATATCAAGTACTAAGCATCCCTTTCTTACCAAACCTCATAACTTCCTTCATGGGAGACTCCCTAAAAAACGCACAATCATCAACCTCAAACTCAATCTCTCTCCGCCTAACATCCGTGTAAGATTTTTGTTGACTCTGAGCTGTTTTCCGTCTTTCTTTAATAAGATGAACTTTCTACATATCCTCATGAACTAAATCTATCCCTGTAATTGTAGCCTCACCTACCTCAAATCATCAATAGGTGATCTACACATCTGCCTATAAAGAACCTCAAACAGAGCCATCTGAATGCTGGAGTGATAACTGTTATTGTAGGTAAACCCAATGAGGGGTAAGTGATCATCCCAACTAAGTTTGAAATCAGTCACGCAATCTCTCAACATATCCTCTAAAGTATAAATGGTCCATTGACCATCTGTCTGTGGGTGAAAGATTGTGTTAAGCTTCACTTGAGTACCAAGGCCTTTCTGAAACGACCTCCAAAACTGAGAGGTGAACTAAGTACCCATACTTGAGATGATAGAAAATGCAACTCCATGCAACTGAACAACTCCCGAATGTAAAGTCTAGCATAGTCCATAGGTGAATTTGTAGTCTTGATTGGTAAGAAATTTACTGACTTAGTCATTCAGTCTATATATAGAATCATGCTATCGGCATGTACGAGGCAACCCTATAATGAAGTCCATGTTTATCTCTTCCCCATCTCCAATAGGAATACTGATATCTTGTAGCATACCTCTAGGTCTCTGATGCTTAATCTACACCTGTTGGCAATTCGTACACTTAGCCCAAAAATGTTGCAATATCCTTCTTCATACCATTCCACCAATAGACTTTTCCTAAACCAAAGTACATCTTGATGGCACCTAGATGGATAGAATACCGAGAGCTATGAGTCTCTCTCAACATCCACTCTCTGAGGTCGTCCATATCTGAAACACATAATCAACCCTAATATCGAAGTACAACATCCCCCCCTTAGGAGAAAACCTCCACTTTCTAATTTTGGATAGCTTCCTTCAACTTCACTAAGATAGGATACTCATCTTTCCTTGCTTTAACTTTCATCACCAATGAAGATTCTGGCCCATTATGAACAATAACCCAACCATCTGCCAAATCTGTAAGGCGAACCCCTAAACGAGCAAGTCCATGGACATTTTTCACTAATTCTTTCCTTCCCTCCTACACATGGGACACACTCTCTATGGACAACCTACTAAGAGCATCCGCCACTACGTTGGCCTTTCCTGGATGGTAAAGGACACTCATGTCACAGTCCTTAAGAAGCCTTCTTTGCCATAAATTCAAGTCCATTTGAGTAAACACATACTGAAGACTCTTGTAGTCTATGAACATATCAAAATGCACCCCATATAAATAGTGCCTCCAAATCTTCAAGGCAAACACCACCGCTACTAACTCAAGGTTGTGTCTCGAATAATTCTTCTCATGAGTCTCAAGCTGTCTAGAGGCATAGGCAATGAATTTTCCATGTTGAATCATCACACATCTAAGACCAATCCGAGAAGAAATACAACATACCACCAAATGATTCATGCCCTCTGGTAGGGTCAAAATCGGAGCTGAAATGAGTCGAGGCTTTAACTCTTGAAAGCTCTTCTCACAATCATCAAAAAACTGAAATTTGACCTTTTTCTGGGTAAACATAGTCAAAGGTGCTGGGATGGATGAAAATCCCTCTACAAACCTCCTGTAGTAGCCAGCTAAGCCTAAAAAGCTCCTAATGTCCATAGGAGTGATAGGTCTGGGCCAATTCTTCATTGTATCAATCTTTTGAAGTCTACTTACACACCCTCACTAGACACCACATGACCCAAATATGCTACTGAGTTCAGCCAAAACTCACACTTGCTAAATTTAGCAAACATCTGATGGTCCTTGAGAGTTTGCAACACAATCCTCAAATGAGCCGCATGCTCCTCCTCGATCCAAGAGTACATGAGGATATCATCTATGAAGAAAATGATGAATATATCCAAATACTGCTTGAACACCTTATTCATCATATCCATAAAAGTTGAAGGAGCATTCGTTAGACCAAAAGACACAACCACAAACTCATAGTGACCATACCGAATCTGGAATGCTATCTTCAGAATATCACTCTCCCTAACACTGAGTGGTGATAGCCGGATTTGAGGTCTATCTTCGAAAAGCACTAGGCACCCTGAAGTTGGTCAAACAGATCAACAATATTGGGAAGAGGATACCTATTCTTGATTGTGACCTTGTTGAACTAGCGATAATCACTACACATCTTAACAGAACAATATTTCTTCCAAACGAAGAGGATTGAAGCACCCCAGTAGGACTTACTAGGCATGATGAAACCCTTATCTAACAGATCTTTCAACTATTCTATCAAATAGTTAAGCTCATCTAGGGCCATTCTGTAAGGAGGAATGGATATGGGCTACATATAAGGGGGAAGGTCAATACAAAAGTCAATCTCCTGCTCGGTGGGGACTCCAAGTAGATAATGTAGAAACACCTCCAGATATTCACACACAATCGAAATTGACTGGAGAGTTGGTGTCTAGAACATGGAATCCTTAACTGATCTTGGGCATAATAACATGCCCAAGTGCTATTTTATAACTTAATTAAGTCATGTTTGTCAATTAAATTATTACATTCTCATGTAATTTTGTATAAATTCGTGCACAAACTAACCAATGTGATTAACTCTTTGTTTTGTCGGAAAAATATGTTAAATATGGGCTAAATATGAAGATGCATGAGCAAGGAGGAGCTTTGGATTGAGTGGGATGACAATTGCACAAAATGGCATGAAGAATCAACTTGCCGCACAGCCCAGCGTGCCAAACCGGCCGACCTGCGCGACAGATGTCGTTCCACGCTCATGTGTGTGCACGCGTGGAGTGTCATCCAGTGGCCCTGCACAATAGCAACGTGCTACGGCAGGCGCATGGCGCGACCAGTAGCATGCCACACCGGGAGACGCACGGGTATCTCGCGCAAGACCTGCCGAGAAGACACATTCTAGTAGCTATCCGCGTTTTCTCCGTGGCATGGAGGAAAATCTCCATGATAGCCTCCGTGACACGGAGATGTTCCACCACAGGCCAAATTTTGCATTTTTTCAGCTTAGTATAAAATTGAACCCTTAGCTTCTAAAATCTTTTATCACGAGATATCTTTGGGAAACCATAAAGGAGCGAAGGGAGAAGTGAAGAACTCTACCTAGGGTTCATTGTTTCGCTTTCTCTTTTAATTATTCTTGTAAGTACATTGCTTGAATTATGTTTATGAGTAATTGTACGAACATGAGTGGCTAAAACCCTTCCTCTAGGGTTGAGACTGCGTAATAAGATTGTAAATGCATGAATTCTTTATTGGTTTGAGTTTTAGTTATTGTTTTGTCTTGCATTATTAATTATTGATGTTTTTATGCTTGATCACCATGAAAAAAAGCTCGTTAAGCTTAGGTAAAAGCTCGAAAGAGTAACCCTAGGCTAGAACATGAGAATGGTGGGAGAAAGTTCTTATTTTTACGATAGGATTCGTGATTAGGATACAAATTGTACCTAATTTTCCTTTGTTGGTTAATAAAATGGGATAAGCTAGACACCGACTTAGAATTATCACATCACCACTCGTAGAAGTAGTTGTGAAGCTAAGTCCGGGTAAATGATTAGAGGTACAAAAGTCCATACTCAAGGGCATAAATTCTGTAACCACATCCATGTATTTAAATTTCTCACAAATTAGGACGGCACATCCCCGCTCAACGATGTAGGTGTGAGACTAGTTTATCCTGTTTAGAGGCTCAAAAGACCAGGAACATAGCGATTTAATTATGTGAGACAACAACTGAAGTTTTCATACTGCAACCATTGTGAATTGTAGCATTGCATGATTATTAAGTCTTAACTCTAGTTTCTTCATATATTACTTCTCAAGTATTTTTTGATCATCCTTAGACTTAATTAGAATTTACCAAAAATTTCTATAACTTGTGAAGTTAAGTTTAACACTTGAACTTGATAATTCATTGAATTGGTACAGTCCCTATGGATTCGACATCCGGCTCTCAAAAAGGGCCACTGTATTACTTTTATGACCACGTACGCTTGCAAGTGCACTAGAGACCAACAAGTTTTTGGCATTGTTGTCGGGGACTGGCCAAATTGGTGAATTTCTTGTTTTGTGTTTGTGTCAAATATTCTAAGTGTTGAAAAAAAATTATTTATTAGTTTTACATTTCTTTTAATTTTTGTTTTTAGTTGATACCCTTCTTTACATGACATCATGGAATACAAATGGGTTGAATGGTGGATACTCATATTTCAATAATTTCTGTGTAAATTGTGAAGGACCCCACTTGTCGCAACATTATCCTACTTGCAGTATATGTGGTGGTCAGGATGGCCATTGGAATGGTTGTCCAAATTTATATTCCCCTCCCCAAGATCCTACTATGATCCTTCTATTGTTTTTGATGAGTACAGGAATGAAGAAGAGGAGGACTTAGAACACCAAGCTTAGATAGAAAATATGTTAAGACAAGTCCTTGAGCAAACAGAAGAGATGAGGGAGCAGATGGAAGTAATGAGAATTTAGACTAAGGAAAATGGTGAGGCCCTAGAGATGATAAGCACCAAGTTCACGGAGTTGATGAATGAGGCTGAAACTTGCATTGATTTGTAGGTAATGGTCTTAGCCAATATTCAACAGAGATTTCAAGGGGAAGGAAAGAGTGAGTTCTTGGAACAAGCTCAACAATTAGAAGCTCCTGAGAGCCTCAGTGATGGTCCCACATATATGGCAAATCTAGTCACGATAAGAGAGATAGAGTTCCAACCATTTGACATTCATGTAGAGTTAGATGCTGATGTGGAGAAGGTGTACAAGAGTAAGGAGGTCAAGCATAGTGCAGTTTCAGATTTGTGGAGTAGTGTATCCCACTCGAAGCATTTCTCGACATTAAGTTTGGTTGAGAACCTAGAAATAAAGTCTTCAAAGCTTGTAGAGACAGGTTGAGAGGAGGAACAAGCCCCGTATATTCTGAAATTTTCTAATTTTGAGAGACAAAATGACTTTACTTACATAAGGGCCAACAAGCACAAAAGGAGGAAGTTACTGCTTGGTCCTTTAATATTTTCACCACCACCCCTAGAGCATAATAGGATATTGGAAAAGAAATTAGGGGTGAGATTCATATCCTCAAAGTAGAAGGAAAATGGTGGAACTTGATGCGTCGTGCCGCGACGTAAAATCAGGCGCTGCTTGGGAGGCAACCCAAGGGTACCACAGGTACAATTTTATTTTTTCCTTTGTGTTGATTTTGTTTATTTTCATCTTATTGTTGTTTTTGGTGGTGAATTAAGGACAGATGGAGGGGAAGTCTGAGTACCCTTGGAAAGAGGAAGCTAAGAAGCATGAAAGAGGAAAAGTGTGGGGTCGGTAACCCACTTGTACCAAAATGAAGAAAAATATGTTGTTAGCTAGGCCTTGAGGCCTCAGGGAGTATTTCTCACCCTTTTTGAATTTTAATTTAATGCTTTAGGGACATAACATATTTTAAGTGTGGGGTGAGGGAAATTTCAAAATTTTGTGCTTAATGATTTTGGGTGGAATTAGTTCTTTGTAAGGTATTGTTGGATGAAAAAGTTGAGTTCAGCATGATTCACCCACCTGTTGGTTTTTCTTTTCAGTTCTTTTCCAACGGGGGGCATTTTGAACCGATGAATAAATTTTTTTTTCTGTACATAGCTGTTTTAGTCATAGTTAGGGACTATTCCCGAAGATAGATAAATGACGATCGTCTTGAGGAAAAATTAGTCAATAGGTTGTTACTTGTGAACCCGTAGTTGATTGATGGCTTGATGTTCTTGTTATGTGCTATGTATGATTTTATGATGCAAGTGTTGTAAATTTTGAAGCATGTGAGTAGTTGAATAACTATGGTTGAGACACCTAAGCTAGTGGATGTGATTCAATGTGCTTTAAGATGAATTTTGCATTCTTGTGATTAGCTGAGTTAAGAGTCTGCTGAATTTGTCTTGAATTGAGCATGTGCTATAAGTGTACGGTTTTTGAATATTCCGTACTATTGTGTAGTGTCTAGAACTTGCCTGGTGTGTATACAAAGCGAAATTAGGGATGTAGATTGAAGGAGATGATTTAGGCATTTCTTTGAAAGAGCCTAATATTTATCCCTCACTTTACCTACCTTGAACGTCTTATCCTAGTTAGCCCCATTGAGCCTTTAGCCTATTCCTTGATAGCCACAAAATGATCTTAATCTTTTCTTTTCATTAGCCTTGAATTTGATCCAAAAACTTCTAAGCGCTTATGTGAAATTGCAAAGAAGTTGAGGTCTGAGAAGTGGAATAAGAAGGAAAATAGTAGTTGTGGGAGTTGAAGAGAAGACTATAGGTGCACCTGTTTAAAAATGAATAAGAGTTAGTAGGGAGTAAAAGAAGAAAAGAGCCAAAAAGAAAATCAAAGAAAATTGCTCAAGTACTCTGTACTAACAGCTTAAGTGTGCCTAATGAATTGGGGAAACAAAAGAGGAAAATGGGAGTTGAAAAGTATAAAAGTGAAGTAGGAGGATGGAAATTCCTAATGAAAGTGTGGTATATTAAAGCTCTTAGGGAAGATAGTCACTATTACTGGCCATAATAGCACCTACCCGCCCTTGGCTTACATTAGAACCCATTAAGTCCTACTTGATCTTAGTTTCAAACATTCTTAAATTAGTGGAGTAAAACACTAAAGGCAAGCTTATGGTTCAATACACATGGCATGTGAATTCTTTGTCAGAGTGAGCTTATCTCTTATGCATAGACCCATAAATGTTCTAAATTTGAAGAATCATGAGTGAGAAATGGGTAACTCTCTTATGTGAGGGCACATGTTTAATGAAGGATAAAATTCATGACGGATGTCTTGATCGGTTAGTTTGCATGAGTTTGTTGAGATTGAGAGTCCATTGTTGAGGTTAGGAAGTCTTTACATAGTTATATTCGATTTTAAGGGTTAATTCTTGCACACTCTATTTTTAACTTGCTATCTAAAACAATCGTTGTAGCCTTAGCTTGAATTGTCTTGCTTCAATTAGCTATGTTTGAGTCTTCATGTGTAGGAGATGTAAAAGAGTTGTTTGAAGACGAACAAGGTTTTAAGTGTGGGGTAGTGATATTGGGCATAATAACGTGCCCAAGTGTTATCTTATAACTTAATTAAGTCATGTCTGGTAATTTAAATAATTACATTCTCATGTAATTTTGTATAAATTCGTGCACAAATTAACCAATGTGATTAGCTCTTTGTTTTATAGGAAAAAAATATTAAAGATGGGCTAAATATGAAGATGCACAAGCAAGGAGGAGCTTTGGATTGACTAGGATAACAATTGCACAAAATGACATGAAGAATCAACCTGCCACACGGCCCAACGTGCCACGCCGGCCGACCTGCGCGACAGGTGCCGTGCAACGCTCATGTGTGCGCGTGCGAGGAGTGTCATCCAGTGGCCCTGTGCGGTGGCAACGTGCCACGACAGGCACATGGCACGGCCAGCAGTGTGCCACGCCAGGAGATGCGCAGGTACCTCGTGCAAGACCTGCCGAGAAGACACGTTCCAGTAGCTATCCGCGTTTGCTCCGTGGCACGGAGGAAAATTTCTTTGGTAGCCTCCGTGACACGGAGTTATTCCACCACAAGCAAAATTTTGCATATTTTCAGCTTAGTATAAATTGAACCCTTAGCTTCTAAAATCTTTTATCACAAGATATCTTTGGGAAACCGAAAAGGAGCGAAAGGAAAAGTGAAGAACTCTACCTAGGGTTTATTGTTTCGCCTTCTCTTTTAATTATTCTTGTAAGTACATTGCTTGAATTATGTTTATGAGTAATTGTACGAACATGAGTGGATAAAATCCTTCCTCTAGGGTTGAGGCTACGTAATATGATTATAAATGCATGAATTCTTGATTGGTTTGAGTTTTAGTTGTTGTTTTATCTTGCATTCTGTATTATTGATGTTTTTATGCTTGATCACCTTGAAAACAAACTCGTCAAGCTTAGGTAAAAGCTCGAAAGAGTAACCCTAGGCTAGAACATGAGAATGGAGGGATCAAGTTCTTATTTTTATGATAGGATTCGCGATTAGGGTAGAAGTTATATCTAATTTACCTTGCTTGGTAATTAAAACGGGATGAGCTAGACACCGACTTAGAATTATCACATCACCACTCGTAGAAATTGTTGTGAAGCAAAGTCTGGGTAAATGATTACAGGTACAAAAGTCGATAATCAAGGGCACAAATTTCGTAAACCACATCCATGTATATAAATTGCTCACGAATTAGGATCGACACTTCCCCGCGCAACGATGTAGGTGTGAGACTAGTTTGTCGTATTTAGAGGCTCAAAAGACCATGAACATAGGTATTTAATTATGTGAGATAACAATTGAAGTTTTCATACTCAAACCATTTTGAATTGTAGCGTTGCGTGATTATTAATCTTTAACTCTAGTTTCTTTGTATATTGCTTCTCGAGTATTTTTTGATCACCCCTAGACTTAATTAGAATTTACCAAAAACTTCTATAATCAACACTAGTGAAGTTAAGTTTAACACTTGAACTTGATAATTCGCTGAAATGGTAGAGTCCCTGTGGGTTCGACATCCGGCTCTCAAGAAGGGTCACTATATTACTTATACGACCCTGTATGCATGCGAGTGCGTTGGAGACCAACATTAACCCAAACTAGATGGAACACAAAACCCTTGGAGATCATCTTCTTGGCCTTAAGATAGGAATTAAAATGTCCTACAGGCACAACTGAACTACCCCTCAACTCTAGGACTGGTTCACCTAGAAATTGGAATTCTGCTGACCAGGTTCAACAATTCACTGAAGCATAACGTGCATACAACCAATCCATGCCAAAGGTAACATCAAAATTGGTCATGTCTAAATCTACTAAGTCGGCTAAGATGACTCTATGAAGAACTATAACAGGGCAATTTATGTATACTTGTTGTGCTAAAATAGGCTCACCGACTAAAGTAGAGACTAAGAATAGGAATTTAGGACAGACACTAAAACTGATAGCAACATAGGGAATTGCAAATGACAAGATGTCCCCTGGATATAAAAATGCATAAACATCAAGATGGAAGACTCCTAACATACTCATGACCATATCAGGTGAGCTCTCCTGCTCTTGACGTGATGATAGTGCATAGAACTTGTTCTAGCGCTGGCCGCCACTGGCACTAGATGATGCCCCTTGCTAGGATGGTGAGCTTGTGGAACTACTGATGTGGTGGTTGGGGCATGGTCTCTACTATCACCCTGTCTGCCTGAAGGATAATTTCTAAGTCTATGACCGAGCTTACCATATCCAAAATAAGCATCCGAGCCAACTAAGCATCCTTCAGGGTGGTTCTTACCACACTTCTTACAAGCTGAAAAGTGAGCTCTCCTGACATGCTCCTCTGATCCTTAGAGCCTGATGCTCTACCTATTTGATCACCTCTAGGCCTAGATGGAACACTGGCTGATAATGGAGCTAGGGCTAATGACCTTTGATAGGACTATGACCAATGTCCACCACCAAACCTCTGTTGAGAATACCCAAAGATGCCTATTTTAGCCCTCTTGGCCTCTCTTTCTCTCTCTCTCTCCTTCATCTTCCCCTTCTCTGTTTACTGGCATAAATCATCAATCGATATATGTACATGTCATTGATAAGAACAGCGGTCATGCACTCCTTAACTAGCAAATTTGAGACCCCATTCACGAACTTTCTCATATGAGCTCTTAGCTTGGCCACTATCTCCGGAGCATACTTGGACAACTGGGTGAATTTCAAGGCATACTCCTTAACAGTCATGTTGTTCTACTTCAAATTGATGAACTCCGCTGCCTTTGCTTCCCTCAACTCTCGGGGAAAGAACCTGTCCAAGAAAATTGTAATGAACTCATCCCAACAAATGGGCACTACACTTAATCCACGACTTTCTATCCACTATAGAAACCAAATATGAGCAATCACTTCAGCTAGTAGGATGCCAAGTCTACACTTCTAGATCTCCCCAATGAATTCTTATGGATCCTCCTCCACCTTTGAACCATAAGCTCTTATGGATTCATCCTTGTGAAGTATTGCACTCTAGCCGCTGTTGCATTCCCATTCATATTCATACAAGCCCCTTCCTGCTGGTTGCCTTGGACTATCATAGCCTGTGCCAACATTCGTGTCACGACCCAAACATAGGCCCGGATTGAGACACAAGACAAAGAACCCCGAGAGGCTCCAAGTCGATCATGGCATGAACATGACATTTAAAGCTCAACATAATAAATGCAGAAATCTTAAAACATATGAAATAGCGGAAGTCTGAGAATATAATAACATCTGAGCATCTGAATACATAGCGAAATTTTGAAGTTGAATGCATACTATGTCTGATAAGCCTCTACACACTGACGAGTTGATGGGACAAGATCCCAACTAACTCACTAAAGATTGAAACCAAAAATATTGAATATAAGTTGATAAAAGGGTCCTCGAAGGATGAGGACTCACCAACTCTGGCTGAGAGATGCTGACTCTGGGGATTAGGCTAATTGTAGGACTAAACCTGAACGTTCTAGCCTATATCATAAAATGATATAGTATAGAGTATGCAGTCAGTACGTGGAATGTACTACATATGCAAGGTAAGTAGAACCGCTATGTAAGTGAAACTTAAATCATGCATATTATAAAAACATATTCAAGATAAGATTCTGAGAGTATGACCTGCATGCAATTATCTGAAAACATGATTTAAACATAACTGAATCGAATGACCCAAAGCTAAAAAAACTAATAATCATAAATAAAATTGAATATTGTGTCAAACCTGCTTAAAACATAATATCATGACTAATAAACATGCATAACTGATATCATGAGGAACAATGGGAGACTCATCATATAACCGACATTACCACGATAGAGCTTACGTGATCCCGACTATTACACTCAAGTATGTAGAGCCATCCAAAGCCTTGTCAGGGCTAAGCGCTCTATCATGATATCGATATCCAGCTGAAGGCCCCTGGGGGGCAGGGAAAGCTCACAAAGGAGGTCCCAAATATTCTGAACATACTACATTGGCACGTAGTTTTGAGGCACGGGATGGATTGAACCCTTAGCCTACTCAATGCTAGACAACGAAATTGAATCATAATAATACATTCATAATCTAAAAATGTATCACGAGGAGCCATGGCTTAAACCATACCACAAGCTGAAAAGTGGGAGTCTAAACTCCACAACCATTTGGTAAGCTAACAACATAAAATTGAAGTAAATCATGAACATACTTGATCATATAGGCTTGCCCAAACTTATACATACTTTAGATAGTCAAAATCATGAACATAAATATGGGTAATTCAAAATCATACTTTCATCATATATATCTCATCATACTTGAAAACATGGATCGTAATCTCAACCTTTCATGAACTTTCATAATTGAGCGTTAAAATTGCAAAAATTTGAAAACATGAATTGTAATTGAAAACATTATAAAACATGCAATGAATCTGAATTCAACAACAGAAACATGAATAGGATTTACCAACGATAGATGCTTAGAGAATTTCACTAGTTGGGTTGAAACCCCATAGATTCATCAACTAAGAATTCCATGAATTTAGGAAAGGATTTGGGCATGGGAGTGAAGGAATACTTCCATTCATAACCCTACATACCCACTCATAGTATTACATACTTGGGAATGGTGGATTCTAACACTTTCTGATTTCCCAAGATGAGATTCCAATCGAGACCTTGAGATCTTGCCTTGAATCACCTCTTCAAACCTTCAAACTTGCATGCATGGGAAGAAAGATTTAGAATAGGTTTTCCCCTTCTAAAAACCCACTAAAATGATCCTTAAACGACGTATTAGGCTCCTAGGATTTTGGAATTATGGAAAAGCCTTTATTAAAATCACTAAAAATAACTATCAGGTGGTCCCGAAGAGGGACCTAACGACTCGTCATAAGGGGCCACAACTCGTGGAGTCGTCCGTAAGGTACACTGCTTATCAAATCTCCAGGGCTCGTCACGGGTGACTTAATGATCCATTGCTTGTGACCATGACTCGTGATCAGCTCCCGTCATGTACACTGCCTTAGTCTTAATTAAAACTTACCTTGCTTGATCACGACTCACCCCACGAATCGTGGGGACTGACAACGACTCGTGGGGTCCTTCCATTAGGTACTAGTCAACTTCTTCTATTTATTTTTTCAACCTCACCCCACGGTTGACTTGATGACTCATGGTGCCTGACCATGAGTTATTCCCAAGCCCATAGGGACCCTTGCAATTCAATTCCTCCAGGCCTCCCTACGAGTCACCTGACGACTCGTGGGATCTTCTCTCGAGTCGTCCAACGACTCATCGTGCAACTGAGGCACCAATTTCTAGTTTTTCCCCGTTTCAACTCCCGAGTCTAATCTTTGAATTCTCGGTTTACAACAATATCTCCCTCTTGGGAATATTTGACCTCGAATGTTAGAAACAAGCAGAAAATAGAAACATACAATTATCATACTCTGATACTGATCATTTTAACCGAAATTTTTATGAAATGACTATCTTTGATTCACAACACACAGTAAACTGATCTCATGCTTCACATACACATTCATACACATAAAGAAAACTTGGAGACATGATCTGAACATGAAAATTAAATAAAGTCATAGAGCAAAACTGATACTTCAAGTCAGAATTGAGCTTGTAGTGATAAATGTGGGTATTTATCCATCATATCCACTTCAGCTTCTCACGTAGCTCCCTCATCATGGTGATTTCTCCGTATGACTTTAACTGAAGCTACCTCCTTGTTCCTCAACTTCCAAACCTGACGATCCAAGATTTCAATGAAAATTTCTTCATAACTGAGACTGTCTTTTACACCAATGTTGTCCACTGGGACTAATAAAGCTTGATCACCCAAGCACTTTTTCAAGAGCGATACATGAAAGACAGGATGAACTGAAGATAACTCTAATGCCAAGTCCAACTCATACACCACCTTACCTACTCTTCTCATAACTTGGTAGGGACCAATATAGTGGGGAATGAGTTTTCCTTTCGTTCGGAACCGCATGAATCCCTTCATGGGAGATACCTTTAGAAATACCCAATCGTACACCTCAAACTCTAGATCTCTCCTCCTCACATCTACACATGATTTCTGACGACTCTGAGTGGATTTTAGTCTTTCCCTTATCAACTACACCTTTTCCATGGCCCCATGAACTGAATTAGGTCCTTTCATAGCTGCTTCACCAACTTCAAAACATCTGATGGACGATCTACACCTCTGCCCATAAAGAGCCTCGAATGATGCCATCTGGATGCTAGAGTGATAGTTGTTATTATAAGCAAACTCGATCAAGGGCAAGTGATCATCCTAATTAGATTTGAAGTCCATCATGCATGCCATCAATATATCCTCAAGGGTCTAGATTATTCATTCTACCTGGCCGTCTGTTTGCGGATGAAAGGTTGTACTGAGCTTAACTTGAGTCCCAAGCCCCTTCTAAAAAGAACGCCAAAATTGGGAGGTAAACTGAGTACCTCAGTCTGAAATAATAGACAAGGGCACTCCATGAAGTCGAACCAACTCCTGAATATACAATTTGGCATAATCATCCGCTGAATCTGTGGTTTTGACCTGTAGGAAGTCTGTAGCCTATGATAGCCTGTCGAACACCACCCAAATGGAATCAAAATGTCGGCGAGTAAGAGGTAGGCCTGTAATGAAATCCATATTAATCTATTCCCGCTTCCAATTGAGAATGCTAATATCGTGAAGTACACCTCTCGGCCTTTGACGTTCGACCTTCACTTGCTGATAGTTAGGATATTTGGCTACGAACTTTGCAATATCCTTCTTCATAGCATCCCACCAATAGATTTCGTACAAGTCCTGATACATCTTCGTGGATCTCGGATGGATAAAATATCTGATACCAAGTGCCTCATGCAATATCCGACCTCTCAAATCATCAACGTTTGGGACACGTAGATGACCCTGGTATCGTAGCATACCATCTGCCCCTTGGGAGAAACCCTACACCTTTTGACTCTGCACCACTTCCTTCAATTTCCTCCAAATTGTATCCTTATCTTGCCTAGATTTGACATTAACCACCAAGGATGATTCTAATCCATTCTGCACAAAAATACCGCCATCGATAAAGTCAACCAATCTAACTCCCAACCTCGCAAGTCAATGGACATCTTTCACCAACTCCTTCTTTCCTTCATCCACTTGGGACACACTCTCCATAAAGAGCTGACTAAGTGCATACGCTACCATATTAGCCTTGCCCGGGTGGTAAAGGACACTCATGTTGTAGTCCTTTAGTAACTCTAGCCACCTCCTTTGCCAAAGATTTATATCTTTTTGCGTGAACATATATTGAAAGCTCTTGTGATCCGTGAGCGCGTCGACATGGACCCCATACAAGTAATGCCTCCATATATTCAAGGAGAATACCACCACAGCCAACTCAAGATCATGGGTCAGATAATTCTTCTCATGGACTTTCAATTGCCTTGAGGCATATGTTATCACTTTCCCATGCTGCATCAACACACATCCTAGTTCGACTCGCGAAGCATCACAAAACACAACAAAGCCATTCGTACCCTCTAGTAGGGTCAACACTGGTGCTGAAGTGAGTTGGGTCTTCAATTCCTAGAAGCTTTTCTCACAAGCCTCCGACCTTTGGAACTTTACCTTTTTCTGAGTCAACCTGGTCAATAGAGCTGCAATTGATGAAAAGCCCTCAATAGATCTCTGGCAATAACCTTCTAAGCCCAAAAAGCTCCTGATATCTGATGGGTTCACCGATCTGGGCCAATTCTTTACCGACTCGATCTTCTGATAATCTATCTTTATGCCTTAACATGATACCACATAGCCTAGAAATGCCATATAGTCCAATAAAAACTCACATTTGCTGAACTTTGCATACAACTACCGATCTTTGAGGGTCTGAATCACTACTCTCAAGTGAGTGGTATGCTCCTCCTTGCTTCGAAAGTATATGACGATATCGTCGATAAACACAATCACGAACATTTCTAGATATACCTTGAACACCTAGTTCATTAGATCCATAAAAGCTGCAAGTGCATTGATTCCTTCAAAAGACGTAACAAAAAATTCATAGTGACCATACTGAGTCCTGAAAGCGATTTTTGAGATGTCACTCTCTCGAACCCGAAGTTAGTAATATCTGGACCTGAGACCGATCTTGGAGAAATACCTGGCACCATGAAGCTGGTCAAACAAATCATTAATCCTGAGTAAGGGGTACCTGTTCTTAACTATAACCTTGTTCAACTATCGATAATCAATACTCATGCGAAGGGAACCATCCTTCTTCTAAACAAATATTACTAGTGCACCACATGGAGACTTACTCGGTCTAATAAAGACCTTATCTAACAAGTCTTTTAATTGACCCTTCAACTTGTTAACTCGGTTGGAGCCATTCTGTAGGGCAGAATAGATATAGGGTGTGTGTTGGGGAGAAGATCTATATCGAAATCAATCTCCCGCTCGGGAGGAACACTTGGCAAATCATCAAGAAAGACCTTTGGATACTCACGTATGACTGGTATGGACTTGATGGTTGGGGTCTCGGACTCCATATACTTAACGCTAACTAGATGGTACATGTAACCCTTAGAAATCATCTTTCTAGCCTTAATGTAGGAAATGAATCAGCCTATAGGTACAGCTGAGATACCGTTCCATTCTAAGACTGGCTCACCCAGGAATCTGAACTCTACTGACCGGGTTCTACAATTAACTAAAGCATAGCGCATATAGCCAATCCATGCCGAGAATAACATCAAAATCGGACATGGCTAACTCTATCAAATCTGCTGAGGTGACCTTATGAAGAACTGAGACTGGGCAATCTCTATACACCGGTCTAGCTAAAACTAAGTCACCTACTGGAGTAGAAATTGAGAAGGGCTCCGATAAGACATTGGGACTGACTCCGAAGATACTAGCTACATAAGGTGCCACAAAAGATAGAATAGCCCTCGGATATAGCAAAGCATACATGTCAACAAGAAAAACTCTCAACATACCGATGACTACATCTAGTGACGCCTCCTACTCCTGACGGGTCGCTAAGGCATAAAATTTGTTCTGGCGTTGGCCGCCAGCTGTGCTAGTACATGCCCCCTGATGTGAGGTACGTAGGGGAGGGGTTGCTGAACTAGAAGCTAAGCGTCGGCCCCTAACCTGATCCTATTTCATAGCTGGACAATCTCTAAGCATATGTCCAGGCTACCCACATCCAAAGCAAGTTCCTAACCCTGCCAAATACTGGCCTATGTGTCCTCGGCCACACCTGCAACAAGCTGGGATACTGTAATCTACGGTTCTACTACTATGAACCCTCGAGCCTAATGCTCGCCCCCTCTGATCATGTCTCGGCCTAGATGGCACACTCAGTGCTAAAGAAGCTAGGGTTGATATCTCTGGTGGGTCTTCTGTCAATGCCCACGGCTGGACCTCTGTTGAGAGAATTTGTGGTCCTCAATCTTGGCCCACTTGGCCTTTCTCACCCTCGAATATGCCTCCTCTATCTGCTATGCATATAAAACTATGCGAGGAAAGTCCATGTCCTGGTGGAGAATAGTTGTCCTACAGTCCTTGTCCAAGTAACCTGCTATACAATGCACAAATCAACTCACTTCCACCCTCTCTTCAGCCACTAACTTCGGGGCATAACAAACATTCTTCATTGCTTTAAATTCATGAACTCAGCTGCTTTCAACTCCTTCATCTCTCGAGGGAAGAATCGATCTAGGTATGCAACTTGAAACTCCTCCCATGTGATCGGACCTGCTCCTGCGACTCTTCTGTCCTTCCATTGGCGGAATCAAATATGCGCAACCCCCTTCAACTGGTAGAAGGCCAACTCTGCGCACTCAACACTACTCACCCCTATAACCTGGGTAATCTTGACAATCTCATCAATGAAATCATGTGGGTCCTCATCTACATTGGACCCCTGAAACTCCAGCAGGTTCATTCTCAAGAAGTCTCAGACTCTAGCAGCTGCTGCATTGCTGTTTTGAGGAACATGCTCAATGGCCTACTGATTGACCTTAGTGGTAAAGGCCCACGTGTGCATCGAAATAGTGGCCAAGAAATCAGTATGAGCGGCTGCTTCCGATGCTTGAGGCTCCTGAACTGGTGGGGCTAGCTGATGCCTATAACCATTTCCATCCTCGTCGCCTTCACCACGTCCATTCCTCCTTTCATTCATTCGTTGAGGTGCCATGATTCTACAATCGCAAATAGCATGAATTAGAAGGATAAAAAGAATTTTCATCGCAGACATAGATCATGAAAGAACGGAATAATGTCTAGTAGCCTCTTCGTAATAAGTGTGGCGCGCTTCACACCCATGAAAAAGAACTCTACCTAAAGCGGCTTTCAGACTCCCTAGGACACATCAAACCTATTGTTGTGATACAAAGTTTTTCATGACCTGAACGGAGGCCCGGATCATAAACACGGGACTAGGGACCCCGAGAGACCCTAAGTCGACATGTCATAAGCATACAACTATCACATTAAATAAACTGAGGAAATCACAAATATAAACTCAGCAGAAGTCTAATACAACATCACATCAGAATAACATCCGAAGCTACACATACATAAGTCTGAAAGCCTCTAATCTGAACGAGTTGATGGGACAAGACCCCAACTAACTCAACAATACTGAAACTGAAATATGTAATAGAAACTGAGAGTCTAGTCCTCAAAAGATGAGGACTCACCAATCCTGAGTAGATAAGAACCTGTGAAAGATGACTATGATCGGGGCTGAAACCGTGAACCAGGTCTTATATCATGAAACAATACAGCATAGAAAGTATGCAGTCAGTACGTGAAATTTACTGAGTATGCAAGGCAAGTAAAACCGCTTAAGTAGAATAAATCATTTAAAACATTTCATAACATATCATAAGCTTTCAAGTATAAGAAGAAGGGCTACATGCATTCATCTGAAATCGTAATCTTATCATAACATGACCATGCATAACATTATAACATCATGACTAACTTGAATGAATCAAAGCTGAAACAAAATATTTATATTAAAAGCTGAACAATGAGTCAAACCTTGCTTTCAGAACATGCATGCGTAAAGTAATCACTATGAGTAATGAGTATGCAAATCTGAATAGTATAGATAGTGGGAGACTCATCACTTAACCAACATACCACGTTAGAGCTTATGCAGTTCAAACTACCACATTCAGGTTTGTAGAGCTGTGCATAACCCATCCTGGACGATGGATGATACCATGATATCGATATCAAGCTTAAGTGCCAATCGGTTCGGGGATAAATCACAAGGGAGGTCCTAATAATATAATAGTATCAATCTACATTGGTACATAGTTCTAGGACATAGGGTGATCGACCCTTAATTTTTATACCCCGAGAATTCAAAGATAAGACCCGAAAGTTTAAATGGAAAAAAACTGGAAAATGGCCCTACAGTTGCAGAATGATTCATTGGATGACTCGTTAGGAGACCGCATGAGTCAAGTGACTCGTGGGAAGGAATGGAGTGAACAAGGACTTAAGGTCCCCATGAGTGAAGTAATGTCTCGTGGTCAGCCACCACGAGTCATCATGTTGATCATGGGGAGGAGTTGTGGTATTTATGGGAGGTTTGTCTAGTGTACCTGACAGATAGGATCCCACGAGTCATGGTCTGTCCCAATGACTCGTGTGGTGAGTCGTTACGAAGCAAAATAAGTTTTCACTGATGGTAAGTCAATGTTCTTGATGAGTGGTCGTGGCCACCGATAATGAGTCATTATGCCGTCGGTTAGTAACCCCCAGTGACCAGTTCAGATAGTGTACGTGATAGGCAAGGTGACGACTCGTGTGGGCTGGCGACGAGTCATCAGGTCCCCTATTGGGACCCCTAACAGTTTTTTTCTTGCGAATTAGTAAGGGCCTTTACGTAAATTTCTAAGATCCTAAGGCCTAAACTGCGATGTTTTGGGTTATGAAAAGGGAAATTTAGAGGGGTTAAGTTCAGATTTCATTTCATTCTCTCATGCATCAAAGGTAGAGGAAGTTAGGGAGTGAATCAAGCCTTTAATTCATCAACCCATTGCAATTTCTTCTTGGGTCATCAAGTGAGGTTTAGAATTAACAATCCCAGGTATGTAAGCCTATCAATGGGTGATTTCTAATACACCCATGCCCCTCCTCCACAATTTTACATAAATTTCATGAAAAACTCATGGTGTTTTATAATTTATTTCCATAAAATCTAATGATTTAACTATGGGTTTGGTGATTTTGAAATCTTTTCATAATCTATGAATTTCGATAAGCTTTTGTGATTTAAATTGATTTAATATCACTACTTTGGATTCCTATGTATTTAAGCTTAATTATGCATGCCCCATGATGAACCGATTTATGATCTATTTCCCCATTGATGATTATTACAAAGCCAGCATGAATTATATTTTAAATCATGAATTTACTATGTACCCATTATGATTTTATGAAATTCAAGCTATATACATGATCTACAAGTATATATGAATCTTATGATTCATGAATTATGTTTTTTGTTAACTCACGGGCCTCAAATGATGGCTAGTTCATGTATGTTCAAGCATGTTTATGATTATCATAATTTAACTAGCCCATGAACTCATGCATGTATTATTATGAGCACTATATATGTTTTGGGAGTAGTATCGAACACCAAGTAGGTTCGGGACTCACGTTTAAGTCCCGAATCTCATGAACTACGTGCCACCATAGGTATGTTAGGACCCCTTTCACGTCTGTCCCTGGCCCAAATGGCCCTTTTTCATGGTGATATCACATTTCATGGTTCCTACCCTTCGCAAGGTATAAACATCCTTCCGACTAGGGTTATAAGCTGGGCTTCATATGTGCTCATGTGAGGTATGCTGGTTAAGAGAATCTCCTACTGTTCCTTATAATGTATGCATGTTATGATTATGTATGTTGGCTCGAGTTATGTTAAGTAAAGCTCCTCTAATACAATTATGACTATGTTAATTTCATGAATTCTTTGAAAACCTTGAGTCGTATGGTATGTTATGAGCATTTACTATATGAGCATGATGTCCTATTCTTATAATCACTTATGAGCTTTATTTGTTTTTTAACTATGCATTTTACTTACCTTGCATACTCCATACACATTCCATGTACTGACCGCATACTTTCCTTGTTGTATCATTTTATGATACTGGTCCCAGTTTTCGGGCTCATCCTCTCCTGTAGATAGATCAGGCTTGCTCTCGACTCATTGGAGAGTCTTCATGTTCCAAGGACTGTATGTTCATACTCCATGTTTTTTTTTTGAATTTCTACATGTTGGATTAGTGGGGGAGTTCTCCCATCAATCCGCCCCTTCATAAAGGATTGTCAGACTATAAGATATTTTTTGCCATATTGTATAAGTCTAATACTATTTTTCTCTCATGCTATGTAATGATTACTTTATTTATGTTAAGTCTTCCACTCATGTGATTGATTTAGATGCATGCTCGTGCCATGGGTCGACTTGAGGTCCCTCGTAGCTCCTTGGCCTGTGTCTACAATACGGGTGTACGTTTGGGTCATGAAAAACTTTATATCAGAGTCATAGGTTTATGTGTCTTGGGGAGTCTGAAAGCCGCGTTAAGTAGATTCTTTTTCATGTGTGTGAAGCGTGCCACACTTATGAAAAAGAGGCTAGTAGACATTTTAGGAATAGTCTCTTCTTTCATGATCTATGTCGTGTGATGAACGTCCTTTACTCTTCTAGTTCGTCTATTTGCGTTTGCAAAATCATGCCTCCAGGATGAGTTAATGCCAGAAGGAATGGAAATGGTAATAATCATGAGGGTGCTCATGATGGTGAGCATCATCCAGCTCCACCTGTTCATGAGGATGGACAGGTGAGGGTGATGGAAGGAAACAACAAGTCGTTGGTTCAAGCGACGACTCATCATGTCAGTCGTGGTTGGGTCAAAAGTCAAGGAAGAAGCGCAACCAACAGGTCGTTGTAACGGGTCATTGCCTCCTATTGGACATTGTTTGGAGAAGTTGAAGGTTTGAAGAAGGTCCAGTGCATCCAACAAATCGAGGCAATGGGTCATTGCATGAGACAACGACTCATCCTGAGGGTCGTTAGTTCCAATTCGGGAAAATTTTCAAGTTTTTCTTAGGGGAAGTTCGGTAAAATCCTGTGCTTCTAGCTCTAAAGTGATGTCATTTTGAATATTGTTTGAGATGTTTTTAAGGGTTTTTCATGCCTAAACCCTTATTTTCCTCAACTCTTCTTCTCCTATCAATATCAACTTTTCCGTCAAGATTTTAATCAAAGCTTCAAGGTGCAACTTCGAGTAGAATCTCTTCTATAGGTATGCGAGTCTTTCAACAAGGATACTCATCCATCTTTGTGCCCCAAAATATTTTCATTAAAAATCCAATTTCAACAAGTCTAGAAAAAAAAGCATGATCTAGTGTTTGTGTTATAGGTAAATTTCTTTTATATTCTTCATAAATTCTAATATCTACTGTGATTGTGAAATTATTTGGGATTTAATTAATGGGTTGCCTCTAATTTAGGAATATAAGTTGGGAATATAAGAGTGTAGCATGTTCTTCATAAAATGGCTTGAATAGTCAATGGGATTTGTTTATTGTTCACTTCATTTATCGTAGTAATTCATATCTATGTTCAAATCATGTTAATCTCATATGATCATCCCTAATAACCCGATGATGACATTGATGAATATGTTGAGATGAGTTTGGAGTTATGGGCTTGAGCAACTGAGAGAAAAATTTGTATTATCGCTATGATTTTTATTAAATTGATTGGGTATGAGGTGAATCTATGGAAATGGATAATTATTGTATCTTTCTCACAAATTGGAGTAAATCATAAAATGGGTCTTATGAAATAAAAATGAATGCTCTTTCCATGGTTCGTTGTAAATAATGAGGTATGAGATAAATGTCCAAGTTGTTGTAAATCTAAATAAATGAAGCCATGCATCTTTGATAAAGTATGAGTTGAATCGATAAATGATGCATGACCTTCTTCTATATGTTGAAAGAGGTAAATTTGGAATTGAGATGTCCTGATAGAATAGTGCTTAATGCGAATCTATAGCATGCTCGTTGGGGTTAGATGTTAAAGTTAATAATGAATTGGATCTTTGATGATTAAAATCATGATGATAACGCCTGTGTCTAATATGTCAACTTGCTTATTAGAAGATAGCTCTAATCCTTTCAAAATTATTATTGAATGATGAAAGTGGAAAATGTTCTTGTCTGTGATTAGCTGTAGTAATTTAGAACATCCCTAGTCAGTCAGGACTCACATCCCTTATTGGTCGGGCCTCACATCCCTACTCACATCCCTATCATGGCTACAATGGCACATAGTTCTAAGACCTAGGTACGTTGGGACCCCGATTTACTTGGTGTTAAGTACTACTCCCAGAACATATATGGTTTTCATATCATAATGATGAAACATACTTGGTTTTCCATGGGCTAGATAGAAATCATAAAGTTCATAAATAATGAGAAATCAGCCATGATAAATAAGCTTGACATTCATGAGATTCATACATATTTGAGTAAAATAATGTTAACTTGAAAATAGAGATTCATGAGAGCTTTGCATAGAAATCATATAGCTATAATCATAAAACATAAATAGAATCATAAGAGTATTAATTTCATAAAAGATCATGGAGTTTTTTTACCAAAAAGGGTTTAACCCTAGAAATTCATGAAAATCTGTAACACCCTAAAACATTCCTAGAGCAAACTCAAACCTTGCAAGAAAAATCCAATAGAAAACCAAAAATGGTTTCCTCAGAATGATTGAGACAACGAGTCATGGTCAGCTCTAACGACTCATTGTGTCAGTCATGGTCAGCTCTGTTTGGTCCTTCGGGAACCAATGGGACATGAAATGACCCGTTGTGAGGAAATATGAGTCGTCTTGTCACTCGTTGGTCCCAAGCTCCAAATTCCTTCTTCTAGGACCCCACGACTCAACCAACGAGTCATCATTTGATACAACAACTCGTGGTGTGAGTCATTGGTTGAGAGACCTAGAAACCTTTTTCAGTGACTATGAGTGGTAGCAAAGACCCATCCTATAACACAATGAGCTGTTGTGACCACCCGTTGTGTCAAGCTAGGGATTTTTATAATTTTTCCAGTGAAGGCAATAACTGGACACAATGACCCATTGGGTCTACCAATGAGTCATTGTGTTTCCCATTGTCAGACCTTCTAGTTTTTCCATCCAGTTACCATAGGAGGAACCAACGGCCCGTTGGTCCATCAAATGAGTCGTGGTATCTCCCGTTGCCAAATCCAGTGAGCCCTAAACCCAGGTAGTAGGACCAACGACTGGTCCCAATGAGTCATGGTCTCAACCAATGACTCATTGAGTGACCCAATGGTCCCTTGTTGGTAGCATTTCCAGGTTTTTCCCCAGTGATATTTTTATAATTTTCCACCTTTTTAATCCCTAAACTATGTCGTTTTAAACATATTTTCAAAGAATTTAGAGGGGTTAAATGGTTCTCCTCCCTCATTCTCTGTTTAGACTTTTAGAAGAATGTTAGTAGAATCCAGATCTTTCCTCTCAATCAAGAACTAGAGCTCCTTGTCAGTTGAAAAAATTCAAGATTTTTCTCAAAGGGATTTCTTATCCAAGTATGTGGGAATTCAACAAGGGAATTGTTCTTCCCTTGTGTCCCCCGAAACCCTTCTCAAATTCTTCTATCAGTTACAGCCTTATTCGGAATGTAGAAAGTTTTCTGACAAAATTCTTTAAGATTTCAAGTGGAATATTATATATGATATTATCTTCTTCATTATTCTCAATTTCTAGAAAATATTGTGAAACTAGCATCTAGTGAAATGATTTAGCCCAAAGATCTCAGTTTAGTAAATTAGAATCTTGCATGTTGAATTAGTTTTCGATGTGGCTTGAGTCTATCAGATTTGGGATTCCCATATTGTTAGTATATGTTGAATTCTCAGTCAGATGCATGTTAGTCCAGTCACATTCAGATTATTAGCATATTCAGTATTTCTAGAAATGTCAACTGATCAATTTGACTACAGTCTTTTCTTGAGGTGTACGTGGTGCCTCCCAGTGATCAGTTATTAGACTCATATATCATAGTTAAGTAGTTCTTTATATGGTTATGAAACTTTTAGATAAGAAACTTTGACCAGTTTAGAACCCCCAA
Organism: Datura wrightii; assembly: GCA_035772735.1. Classification (NCBI taxonomy): domain Eukaryota; kingdom Viridiplantae; phylum Streptophyta; class Magnoliopsida; order Solanales; family Solanaceae; genus Datura; species Datura wrightii. Next base: position 83,554,703 of record JASDFA010000001.1, read on the forward strand.
CTTCAAATTTTAGTTTGTTCTTTGGACGGTTACGACGCTTCTAGTTAAGCAACTCTGGCCAATCTTAGAACACCAGTTACAAAATCTGGTCTAATAAGACTATCTTAGCACTTCAAGATAGGTATTTCTAACTTAGTCTTGGAACCCAGTTTTGAGCTATTAGTTTAGTAGTCAGTCTAGGACTATCTAGTGGGAGTAGGACTTAGCAACGAGTGGACCGAGGTTCTAACGCACCTATATTCCCAGAACTACATTGCCACCGTAGGTTATTTTATTTGACTTATGGCCCCAGACCTATGATCACCCAATTCATGCCTTTATACCCTATAAAGGTATATTGTGTCCTACCGATGGTGTATACATCAGACTCCACGTCTAGCTCACATGGTTATATGTCGGTTATAGACTCTCCCACTAGTCAATATAGTCTCAGTTTAGCTCAGCTCAGAGCAGTTTTAGTTTACTCAATTCAGTACAGTTAGTTTAGTACCTCAAATTCAGGGCATGTCTATGACCACCAGACAAGGTCATTTTGTCCACTTCAGTATATTTCAGTTTATTCAGTTTTAGTATATCAATTGATCATTGCATATCACTGCAGTTCAGTTATTTAATCCTTATGTTATATTTTCTCCCACTTATTTAGTACATTCAAAGTACTGATGCATACTTCTATGTTGTATCATATTATGATACAACCGTAGATTCTTAATCTCAGTACCGTTAACAGATCTTCTCCTGGAGTTATCAGTTTCACCAGTGTTGAGTCCTCATCTTTTGAGGATGATGTTTATTTTCTTCAATTATTTTCATGCAGTAGAATTTAGAGTTAGCTGGGGGCTTTCACCAACAACTCATTAGTTGTAGTTGGCTTTCAGACACAAATTCAGATTTTCAGTTTTGCTTGCAGTTGTATAAATCTTTATGATTTAGCTCTTCTTCATAAATGGTTTTAGCATTCAAAGCTTCCACTATGATTACTTAGATTTGCAGTATTATGATAGACCATGGGTTGGTTTGGGTTACTTGTGACTCCAAGTACCATTTCTCGTCCAGTGTATAGACTCTGGTCGTGACAAACTTAGTATCAGAGCACTAGGTGTAGAGTATCCTAGGATGTCTGAAAGTCACGTCAAGAAGAATCATTTTCATGGGTGTGAAGCGCACAACACTTATGACGGGGAAGCTACGAGACGTTACTAGGAAAATTCCCCTTTGTTCATACTCTTTTTCATGCATTGAAGTTCAATTCCAAATATTTTCTCCTAACTCATGCTCTATTTCGTTTTAGTGTTATCATGCCTCCAAGATGCGGTAATGGAAGAAGGACCAGCAACATCAACCGACCTGCCCCACTAGCTCCATCAGCCCCTCAGGACGACCCAGTGTCCTCAACAGAGTTCAAAGCAGAAATCTAGCTGCTGGTACAAACAGTCACAAACTAGGTGAACCATTAGATGGTTCTAATTAACACAAATGGGTCTGCAGTAGTTGTCCATGTTCGAGACTTCACTCGGATGAACCCTCAAACCTTCCATGGATCTAAGGTGGGAGAGGACCCACAGGAGTTCATGGATGAGATTAGGATGATCACCTACATTATGGGTGTTAGCTACTCTGAGAGTGCTGACCTGGCTTCCTACTAGTTGAAAAGGGTAGCCAAGATCTAGTACGATCAATGGAAGGAAGGGAGAACAGTGGAAGAAGAACCGATGGAGTGAGAGGAGTTCACAACATCCTATAGATTCTTTCCCCAGGAGCTTAGGGAAGCTAAGGTGGCAGAATTTATGAATTTGAAATAGGATAACAGGACAGTGGAAGAGTATGCATCGGAGTTCACACGGTTATCTAAATATGCGTAGGAGATGGTAGCCGAGCCAAGGACTCGCATGCTAAAGTTTGTTAATGGAGTATCGAACTTGGTCCTTAAGGAGTGTAGGACTACAATGCTCATTAAGGATATTGACCTCTCTAGCCTCATCATTCATACTAAGCAAATTGAGCCAAAAAACCTAAAAGACTTGGAGCAGGAGAATAAGCAGGCTAGACCTAGCAAATCAGATTATAGCCACTAGAGGTCTGGCGGTAGTAGCCGCCTACAGTAGCAGCAGTAGTAACAGGCTCTATTACCCACTTCTGCCAGTGCCCCTACTTTCTAGTCCCGCAAAGATCAGAGATGTGGAGCATCTGGCTCACAGTCCCAGAGTCACAGCCCCAGCAACCGCTACCCAGCTTGCCCTAAGGGTGGCAGGAACCATCCAGGGGAATGCCTTCAGGGCTGAGAGGGTGCTTTGGGTGTGGACGGCGAGGTCATTGGCTCAAAGAATTCCCATCAGAAGGATGGGAGAGATCACAATCCACCACTTCAGAAGCTCTAGCAGGCCAACCAGCTCCGCGGGCTAACACTTCAGGTATGGATGGTGGCCAGCGCCAAAACCATTTTTATGTTTTGTCCTCTCGTCAAGATCAGGAGAGTTCACCTTATGTGTTCACGGGTATGTTACGTCTTTTCCATCTAGGTATGTATGACCTACTAGATCCAGGATACACACTATCGTTCATGACTCCCTATGTAGCTATGCAGTTTCATATACATCCAGAAGTCCTCTTAGAACCATTCTTAGTCTCTACCCTAGTTAGTGAGTCAGTTAGAGCCAGCCGGGTATATAGAAACTTCCCTGTCTCAATTTTGAATAAGGTCATTCCAACTGACCTCGTAGGGTCAAACATGGTTGATTTTGATCTCATTCTTGGCATTTATGTGTTACACTCCAGTTATTCCTTAATTGACTGCAGATTAGAGTCGTCAGATTTCAATTCCCTAATGAGCCAGTTTTAGAGTGGACGGGTAGTAGTTCAGTGCCTAAGGGTCGGTTTATTTCCTACCTTAAGGACAAAAAGCTTATTTCTAAAAGGTGTGTTTATCATCTAGTTCGGGTAAAAGATTCCAGCTCTGAGACCCCAACTATCAATTCAGTTCCAGTGGTCAGTGAGTTCCTTGACGTGTTTCCTGAAGCCCCTCCTGAGCGGAAAATAGACTTCGGCATAGACCTCCTTCCAGACATTCACCCCATCTCCATCCCTCCTTACAAAATGACTCCATATGAGCTTAAGGATTTGAAGCAACAACTAAAAGACCTCCTTGATAAAGGTTTCATCAGGCCCAACATCTCTCAATAGGGTGCTCCAGTATTATTCGTGCGCAAGAAAGACGGTACACTTAGAATGTGTACCGGCTACCGTTAGTTGAATAAGGTCACAGTTAAGAAAAAGTATCCCCTACCCAGGATTGATGAGTTGTTTGATCAGCTTCAAGGAGGCAGTTGTTTCTCCAAGCTAGATCTCAGGTCGGGGTACCATCAGCTAAAGGTCAGGAAATGTGACATACCAAAAACAGCTTTCAGAACTCAGTATGGTCACTAAGAATTCGTGGTTATGTCCTTGAGACTAACTAATGCCCCTTCATAGATTTCATGGACCTAATGAATAGAGTTTTCCAGCCATATCTATACATGTTCGTTGTTGTATTCATTGATGCATTCTGGCATACTCCAGAAGCAAGAAGAACATGCTAACCATCTGAGGATAGTGCTACAGACGCTCAGAGACCACCACTTGTTCACTAAGTTTAGAAAATGTGAATTTTGATTGAAGTTTGTGACTTTCCTTGGTCACGTGGTCTCAGGTGAGGGCATTCAGGTAGATCCTCAAAAGATAGTAGTTGTTCGCGTGTTTGTGGGTATATAAAACGACACGCAAGTGCACGTGGTCGAACAAGTAGTAAGTGGCTTTAGTAAGCCAAGTATCGATCCCATAGAGACTTGGATGAAGTGCAATTTGCCAAGTGTACTATATTTTACTTCTAAAAATGCAGACAACAGTGTAACCAAAAGTTTGATATTTTGTTTTCTAATTTTTTATACTAAAGCTAAAACAATTATCTACTTTGAGTCTGAACTATGAATGAGAGAATGATGAGGTTAAACGAACATGTAATGAAATTGATTATCATCATAATTTGGTTAATCTTTTCCTCCAGTTGCTAGCCAAGAACTATTGCCAAGAGATTAAAACTCTCGTATTTAACCTCACTTAAGAATCATGAACCATCCACCTACATTTCTGTGATTAAATGAAATTCGTGTTCTAGCCATACAAATCCGGCTCCTAATTAACTAATACGACTTTCAGGTATATTTCTATCCTGAAAGAAAATCAATACTCAATTTTCCCAAACCAAGTAAAGAACATATCCTATTAATTCACAACTTTCCAATTTCTTACTCTCTCGAGTGAAACCAGACTTTTTAGATGTACATTAACGTAGGCCACACATTAATGCAGTAAGAACAAGAATTAATAGAACAACATGGAAGAAAAGATGAAAAACCAAAGAATCAATGATCACATTTCATCACAATTGTTCATAACCTCAGCAAGAAGAGGAATTAGCCACTCATTTATGGATTAAACATCTTAAAATGAGTGTTAATCATAAGAGCAATTGAATTAAAGAAGAAAGAAAGAGAGAAAAATCCTTGATATTTTCGTCCCTCAACTGCCTGTAACCCACGTTCTTGCTCCACCAAGTCAGAATATTGAAAAATGAACCTAAGTGTTCTATTTATACTGCTGGGAATTTTTCCCAGAATAACGAGCAACGTGTCACGGAGTGCATCGCGGAGCACTGCCTCCGTGACACGCTACGAACGCGGACCCTCACTGTAATTGGGGGTCTAGGAATTAAGGCCCAACGTGGCACGACGTGCAACGCGGAGCCAAGCCACCGTGCCACGGACCGGACGCGGACCCTCTCTGGAATTTGGGCGAATTTTCCCTTTCCATGCAGAAGGCCTCCGCGATGGCTGTGTGACACGGCTCCATCGCGGAGCCCCTGTAATTCATGCTGTCCAATGCCTTGTTCCTTGCTCGCATCCAAGTCCAACCCCGATATCATCCAACATGCATTTAAGCTTCCCAAAATCACATTTTACCTGCAAAACAATGCTAATCATGTTGGTTAGTATAAATTCACATTTTATTACCAATTACATGAGCATGTATACACATTGATAGATAAACAAGGCTAAAATGGTACTTTTGAGTATCACTTGGGCATATAAATTTGCCCAAGATCACTTACCCCACACTTAAATCCTTGTTCGTCCTCGAACAACAATCCTACACTTCATGCAATTTACATCCCAACCTCGCTACTTTGGTTCGACAATTTAGGCTACGGTCATACCGATTATTCAATACAGCAAATCATCAAGAAAACATGCATGGTCTTATCAATGCAATGACCTTCAATACATTAAGACCCCCTAGACTTTAAGAATCGACTCTCGATATTGGCAAACTCATGCAAATCAGCTGATCAAGATATACGACACGAAAATTAATCTCTCATCAAGCATGTGCCCTCACAACACAAGAGAATCTTCCCCTTTTTGCTCATATGACTCACAAAATTTCAAGCAGCGGCATGTAAAAACAATTTCGCTCTCTCTCCCAAAAGAATTCACATGCATCATGTCATGACCCATAAGCTTGCCCTTAGTGTATTACTCCACTAATATAAAGAAGTGCGATGTAAGATCACGTAGGACTTTAATGGGTTGTAATGGAAGCTGCGGAACTAGTAAATATTGGGTTAGCCAATAATAGCCTCTAGCATCCTTAAGCGCCTTTTCAACACATCCCATCAACTCATGGACATTGTTTCTTTTTTTCTCATCATCCCATTCTTGATGCTTTTCTTTAGTATGGCCCATCGTATTAAGCACACTTGACACAACAACAAAGATTATTCATGCACCTTCATTATCGTTTATTTATAGCAAGTGCACCTTCAGCCTTTTCTTTTCTTCTATCACTCTGCTTTTCTTTTTCTTTTCACCATTCTCACTCTTTGACACTTTGGGAAAATGATTTTCTCTTCTTAAGCGCTTAAGAGTTTTGTATAGACTTTACGGCTAATGAAAAGAAGGAATTAAGCTCGGTTTACACTTTATGACAAAAGAAAAAATAATAGGCTAAGGCTCAACGGGCTGACTAGGGTATACAATCAAGGTGGGTACGACAAGGAAAAATAGAAACTCTCGGTTAAAACAAAGAAATGCCTACATCCTTTCCTAAAATACACCTCCTTCATTTCGTTTTGTACACACACCAAGCAAGTTCTAGACACTTCACAATAGCATGGAATAACAACACCTCACTTCACACTTTTTGTACATGCTCAATTCAAGATATATTCACAGACTCTTCAATCAGCTAATTACAGGAATTCAAACATTAAGCCTCAATCACACTGAATCGAACTCTATGGCCTAAGTATCTCAACATATTTACAAAGTTGCATGCTTTCATACGAATCATCTTTGCATTTTAAATATCATGTACAACACGCAACCAGAAATTCGCAACCATACGGTAACTACAGGTTTTGGGATGCAACCCACCAAAGAAAAAAAAACTGAAAAATAATTGAAAAAAATCTACTCCTAACGACTACATTTCCCTTAAGACGGTCGTCATCCATCCATCATAGGGAACGATCACTACTATGACTTAGGTTCAATGGGACCATTCTCGGTAAAAGAACCGAAAACAAACGCCGAGAAACCCAAGAATTAAAAAATGTTGAAAATATCGATCATTTCGATAGAAGAAATTATGTACAAAATATTTTGAATTTTTTTTTTTAAAAAATAAAATATCGATCAGTTCGATAACAAAAATATGTACAAAATCAGAATCAGCTAGCAACATTCAGCAACACACATCAATTTCACATAAATTTACAAACAGAACAACAACTTAAAAATTCACAACTCACAGGGACAAACAAATTTTCACATACACGACAATAGAATAGAGCATACATACAAAACAGCCCAGCCCAATACCTAACTACTCCCACCCCACACTTAGCTCGAACACTGTCCCCAATGTTCATAAAATTTAAAATAGCACAAAATCGGGTGGTGGAACTCCCTGATCAGTCAAAGTATTCCACTTTTTCGTCAGGTGCTGCTGCTTCATCTCCCATGTCTGAGTCGCCCCCGTCATCTTCATCGGACTCCACATCGGAGTCCTCCCGACGTGTCTCCTCGTCTGTGGGGACATCATCATTTGTGAGCTCTACAAATGCTGGCCCAACTCAGCATAGAGCCCTGGCATTTTCGCTGAAAGGGTAGTCTAGCTCGAGCTGCCATAGCTCCTCCTCTGTCGCCGGCCTCCCGCCTATCCTCAGCTGGAGCATCTGCATCCCATACATCCGAGCCATATACTGGTCGTCACGAGCATGTCGCTCGCCAAGTGTAAGAATTGGCCTGTGGGTGGTGTCGGGAGCTTTAGTTTTAGTAACATCTAAGGCCCGCCGCTCCATCTGCGGGATATAGTCAAGGGCCTCCTCCTCGACGTCTAGGCCCCTGAGAAAGGTGGTGAGTAGTCCACCAAAGCCATACCTGTGCCCCTGGTGCAACCAGGCTCTCTTCATGGCGGAGATAATTACCGCCCCCACGTTGATCTCCAGCCCTTTCATCAGGGCGTACACCAGGCATACACGATCCCGGGTTACATCTATCATATGTACCCCTGGGATTAGGCATGACCAGACTATCTTCAGCCAGATTCGGGCTTCCCTGTTCATTTGTGAATATGGCAGAGGCTGGTGGTAGCCCCTCTCTTTGTGTCTGCTCCATCTAGCTATCGATCGGGTCCCACACAATGTGCGTCTGATGTCCGCATACGGTGGGGTAATGTTCAGCTGTCGGAGTACGTGGGCGTCTGTGTCCCGCGCTCCTATGATGGCATTGAGGTGGTGGGGCTCCAAGGTGACTATTTTCCCTCTGATCTTGATGGTGTGGCTTCTGATAGTCGGGTCCCAATTGGCATAGAACTCCCGAACCAGGTGCAAATTGCATTCCTTGGGCTCTTCAAATATGAAATTTAGCCCAGCTGCCTCGATCCGGTGGACCATGCTCGGGAACTCCTGTGCCAATGGTTCCCGTGCTATGTGCTCCTCGGGGAAATATTTGTTTTCTTTATGCTTTGCGTACCACTTTTTCCCCTCATCAGTCACCCATCTCATTCCATATTGGCGGCGTTGGCCGCGTGGAACTGCTGGTACTGCTGGGACTGCTGTGCCCAGTCTGATTCGCTTCCTTCTGGCGCCTGAAGTTGATGCGCCTTTCCCTTTCTCTTGCCTGCTTGCCATTTCACCTGTCAACCCAAGTAAACAAGATCAATGTTAAGCTAACGGATATTAACTTCGGCTAAGGTCGAGTTACGCTAGGTTACCCCACACTTAGTCCTTAGCTACAGTTACAACAATACGGCAAGATTATCTTTATTTACACACAATAAACAATTATACAATCATGCTTAGTGCGTTCGAAAAATTCGACAGTATATCTTCTATGTACTACTCAGACTTCGTACAGCTAATCACAATCACTACCATCGCTAACATTTTACCCATCACACTTAGCAAAGAAAAACAAAGAAACAAAAATAACAACAAAAATTTATCTACACGAACCTATACAACCAACCAAATTCTTACAAATTTCAACATTCCCTTAACCCGAGAATCCGTCGTTCTATTAATATCCTAACAATTAGTACATCGACTCATCTCATTCAACATATACATCCCCGCATGAAATTCACAAGTTCAATACATTTTCAACTCCACATTCAAAAACAAGCCCTAGAATTGATATTATCAAGCAAATTCGATTAATTTATGCGATTGACGAGTTCAAGCAATCATAATGACATTCCGAACACTCATCAACAACAATTAAACTTGAATTCATGATTACTTTCTACTTAGGGCAATTTAGCTCACCTCCCATGCTCAATATCGAAGAAAATCGACAAGAATTTGAGAGGAAATCGAAAAACATACCTTGACTTTGAAGAATCGAAGAAAACTTGTTGAATTTCTTGCCTTACTCCGTGTCACGTTGATGGGGGATGGGTTTTGGGGGGTTTGGTCGCAGAGTGATTAAAAAATGAGGGAAAAGGGAGGGTTTTCGAGGTTAAAAAGTAGGGAAATCGCGCGGGTCACCCGGCGACCCGGTGTGACCCGTCGCGATATACAAGGCAACGTGTCACGGAGTGCATCGCGGTGCACTGCCTCTGTGACACGGAGCCATCGCGAGACTGTTCTGGAAATTTTTAAAATTTTCGGATTATACCTCAACGTGTCACGGAGGTAACGCGGAGGTCCACCTCCGTGACACGGAGCTGTCGCCTCAGCTCACTATTTGCCACTTTTTATTAATTTTCATACCTCGACTTTTTCTTCGTGATTCCATGCATATGTTTCTCCGTTTGACCTGAAATTCATCTCGCTATACAAAATTAGTTAGAATTATAGGTTTCACTCTAAATACAAATAAAACAAAAACTAAAACGAAAATTTTTTTGTAGTAAATCAAGAAAAAGAAAAAGAAAAAGAAAAAGAAAAATCTATTTACACTTTACAAAAAGAAAGAAAAATTTTTCACGGGTTGCCTCCCGTGTAGCGCCTGGTTTACCGTCGCGGCTCGACGTCGTTAAGCTCAGTTGTCCTCTAGGGTGATGGACGATTTCTCTCGATCACCGTCCTCCCCCCAATAGTGCTTACACCTATCCGGTGGTTTTCCCATTAACTCCTGTGAATCCTTAATCTGCTTATCCTCACCTTGATCAATCACATTGATCTCCGAGAGTTCTTCATGCACCATCGGGAGCTTGGGTGCCTTGTACACATCGAACACCTCCACCTTGTCATGTGCTCGCATTGTTAGCTGCCCCGCAGCTACGTCAATTAGTGCTTTCCCGATTGCCAAAAAAGGACGTCCCAAAATAAATGGGACTTCCGCGTCTGGTTCAAAATCCAGCACGACAAAATCTACCGAGAAAATTAGGGAGCCAACTTGCACCAGGATGTTCTCCACAATTCCATCAAGTCTGGCTAAGGATCGATCCGCCAATTGCAAGATCACAGTTGTGGGTCTAGGACTCCCTAGACCCAACTTTCTGAATACCGAAGACGGCATCAAATTTATGCTCGCTCCCAAATCACACAATCCACGAGCTCGGATGCTCTTCCCAATAGTAATCTGGATAGAAAAGCTCCCAGGGTCTTTGAGCTTTGTGGGCAGTCTATTTTGAATCCGGGAAGTGCACTCCTCCTTTAGAGCCACCGTAGCATACTCAGTCAACCGACTTTTGTTTGCCATGATGTCCTTTATATACTTAGCATATTTCGGCACTCCCTGCAAGATATCAACAAGAGGTAAGTTAATATGTACCTGTTTCACCACCTCCATGAATTTCTTGAAACACGCCTCCTCCTTGTGTTTCTTTAGTCGTTGAGGGAACGGGGGTGGAGGTCTTTCTGATTCAGCTTCCTTAGTCTTCCCCCTTTCAGTACTTTGCTCCCTCTCAACTTCTGTTGCTCCCGACTGTTGAGGTGGTCTTTCTGGTTCCACTTCTTTCAGCTGCAAACCACTCCTTGTGGTCACTGCATTTACCTACTTGGGATTGGGATCCGTGTCGCTCGGCAGTCCTCCTCTACGCCTTGTGTTTTGGGCACTAGCAAATTGCCCAAATTGATATTCAAGTGCCTTGGTAGCTAACTGGTTGTTTTTCACTTCGGCTGCCAATTTCACATAGTCAGCCTGCAATTGAGCTTGGTTAGCTATCATGGTCTTGAACATCTCCTCAATGCTGGGTGATGGTGGTGGAGGAGGTGCATTGTTGTTTCTGAATTGTGCTTGATAATTTTGCTGCCCTCCTTGGTTCCTTTGCACACCCTGACCCGAACTTTGGCCTGATGGTTGTTGCTACCCCATGAGAAATTAGGGTGATTCCTCCAATTGGAATTGTAGCTACTACCATACTGTTGGTGGTTCCTTTGCGCATTACCCACAAAGTTTACTGAGTCAGGATTGGCTCCACAACACTCAGCTGAGTGCTCACTGCATCCACACACTTCGCACCACATTTGCTGTACTGCATTAACTGGGGCTTGAGGCTGGTTCAATGTCATGTTGCTGAAGTGGGTGTTAAGTTGATTTTGCAATGCAGCTATCTGTGCAGCGATAGCTGTAAACCCATCCACTTCAAGCACTCCTGCTGCTTTCCTTGTCCCGCCTCTTGATGAATCAGCATTCCATTCTGGATTGCCCTGCGAAATACGGTTCAACAAGGTGTACAGCTCCTCATACATTTTCTCCAGCGCTTGCCCTCTAGCTGCTGAGTCTAGCAATATTTTTGTGTGGGGTTCCAAACCCACTATAAAAGTGTGCCCCAGCACATCATTGGACTGATGATGATGAGGACAATCCCGCAACATAGATTTGAATCTCTCCCAGGCCTGATATAAATTTTCTCCCTCCCTCTGTTTGAAACTTAGAATCTGACTTCTAAGTCTTGCTATTTTACCGGAGGGAAAAAACCGTATCAAAAACTTCCGTGCAAGATCATCCCACGTAGAAATAGAATTCGGTGGCTCAGCTTTCAACCACCTCTTGGCTTCTCCCAATAATGAGAATGGGAACAATGTAAGCCGGACATAGTCTAATGACACTCCAGTGGGGATGTAAGTGTCACTTATCTCCAAAAAATTTTGGAGATGCTGCTGTGGATCTTCATGAGGGAGACCGGTAAACTGCCCACTAGTGTGCAGCAACTGCACCATATTCTGCTTAAGTTCAAACCTCCCTCCTGGCTCAGGTTTGCGGATACTAGATGTAACATTATTGGCATGTGGGATTGCCACCTCGCGAACCGGCTGAGCTGCTACTTCTTCGAGCACTAACACTGCCCGTACTACTGGTGGATTCTGTTGTTGCTCCATGATCGTCTATCTGAGCAACTGCAGCTTTCTTTGTAGAGCTTCTCTCTGTTTACGGTGAAATATCCTTTCTAGCTCTATATACGATTCCACCAGCTCCTTGTCTCTTACCAGTGTTCAACAGAAGTTAAGTCTGCAAAATACAGGCTAAGACCAAGTTGTCAACACTAAGAAAATAAAAATACAGTAAATTAACACTTAAAACAAATTCACCAATTGCCAAGTCCCCGGCAACGGAGCCAAACACTTGTTCGCATGATTGTGGGTATATAAAACGACACGCAAGTGCACGTGGTCGAACAAGTAGTAAGTGGCTTTAGTAAGCCAAGTATCGATCCCACAGAGACTTGGATGAAGTGCAATCTGCCCAAGTGTACTATATTTTACTTCTAAAAATGCAGACAATAGTGTAACCAAAAGTTTGATATTTTGTTTTCTAATTTTTATACTAAAGCTAAAACAATTATCTACTTTGAGTCTGACCTATGAATGAGAGCATGCTGAGGTTAAACGAACATGTAATGAAATTGATTATCATCATAATTTGGTTAATCTTTTCCTCCAGTTGCTAGCCAAGAACTATTGCCAAGAGATTAAAACTCTCGTATTTAACCTCACTTAAGAATCATGAACCATCCACCTACATTTCTGTGATTAAATGCAATTCATGTTCTAGCCATACAAACCCGGTTCCTAAATTGACTAATACGACTTTCAGGTATATTTCTATCCTGAAAGCAAATCAATACTCAATTTTCCCAAACCAAGTAAAGAACATATCCTATTAATTCACAACTTTCCAATTTCTTGCTCTCACGAGTGAAACCAGACTTTTTAGATGTACATTAACGTAGGCCACACATTAATGCAGTAAGAACAAGAATTAATAGAACAACATGGAAGAAAAGATGAAAAACCAAAGAATCAATGATCACATTTCATCACAATTGTTCATAACCTCAGCAAGAAGAGGAATTAGCCACTCATTTGTGGATTAAACATCTTAAAATGAGTGTTAATCATACAAGCAATTGAATTAAAGAAGAAAGAAAGAGAGAAAAAACCCTGATATTTTCGTCCCTCAACTGCCTGTAACCCACGTTCTTGCTCCACCAAGTTAGAATATTGAAAAATGAACCTAAGTGTTCTATTTATACTGCTGGGAATTTTTCTCGGAATAACGAGCAACGTGTCACGGAGTGCATCGCGGAGCACTGCCTCCGTGACACGCTACGAACGCGGACCCTCACTGGAATTGGGGGTCCAGGAATTAAGGCCCAACGTGGCACGACGTGCAACGCGGAGCCAAGCCACCGTGCCACGGACCGGACGCGGACCCTCTCTGGAATTTGGGCGAATTTTCCCTATCCAGGCAAAAGGCCTCCGCGATGGCAGCGTGACACGGCTCCATCACGGAGCCCCTGTAATTCATGCTGTCCAATGCCTTGTTCCTTGCTCGCATCCAAGTCCAACCCCGATATCATCCAACATGCATTTAAGCTTCCCAAAATCACATTTTACCTGCAAAACAATGCTAATCATGTTGGTTTGTATAAATTTACATTTTATTACCAATTACATGAGAATGTATACACATTGATAGATAAATAAGGCTAAAATGGTACTTTTGAGTATCACTTGGGCATATAAATTTGCCCAAGATCAGTAGTGGTGAAAGACTGGCCAAGACCTACTTCCCCAATCAAAATCAGAAGTTTTGTGTCTAGACAATTATTACCGATATCTTGTGGAAGATTTTTCCTCTGTTGCATCTCCTCTTACTTGGTTGACTCAGAAAAAGGTGAAAATTTCAATGATCAGATATGTGTGAGAAGAGTTTTTAGGAGTTGAAGACTCAACTCACTACCACTCCAGTGTTAACCTTGCCGAAAGGAACAGATCAGTTGATAGTATATTATGACGCTTCAAGAGTTGGACTTGATTGCATTCTAATGCATCAGGGTAAGGTGATGGCTAACGCCTCCAAACAACTCAAGGTTCATGAAAAGAACTATCCAACTCATGACCTTGAGTTGGCAGCAGTGGTGTTTGCATTGAAAATATGGAGACACTACCTTTTCGGGGTTCACGTGGATGTTTCCACCGATCATAAGAGTCTTCCGTACGTGTTCAGTCAGAAAGATTTAAATATTCATCAAAGAAGGTGGTTGGAGCTATTGAAGGACTACAACATGAGTGTGATGTACCACTAGGCCTGTTATACCCCGAGAATTAAAAGATCGAACCCGGGAGTTGAAACAGGGAAAAACTGGAAATTGGTGCTTCAGTTGCAGGACGAGTCATTGGATGACTCATGAGAATATCCCACGAGTCATCATGTGACTCGTGGGGAGGCCTGGAAGAATGGAAGTGCAGGGTGTTGACGACTGCGCCCAAGCGCACACTCAAGTGTACGTGGTCTTACAAGTAATATAGTGGCCCTTTTTAAGATCCGGATGTCGAACCCACAGGGACTGGACCAATTCAGCTAATTATCAAGTTCAAGAGTGATATTAACTTTCACAAGTGTTGATTTAGACATTTTCGATAAATTTTAATTAAGTCTAGGGGTGGTCATAGAAATACTCTGAAATCATTCAAGGAGCAACTACAACTAATGCCAGATAATCATGGGATACTACGCTCTGTAATGGTTTAAGTACGGAACTATCAATTGTCATCTCACGTAATTACAATTGCATGTTCATGGTCTTTCGAGCATCTAAACACAAAAAACTAGCCTCACAACTACATTGTTGAGCGAGGATGTGACATTTTAGTTCGTGGGCAATTCAATTATGGGAATGTGGTTTACGGGGTTTATGCTCTTGATTAGGGACTTTCGTACCTCTAATCATTTAACCGAACTTAGCTTCACAACTACTTCTATGAGTGGTGATGTGATAATTCTAGGTTGGTGTCTAGCTCATCCCGTTTTAGTAACCAATCAAGGCAAATTAGGTATAATTTCTTATCCTAACCGCGAATTATATCGTAAGACACAAACTTGCTCCCTACATTCTTTGTTCTTGCCTAGGGTTACTTTCTCAAGCTTTTACCTAGGTGTAACGTGTGTGTTTTCATGGTGATCAATCATAAAAACAACCATAATTAAGAATGTAAGACAAAACAACAATTAATACCTTAAAACCAAAACAAATTCACATATTCACAATCATACCTTGTGGCTTCAACCCTAGAGGAAGGGTTCTATCCACTCAAGTTCGTATAATTACAATAAAACATATTTAAAGTAACATACATACAAGAATTGGTAGAAGAGAGGATGAAATTTACGAACCCCTTGGTGAGTTCTCCCATTTCTCTCTTCACTCCTTGGTAGTTTTTTAGAAATATTACGTGACAAAATGTTTTTTGGAGCTAAGGGACCTATTTAAAGTAAATGAGAGGTGTATAAAATTATGCCCGGCATGGAATAGCTCTGTGGCACGGAGGTGAATGCGCCAATTTACCTCTGTGACACGGAGGCATCGCGTAGGCACACTGGAAATCAAAACAGTCGCCAAGCAGCCCCCTGCCGCATTGGCAGCGTGTCACGCTGCTTGTTCAGTGCGGTAGGGGCCATGGCACGCCACTGGTCATGCAGCCTGCCTGCCGTGGCACATTGCCAATGCACAGGTGGGCTGTTTCGCGTGTCCCCCTTGCCGACGTTCGCGTTTTACTTCCGATTCCATGCCTCCACTTCACCAACTCATGGATTAGTTCCAGAAATTCATTTTAAACCTACAAAAACAAGAACTAATCATGTTGGTTAGTATATATATTCACATTTACATAAAATTACATGAGAATATATATATATAAGTAGCTAAACAAGACAAAACTATGTTGTAAAGTAACCCTTGGGCATGTTATTTTTCCCAAGATCACCTACCCACACTTAAAGCCTTGTTCGTCCTCGAACAAGCCTTTTACATCTCATGTGAATGAAGACTCACAAATAGCTAATTCAGCAAGAGAATTCAAGCTACGACTATAATGATTATTTAAGATAGCAAGTTCAAAATAGAGCATGCACGGTTTAATCATTGAAATGAAATACAACTAAGTTAAGACTTCCTAACCTCAAGAATTGACTCTCAATCTTAGCAAACTCATGAAAATCAACCGATCAGGAAATTCGACATGAATGTTATCTCTCATTAAACATGTGCCCTCACAACAACAGAGTTACCCATTTTTACTCACAAATTTTCAAATCACAATAAGTATGGGTATATGATAAAATTACGCTTGCTCTCTCAAAGAATTCACATGCATCATGTAGTGAACCATAAGCTTGCCCTTAGTGTTTTACTCCACGAATTTAAGGATGTATAAAAGTAAGATCAAGTAGGACTTAATGGGTTGTAATGTAAGCCAAGGGACGGATAGGTAATCTTATGGATAATAACAGTGACTATCTTCCCCAATCACTTTTAATAACTTCAACCTTCATTAAGGACATCTCTTTTCTTACTTCCTCCTCATTCTTTACACTCTTGAATTTTCTCTTCTTGTTTCCATTTCTTTAAGCACACTTAGCTTATTAGTAAGGAGTACTTAAACAATTTTTTCATTCATTTATTTTTTACTCCCTACCAATACCCGAGCATTTTCTAACAAGTGCACCTTTGACCTTTTCTCAACTCTTACAACCGCTACTTTTCCTTCTTTTCCATGCTTCTCACTCCTTCTCTCTTTGGAATTTTTCACTTAAGCGCTTAGGAGTTTTGGATCAAATTCAAGGCTAATGCAAGAAAAAGGATTAAGCTTATGTTGTAGCTATCAAAGAATAGGCTTAAGGCTCAATGGGGCTCACTAGGATTCAACATTCAAGGTAGGTAAAGTGAGGGATAAAAATTAGGTTCATTCGAAGAAATGCCTAAATCATCTCCTACAGTCCAAATCCTTCATTTCGTTTTATATACACACCAGGCAAGTTCTAGACATTCCACAATAGGATGGAATATTCGAAAAACTTACACTCACAGCACATGCTCAATTCAAGACACATTCAGCAGACTCTTACTCAGCTAATCACAATAATTCAACATTAAGCTTCAATCACATCGAGTCAAATTCAAGAGCCTAAGTGTCTCAAATAAAGTTATACACTTCTTACATGCTTCACCCTAACCACACTTGTATCTTACAATCATGTATAGCACATAACAAGAACATCAAGCCATCAATTAGCTACGGGTTCAAAAACCAAAACCTATTGACTAATTTTCCTCTAGACGGTCGTCATCCATCCATTGTCGGAAATAGTCTCTAACTATGACTAAAAACATTATATACAGACAAAGAAAAAATTTTATTATTCGGTTCGAAGACCCCCCCCCCTCAAAAAAGAATCGAAAAGAAAACCAACAGGTGATGAAGTCATGCATAATTCAAAAATTTTGTTTCAATATTTCTCCCAAGCACTAATTCACCAAAAATCATTAAGCACAAAAAAAAATTTAAATTTTCCTCACCCCACACTTGAATCATGCTATGTCCCCATAGCATCAAATTAAAATTTAACAGGATGAGAAATACTCCCTGAGGCCTCTAGGCCTAGCTAATAACATGCTTTTCTTCAAATTTGCACAAGTGGGTGTTTGACCCCACACATTTTCTCTTCCATGCTTTTTAGCTTCCTCCTCCACGGGTATTCAGACTTCCCCTCCATCTGTGCCTAACTTTCCACAAAAAACAACACAAGTTGAAAATAACCAAAATCACATAAACAAAAATCACAAATTGTACCTGTGGTACCCTTGGGTTGCCTCCCAAGCAGCGCCTTGTTTTACATACCGGCAAGACGTGGACTATCCTTTTCAGTACATCCTCATACCTCGGTTCCCTTTCGAAAACTATCTTCTTTTCTTTTGATTTTTAGAGGAAACAGCCTCCACTCTGTTCCTCTCTTCCTCCAACTTCTTATCCAACTGAAGCCCTTTATCAGACTCGGGCTGAACACTTATCATTACCTTTGGCTGTGGATTCGTGGAACCTACCACCCCACACTTATCCTCTAACAACACACTAACCTTACAAAGGTTTGTGTAGTGTGTGGGTGGGTTAATCTCTTGGTATACTCGGAAGAGTTCTTCTTCATCCTCGACCCTCATTTTCAGGGTCCCTACTCTTAAGTCAATCACCGCTCCTCTGGTGGCCAAGAATGGTCATCCCAAGATTAAGGGTACCTGGTCATCAACATGAAAATCTAAGATAATAAAATCAGCAGGTAAAATAAACTTACCCACTTTAATGAGAAGGTCCTCTATGATTCCATCTAGTGCCACTCGCGACTTATCCGCCAGCTGCAGCATCAATCTTGTTGGTCACGGTTTTCCCAACCCCAGGGTGTTAAATAAAGATAGGGTCATTAGATTAATTGCTGCCCCTAGATCACATAAAGCTCGTAGCACTTCAGCTTTACCAATTTGTATGGGGAGGGTAAAACTCCCTGGGTCTTTGAGCTTTTTTAGAATTTTGCTCAATACCCTGTGACTGCACTCCTCAGTCAGTGCTACCGCCTGGACATCCACCAATCTGACATTGTTGGCCATCACATCTTTCAAGTATTTAGCATACTTGGGCATTCCCTGCAAAACATCAAGCAAAGGTAAATTTATGTGAAGTTCTTTGAAAATCTCAACGAACTTTTTGAAGCATTCCTCCTCCTTGCTCCTTCTGAATTTCTGAGGAAATGGTGGTGGTGGTCTTTGTGCTGGCTGCAATGAAGATTGTGCATTTTGTTGCACAGCACTCTGATTCTCTCCATTGTCAGTGGATGGTCCTTGTCTAACTAACTCCGGCTACACCTTATTTCTTTTCTCTTTTGGCACTGCATCAGCTACTTGTTTGTCGCTCCTCAGAATGATGGCGTTGACCTGACGGGGGTTAGGATCTGTGTCACTTGGTAGTCCTCCCTGCGGTCTCATATTTTGAGCAGCTACTATCTGACCCATCTGCTTTTCTAGATTGCGAGTGGCCAATTACTGATTCTTCAAGTCAGATGCCACCCTCGCCTGATTTTCTGCTAATTGAGTATAGGTCTCCATGATTTTCTGCAACGTTTCCTCAATGTTGCTGCTCAACTGGCCATCATTCTGCCTATTCTGCTAATACTGTTGTTGTTAAGGTTGCTGATAACTTTGCTTTTGATTTCCACCCCGAGAAAAATTCGGGTGGCTCTGCAAATTTTTGTCGTTGTTGTTTCCAAAATTCTGAGTGTTCCTCTGCACATTCCCAACAAAATTGATTGCGCCCAAGCGCACACGCAAGTGTACGTGGTCTTACAAGTACACAGTGGCCCTTTGAGAGAGTCGGATGTCGAACCCACAGGGACTGGACCAATTCAGCTAATTATTAAGTTCAAGTGTGATATTAACTTTCACAAGTGTTGATTTAGACTTTTTCGATAAAGTTTAATTAAGTCTAGGGGTGGTCACAGAAATACTTTGTAATCATTCAAGGAGCAACTACAGCTAATGCTAGATAATCATGCGATACTACGCTCTGTAATGGTTTAAGTATGGAATTATCAATTGTCATCTCACATAATTACAATTGCATGTTCATGGTCTTTCGAGCCTCTAAACATGACAAACTAGCCTCACAACTACATCGTTGGGCGGGGATGTGACATTTTAGTTCGTGGGCAATTCAATTATGGGAATGTGGTTTACGGGGTTTATGCTCTTGATTAGGGACTTTCGTACCACTAATCATTTAACCAAACTTAGCTTCACAACTACTTCTACGAGTGGTGATGTGATAATTCTAAGTTGGTGTCTAGCT
This sequence comes from Datura wrightii, assembly GCA_035772735.1. Lineage (NCBI taxonomy): Eukaryota > Viridiplantae > Streptophyta > Magnoliopsida > Solanales > Solanaceae > Datura > Datura wrightii. The sequence goes on from JASDFA010000001.1 coordinate 83,574,363, forward strand.
CATCCCGTTTTAGTAACCAAACAAGGCAAATTAGGTATAATATCTTATCCTAATCGCGAATTAAATCGTAAGACACAAACTTGCTCCCTACATTCTTTGTTCTTGCCTAGGGTTACTTTCTCAAGCTTTTACCTAGGTGTAACGTGTGTGTTTTCATGGTGATCAATCATAAAAACAACCATAATTAAGAACGTAAGACAAAACAACAATTAATAACTTAAAACCAAAACAAATTCACATATTCACAATCATACCTTGTGGCTTCAACCCTAGAGGAAGGGTTCTAGCCACTCAAGTTTGTATAATTACAAGAAAACATAATTAAAGTAACATAATTACAAGAATTGGTAGAAGAGAAGATGAAATTTAAGAACCCTTGGTGAGTTCTCCCACTTCTCCCTTCACTCCTTGGTAGTTTTTTAGAAATATTACGAGACAAAATGTTTTTAGGAGCTAAGGGACCTATTTATAGTAAATGAGAGGTGTATAAAATTATGCCTGGCATGGAATAGCTTCATGGCGCGGAGGTGAACGTGCCAATTTACGTCCGTGACACGGAGGCATCGCGTAGGCACACTGGAAATCAAAACAGTCGCCAAGCAGCCAGCGTGTCATGCTGCTTGTGTAGCGTGTCAGCCAGAGTTTCACACCGCATTCATGGATCGGTTTTTCCCTCAGGAGATTAGGGAGCTTAAGGAGGCTAAGTTTGTTAATCTAAAGCAGCATAGCATGTCTGTCTAGGAGTATGACTTAGAGTTCACTCGGTTATCTAAATATGCTCCGGAGTTAGTAGCGGATCACCGGGCTCGGGTGAGCCATTTTATGCACGAAATAGCAGATTACTTGGACAAGGATTGCCAGATTGCCATGCTTCACTGGGACATTTACTTCCCCCGTATTATATTACATGCGCACCTGATGGGGTCGGTCTATAGGAGGTAGAGAGAGGCCAAGAGAGCCAGGACCGACAGCTACGAGGTTTCTCAGGCTAGGTTAGGGGGTGGACTACGTCAGCAGTCCCAATACAGGTCCATTGCTCCAGCTCCATCATTGGCCAACATGCCATCCAGGTTCAGGGGAGACTAGAGGAGCAAGGATATAGGCTCGAGGGATCATGGTAGCACGCAGGTGGAGCGTACTTTTCCAGTTGGTGCAAAGTGTGGCAAGAATCATCTTGGGAGGTTCCTGGTCAGCGCCGATTCTTGCTTTATGTGTGGAAAATCCAGACACAGGATCATAGATTGCCTTGCAGCTAGTTTTAACACTTCAGCAGCATGACCCCCTCAACAGGGTGCCACCACTAGTGCGGCAGGTGGTCAGTGCCAAAACCAATTTTATGCCCTAGTACCTCGACAGGAGCAGGAGGCATCGCCAGATGTGGTCACGGGTAAGTAGCAAATCTTCCATATTGATGCTTATGCCTTATTAGATCCAGGAGCTACTTTGTCTTTTTTGACCCCTTATATTTCTAGTAGTTTTGGAGTTAGTCCTAAAAATTTTTCAGAGTCATTCTCTGTATCTACTCCGGTCGGTGAATCAGTGGTGGCCAGGCAGGTATATAGAGGTTGCCCTATCATAGTGTTGCATAAGGTTACCTTCGCAGACTTAGCGGAGTTGGCCATGACTGACTTTGATATCATCTTGGGTATGGATTGGTTGTTTGCATGTTATGATTCGATTAATTGTAGGACCTCTGCGAAGGAATTTTGATTTTTGGGTGAGTTAATTTTGGAGTGAAAGGGTAGCTCAACTGTACCAGCCGGTCGGTTTATTTCATATCTGAAGGCTAGGAAAATGATCTCTAAGGGTTGCATGTACCACCTAGTTAGGGTTAAGGATGTCGAGTCCGAGACCTCGACTACTCAGTTAGTTCCGGTAGTTTGTGAATATCAAGAAATTTTCCTTGATGATTTCCCAGGTGTTGCTCCAGAGAGGGAAATTGACTTCGGTATTGATCTATAGCCCGATCATAGCCTATCCCCATTCCTCCTTACAGGATGGCTCCAGATGAGCTAAAGGAGCTAAAGGAACAGTTGAAGGACTTGTTGGATAAGGGTTTCATTAAACCGAACAAGTCCCCATAGAGTGCACCGGTTCTCTTTGTTCGAAAGAAGGATGGATCCCTTCGAATGTGTATTGGTTATCGGCAGCTTAATAAGGTCACTGTCAAGAACAGGTACCCCTTGCGTAGGATTGATAATTTATTTGACCAGCTCTAGGGTTCCAGGTGTTTCTCGAAGATAGATCTTAGGTCCGGATACCACCGGCTTAGAGTTCAGGAGTGTTATATTCACAAAGACAGCTTTCACAACTCGATATGGACACTATGAGTTTGTAATTTTGTCTTTTGGACTAACCAATGCTCCTGAAGCTTTTATGGACCTGATGAGCAAAGTGTTCAAGCAATATCTAGACATGTTCGTGATTGTGTTCATCGATGATATTCTTATATACTCGGAGCGAGGAGGAGCATGCCGCTCATTTGAAGATAGTGCTGCAAACTCTCAAGGATCGTCAGTTGTATGCAAATTTTAGCAAGTGTGAATTTTGGCTAGACTCGGTGGCATTTCTAGATCACGTGGTATCAAGTGAGGGAATAAAGGTAAAGTCTTAGAAAAATCCAAGCGGTGAAGAATTGACCCAGATCGGTGAATCCTTAAGAAATTCGGAGTTTCTTGGGCTTAGCAGGTTACTATCGAAGATTTATAGAGGGCTTTTCATCAATTGCATCCCCATTGGCTAGACTGACTCAGAAAAAGATAAAGTTTCAATGGCCGGAGGCTTGTGAGAAAGGCTTCCAGGAATTGAAGACCCAATCACTTCAACACCGGTGTTGACTTTACCGAAGGGTACTAATGGCTTTGTGGCCTATTGTGATGCTTCGAGAGTCGGACTGGGATATGTGTTGATGCAGCATGGAAAAGTAATAGCATATGCCTCAAGACAATTGAAAGTTCACAAAAAAAATTACCCGATCCATGACCTTGAGTTGGCCGCGGTGGTGTTTGCATTAAAGATATGGTGGCATTACATGTATGGGGTCCATGTGGATGTGTTCACGGATCACAAGAGCTTGCAATATGAGTTCATGCAGATAGATCTCAATCTTCGGCAAAGGAGGTGGTTGGAGTTGCTAAAGGATTACGACATAAGTGTTCTTTACCACCCGGGCAAGGCTAATGTGGTTGTGGATGCACTTAGTAGGATCTTTATGGGGAGTTTGTCCCACATGGAGGAGGGAAAGAAGGAGTTGGTGAAAGATGTCCATCGACTTTAAAGGTTGGGAGTTAGATTGATCGACTCGATCGATGGCGATGTTATTCTGCAGAATGGGTTGGAATCATCCTTGGTGGTTGATGTCAAATCTAAACTAGATGAGGATCCGATCTTAAGGAAGCTGAAGGAAGCCATGCGGAGTCAAAAGATGGAGGTTTTCTCCCAAGAGGGAGGTGGTGTTCCAGGATACCATTGTCAATTATGTGTCCCAGATATTAATAATTTGAGGGCTCAGATATTGCATGAGGCACACGGTACCAGATATTCTATCCATCTGGGATCCACAAAGATGTATCGCAACATTCATGAAATCTATTGGTGGGATGGTATGAAGAAAGATATCGTAGAGTTCATAGCCAAATGTCCAAACTGCCAGCAAGTGAAGGTCGAGCATCAAACACCGACAGGCGTACTTCAGGATATTAACATTCCTACATGGAAACGGGAAGAGATTAATATGGATTTCATTATAGTCCTATGTCGTACTCGGCGACACTATGATTCCATTTGGGTGGTGGTAGACAAGTTAACCAAGGCTGCACACTTTCTACCAGTTAAGACCACGGATATAATGGATGATTGCCAAATTGTATATTCCGGAGTTGGTTTGACTTCATGGAGTGACCTTGTCTACTATTTCATACCAAGTTACTTAGTTTACCTCCCAGTTTTGGCAGTCTTTCCAGAAGGGAGTTGGGACTCTAGTCAAGCTCAGCACAGCCTTTCATCCGCAAACGGATGGCCAAGTTGAACGAACAATCCAGACCCTTGAGGACATGTTGAAGGCATGTGTTATGGATTTTAAAGGTAGTTGGGATGATCATTTGCCCTTGATTGATTTACTTATAATAACAGTTATCACTCTAGTATCCAGATGGCACCGTTCAAGGCTCTTTACGGGCAAATGTGTAGGTCGCCCATCAAATGGTTTGAGGTTGGTGAGGAAGCTACAATAGGACCTGATTTGGTTTATGAGGCCATGGTAAAGGTTCAGCTGATAAGGGACCGACTGAAAACCACTCAGAGTCGTCAAAAATCATATGTTGATGTGAGGAGAAGGGATCTGGAGTTTGATGTGGACAATTGGGTATTTCTCATGGTATCTCCCATGAGGAGTCATGGGGTTTGGAAAGAAAAGGAAGCTTAGTCCCCGATATGTTGGCCCCTACTGAGTGGTGAAAAGAGTTAGTAAGGTGGCATTTGAGTTGGATTTGCCATTAGAGTTATCTTCACTACGTCCCGTGTTTCATGTGTCGCATTTGAAAAATTTTTTGGGAGATCCAACTTTAGTGGTTCTGGTTGACAGCATCGATGTAAAAGATAGCCTTAGCTACGAAGAATTTTTCGGTGGAGATATTGGATCGTCAAGTCCCTAAGCTAGGAACAAGCAAGTAGCCTCAGTTAAGGTTTTATGGAGAAACCAACATGTTGAGGGAGCTACGTGGGAAGCTGAAGCAGATATATTGGCTAAATACCCACATTTATTCTCTACCGGATCAGTTCCATCTTGAGGTATCAATTTCACTCTATGATGCTATCTAGTTTGCATGTTCAGTTCATGTGTTCAAGTTTCTTTTGTGTATGAATGTGTATGTGAAGTATGATGTTAGTTCAGCTATATCGTTTTATTCAGAGGTAGTCATTCCGTGAAAATTTCGGTTAAAATGATTAGAATTTGGCTATGATAATTGTATGTCTCTGATTTGTTCTTGTTTCTAACATTCGAGGGTGAATGTTCCCAAGGGGGAGATATTGTAATACCCCGATAGTGCGTAGGAGTAGACCCAAAAGTGAAAAATTGAAAACTGCAGAAAACTGGGAGAAACATCTCAAGACGGGTAAAGGTACGACTCATGGTGTCATACCACAGGTCGTTGTAATGAGTCGTGGTTAAGTTCAAGTTGGGTGATAGTGTAAACCACGGGAGACATGATGACTCATTGTGGGAAACAACGAGTCGTCATTAGCAAACGTTGGAAGGAACTGGGTTCTTCAGGTGGCATACAACAGGTGTCGCAATGACTCATCGGGAGAAATCCCGAGTTGTTGGTTGTGGTCATGGTTGGAGGATTGAGTTTTCTAGTAGGCTTGATGGGGAAAACAACGATTTGTTGTCTGTAGTGATGAGTCATGGTGAGACCCGTTAGGAGATGAGATGCCAAGGTTCAGGGGGCTAATCACGAGCGATGTGACAAGTCGGGGGTTGAAGGGACAGCTTGTCCTGACCATCCATTGTTTGGTTATAAGAATGGTTCATACACAGTGTAAACAACGAGAGACATGACGGATCGTTAGTGGTTCCCACGACCCGTTGGTACCACCGGTGGGTTCCATCCAGCCAGTTTCCAGGGCAGGTTCATTAAGGGTATTTTTTGACTTTTTCATGATATAAGGCCCTAAATTACGTCATTTTTGCTTGGGAATGCTGGGTTTCTAAGAAAATAATCCTCCCTAAACTCTTATTCATGCATGCAAGGATTTTGATAGGTGATCTAAGGGAGATTCCAAGTTTTTCACTTCAATTCATCCAATTTCATTCTTGGGCTTCTAAGAAGGGTTGGAATTTTATAATCCCAGGTATGTAAGGATATCAATGGGTGATTTCTTCCACACCCATGCTCCTACTCCTTGATTTTATTCAATAATTTATTTAAAACTCATGGGGATTTTATAATTGTTTTATTAAATCTAGTAATTTAATTATGGGCTTTGTGATTTTGAAATATTATGATAATCTACTGATTTTGGTCATCTTTTGTGAGGTAAATTGATTATAACATTTTTTGATTGTTAATTTCTAAGCACTTAAGCTTGATTATGCATGCCGCATGATGTATCGATTTATTATCGATTGATCCATTGACGTTTTCAACAAGCTCAACATGTATTATGGATCAAATTATGAATTTATTATGTTATCTATTATGATCTTATAAATTTAAGCTATATGCATGATATACAAGTATGTATGTATTTTATTAATCAAGAATCTTGTTTTGGCCAACACACGGGCCTTACCTCATGGCTAGTTTACTTATCTATACGCATGCTTCTAATTATCATGATTTAACTGACCATGAATTCACGTATAATCTACTGTAAGCACTATATATATGTTTTGGGAGTAGTATCGAACACCGAGTAGGTTCGGGGCTCATGATTAAGCCCCGAATCTCATGAACTACATGCTACCGTAGGTATATTGTGACCCCTTTCATGTTTATCCCTAGCCCAAATGGCCCTTTTTCATGTGTGATCATGCCCTTCATGGTTCGTACCCTTGGCAAGGTATGAACACCCTCTCGACTAGGGTTACAAGTTGGGCTTCATGTGTGCTTATATGAGGTATGTAGGTTTAGAGAATCTCTCACTGTTCTTCATGACCTATGCATGTTATGATTATTGATTTTAACTCATGTAATGCTAAATAAAGCTCTCATCTTATGATTACGATTATGTTGACATTACGAATGTTTTGAAAATCTTGAGCTCTACATTATATTATGTTGTTTACAATTTGAGCATGATGTCCTACTCTTATGATTATTTTTAAACTCATATATGTTTTAAATGTCCATTTTACTTACCTTGCATACTCAGTACATTCCACGTATTGGGCGCATACTTTCTATGTTGTATTGTTTCATGATACAGGTCCCAGTTCTTAGGCTCATCCTAGCCCGTAGCTAGTTTCAACCTTGCTCTCAGCGCACTTGGTGAGTCCTCATGTTCCGAGGGCTACATGTTCACACTCTATGTCATTTCTTTCAGTTTCTGGATGTTGGGTTAGTAGGGGAGTTGTCCCATCAATCTTCCTGTCATGTTTAGAGGCTTGTCAAACAAAAAGTTGTATATTGTCGTATTGTATAAGTATTGTACTGTTTCTCCCTTATATTATGTTATAATTACATTTTTATGTTATGTATTCCACTCATGTGATTAAATTAGATGTATTCTCATGCCATGGGTCGACTTGGGGTCTCTCGGGGCTCCTTGTCCCGTGTCTACGATCCTGGTGTATGTTTGGGTTGTGATGATACCCTCACTTACTCCCTTCTAGTTCAGTTCCAGCATCAAATGCGAAATCCCTCCTTAGTACTCTGTTCAGGTCCGTACTTATTAGCTCTATTCAGATTTCCAATGTGCATTCTAGCTGCATCAGCTCTGTTAGCATAGGTAAGTCAGTTCAGAGTTAGTTACTCCCTTAGAAACCAGCTCGTACTCTCAATTTAGGAATTTCAGCTCTTTTCCTAGTTTTCCAATAGTTTTAGCCATCATTCGAGGACGAATGATCCCAAGGGGGAGATATCGTATCACCTCGAAACTTTCATAGACCAGACTCAGACCTTGTAAGAAAAAATCTAGAATAAGACTAGAAAAGTTGCCTCAGAACGACTGAGACAACAAGTCATAGTTAGCTCCAACAACTCATTTTGTCAGTCGTGGTCAGCCCTGTTTGGTCCTTTGGGAACCAACAGGACATGGAATGACCTATTGTGAGGAACAACAAGTCATCCTGTCACTCATTGGTCCCCAGCTCCGAAATCCTTCTTCTAGGAGCCCACGTCTCAACCAACGAGTCATTGTTTGATACAACGATTTGTGGTGTGAGTTGTTGGTTGAGAGACCCAGAAACCCTCTTCAGTGATAACGAGTGGTAACAACGGCCCATTGTATCACACAATGAGTCATTTTGACCAATCATCATGTCAAGCCAGGGATTTTTATTATTTTATCAGTGAAGGTAACTACTGGACACAATGACCCATTGGATCTACCAATGAGTCATTGTGTTGCCCATTGTCAGACCTTCTAGCTTTTCCATCCAGTGACCACAGGAGGAACCAACGACCCATTGGTCCATCAAATGAGTCGTGATATCTCCCGTTGCCAAATCTAGTGAGCCCTAAACCCAGGTAGTAGGACCAACGACTGGTCTCAATGAGTCATGGTCTCGACCAATGACTCATTGAGTGACCCATTGGTCCCCAGTTGACAACATTTCTAGGTTTTTCCCAGCGATATTTTTATAATTTTCCACCTTTTTAATCCCTAAACTATGTCGTTTTAAACATATTTTCAAAGAATTTAGAGGGGTTAAATGGTTCTCCTACCTCATTCTCTGTTTAGACATTTAGAAGAACGTTAGTAGAATCCAGATCTTTCCTCTCAATCAAGAACTAGGGCTCCTTGTCAGTTTCAAAAATTCAAGCTTTTTCTCAAAGGGATTTCTTATCCAAGTATGTGGGAATTCAAAAAGGGAATTGTTCTTCCCTTGTGTCCCCCAAAACCCTTCTCAAATTCTTCTATCAATTACAGCCTGTAGATTCGGAATGTACAAAGTTTTCTGACAAAATTCTTTAAGATTTCAAGTGGAATATTATTTATGATATTATCTGCTTCATTATTCTCAATTTCTAGAAAAGTTTGTGAAACTAGCATCTAGTGAAATGATTTGCCAAAATTTCTCAGTTTAGTAAATTAGAATCTTGCACGTTTAATTAGTTTTCCCTTTGGCTTGATTCTATCAGTTTTGGGATTCCCATAACCTTAGTGTATGATGAAATCTCGGTCGATGCATGTTAGTCTAGTCTCAGTGAGATTATTAGCATATTCAGTATTTTCGAGAAATGTCAGTTGATCAGTTTGACTATAGTGTTTTCTTCAGGTATCAGTGGTGCCTCTCAGTTGTCAGTTATTAGACTCAGATTTCAAATTTTAGTAGTTCTTTAAACGGTTATTGTCACACCCCAAACCCAGGGAGGCGTGACTTGAACCTGGTGCCATCCCTGATATGAGCATCTCCGACACCCCAAAAAATAAAACAAGGGCCAGAATCGATGAGTTTCAACAACATAACATCTATAAAATTAGAATAATATGATAGACTACAGCAAAAGCTAGCTCATTTGACCAACTAAGAAAAATAAGTACATTTTGTTGTCAAGGCCACGAAAAGGAAGAACAACTATACAACATGGCCCACCTAGCCTAAAACAATGACACTACACCCATAACAATGTCTGTGAGCCTCTAAAACTATAATAGAAATCAACTGCTCGGAACAGGGCCCCGAGCTACCCATAACTCAACCTATGGAAACTCCGAAAGAACTAGAGCATGTTTACTCAGCTGGAACTCCACTCAACAACCAAGAACCTAATCTAATAGCCCATCATCACCTGTAGGCATGAATGCAGTGCCGTGACTTGGGCATCAGTACAATAATGTACCAAACTTGAAAGGCAAAAACAACTGGAAGACTAAGATTAGAGATAAACAGATATATCAAATATCGAAGAAGGAGAATTGAACATAAGTAAACACATAAAACTAACCTGACCCCAATAAGCCTGGCAAGTACAAGAAAACATACAAATAGAACATACCTGGCCCCCATAAGCCCGGCAAGTCCAAAAACTAAATAATAATACAACATCAACTAGCTGATCCAACTTACCTGTCATCGCCTCTAGACCTCTCAATGGCCTCATCTAACACTAGGCAACATCTAGAATCCACTGCTATCAGATAACAAATAACACAAGCAACAACCACAATATAATGCCAAGTAAATCAAAAATAAACATCAGTTAATCAACATCATCAATCAGGAACTGCCAGACACTATCTCGGTTGCACATAGTTAGCGGAACTTAATCCATCTGGGAGAAGCAATCGCGATCCCAGGAACACTCAAACATGTCGGACCATTCTCGAATCATGTCTCAACTCAACACTATGAAGGACATCATTCTCAATCCCATAGGTCATTTCCCTCCTTGGGCTCAACCCGTCAGCCGAAAACACTCTCGTGCGTCGGGTATCCACAAGCCACAAGGCACCTTGAGCTTGACCCCTAGCCTGAACAACTCTCATGCATCGGGTATCCACAAGCCACATGGACTTAAACATAACACACACACAATCAACAACAATAATAATACATGCTCAAATAGCCCACAATTGGCTCTTAAACCCCACAACCCGATTATTATAGCACAGTACTATTCTTTCACGTCTAGCCATCCACCGACGAGCCACTAACCAAGCTAAGGATTACCATCCTAACCAATCTATCATCAAGCTTTACAAACAGCCACATGCCACTCAACTTACCACTAACATCAAGGGACATGGCTAAATCAACCCAAGTGTCACCACGACCATCACGTGACACGGTCACCGATTCAAATATAAAAAAGGATTGTCGCGGCCATCGGCCTTAACCACTCTAATCCCTCATTCACTTTCAACTATAATCACCTAATCATATTCACTCAAACATCCCACAATTTTCTACAAGAACTACATGCCTCACACACGGCCTCTCGACACGAGCATAACAATCTTTCGTGAACAACTCTCCACGCTCAATCCCGACCCACAAAACAAAATAGCACCTTAAACACACTATTATCACCATATAAGCAGCAGAACAAGAGTTCAATAATAGCAAAAACACAAACCATCACAAAATAGCTAACACACACGTCAACAGGGATGACAACGACTATGGAATTCATTCCGACAAAGGGAGGGACAAGCCTAACATGCCTTAGCTTCAATCCTCGCCAAACTTGAGCCTTCAACACCACCAAACTACTTCCTAAAGGAAGTCCAAAATTCTTCCAAAACGCAGCCAACACAACCCAACAACAAAACAAGACAAACGAAGCTTACCCGATAAAATTCATAGGAATTCAATAGTAGAAACTCTGAGACAACAACCTGCCAGAGTTAAAACACCTTTAAACAAACTTAAAAACTAAGGAGAACAAAATATAGATGGCTTACCAACAGCTTGACCACGAAACAGCCACCCACAGCCCAGAAAAGACACCAAACCATGGACTACACCAAGCTTCTGACTTTCCAATATCAAAATCATGTTTAGCCATGGATTCTAGCCCCAAAACCCAAAGGAAACCATGGAGAGAGCTTGAGAGAGGTTTCATAAGAAATATATTCTGGAAAATAAATTTTTGATGACCAACAACCGAACTAAAGGGGATTAAATAATCCTCCACCACCTTAGACCCTTGTGAGTGCCTGCTTGCGCGGTCTCGCGAAAATGCGACCATCTCTCTACTCCGAAGTCGGATTGGCAAACAGTTTGATGCCCTGGAAACTAGACTCATAGATCTTTAATTTGATAAGTCGCACACCCCCTACTCCTTATATATTGGGAGAAACACTTCAATACATTTGACCTAAATTTCAAGGAATCTCAAGAAGGAAATTTTGAAATAACTTTTTCCGAATTTTGTTCTACAACTTGATCGACTTCCAATCTTAATTATGATCATAGAGTGATTCAAATAAATCACAACACTTTCTTCTTAGCCTATTACGTACTCTTAGTCCTACCTCAAAAGCACGATTTTATCGCTCAAACTATCCGGGGTGTTACATCCTCCCCCCCCCCCCAGAAACATTCTTCCTCGAATGTTAACGACACACATGACTCCAAATCAAGGACTAACAAGGCACGACACTCCATGCCATAACCTCACATGAAAAGCCTACCACAAACATCTCCAAATAACAAAACCTTGTACCATGCCGAGGCGTGACACAAATATAACCATAATTAAAATAAGAATCTTACCTACCTCCATGTTTAGCCACTGGCCAACTATAATTCATCATGTTACAAGCATCACTACAAAAGTCAACAAACGTGAGTCTTTACCCAACTCCTGTGACATCTGACTTCTCGCACGATCTCGATCCTAAATGTCCTGTAGCCTCCTATTTATAAGAACAGTGCGCAATGCACACATAAACAAGGTTGTACTAGACACGGCTCATAGAATCCCTAGGATGAACTACTCGGATACCAAGTCTATCACACCCCAAACCCAGGGAGGCGTGACTGGCACCTGGTGCCACCCCTGAATTGAGCATACCCGACAACCCAAAATTAAAACAAGGGCTAGAACCGATGAGGTTCAACAACACAAAAACTATAAAATTAGAATAAGATGATAGGACTATAATGGAAGATGGCTCACTCGACCAACCAAGAAAAAAAATACAATTTTGCCGTCAAGGCCACAATATGTAAGAACAACTATACAACATGGCCCACCTGGCCTAAAACAATGACACTACACTCACAACAAATGTCTATGAGCCTCTAAAACTATAATAGAAATCAACTACTCGGGATAGGACCTCGAGCTACCCATAACTCAACCTCTGGCAACTCCAAAAGAACTGGAGCATGTCGACTCAGTTGGAACTCCACACAGCAACCAAGAACCTGATCTAATAGCCCATCATCACCTACGGGCATGAATGCAGTGCCGCGACTAGGGCGTCAAAACAATAATATACCGAGCTTGAAAGGCATAAACAATTGGAAAACTAAGATTAGAGATCAACAGATATATCAAATATCGTAGAAGGAGAATTGAACTTAAGTAAACACATAAAACCAACCTGGCCCCCATAAGCCTGGCATGTACAAACAGACATACAAATAGAACCTACCTGGCCCCTATAAGCTCGGCAAGTACAAAAAGTAAATAACAATACAATGGCACCTAGCTGATCTAGCTCACCTATCATCGCCTTAGACCTCTCAACGGCCTCAGCTAACACTAGCCAACATCTAGCATCCATTGCTATCAGATAACAAATAACACAAGCAATAACCACAATATAATGCCAAGCAAATCAGAAGTAAATACCAGTTAATCAACATCATCAATCAGGCATTGCCAGACACTCTCTCAGATACGCACAGTTAGCAAAGCTCAATCCATCTGGGAGAAGCAATCACGATCCCAAGAAGGCTCAGACATGTCGGACCACTCTTAAATCATGTCTCAACTCAACACTATAGAGGAAATCATTCTCAACCTCGTAGGTCATTTCACTCCTTGGGCTCAACTCCCCAGCTGGAAACACTCTCGTGCGTCGAGTATCCACAAGCCACAAGGCACCTCGAGCTTGACCCCCAGCCGGAACGAATCTCGTGCATCGGGTATCCACAAGCCACAAGTCCTCAAACATAACACACACACAATCAACAACAATAAAAATACATGCAAAAATATCCCACAATTGGCTATCAAACCCCGCAACCCTATTATTACAACACAATACTATTCTTTCACATCTAGCCATCCACTAACGAGTCAATAACCAATCTAAGGATTACCATCCTAACCAATCTATCATAAAGCTTTACAAACAGCCCACATGCCACTCTACTTACCACTAACATCAAGGGACACAACTAAATAAGCCCAAGTGTCACCACGGCCTTCACGTACCATTGAAACAATCATCAATTCAAATATAACAAAATATTGTCGTAGCCATCAGCCTTAACCACTCTAATTGCTCATTAACTTGAAAATATAATCACCTAATCATATCCACTCAAACATCCCACTATTTTCTACAAGAACCACACGCCTCACGCACGGCCTCTCGACACGAGCATAGCAATCTTCCATGACTACGATTCTCCATGCTCAAGCCTGAGCCACCAACCAAAACAGCACCTTAAACACAAAATTATCACCATATAAACAGCAGAACAAGATATAAACAATAGAAAGAACACAAGCCATCACAAAACAGCCAACACACGGACGACAACGACTATGGAATTCATGCCGACAAAGGGAGGGACAAGCCTAACATACCTTAGCTTCAAGCCTAGAAAAACTTGAGCCTTCAACACCATGAAGCTACTTCCTAAAGGCAGTCCAAGATTCTGCCAAAATGTAGCCAACACAACTCAACAACAAGACAAGACAAATGAAGCTTACCCTATAAGATTTATAGGAATTCGATGGTAGAAACTCTGAGACAACAACTTTCCGGTGTTAAAAAACCTATAAAAAACTTTAAAAACTAAGGAGAACAAAAGAAAGAAGGCTTACCAACAGCTTCACCACGAAACAGCCACCCACAGCCCAGAAAAGACACCAAACCACGGACTACACCAAGCTTCCAACTTCCCAATATCAAAATCATGTTAAGCCATGGATTGTAGCCCCAAAACCCAAAGGAACCCGTGGAGAGAACTTGAGAGAGGTATAATAAGAAATATATGCTGGAAAATAAATTTTTGATGACCAACAACCGACCAAAGGGGATTAAATAATCCTCCACCACTTTAGACCCTTGTGAGGTTCCTGCTTGTGCGATCTCGCGAAAATGTGAATATCTCTACTCCGAAGTCGGATTAGCAAACGGTTTGAAGAGATGAAAATTAGACTCATAGATATTTAATTTTATAGTTGGCACAACCCCTAACTCCTTATATATTGGGAGAAACACTTCGATACATTCGACCTAAATTTCAAGGAATCTCAAGAAGGAAAGTTTGCAATAACTTTTTTTCGAATTTTATTCTACAACTTGATCGATGTCCAATCTTAATTATGATCATAGAGTGATTCAAATAGATCATAACACTTCCTTCTTAGCCTATTAGGTAATCTTAGTCCTACATAAAAAGTACGATTTTATTGCTCAAACTATCCGGGGTGTTATAGTTATGACACTTCTAGATGAGAAGCTCTGACCAATCTTAGAACCCCCAACTTTAGATTTCAATTTGTTCTTTAGATGATCACGACGCCTCCAGATAAGCAACTCTGGCTAGTCTTAGAACACCAGTTACAAAATTCGGTTCGATAAGACTCTCAGGATATTTCCAGATAGGTATTTGTGACTTAGTCTTAGGCCCCATTTTTGAGCTATCAGCTTAGTAGTCATTCTAGGACTATCTAGTGGGAGTAGGATATAGCACCGAGCGGGATGGGGTTCTAGCGTACCTAGGTTCCCAGAATTATATTGCCACAATAGGTTATTTTATTGGCCTTATGGCCCCAGACTTATGATCACCCAGTTCATGCCTTTATACCTTGGCAAGGTATATTGGGTCCTACAGTTGGGGTGTATATATCGAACTCCACGTCTAGCTAACATGGTTATATGTCGTTATAGACTTTTCCACTAGTCAGTGCAGTCTCAATTTAGCTCCGCTCAGAACAGTTTTAGTTTGCTCAGTTTAGATCAATTCAGTACAGTTAGTTCAGATCAGTATCTGAAATTCAGGGAATGTCTATGACCATCAGCAAGGTCATTTTGACCATTTTAGTATAT
This sequence comes from Datura wrightii, assembly GCA_035772735.1. Lineage (NCBI taxonomy): Eukaryota > Viridiplantae > Streptophyta > Magnoliopsida > Solanales > Solanaceae > Datura > Datura wrightii. The sequence continues at coordinate 83,589,774 of JASDFA010000001.1, forward strand.
TTCAGTTTATTAAGTTTCAGTATATAAGTTGGTTATTGCATGTCACTAGAGTTCACTTATCTATTCCTTATGTTATATTTTCTCCCATTTACTCAGTACATTCAAAGCACTGATGCATAATTCTATGTTGTATCATATTATGATACAGCTGCAGGTTCTCAGTCTCAGCGCCGTTAGCAGATCTTCTCCAGGAGTTATTAGCTGCACCAGTGGTGAGTCCTCATTTTTCAAGGATGATGTTTATTTTCTTTAGTTATTTTCATTCGGTAGACTTTAGAGTTAGTTAGGGGCTTGTCCCAGCAACTCATCAGTTGTAGTTGGCTTTCAGACATAGATTTAGATTTTTAGTTTTGCTTGCAGTTGTATAAATAAGAATGATTTAGTTCTTAGTGATAAATGATTTTAGTATTTAAAGCTTCTGCTATGATTACTCAAATTTCCAGTGTTATGATAGACCATGTGTTGACTTGGGGTTACTTGGGACTCCAAGTACCGTGTCTCATCCAGGATATAGACTCAGATCATGACAAAATCAAAGTTGGAGACTTGAAGGAATTGAAAATCATGTAATCGAGCTCAGAATTAGGCATGAGGGTAGAAGAAATTCCCCATTCATGACCCCACATACCTGGACTTGATGAACTTTACACTTTGACTTGAAGACCCTTGAGAAATTGGGAAGAAGATGACGAAGAACCCTAACTTCTTCTTGAAGGAGAAAAACCAGTCTATGGTCTTTTGACGGGAATAAGGACTTAGGCAATGTTTAACCCTTTAATCATACCTTTAGGAAGCCTAAAAAGACATCACTTAGGAGTTAAAGGCATGGGGTTTTACCAAAATATCCCTGAACTATCGAACTTAAAAATGAACTGGTAGAACCAACGACCAAAGAAACTTTTTGTTGGTCCATAGGACGGACCGTGAGTTCTACTCATTAGTTCCCACTTTTGCTCTGAATCATCCTCTAAACCTACTCTTATGACTAGAAACAATGGCCGGTATAATCAAACAATGGTCATACAAACCACTCGTCAGTTTATGGCAGATTTTGACATTTTTCAGAGGTTCGATAACACGAGACAAACCAACAGTTCGTTGGTTCATAGGAAAAACAGTCTTGATTCTAGTGGTAGTGTCACGCCTCGAGTCTACATCCCGGATGTAACACGGTACTTAAAGCCACAAGTGACCCTAAGTCAACCCTTGGTCTATCATTCACTAGCATTCTGAGTAAACATGCAGAGCAGAACTTAAAACATTAGCGTAAAATATTTAAGATGGAAAAGTCTAAAATTAAAAAGTTCAACATTTCAATAACACTGGCAAAATTGAAAGTCACGTCTATCTGAAAGCCATCTAGCTGATGAGTTACTGGGAGAAGCCCCTAGCTAACTCTAAATCTATATAAAACAAATAAACAACTGAAAGAAGTAAATTATTCTCTCGGGTGATGAGGACTCACACTTTGATTTGCTGAGGTGGGATACTCTGAAACTGTAGCAGCTATCTGTGCTCAATCTGGGAACCTGCATCTGTATCATGAAATGATACAGTATAAAAGTATGTGTCAGTACTTTGAATGTACTGACTATGTGAGACAAACATGAATAACATGGAAAAAAACTAATATCTAAACTGATATGACATGAAATGACCAACTGAAATGCAGAAGTCTGCTAGAACTGGTGTAAAATTGATATGGTCAATATTGACCCTAACTGATGGTCATAAACATGTCCTAAGTCTGTTTCTGATTAGAACTGAGCTAAACTGAGCTGGACAAGAATGAAATGAACTAGACTGACTAGTGGGAGAGTCTCTAACTGACATATAACCACGTGATCTAGACGTGGAGTCTGATGTATACACCCCACTGGTAGGACCCAATATACCTTGCCAAGGTATAAAGGCATGAACTGGGTGATCACAAAAGTCTGTTGCCAGACGAGCCAATAATCTGTATCTGAAATCCTACATTGGCAACGTAGTTCTAGGAACCTAGGTGTGCGGGAACCCCGGTCCGCTCGGTGCTAAGTCCTACTCCCATTGGAAATCCTATTCTTAACTACTAAGCTGATAGCTCGAAACTGGGGTCCAAGATTAGTCAGGGACATATAGCTGAAAGTAACCTAAGAATCTTATTGGACCAGATGCTGAAACTGGGTTCTAAGACTGGTCAGCTGCTTATTTGGAAGCATCATAACCGTCTAAAGAACAACTGATAACTGAACTGGGGCCTAGGGCTGGTCAGAGCTATAATTGGAACGTCATGACCGCCTAATGGACCAAATAATGTGAGTTTTGGTTCTGAGTCTGATTCTAATAATTGATAGGCATTACTTACACCTCGGGGAAATCTAAAGTCAAACTGAGTGGTTGACAATTTCTGGGCAACACTGAGGTTGCTAAAAATCTGACTGAAGCTAGACTAATATGATTTTGGCTGAAACTAGACTGATATGATTCTGATTGAGAAAGTGTTGTGTTCTGACTGATTAGATTACTAAGCAGCTAATAGAGAGCTCATTCATTCCGACAACACAGACAATTTTATAATATAGCAACCACTCAAGAATTTAAGAGAAAATAACATCAGACTAAGCTAGCGTCTTTCTCATGCATAAGATATTTTGCTCATTGTCTAAGCATTAAAATTTCAAGGAAATTCAATCCAAAACATAATTCATTCAACAAATAGGAATTTATAAACAAAGATCAGTTTTCTCGAAATTTGGACTTGAATTCACTATTTAAAGATTCTAGGTAATTTTAGTACAAACTGCTGGAAAATCATATCAATAATAACGGGGATATCATTCTATAAGAAATTAATGAACAATGATAGGAAATATCTTGTACTCGAAAATTCAGGGCTAAAAACTAATAGAAACTAGTAGTGGTTTTTGGGGGACACAAGGGAAGAACAATTCCCCTATTGAATTCCCACATACCTGGAGAAAGTTTAAGAGAAATTGCTTGAAAACTGAGGAAGAACAATTTTCCCTAGCTGAAGCCCTGAACTGCTCTGAAAGAAAAATGTTACGTTCTAAATTTTTTGAACTTTTAGTGGGCAATGAGGAAAAGGACCGATCACCCCCACTAAAACATGTAAACCGAAGCCAAAACGACATGGTTTAAGGCTTGGGAGGATAGGAAATTTCTAAATTGCCCTTAGAAATTCACTGGCAAAAACTGTCAGGTGTCCCCAACGGGTGACCTAACAACTCGTTATAAGGTCCAATGAGTCATTGGGTCCTCCCGTCAAGTTTACTGTAGAAACTCCACTGGCTCCTAACAGGAGACATGATAGGTCGTTATAACTGGGAATGACTTCTCGTGTCGGCCGTCAGGTACACTGATAAGAGAACTAGAAAGGACTGGCAACGGGGGACCTGACGAGTCATCGCCATCCATGACAACTCATTTCCCCCACTCATTGGAAGAACTGACAAAGGAACTAAAAAGGGATGGTAACGGGGGACCTGACGAGTCGTCACCACTGATGACCACTCGTGATAACCTCCCGTCGAGTACACTGCCAACTTCTTAAACTTCTGAATTTCATCCTGGCAATGATTGAATTAACGAGTTATGGGGCCTAACCACGACTCGTGAGGTCGTCCATTGGGAAACACTGGTCTATCTTTCTTGGAATCCTCCTCACAATTGACCTAACGAGTTGGTGGGTCCCCTAACGACTCGTTAAATTGGTGGTTCTGCAACATGTCTACAATTTTCCAGATTTTCTATTTTAACTCTCCGATATAATTTTGAGCTTCCGGGGTGTTACAATATCTCCCCCTTGGAAACATTCGTCCTCGAATGTTAGAAAACTCATAGGAACCAAAAAAATAGCAATCAAAGTATTCAAATACTGTTCATTCAACTTCAAAACAACTGAAATGACTACCTCCATTTCAGAGAAGATAGCTGAATTGAATTTTCTTTTCATATACACAACCAAAGTTAGGAAGAAAATTGATTTACATGAACTGAATTCAACAACTACTTTAGGTCTTAAAACAAAATTCACATTTCAAGCTATAATAGATGATCTTGGGCAGATTTATATGCCCAAGTGATACTCAAAAGTATCATTTGCGCCTTGTTTATCTAGCAATGTGTATACATTTTCATGTAATTGGTAATAAAATGTGAATTTATACTAACCAACATGATTAGCATTGTTTTGTAGGTAAAATGCGATTTCGAGAAGCTAAAATGCATGTTGGACGATATCGGAGTTGGACTTGGATGCGAGCAAGAGACAAGGCATTGGACAGCATGATTTAAAGGGGCTCCGCGATGGAGCCGTGTCACGCTGCCATCGCGAATGCATTCTGCCTGGAGGGTGAAAATTCACCATATTTCCAGTGGAGGTACGCGTTTGCTCCGTGGCACGGAGCCAGTGCTCCGCGATGCACGTCGTGCCACGTTGAGCTTGAATTACCAGACCCCCAGTTCCAGTGAGGGTCCGCGTTCACAGCGTGTCACGGAGGCAGTGCTCCGCGATGCACTCCGTGACACGTTGTTCATTATTCCGAGAAAAATTCCCACTAGTATAAATAGAACACTTAAGTGTATTTTTCATAATTCAGACTTGGTGGAGCAAAGACGTGGGTTACAGGCAGTTGAGGGATGAAAAGTTCAGGGTTTTTTCTCTCTTTCTTTCTTCTAATTCAATTGTTTGTATGATTAACACTCGTTTTAGGATGATTAATCCACAAATGAGTGGCTAATTCCCTTCCTTGCTGAGGTTAGGAACACTTGTGATGAATTTTGATTATTAATTATGGTTTTTCATCTTTTTCTTCCATGTTGTTCTATTAATTCTTGTTTCTACTGCATTGGTGTGTGGCCTACATTAATGTACATCTAAAAAGTCCGATTTCACTCGAGAGAGCACGAAATTGGAAAGTTGTGAATTAATAGGATATTGTTCTTTACTTGATTTGGGAAAATTGAGTTTTGATGTGCATTCAGGATAGAAATATACCTGAAAGTCGTATTAGTCAATTTAGGAACCGGAATTGTATGGCTAGAACATGAATTGCATTTGATCACAGAAATGTAGACGGATGGTTCATGATTCTTAAGTGAGATTAAATATGAGAGTTTTAATCTCTTGGCAATTGTTCTTGGCTAGCAACTGGAAGAAAAGATTAACCAATTTATGATGATAATCAGTTTCATTACATGTTCTTTAACCTCAGCATGCTCTCATTCATAGTTCAGATTCAAAGTAGATAATTGTTCTTAGTTTTAGTATAAAATTTATAAAACAAATTATTCAATTTTTGGTTATTTAGTTGTCAGCATATTTAGAAGTAAAAATATAGTATACTTGAGCAAATTGAACTTATCCCAAGTCTCTGTGGTATCGATACTTGGCTTACTAAAGCCACTTACTACTTGTTCGACCACGTGCACTTGTGTGTCAGTTCTATAACCCCAAAACCACCCGAACAATAGAGTCGATAGAGAACAAGTGTGGGTATTTGGCCCTTATATCTGCTTCGACCTCCCATGTAGCTCCTTCAACCTGTTGATTTCTCCATAGAACCTTTACTGAAGCTATTTCATTATTCCTCCATTTACGAACCTGACAGTTAAGGATCTGGACTAGTACCTCCTCATATGTGAGACTGTCTTTTATTCCCACACTGTCTAATGGCACTACCGAGGTTGGATCTCCAATGCACTTCTTCAACAGGGACACATGGAAAATTTAATGCACAGCTACTAGTTTTGAAGGCAACTCTAACTCATAGAGCTATCTTGCCGATATGTCGCAAAATTCTATAAGGTCCCACATACCTGGGACTGAGTTTCCCCTTCTTTCCAAACCTCATCACCCCTTTCATGGGCAAAATTTTTAGGTATACCCACTCATTAAATGCAAACTCCAATTCTCTTCTTCGCACATCGGCATAGGATTTCTAGCGGCTCTGGGCTATTTTAATCTTTCTCGGATGAGCTAAACCTTCTGCATTGCCTCATGAATCGAGTCTGGCCCTATCAAGGTAGCTTCAACGACTTCAAACAACCTTATAGGAGATCGACACCTTCTACCATACAATGCTTTAAACAAGACCATTTGAATGCTGGAATGGTAGTTGTTATTGTAGGAAAACTCCATTAGAGGCAAGTGGTCATCCCAATTACTCTTAAAATCAACCGCGCACGCTCTTAGAATATCTTCCAAGGTTTGAATGGTCCCCTCAGCTTGCCCATCGGTCTGCAGATGAAAAGCCGTGTTGAGTTTGACCTAAGTGCTAGTCCCTTCTGAAAGGACTTTCTGAAGTGCGAGGTGAACTATGCTCCCCTATCTGAAATGATTGATAAGGGAAGCCCATGAAGTCTAACTAACACCCAGATATAAAGTTGGGCATAGTCCTCCGCTGAGTCTGTGGTTTTGACTGGGAGGAAGTGAGCTGACTTGGTCATCCGATCTCTACCACCCAGATTGAGTCATGCTACCGGCGAGACCGAGGTAGACCTGTAATGAAGTCCATATTTACCTCTTCCCACTTTCGCGTGGGTATACTGATATCTTGAGTCATGACCCTTGGCCTTTGATGCTCCACCTTGACTTGCCGGTAGTTCGGGCACTTAGTTACGATTTCGGCAATGTCTTTGTTCATGCCGTTCCACTAGTAAATGTCCCTCAAGTTGTGGTACATTTTAGTAGCACCAGAGTGAATGGAGTACCTCGAGCTATGTGCTTTAACAAAAATCTATTGTCTCAACTCCCCAACATCTGGCACACACAACCTTCCCTGTTAACGGAGCACTCCATCTCCCCCTTAGGAGAAAGCCTCAGCCTCCTTTCTGAGAACCGCTTCCTTGAGTTTAAGTAGAAATGGATCTTCATCTTGTATGGACTTAACTTCAACTACCATGGATGAATCTGACCTGCTTTGCACAACTACCCCACCTTCGGCTGAGTCTACCAGCTGCACCCCTAACTGAGCTAGTCTGGGAATATCCCTTGCTAATTCCTTTTTACCTTCTTCTACATGAGCCACGCTACCCATAGACACTCTGCTTAGGGCATCAGCCACTATGTTGTCTTTTCCCGAGTGATACAGCACACTCATGTCATAATCCTTTAGTAGTTCCAACCACCGTCTGTGACGCAAGTTTAGGTACTTCTGGCTGAACATATACTGAAGGCTCTTGTGATTTGTGAACACATCTACGTGAGCCCTGTACAAATAATGTCTTCATATTTTTAACACGAATACCACCGCTGCCAACTCCAAGTCATGTGTTGGGTAATTCTTCTCATGAACTTTGAGTTGTCTGGAAACATAAGCTATCACTTTGCCACGCTGCATCAGAATGCAACCAAGTCCAACTCTGGAGGCGTCACAATATACAATAAACCCGTCCATTCCTTCTGGCAGGGTCAAAACTGGAGTGGTAGTGAGTCAAGTATTCAACTCCTGAAAACTCTTCTCACATTCATTCGACCACTGGAATTTCACCTTCTTTTGGGTTAACTTGGTCAGAGGGGATGCTATGGAGGAGAAACCTTCAACAAACCGCCGGTAATAACCTGCTAAGTCTAGAAAACTATTGATTTCGGTAGGGGAGGTAGGTTTGGGCCAATCTTTCATTGCTGCAATCTTGTGAGGATCTACCTGTATCCCCTCACCTGAGACCACAAGACCCATGAAGGTCACGGACTTCAACCAGAATTTACACTTGCTGATCTTGGGCATATTTATATTCCTAAGTAATATTTTATACCCATGTTTGCCTATGTTGTACCTTAATTTAAAAATAATCTCATGTATTTTGTGTAATTTGTGGTCATGGACTAACAAATATGATTAGCTCTCTTTGCATGTTGAAATTGCCAATGTATGGAGCTCAATGTGAATATAATGGTCCTAATATCGAAGATAAATGTTAAGGGATGGATTATGGATGATGAGACAAGCTAAAAGGGACATTTGGAGTCAGCTCCATGCCATGGAGAAGCATTAGGGCATTCAACAACGTGCCACAGAGCAAAGAATTAATTTATATAAGCAGGGGCTACCAAATAATGAACCTCCGCGTTTGCTCCATGGCACGGAGGAAAATCTCCGCGATAGCCTCCGTGCCATGGAGCTATTCCACCACGGGACAAATTTTGCATTTTTTCAGCTTAGTATAAATTGAACCCTTAGCTTCTAAAATCATTTGTCACGAAATATTTTTTGGAAACCATAGAGGAGTGAAGGGAGAAGTGAAGAACTCACCTAGGATTCACTAATTTTACATTCTCTTTTACCTATTCTTGTAAGTACTCTATTTTAACGATGTTTTTAAGTTATTGTACGAACATGAATGGCTAAAACCCTTCCCCTAGGGTTGAGGCTACGTGATATGATTGTAATGCATGAATTGTTTTGGTTTGAGTTGTTAATTGTTGTTTTGTCTTACATTCTTTATTATGGTTGTTTTTATGCTTGATCACCATGAAAATATACATGTTAAGCTAGGTAAAAGCTTGAAAGAGTAACCCTAGGCAAGAACATAGGAATGTAGGGAGCAAGTTCTTATCTATCGATATGATTCGCAATTCGGATAAATAATATACCTAAATTGTCTTGGTTGATAAAACGGGATGATAGAAAGACACCGGCTTAGAATTGTCACTCCACCACTCATAGAAGTAGTTGTGAAGCTAAGTTAGGTTAAATGATTAGAGGTACGAAAATCCCTAATCAAGAGCACAAACCCCGTAAACCACATCCATGTAGTTGAATTACCCACGAACTAGGATGTCACATCCCCACTCAATGATGTAGTTGTGAGGCTAGTTTGTCGTGTTTAGAGGCTCGAGAGACCATGAACATCGCATTTCCAACTATGTGAGACAACAATTGATAATTTCATACGTGAACCATTACAAAATGTAGCATTGCATGATTATTCGGCCTTAGCTCTAGTTGCTTCTTATATTGTTTCCAGATTGTTTTGTGACCACCCCAAAACTTAATTATAATTTACCAATAACTTATATAATCAACACTTGTGAAAGTTAATCTTACACTTGAACTTAATAATTCGCTGAATTGGTCCAGTCCTTGTGGGTTCGACATCCGACTCTTAAAAAGGGCCACTATATTACTTGTACGACCGCATATGCTTGCGTGTGTGCTGGGCGCGAACACTTGTTGAACTTGGCAAATAACTAGCGATCTATGAGGGTCTGTAATGCTATCTTTGGGTTATTGGCATACTCTTCCTCATTTCTAGAGTACACCAGAATGCCGTCGATAAATACAATGATGAACATATCTAGGTATGGCTTGAAAACCCTGTTCATCAAATCCATGAAGGCTACTGGGGCGTTTGCTAACCCAAAGGACATCACCACAAACTCAAAGTGACCATACCAAGTTCTGAATGTTGTTTTTGGTATGTAACTCTCTCTAACCCTTAACTGATGGTACCTTGACTTGAGATCGATCTTGGAAAAGCAACTGGCTCCCTGAAGTTGGTCAATAGATCATCAATTTTGGGCAAAGGTTACCTGTTCTTAACTGTTACTTTGTTCAACTAACGGTAATCTACGCACATTCTAAGGGTACCATCCTTTTTGCACACAAATAGCACTGGAGCACCCCAGGTAGAGATGTTGGGTCTGATAAAACCCTTATCAAGAAGGTCCTTTAATTGCTCCTTCAGCTCCTTAAGCTCAGCTGGAGCCGTTCTGTAAGGAGGGATGGAGATGGGCTGAGTGTTTGGGAGGAGAGCTATTCCAAAGTCTTTTCCCATTCAGGGGGGAACTCTAGAAAGATCTTCAGGAAAGACGTCTGGAAACTCGCCGACAACTGGAACTGACTGAATGGCTGGGGTGTTAGAGTTGGAATCATTCACCCAAACCAGATGGTATAGACATCCTTTAGAAATGAGTTTCTGTGCCTTAAGGTAGGAAATAAACCTACCCTTAGGCGCTGAGTTGCTGCCCGACCATTCTAACACGGGCTCATTTGGAAATTGGAATTTGCCAACTCTAGTTCTACAGTCAGCTGAGGCATAGCAGGAGTGTAACCAATCCATGGCGAGAATAAGGTCGAAATCAACCATGTCTAGCTCGACAAGATCAACTCGAAAGACTTTATTCAAGATTGAGACTAGGCAGTTTCTATACACTCGGCTGGCTCTAACTGACTCGCCAACTGGGGTGGAGACTGAGAAGGATTCTGATAGGACATCTAGACTGATGCTAAACTGAACTGCTATATATGGAGTTACAAATGAAAGAGTAGCTCCTGGATCTAAGAGGGCATATACATCTAGGTGGAAGAGACGTAACATACCAATAACTACGTTAGATGAGCTTTCCTGATCTTGATGAGAAGAGAGAGCATAAAAATGATTCTAGCATTGTCTGCCATTTGTACCTGATGGGTTGGCCTGCTGAGCTAGTGGGCCTGCTGGAGCTGCTAAAGTAGTGGATTGTGATCTCCCTCGCCCTGTTGATGGTCATTCTTTAATTCGATGCCCGAGTTGCCTATAAGAGAAATAGCCTTGTCTACCCTATAAACACTCTCTAGGATGATTTTTTCCGCACTTGGGGCACACTGGATACCTGTTCCCTGAACTATGGGCTTGAGACTGAGTGCCAGATGACCCACCCCTCTGGTCCTGGCGAGACCGAAAGGTTGGGGCGCTGGCTGAGCTAGGTGTTGGGGCCCTGTGCTGCTGCTGCTACTGCTGTAGGCGGCTACCACTACCAGATCTCTGGTGGCCAAAATCAGAATGGTCCATTCTTTCCTGCTTGTTCTTCCGCTCCATATCTTTTAGCTTCTCAGCCTTAATCTGTTGAGCATAAACAATTAAGTTGGAACAGTCCATGTCCTTGATCAGCATCATGTTCCTGCATTCCTTGTGGACCAGATTAGATACTCTGTTAACGAATTTCAGCACGCGAGCCCTTGGCTCGCCCACCATCTCTGGAGAATACTTTGACAACTTGGTAAACTCTAGAGCATACTCCTCCACTATTCTATTGCTCTGCCACAGGTTCATAAATTCTGCCATCTTCGCCTCCCATAGCTCCCGGGGAAAGAACCTATCTAGAAAAGTTGTGTGGAACTCCTCCCACTGAACCGGTCCTGCTTCCGCTGACCGCCCCTCCTTCCACTGCTCGTACCAAACCTGGGATACCCCTTTAAGCTAGTAGGCAGCCAGGTCAACACTCTCGGAGGAGCTGACACCCATGATTCGAGTGATCTTTCTAATCTCATCTACAAAGCCTTGTGGATCCTCTCCCACCTTCGTTCCATAAAAATCTAGAGGGTTCATCCAGGTGAAATTCCACACCCGAGAAGCAGATGCAGACCTATTTATGGCAACTAGAGCCACCTACTAGTTCACCTGGTTGGTGACAGTCTGGGCAAGCAATTGAATGGCCGCCCTAAATTCGGCGGTAGATAGAGAATCATCCTGAGGAGCTGCCGGAGCTAGTTGGGAGGGTCTGCTGGTGTTTCCGGCCCTTCATCCATTTCCACGTCAAGGAGGCATTGTTCACTGAAATGAAATAGAGCATGAATTAGAAGGACACTTTTGGAATTGAACTTTAACGCACGATAAGGAGTATGAACAAAAGGGAATTTTCCTAATAACATCTTGTAGCCTCCTCGTCATAAGTGTGGAACTCTTCACACCCATGAAAAGGACTCTACTCAATGTGGCTTTTAGACTTTCTGAGGATACTCTAAACCTAGTGCTCTGATACTAAGTTGTCATGCCCCGAGTCTACACCCTGGATGTAACACGGTACTTGAAGCCACAACTCACCCCAAGTCAACCCTTGGTCTATCATTCACTAGCATTCTAAGTTAACATGCACAGGGAACTTAAAACATTAGCATAAAATATTTAAGAAGGACAAGTCTGAAATTAAAAAGTTCAATATTTAAATAACACTGGTAAAACTGAAAGTCACGTCCATCTGAAAACCATCTAGCTGAGGAGTTATTGGGACAAGCCCCCAGCTAACTCTAAATCTATATAAAGCAAATAAACAACTGAAAGAAGGAAATTATGCCTTCAGATGATAATGACTCACACTTCCATTTGCTAGGGTGGGATACTCTGAAACTGTAGCAGCTATCTATGCTGAATCTGAGAACCTGCAGCTAGATTATGAAATGATACAACATAAAGGTATGTGTCAGTACTTTGAATGTACTGAGTATGTGAGATAACCATGAATAACACGGGGAAAAAACTAATATCTGAACCGATATGACATGAAATGACCAACTGAAATGCAAAAATCTGCTACAACTGGTGTAAAACTAATATGGTCAATGTTGACCCTAACTGATGGTCATAAACATGTCCTAATTCGGTTTCTGATAAGAACTGAGCTTAACTGAGTTGTACTAGACTGAACTGAACTATACTGACTAGTGGGAGTGTCTCTAACCAACATATAACCACATAAGCTAGACGTGGAGTTTGATGTATACACCCCACCGGTAGGACCCTATATACATTGCCAGGGTATAAAGGCATGAACTGGGTGATCACAAAAGTCTGGGGCCAAACAGGCCTATAATTTGTATTTGAAATCCTACACTGGCAATGTAGTTTTGGGAACCTGGGTGCGTTAGAACCCTGGTCTTCTCGGTGCTAAGTCCTACTTCCACTGGAAATCCTATTCTAAACTACTAAGATGATAGCTTCAAACTAGGGTCCAAGACTAGTCAGGGACATATAGCTGAAAGTACCCTGAGAGTCTTATCATACTAGATGTTTAAACTGGGTTCTAAGACTGGTCATAGCTACTTATTTGAAAGCATCGTAACCATCTAAAGAACAACTGATAATTGAACTGGGGTCCTAGGGCTGGTCAGAGTTATATCTGGAACGTCATGACCGCCCATTGGACCAAATAATCTAAGTTTTGATTCTGTGTCTAATTTTGAAAACTGAGAGGCACTACTGACACCTCAGGAAAATCTAAATTCAAATTAAGTGGTTGACAATTTCTGGGCAACACAAAGGTTGCTAAAAATCTGACTGAAGCTCGATTTAAATGATTCTAACTGAAACTAGACTGATATGATTCTAACTGAGAAAGTGTTGTGTTCTGACTGATTAGACTACTAAGCAGCTAATAGAGATCTCATTCATTCCGACAACACGAACAATTTCATAATATAGCAACCATTCAAGAATTTAAGAGAAATAACATCGAAAAAGCTAGCATCTTTCTCATGCATAAGATATTTTGCTCATTGTCTAAGAATTAAAATTTCAAGGAAATTCAATCCAAACATAATTCGTTCAACAAATAGGAATTTATAAACAAAGATCAGTTTTCTTGAAATTTGGACTTGAATTCACTATTTCAAGATTCTACGTAGAGTACAAACTGCTAGAAAAATCATATAAATAATAACGGGGATATCATTCTATAAGAAATTAACAAACAATGACAGCAAATATCTTATACTCAAAAATATATGGCTAAAAACTAATAGAAACTAGTATAGGTTTTTGGGGGACACAAGGGAAGAACAATTCCCTTGTTGAATTCTCACATACCTGGAGAAAGTTTAAGAGAAATTGCTTGAAAACTGAGGAAGAACACTTTACCCTAGCTGAAGCCTTGAACTGCTCTAAAAGAAAAATGTTATGTACTGAATTCTTGGAACTTTGAGTGGGGAATGAGCAAAAAGACCCATCACCCCTACTAAAACATCTAAAATCAAAGCCAAAACGACGTTGTTTAAGGCTTTGGAGGATAGGAAATTACTAAATAGCCCTTAGAGATTTGCTGGGAAAAATTGTCAGGTGTCCCTAACGAGTGACCTAACGACTGATTACAAGGTCCAACGAGTCATTGGGTCCTCTCATCAAGTTTACTAGAGAAAATCCACTGGCTCCTAAAGGGGGACATGACGGGTTGTCATAACTAGGAATGACTCATCGTGTTGCCCGTCAGGTACACTAATAAGAGAACTAAAAAGGACTGGCAACGGGGGACCTGACGAGTCGTCGCCACCGATGACGACTCGTTTCCCCCACTTGTTGGGTGCACTAACAAAGGAACTAAAAAGGATGGTAATGGGAGAACTGACGAGTCGTCACCACTGATAAAGACTCGTGGTAACCTCCCATTGAGTACACTGCCAACTTCTCAAACATCTGAATTCTGGCCTGGTAACGAGTGAATTAATAAGCCATGGGGCCTGACCACGACTTACGAGCTCATCCGTTGGGAAACACTGGTCTATCTTTCTTGGCATCCTCCTCACAATTGACCTAACGAGTGATTGGGTCCCCTAACGACTCGTTAGGTTGGTCATTCTACAACCTGTCTATAGTTTTCCAGATTTTCTATTTTATGTCTCTGATATAAGTTTTGAGCTTGCGGGGTATTACAGGTAGGGCCTGGTGCCATTTTTCTACTGGTTTCTGGTGAAAGTCATTGATATGATCTTAGGGATTTCTTTTTTTAGGATATTACATAATTAATCCCTTTGAATCTTCTTTCCAATGCATCTGACATTGAGTCTACCATGTTCAGAGTAAAAATTTATGAGCATTTTAGTGAAGCACTATCAAGTGACACGTCGTATTGGATGGGTCAAATTTGCAGACGGGATTCCAGGACACTTCAGTAATTTTTATGCTTTAAGAACCTAGTCCAAATTGTTTTGGGATTTCTAAAGAGTGTATTTAAGGTTTTAATTAGTCTAAACTCTTTAATTCAAGATCATTAGATCTCAAGTTCATCAAGCAAGCTAGGAGGTCATCTTTTTCAACCTAGGGTCTTTCAATATTGAGTCTAACTTCTTCATTCCAGATATGTGAGGCTAATCTAAGTAAGAATTCCTATTCATCCTTATGCCCTAAATCCAATAATTCATTGAGATTAAAGCTAGGTTTTTACCCAATTCTTGAATTGTCTTCTTCTCTATCTAGACATGTTCAATTACCAATGTTGGATTCTTCATATTGAGTTTTTTATTGATGCCTCTTGTAACACCTCAAATCTTTCCTAAACCAAACTCAGACCTTGCATGAAAAACCATGGGAAACTAGAAAATTTTGTCTCAAAATGACCGAGACAATGAGTCATTGTCAGCAGCAACGACCCATTGTCTAGATCATGGTCAGCCCTAAAAGTTGTCCTTCGAGGACCAACAGGACATGGAATGACCCGTGGTGAGAAACAACGAGTCATCCTGTGACTTATTGCCTTCCCCGCTCATAGATTAGTTGAACCCTTTCCAGGAACCCACAAATCGTTGTTTGAGACAATGACTCGTGGGGTGACTCGTTAGTGGAGCTCCAAGGTGTTGTCAACAAACTCTTTCAGCGACAACGAGTGGCAACAACGGCCCATTGTATCATAAAATGAGTCATTGTGTCCACTCGTGGTGTCAAGCCCCAAAATCCTTCAGGATTCCAATAGCAAGGACAAGAGGTGACAATGACTTGTTGTCTCAACCAACGAGTCATGGTGTCATCCATTAGAGAAGGGGGTCTAGCGTTATTCTCAAGTCCCTGCCAATGGCCACGAGAGGTACCAACGACCCATTGGCCCATCCACTGAGTCGTGGTCCCCTTCATTGCCGATTTTCAGTGAGCCAAATTCTAGGCCCAGGACCAAGGACTGGTCCCAACGAGTCATAGTACAAACCAACGGCTTGTTGTGTGACCCATTGGTCTCTGTCGGGCAGTTTTCCAGATTTACTTTAGGGGTATTTTTGTAACTTTCCGTTATTTTAGTTCCTAAACTATGTTGTTTTGGGAATGTTTTAGAGATAATTAAAGGAATAATCGACTAAGTCCCTTTCATTTTCACTCAACTCTCGATCTTTAGAGGAAAGAAGTTACAGACAGACTTCTTTGGTCAAAGCTAGGGCATTCAATCTTCTTCTCAATTTCTCAAGGATTTTCTCAGGAATCTTCCACTAGGTGTGTGGGAATTCAATAAGGGAATTGTTCTTCCCTTATGTCCCAAAACCCTTCCATAATCTCTTATCTGTTCTAGCCCTAAGATTTCCAATTAGAGTAATTTTTCAGTCAGATTCTGATAAATTCATGTGGA
The DNA here is from genome assembly GCA_035772735.1 of Datura wrightii. Classification (NCBI taxonomy): domain Eukaryota; kingdom Viridiplantae; phylum Streptophyta; class Magnoliopsida; order Solanales; family Solanaceae; genus Datura; species Datura wrightii. Next base: position 83,605,855 of record JASDFA010000001.1, read on the forward strand.
ATGTTACTCATATTATTTATTGCTATATTTCCACTCCTTAGTGATCATGTTGATACTTGTCTCCTGTAAAATGATTTTAACCCTAACTATATAAATGCGGTAATTAGGGTCTTGCATAATTGATTAGACGTTAATGTTGCTTGACTCTATTAGTGTTGGAATTCCCATGTTATTACTATCTTATGAATTTTCAATCAGTTGCATGCTAGTTCAGTCTCAGTCAAGATGTTAGTATCATCAGTATCTTTCAATAATTTCAGTTGATTAGTTTGACTATACGTAGTTCTTAAGGTGTCAATAATACCTCCCAATTATCAATTATCAGTTAGTTATTTGGACAGTTATGATGTTTCCAACTAAGCAGCTCTGACCAGTCTTAGAACACCAATTACAGTTATCTAGCTGATAAGACTCTCAAGGTACTTCTAGATAACTATCCCTGACTTAGTATTAGGCCCCAGCTTCGAGCTATCAGTTTAATAGTCAGACTAGGGTTATCCATTGGGAGTAGGACTTAGCACCGAGCGGATCGGGGTTCCAGCGCACCCAGGCTCCCAGATCTACATTGCCACCATAGGTTATTTAGCCTAATTGGGCCTAGAAAGTTATCCCATAGTTTATGCCTTTATACCCTGTCAAGGTATGTTGGGTCCTATCAGTGGGGCATATACATCGAACTTCACATTTAGCTCACGTGGTTATATGTCAGTTATAGACTCTCCCACTTGTCAGTACTACCTCATGTTCAGTTCAGATTAGCTTAGCTTAGCTTAGTATCTCAGTCCTAGGACATTTTTATGACCATCAGCCAGGGTCATTATTGACCATATTAGTTATAGTTCAGTTTTATCAATTTACAGTATTCATTTGGTCATGACATGTTATTTCAGTGCAGTTACTTATTTTTCATGCTTATTGTATCCTCACTTACTCATTACATTCAAAGTACTGATGCATACTTTCTTTGTTGTATTGTATTATGACACAGGCGTAGGGTTTCAGTTCCAGCATCGTCATAGTTCCCTTAGACGATATCAATAGCAGTGTTTGGGGAGTCCTAATCTTCCGAGGACATTATTTGTTTTCAGTTAGTTCCTACTTAGACAGATTTTAGTGTTAGCTGGGGGCTTGTCCCAATAACTCATCAGTCAGTAGTTGGCTTTCAGACACAATTATGCAATATTACTTCTTTTGATATATTGACTCTTGTGAAATTAGTACTTTCTTGAATGATTGTATTTTCAAAGCTTCCTCTTATGTTTACTTAGTTTACCAGTGTAATGATGGACAACGAGCTAGCTTAGGGTCACTTGTGGAACCAAGTACCCTGTCTCGTCTAGGGTATAGACTCGGGACTTGACACCTCTTGATTGTAATTCTACTCTATTGATTGTGATCATAATCTCTTGATTCTTGATTCTTGATTATTGATTATTGATTCTTGATTGTTGAGGTTGGTTCACATCTCTTATCCCACGAACCCTAGTTGCATGAAAGCATGATTTTGAATGCAAGTATTTTGGAAGTAAATGCATTGTTTTCATAAAGGTTGAACATACTTTTCAACAGAGTATGCATAATGGGATTTTAGCATAAAGATATGATTTTTAGCATGATTTTCAAAAGCTTAAATAAAGTCTTATTTTTAAAAGTAATGAGATGATTTTGAGCATAAAGCTCACAAGTTTTAAAACAGATGTTTGGAGCGTAAGTTCTCCCAAATTTTTAAAATAATGTTTTAAGCGAAAGGCTCTTAGTATAGATTTTGAGCAAAAAGCTCAACAGGAGATTTTCAAATATCTATTATATTTATAGTTAAAGTGCTTTATACAAGATGTTTTTAGTTGCCACAGATAGACATATTTATATGAGCATATATTTTGGGAGAATTATCTAGTACTAAGTTGGGTGAAGGGGTTCAGACAACCCCAAAGCCCTAGAACTACGTAGTCAGTGTAGGATGGGATTGTACCATTGGTTGGGGCAACTCCTCAGATAAGTATCTAGTAAGGGCTTTAATTATGGATCCATAGTTCAGTTTTATCCTCCCACTTAGCAAGGCTTTGGATAGCCCTCCTCCACGTGGTCCAGATGTGGGATCATGATGCTCATACATGATGGTTGTCGGTTATAAGAAACTCCCCAAGATAAAGTTATGCATTTTTACATGTATTTTCAGAGATAGTCTTGATGCATGGTTTTATTGCATAACTGTTTTACACATCTTTTCTACTTGTGTCTCATTCATCCTTCGAAGCTTCAGTTTCAGTGATATTACTTCAGAAAGTTTTTTCTTTTAATTCAGATGTTCTTGCTTAACTATTCTTTCACTCAGTTATGCGTACCACCCCAAAAGTCTCTAAGATTAGATCAGAGAGTTGAAACGGAGAAAATAGGAAATTTATATCAGGTCTCAAAACGAGCCGTCAAATCACCCATTGTTACCTAATGAGTCGTTAAGTGACTTGTTATTTTGCTAACGAGTCTGCAAATCACCCATCATTTTCAAAGATCAAAATATCCCCTAATGAGTCAACAAAGAACTCATCGTTAAGTTACTTGTCATTTTGAGCAGCAATGGGAAATTCTAGTGTATTTCACAAATTAAGCAAACGACTTGTCACTTCTAATGAGTTGTCAAATGACTCATAGTTTTTGGCAGTATGAGAATTTTTGTTGAACTATTAAGGGAATTTTCATAATTTCTAGGATCCTAAGTCCTAAACTATGTCGTTTAAAGATTAGTTAGAAGAGTTTTAGGAGTGCTAAACCTATCCTAAGTCTTACTATCCATGCATGCATAGAGCTCTTCCGTGGAGATCAAGCTTGAAGAATTTCTCCAATTTCTCTCCAATTCTCTTTGGGCTTTCAAAAAGAAGTGTAAATCAGATTTACCTAGGTATGTAGGGTTGTGAATGAGAGTTCCTCTTCACTCTCATACCCCAATTCCCCTCTATATTTAAGAATTCAAGTATTAAAGTGATTTGATGATCTCATGGGGTTTTCACCCAAATCCATGAAATTCTCTTTGATTTTATTATGGGTCAATTCCTTTTATATTTTAAATGATATTCTAAGACTTATGGGCAGATTTTGTACATAAATTGATCATAAATTTTATGGTTTCAAATCTAGATCAAACTATGCCAAATTATGCAAGGTTTCATGAAAAGCAAGTTATGATTCTATTATGATTTTGATCTTACTAAGCCTAAATTATGATTTTATGATTCATGTAATGATTCTCTTCAAGTACTCCTCATGGATTTATGAACATCATGTATATAAATGTTTTACAAGTATGAACGGTTTTCATGATTTATGGATTTATGACTCTTCACCAATTCATGAAACCTTATTCATGGCTAATCATGCATTTCAAGTGGGATCCATTATGTTATTATTTATTTTGTTATGAACTTCATGAATGATTTCATGATTACTATATGAGCCCTCATGTGCATTTTTTGGGACTAGTGTTTAGCACCGAGTAGATCCGACATTTAGGTAGACCCCGTGGTCTCAAAACTACATGCCACCATAGGTGTATACATTTATTATTGGATCCCTGCGATATCACCACATTGTATGTCCCTTTCTTGGCAAGCCTGGGACAACTCTGCCCACTTGAGTGAGATAGTTGAGGCATCATGTAAGCTTTATCATGATGATGTCAGTTATGACGAGTCCTCCCATTGTTCCTCATGATTTATGCATTGTCATGTTATGTTACTTTGGCTCAAGCTATGTTTTTATAAAGTGTCTCTTAAAGATTATGATTACGAATAAATTATGAATGCTTTGAAAACCTTGAGTCCTCATGTTATGTTATGATATTTGCTTCATGTTCATGTTGTCCTATTTTTAAGAACTCTTATATATTTTAAATTTTTCATTTTTACTTACCTTGCATACTCGGTACATTCTAAGTACTGAACGAATACTTTATGTTGTATAGTCTCATGATACAGGTCTGAGGGATCATTCTCAGCCGCATCACTAGTCTTGCTTTCCTCTCAGGCCTATTTAGCCAGTGTTGGTGAGTCCTCATCCTTCGAGGACATTCAGTTATTCATTTTTATGTTCTTTCAGTTATAGACTTTGTCAAGCTAGTTGAGGATGTTGTCCCATCAGCTCATCAGTTATGTTAGAGACATTTCAGACATTATGTAGAAATCATCTTGTCATTGTTGACTCTGTTTTAGATTGATATGTATGTATACTTCCATTTAAGCATGTTTTTGTTATATCAGTATCTGCTTATAGTATGCTCCTAGTTGTTATGTTCATGCTATGGGTCGACTTAGAGTCTCTCGGGGTTCTTTGTCCCGTATCTCGATCCGGGTCTATGTTCGGGTGGGGACAAACTTGGTATTAGAGCATTTGGTTTTGAAGGTCCTAGGATGTCTGAAAGACTCGTTAAGTAGATTCTTTTTCATGGGTGTGAAGCGCTCCACACTTATGACGACGAGGCTATGAAATATTTTAGGAAGTGTCCCTTCTTTCATGATATATGTCGTGCGGTGAAATGTCTCTCTATCCTTCTAACTCATGATATACATGTTTGCAGAATCATGCCTCCTCGCTAATTTAACACAAGAAGAAATGGAAACATGAATGGCAATGAGAATGGCAATGGGGATGGGCACTAGCAGGCCCCACCAGCCCCAGAGGATCACATGCCCGAGTAGGTTGCCCATGCTGAGTTTAGGGAAGCCATCCAGATACTAGCACAGGCATTGACCGCCCAGGTCAAATAACAGGTGGTAGCGCATTTCCCTCAGAATAGGAATACGGCAGTGGCAAGAGTTAGAGATTTTCTGAGGATGAAACCTCCAGAGTTTCTCGGATTGAAGGTGGGCGAGGATCTGCATGAGTTTATTGATGAAGTTTTTAAAATCACCCTAATCATGGGGGTAACTGGGGAGGAGTGTGTAGATCTAACCTTGAATCAGTTGAAAGGGGTTACACATATCTAGTTCAAGCAATGGAAGGATAGCGTGATAGTTGGAGTAGGCCCCATTCGTTGGGACGAGTTCCATATTGCATTTTTGGATCAGTTCTTTCCACAAGGGATGAGGGAAACCAAAGTAGTTGAGTTCATGAACCTGAAGTAGAATGATATGATAGTCCAAGAGTATGCTTTTGAGTTCACCCGCTTGTCCAAGTATGCACCAAAGATGGTGGCTGATTGATAACTTCCAAAATACACTCTTTATTACAGAAGACCATAAACGGTCATTATATCAAAACAAAATATCCCGATGGATGTCGGGGTTGAATCCCACATAGACTAAAGAATGATATGCATGAGTGTTGTTTGGAAAATTGAATTTAGTTTGCACTACTCAAAAATAATAAATAAATATACGTTTTAGGGGAGATTGAAGTTAACACTAAGGTATGACTACTAATTTGGCTGATCAAGATAGCAAAACAACCAAAGATGTCGACAATAATGAGAAAGACTAGAGGTGTGGTGTAGATGTGCTAACTAAATAGGGTTATGCTAGATCATCTCATAAGTTCAAATTTGTGTAAATAACCTTGGGAAAGTGGGCATTTGATGTTTTTCAACCTCATAAATGCGTCTTGCAAGAGTTTTTTCAAACCACTAGATACAATTAAATCAACCCAATCAGGTTTGGATTAATAGTTGCACTAATTTCTAGCTATTAGCTATTATTTAGGAGTGAGAATATGATTTTGACTATTTCTATCCCAATTCCACGACCTCGCATCCATGTCCACCATTAGATTCTCTTCCAATACTCAATTCTTATCTTTCAAGCAAAAATCAAGTAAGAACAATTAGATCCACATCTGCAACCATGGATCTTCAATTATAGGTTGGAGAGAATTTAACATATTTACATTAATTAAACAATATTGAGATGACTCTAGAAATGCCTAATATAATTAAGCATTTATCGTCACACGCCTCTAGTCAATAATTTATCTACTCATAGTTAATAAATTCAAAAGCACATTTAACAATAAACTCATTGAATTCAATAATAGGAGTAGCAAAATCAACTTCAGCAATAAGTCTTCCACAATGGTAGTACCTTTCTATAGAGGAAGATGAAGAAAAATAAAAGCAATCATTTACAATTTTCACCAATAGATTTCTTACTTTCTTCTTCTACAAAGAGAATGTTCTCAAAAAGCCAAAAGTTAAGATCTTATGGGTACCGAGTACTTTTCTCTAGAATATAACCAAAAGTACGGTACTCAAACACTTTTTCTAAGTATTGGACACATTTGCCCCTGTTCAGGCATTTCGATAGTTGCGGTAGTACCGGTGGTTTGACAGTTGCATTTCGTGAATCGCTGGCTATGATGCTTCCATAGTGAATTCCAGTGTCCTTTGTCATTTCCTTCGGTGATTCGTCGGTCTCCAATCGTGCCCCACCCATCTTTTCTCTGTGATCCAGCGCTCTCAGGCGTCGGTAGGTGATTCACCCGACGAGTCGCCGATCCATGTCCGCGATTGCCATTTCTTTAATTTCCTAGGGAAGTGGTCTTCGGCGGTTCGCCAGTCTGCTCTAGTGAAGCATCGGTTTTCACCAGATTCCCTTCTTTTTGCTCCCTTTCTTTCTTTTTTCTAAAAGTCAAATGTCTGCGCGCAACAAGCAAAAAAAGGCATAAAATCTATCTAAATGACTTGAAAACTATACTAAAGTTCATTCTTAAGAGCCTAATGAGTTGGTAAATTACCAACTTATCAAACCCCTAAACTTTAACCGTTGCTTGTCTTCAAGTAATGTAATTATCATATGAAAACATGCCACTCCACTATAGTTTATGCATCAATGACCACTTGACTCAGGACAACCCAAAAATTCTCGCCCACTCACCGAAAAAGAGAAGCCAATTCCCCTACACTAATAAATATGGACATATTTCAAGAGGCCACCACCATTAAAGAACATGATTCATAGGAGCTTTCATTTTGCAAAATGAGGGCATAACTTATCCACGAAGTACACATAGCATCTCAATTCATGACCATTATACATTCAAAGCTTTCTTTAGAGCTTGCATTTCTCATGTCGTATGCACACATTTACTTTTAATGCAATTGTGTCCTCAAAAGGGATGATGCCACTCACCAAACAGAAAATACCTATTTTATATCATGGAATCAATGCATTCAGACATGGGATTGCAAAAAGAGAAGATTGCACTCACTCTTCCAAAAGAAATCTTCATGCACCCAACTCGAACCATAGGCTTGCCCTTCGTGTAATTCACCACTAATGTAGAGAAACTGCACTTAAAGTCACTTAGGAATTGTGGGTCATAATGTAGTCTAGGGCTATAGGTAGGATAAATGTTTAGCTTTAGTGACTAATGCCTCCCAAATGCCTTGACAAACTTGCAACATCCCATCATCTTGCTTAGATCACTCTCCTACATTTTTCTTTGCTCCTCATCTTCATCATTTTGTTGTAACACATGCCACCCTTATATCACCTAGAAATTCTCAGACCTAGCCTTCCATATGCAAGAGACAGCACCTATCAACAATATTTCTTCTCTCTTCTTTTATTTTATGATTCAATGCTCCTAACCTTATTAATTCACTCATCTCATCACAATTTTTGGTGCTACCTCAATCTTTAGGATACTCATTCTTTTCTCTCACTCCTTGCGAACCCCTAAACTTAGGCTTTTTTCTCATTTCACATTCATTTCAGTATATCTCCCTACTTCTTGGGTTTGAAGCCCCCATTTTACATTGTTTCATTACTAGCAATTAGGGAGGATGGGTGTCAAAGAGAAGGATTAAAGAAAATGGTCATTAGGCTTGTAATGTGGTGTCCAAGAAAGGGGTTAGGGCTCAACCATTTCTATCAAAGAATAATGGTCAGGGAGATCATTTTGGTTGAAGTAACTTGCAATAGAGAACCTGAGATCCTGCTCTATGTGTAGCTACATCTTGGATTTCGCCTTGAGTCACACTTGGGGCAAGGTCTAGACAAGAAATTATGCAAGAGATTCAAAAAAGTCATTGCCACAAAAGGCGTCACACCTAAAGATTCCATAAAAGTCATTCTCCACACAAAATCTTGATTTAAGACATCTGAACATGCAAATTCATAAGTCAAACAAGGAATCTACAAAGTATGAAAAACAGCACTATGTTCTCATTTCAAATGCTTGTTCATTATTTCTCATTTTCATGCTCTATTTCAAAATTTGATTTCAAAACTTTTCTGGTAGTACCTCTCAAAATAGCTCCATAAAAGTCTCAGAATGACATGATAGTTTCCCTTAAGAAAGTCATTACTCAACCAATGTTTCCCTTAAGAAAGTCGTTACTCAACCTATCATGGAAAAGTGTCAACCCGGTTCGACAATAAAAAGAAAGGAAACACAAAGAAATGCTCCTCGGGAAAGAACTGTGGTATGAAGAAAATCCTTGGAGTTAATTACTATTCTTCTATTACGTGGGTGAACAAACAAAGGACTTGGGTCATGGAGGAATAAACAATTCAAGACAAGGACCTGATTCTCATCATTAGCATACTAACATACATCCAAGAACTCAACCAAGTCATTCATTTTCTTTCAACATCACAAGCCCTATCATCAATAAGATTAAAATTTGAGCCCGGAAAAGTCTCACAATTTATCATCAAATAATATTAAAAAAACAAAAGCCTGACAAGGGATACTTCCACTCTTCTCAAAATAAAAACATCACTGACCCCTACAAACACTCACCCCCCCCCCAGCTAAGAGAATTCATTGTCCCTAATATATGCATGCAAAATAAAGGGGTAAGAGACTCCCTGAGTAGGTCACTCCTCATCCTCATCATCAACAACTTACCCTGCTCCTGTGGCACCATCAAAACTAGCCTCTCCCAGATCCTCGGTGTCATCTCCCAAGCCCTTAAATAGATTATCAATTGGGCCTCGAAATATGGAAGGAGTGGCCATTGTAGCGTCAAGAGCGCTCATGTCAAGCACTTCCAAAGGTGTCCGACTTTTCAACTCCCGCACCTCGATTTGGAGAGAAGTGACAGCCCCCTCCACTGCATCCACCTGTTGGCATAACCTTGTAAGGATCCCATACATCGATTTCAGCTCCTATTTGACTATTTGAGTAATGAGTGTAGGGGAGACTCCTAGACAACTTTTGGAGTTGGCTCTCATGAGAGTTGGTCATTTTTACAAGTTTGTGGAGACTACTCGGCTGGGAGGATGTTGGAGGGGGAATGCTTCCCTAAGAGGTGTGCCACCAGAGGTTTGGCCCGTAGCTTCTTAGTGGGACACATTCAAATCTGGGGCATGTGATTACTGCTCCGACCCATGGGATAATGATCCCTCTGCCAACCCAAAAAATTGGAATATCTTCCTTTTTACTACAGGTGCCTCCACATCTCTTTTCCTATCTAAGCCAATCACTTATGAGGCGGGGAGAGGGGTCTCATTAGGGAACAATGGCACTCTCTCTTGTAAACACAACTGTGAAATGAGGACAGCATATGTCATGGAGGTGTTGGCCTGTCTTGTCTTCCACTTCATTTGTTGGGCCACAATCTCCCCAAAGTTAATAGGGACTCCGAACATGATGCAGGCTATGAGAATTGTTGTCTCCAAGAGGACCCGCTACTTATTTTTGGAAGGAATGATGTGGCTACAGATAAAATCCAACCATAACTTAGCCTCGAACTTCAGATCGTGGGGAGAAATTTTGTCCACCCATAGAGGCCCATAGTTGAGTGTCAACTATGTTGTTGGGGGCTATCTAGGTGAATCGATTTTTCATGTCCGCAATCCTGTCCATGTACTCTGTGCCCCAGTCAATATTGTCTTCCCATAATAGATAATTGATCACAAATGGAGTTATGTCTACCTCCACCCTACGTACCATGACTGATGGTAGGCAAGGGACTTCATCGATTTTTCCTTTATGCTTCATGATGTCCGATCTAGCTTGGTAGGAGGCACAGAACTCCGACACCAAGTTAGGGTACTAGTCTGGGAGAGGATTGGCAAAAGCATGGCACTGCCTGTGTATGAAATGAGCAATTATGTTAGGCAAGTCCCCGCGTAGTCCCGCCAAATTAAACCTCTTTTCCACCGTTATCTACCGGCCCTTGCATATAGTGTACTAGCTTTTCATGTGGGGCACACAGAACATGATAGCCTTCCTAAAGTCGGCAGGTGTTGCGAAGGCTTTGGCCTTGACTTTGCCTTTGGTGGTTGAGGAGGCTGGGCCCTTGCCTTTGCTGGTATTCCTAAATGAAGACATTTTCTACAAGCATGATGTTAGTGGCAGCCATAATGTATTGATATAAAATAACTAAACATTATACTAAAATTGAGATGAGAAGAAAATATGAAAAATTATCTCTCAAAGGATTAGAAACACCGGTGGAGCACCCGCGAGCCGTCGAAAGGTATCCGTGTACCGCCGCTGTCCCGCTAATGAGTAATAGTGAATTGGAAGAGTAGGCCATCTACCAGCGACAAAGCAGCGGGTCGCCGGTTCCTATCCGCAAACCGCCAATGTAATTCGGGATCAAATCAATGGCCTAAAGACTCTATTAGGTAGAACCAGCATTCCATTGGCATTTCGCCGGACCCAACCGACGAATAGCCAATAGTCGTCGTCCACAAAACATTTCCTTGAGTGTTAATGGCACCACCTCACACATACTTACTCACATCATATCAAACATCAATCCTACACATGAAAAGGACTAAAATGATGATTTTACCCTTAAGAATGGCATCACAGAATCTATCATAGGGCAAAGCATGACATTTTAGTCTATTTGGGTTACCCAGACGTCACCCTCTTTAAGTCTACACAACAATCAAAATCCCCACGCCTATTTCAGCAATAAACAATTATTATCCCACAAACTTCATTTAACATCACATATGACATCAATTCATGGATCAAATTGGGGAAGAAATGGCAGTAAAAAAATGTATGTTATCACTACATAAATATGCCTCCAAAATACCATTTAAGAAAGAATAAAAGAGTCTAAGAAATATTACCACTTGTGGGAAAAATCAACAGAGACTCACATTGGAAGCTTGAAATGCTCACAATGGAAAGTCTTGAACTTGTGTAGTAGAGAAGAAGAATGTGAGTGTAGTGAGCAATGGCAGAGAGAGTGAGGGGTTTTATAAGTGAGTCGGTAGGAATGTGGTTGGTTGAGGAAGAGGTGGAAGATTAATTATGAGTTAGTTGTATAGGAAGTGGAAAAGAGGGAGTTGTAGGAATATGGAAAGGTAGGGTGTTGGGAAGGTTAAAAGTGGTGTGGGAAAGTGGTAGAAGAGGAAAAAAAGAAACTAAGGGAATATGTTTTTCAAACTAGGACAGCTTAAACAGATATTGGGGCCAGGTGGGTCCATTATTGGTTGAGATTCTGAAGTGAAACCCGCATCCTTACCAGCATTACACCGACGATCACTATTTCACCCAGTGATATGCCACCTTACCTTTTAGGGATTGAAAGTATACTCAGTTCACTATTTTGCAACCAGTGACTCACAGATCGTTCGCGACTCGGATCGACATTACGCTGGTGGGTTGCCGATTTGGCACCCATTGGTCATGTATTTTGGGTTGCACCGGCGGTCAAACTGCGATACGCACTTGTCAACCGGCACTCCACCAGTTTGTCCCTCAGTCTAACATTTATTCTCTTAGGTTTCTGCTTTCCTGTGTCAAAGTGCGGCGGTTCGCGCATCTGGATCGGTGGTTCGACGGTCCAGTATGTTGCCTGCCTTGTTTTTATGCTTTCTCTCCTTGCTTCTCACCTACAAAAATCAAAAACAACAAAAACATAAAACAATCAAAATAAAACACTTGATCGTGGCATGATGTATTTCCCATTTAACAATCTTTCTTTGAAGGATCATCCTCCGACTTAGCCTCTTTAATCTCCACTCCGCTTTCCTCATTCTCCTCATGCAATACTCCAATCACTTTGCATTCGTTTGGAGTTTCAGCTGATGGGCAAGCCTTGAAGGTGACCTCTTCACTTCCAACAAGGAATTTGAGATCACCTCGCTCTACATCTATCAATTCTCGACTCGTGGCGAGCAATGGTCTCCCAGAATTATTGGCACTTGTACATCCATTTCACAGTTAAGCACAACATAATCAGCTGGTAGAATGAATTTATCCACCCTTACCAATACATCCTCTAGCACACCCACAGGTTTATTTATGGAGCCATCAGCCATTAACAGCCTCATTCATGTGGGTTTGGTGTCCCGAGCCCATTTTCTTAAAAATGATAAGAGGCATTAGATTTATTCTTATGCCAAGATCGCAAAGGTCTTTCTTAAACACGCATAACCCGATAGTGCAAGGAATTGTAAATGCTCCTAGATCTTCCCACTTCGGGGTGAGATTGCTCATCATTATTGCACTATAGTGATGTGTTGTCTCCTCGGTGCCAACATCTACCACCTTCTTCTTTTTCAACGGCTCCTTCATTAATTTTGCATAGCCAGACATTTGATTAGGGAATCCACCAATGGTATATTAATGGATAATTTGCTGAACATGTCGATGAATTCGTTGAACTAATCATCCTTCTTTTTTTTAGCCAACCTTTGTGGATAAGGGGGTGGATCTATTCGTTCAAGTTCTTCATCATTTGTGGCCTTTATGATTGCCTCTTCTTCATCCACATGTGAAGCAACTTCATCATCCTTTCCCTCACTTTTCTCTTCACTCTTTTCACCACTACATGGTGTTTTTGGCACCTCATCAAATTCATTTTCCTCATATGATTTAGGAGAAAAACCTTCTTAGGCTTCTCTCTCGCATCTATAACCAATTTATCACTCCTAGTAATAATAGACATGCATTGACTATCTTTTCTCGGGTTTGGCATTGTATCACTTGGAAGTGTTCCCTTGATTCGGGGATTTATTTGAGCAGAAAAGTTATTCATTTGAGCTTCTAAAATCTTAATGGAGGTTTATTGGGAGCTCACCATCTGGGCAAGGTTAGACACCTCCTCTTTTAATTCCTTGGCCCCATTGTCAGTTGATTCCACTTTCTTGAGAACTCTTGCTAACATCTCTTCAATTTTTGAGCTACCTGCATCCCTCACACCTGGCTGATTTTGCACATTCTCGGCTTTAGTAGGGGGAACATATGTTTTTGAACTTCGGTGATAACGGTCTCCCTCTCAATTTTGCTATCTATTGCTCCATCATTCATTTCTATCAAGCCATCCTTGTTCATCGCAATTTCTCCAACCTTAGTTTCTTCCTTAGGTGCCAAGGACCTTGATTAGCCCCTTGAAACCCAGGTCGAGAACTCCCCATCCGATTTCCCATGTATTGGCATTCCTCCTCGTATCTTGGTGGCGACGATTCTCCTTCAAAGTGCAATGGACCTTGCATACCTACAACATTCACAACCTTAGGCCTTGCCCCCATCACATGTTTGGTCATTAGTTCCAACTGCATCATTATTTTATCTAGATTTTCATCTCGCTCTTCATCTCTTTTCCTCAACTCAGCTGCCAATGCACTAGAGCCCATGTCGTGTGTTGATACATTAGTCTCTCACATATGCCATGCCCCATTTGTCTTTGTCATTCTGGGCAAGAGGGACTTAGCTAATCCGTATGTTTGATGGATGATTGATCCTTCAGCTAAATTGTTGGAAACGGACTTATTAATGGAATCTAGGGCTCGATAGAAACTTTAAAGGAGCACTTCATCTGGGAGACCATGGTTGGGGCAAAGGGAAACCTTCCTCTTGAACCTTAACCATGCTTCATACAACGGTTCTCCTGGCTCTTGTCTAAAGTTTGTGATATCATCCCTTAGCTGTAACATTGTTTATGGAGGGAAGAAATGATCCAAGAATGCCTCAGTCAATCTTTTTATGATGTAATGCAGCCCGGAGGGAGTTCTTCCAACCACATGGTCGCCTCTCCGGTTAAGGAAAATGGAAAGAGCCTCAACCTTATAGACTCTTGACTTATATGGGTTATGTTGAAAGGCTGGCAGATCTCTAAGAAATTCCTCAAATGGCGATTTGAGTCCTCACATGGTTTTCCCCCAAATAGTCCTTTCATCTGTAGCAAATGTAGCATTGTACTTGTGACATGAAACACGACATTCCCTACCATAGGCCGTAGGCGAATGGATCCCGCGACTTTGAATATCACTAGATTATCTTCCTCATGCTCCATATTACCCTCTACTGAGCTATCCCCTGCTTGTGAATGATGACTCATATGACTTTACCCTTAAAAGAACAATAAATATAATGTCAACACCTACGATGCAAGAAAAAATCAAGTTAATAATCAACACAAGAGTATCAGGCACTAGTCCCCCACAACGGTGTCATTTTTGATAACATCCAAAATATACTCTTCATTAAAAAAGAGCATAAATGGTTGTTGTATCAAAATAAATATCTTGACGGATGTAGGGGTCGAACCTCACAAAGACTAGAGAATGATATGCACGAGTGTTGTTTGGCAAATTGAATTTAGTTTGAATCACTTGAAAATAACAAAGAAATAAACATTTTGGGGGAGATTGAAGTTAACATTAAGGTATGAATGCTAATTCGGATGATTAAGATATCAAAATAATCAAGGTTATCGACAATAATTATAAAGACTAGAGGTGTCGTGTAGATGATATGCTAACTAAATAGGATTATGCTAGATCATCTCATAAGTTCAAATTTGTTTAAATAACCTTGGGAAAGTGGGCATTTGATGTTTTTCAACCTCATAAATGCTTCTTGCTAGAGTTATTTCAAACCACTAGACACAACTAAATCAACCCAATCAGGTTTGGATTAATAGTTTTACTAATTTGTAGCTATTAGCTATCAATTAGGAGTGAGAATATGATTTTGACTATTTCTAGCCCAATTCAATGACCTCACATCCATGTCCACCGTTAATCTCTCCCAACACTCAATTCTTTTCTTTCAAGAAAAAATCAAGTAAGAACAATTAGATCCACATCTACAACCAGTGATCTTCAATTATAGATTGGAGACAATTTAACAGATTTACACTAATTAAACAATATTGAGATGACTCTAGCAATACCCAATCTAATTAAGCATTCATCATCACGCAACTCTAGTTAATGATTTAGTTACTCATAATTAAGAAATTCAAAAGCACATTTAACAATAAACTCATTGAATTCAATAATATTAAGTCTTCCACAGTGGTAGTACCTTTCTATAGAGGAAGAAAAAGAAAACGAAAAACAATCCTTTACAATTTTCACCAATAGAATTCTTACTTTCTTCTTCTACAAAGAGAATGTTTTCAAAAAGCCAAAAGTTAAGATCTGATGGGCACATAGTACTTCTCTCTAAAATATTTCCAAAAGTAAGGTACTCAAACTCTCTTTTTCAGTGGTGGACATATTTTCCCCTTTTCAGGCATTC
This sequence comes from Datura wrightii, assembly GCA_035772735.1. Classification (NCBI taxonomy): domain Eukaryota; kingdom Viridiplantae; phylum Streptophyta; class Magnoliopsida; order Solanales; family Solanaceae; genus Datura; species Datura wrightii. Next base: position 83,621,287 of record JASDFA010000001.1, read on the forward strand.
TGGGACTTGCAAGAGTACTGCAGTTTGCCGGTTATTGTCCGCGAACCGCCGACTATCATTGGATGCTCCCGCAATGAATATCAATGTCCTTTGGCATTTCCTTCGGCGATTCTCCGATCTCCAATCATGCTCCATTATTTTTTACTCTCTGATCCAGCACTCTCAGTCGTCGATAGGCAATTCAATCGGCGAGTCACTAATCAGTGTTCGCGATTGTTGTTTCATTAATTTGACAATGCATTGGTCTTCAGTGTTTGGCTGGCGTTTCTCCGGTCTACTTCAGTGAAGCACCGATTTTCACCTGATTCCCTTCTTTTTGCACCCTTTCTTGCTCTTTTCTACAAATTAGATATCTGCACACAACAAGGAAAAAGTGGCATCAAATCTATCTAAATGACTTGAAAACTAGACTAAAACTCATGCTTAATAGTCTAATGAGTTGGTAAATTACCAACTCATCAAACCCCCAAAAGTTGAACCATCGCTTGTCCTTAAGTAATGCAGTTACTATTAGATGAAAAATATACCACTCCACACAAGTTTATACATCAATGACCACTTGACTCAGAACAACCCAAAAATGCTCACCTACTCACCGAAAAAGAGAAATCAATTCTCCTACACCAAGAAAGACGGACATATTTCAATAGGCCACCACCATTCAAAAATGTGATTCACATGAGCTTTCATTTATCAAAACGAGGGCATAACTTATCCACTAAGTACACATAGCATCTATATTCATGATTATTACACATTCAAAGCTTGCCTCAGAGCTTGCATATCTCATATCCTATGCACAAATTTATTTTTAATGCAATTATGTCCTCAAAAGGGATGATGACACTCACCGAAGAGAAAATCCCTATTTTGTATCATGGAATCAATGCATTCACACAAGTATTGAGAAATGAGAAGATTGCACTCACTCTCCCAAAACAAATCTTTCTACACCCAACTCGACCCATAGGCTTTCCCTTCATGTAATTTGCTACTAATGTAGAGAAATTGCAGTTAAAGTCACTTAGGACTTGTGGGTCATAATGTAGGCTTGGGCTACGGGTAGGATAAATATTTAGCTTTAGTGACTAATGCCTTGACAAATTTGCAACATCCCTTCATCTTACTCAGATCACTCTACTAAATTTTTCTTTCCTCGTCTTCATCGTTTTGTTGTAACACAAGCCACCCTTAAATCATCTAGAAATTCTCACACTTAGGCTTCCTTATGCAAGAGATAGCACCTATCAACAAATTTTCTTCTCTCTTCTTTTTTTTAATGATTCAATGCTTCCTCAACTTATTAGTTCACTCATCTCATCATAATTTTAGGTGCTACCTCAATCTTTAGGCTACTATTCTTCCACTCACTGCGAACCCACAAACATAGGCTTTTGCCTTATTTCACATTCATTTTCTTATCTCTCCGTATTTCTTGGGCTTGAAGCCCCCATTTTTCATTGTTTCATTACTAGAAATTAGGGGTGATGGGTGCCAAAAGAGAAGGAATTAAGAAAATGGTCATTAGGCTTCTAATGTGGTGTCCAAAATAGGGTTCAAGGCTCAAACATTGGCTATGAAAGGTTAACGGTTAAGGAGGTCATTTTGGGTGAAGTGACTTGTAACAGAGAGCCTAAGATCCTATCCAAGTGCAGCTACATCTAGGATTTCCCCTAGAGTCACACTTGGGGAAAGTTCTAGACAAGAAATTGTGCAAGAGATTTACAAAAGTTATTACCACACAAGGTATCACACCTAAAGGTTCCACAAAAGTCATTTCCCACACAACATCTTAATTAAATACATTAGAATATTCAAATCATAATTCAAACGAGGAATCTACAAAGTATGACAAAGAGCGCTACATTCTCATTTGAAATGCTTGTTCATTATTTCTCATTTTCATGTCCTATTTCAAAATTTGATTTCAAAACTTTTCTGGTGGTACCTCTCAAAACAGCTCCATAAAGGACTCAAAAATGATATGGCAGTTTCCATTAAGAAAGTAGCCACTCAATCTATCATCGGGAAGTGCCAACCCAGTTCGACAACAAAAAGAAAGGAAATAGGAAACACAAAGAAATGCTCCTCGAGAAAGAACTGTGGTATGAAGAAAACCCTTGGAGTTTTATTACTATTATACTATTTACATGGGCGAACAAACAAAGGACTTAGGTCATGAAGGAATAAATAATTCAAGACAAGGACCCAATTCTCATCATTAGCACACTAACATATATCCAAGAACTCAACCAAGACATTCATTTTCTTTCTACATCACAAGCCCCGAGAAGGAAATCATCAACAAGATTAAAAATTGAGCTCGACAAAGGCTCACAATTTGTCATCAGATAACATTAAAAAAATAAAATCCTGACAAGGGCTGCTACAACTTTTCTCAAAATTAAAACATTAGTGACCCCCAAAAAAACACTCAACCCCCCCCCCAGCTAAGAGAATATGTTGTCCCCAATGTATGCATGCAAAATAAAGGGGTAAGGGACTCCCTGAGTAGGTCACTCCTCATCCTCATCATCAGCATCTTCCCTTGCTCATGTGGCACCACCAAAAACTAGCCTCTCCCAGATCCTCAGTGTCATCTCCCAATCCCTCACACAGATCATCAATCGGGCCTCGAACTATGGAAGGAGTAGCCATTTTAGCGTCAAGAGCGCTCATGTCAAGCACTTCCATAGATGTCCGACTTTTCCACTCCCGCACCTCATTCGGAGAGAAGTGACAGCCCCCTCCACTGCATCCATCCGTTGGCATAATGTTGTAAGGCTCTCATACATTGATTTCATCTCCCGTTCTGACTGTTTGAGAAATGAGTGTAGGGAGACGCCTAGACAACTTTTGGAGTTGGCTCTCATGAGAGTTGGTCATTTCCGCGAGTTTGTGGAGACCATTCGACTGGGAGGATGTTTGATGGGGGGATGTTCCCCAAAGAGGTGTTTCACCGGAGGTTTGGCCTGTAGCTTCTTAATGGGACACATTCAAATCTAGGGCATGTGGTGACTGCTCTGACCCATGGGTTAGTGATTCATCTACCAACCCAAAAGCTTGCAATCTCTTCCTCTTAAATGTGGGTGCCTCGGTATCTCTTTTCCTGTCTAAGGCAATCACTCCTGAGGAAGGGACAGGGGTCTCATCAGGGAGAAATAGCAGTCCCACTTGTAAACACATCTTGGAAATGAGGATAGCATATGGCATGGACGTGTTGGCTTGTCTTGCCTTTCATTTCATCTGCTAGGCCACAATCTCCCCAAAGTTAATGGGGACTCTAGACATGATGCTAGCTTTGAGAATTGCTATCTTCAAGCTGACCCGCTACTCATTTTTGGAAGGAATGATGAGGCCACATATAAAATCCAACCATAACTTGGCCTCAAACTTCAGATCGTGGCAAGAAATTTCGCCACCTATGGAGGCCCATAACGGAGTGTCAACTGCGATGATGGGGGCTATCCAGGTGAACTGATTTTTCATGTTTGTAATCCTAACCATGTACTCTATGCTCTGGTCAATTTCTTCTTCATAGAATAGATGATTGATCACAACTGGAGTTATGTCTACCTCCATTCCACGTACCATGACTGATTGTAGGCAGGGGACTTCATCGATTTTGCCTTTATGCTTTATGATGTCATGTCTAGCCTGGTAGGAGGCATAGAACTTCAACACCAAGTTAGGGTAGCTGTCTTGGAGAGGATTGGTGAATGCATGCCACTACCTGTTTGTGAACTGAGCTTTGATATTGGGCAAGTCCCTGTGTAGTCCTGCCAAATCGAACCTCTTTTCCATCGTTATCGACCGGCCCTTGTGTATAGTGTAGTGCCCTTTCATGTTGGGCGCACAGAAGGTGATAGCCTCCCTAGAGTCAGGGAGTGTTGCGGAGGCTTTGGCCTTGCCTTTGCCTTTGGTGGTTGAGGAGGTCGGGGCTTTGCCTTTGCCTGTATTCCTAGATAAAGATATTTTCTGCAAGCATGATGTTAGTGGCAACCATAATGTATTGAAATAAAATAATTAAACATTATACTAAAATTTAGATTAGTATCAAAGATGCAAAATTAATTTTCAAAGGATTAGCAATACCGATGGAGCCCTAGTGAGCCGCCGGAAGGTATCCGCGTACCGCCGCTGACCTGCTCAAGAGTACAAGTAACCTGGAAGAGCAGGCCATCTATCGGCAACAAAGAGGCGAGCCGCTAGTTTTGATCCGCGAACTGCCGATGTAACGCGAGATCAAATTAGTGGCTTAAAGCCATTATTAGATAGAACCAGCATTCCATCGGTGTTTTGCTGGACCCAACCGGGGGAATAGCTGATAGTCGTCGTCCCCAAAACATTTCCTTGAGTGTTAATGGCACCACTTCACACATACTTACTCACATCATATCAAACATTACTCCTACACCTTAAAAAGGACTATAATGATGATTTACCCTTAAGAATAGCGTCACCCAATCTATCATAGGGAAAAGCATGACATTTTAGTCCATTTGGGTTACTCATACTTCGACCTCTTTAACTCTACACAACAATCATAAAATCCCCGAACCCATTTCAGCAATAAACCATTATTATCCCACAAACTTCATATAACATCATATATGGCATCCATTCATGCATTAAATTTGGGAAGGAATGGCAGTAAAAAAAATTTATGTTATCACTACATAAATATGCCTCCAAAACACGATTGAAGAGAGAATAAAAGATTCTAAGAAACATTACCACTGGTGGGGAAATTAGCAGAGAATCACGTGGAAGCTTAGAAATGCTCACAATGGAAAGTCTTGAACTTGTGTACTAGAGAAGAAGAATGTGAGTGTAGTGAAAAATGTTTGAGAGAGTGAGGGGTTTTATAGGTGAGTAGGTAGGATGAGGTTGGTTGAGGAGGAGGTGGAAGATTAATGGTGAGTTAACTGTGTGGGAAGTGGAAAAGATGTGGGAATATGGAAAGGTGGGGTGTTGGGAAGGTTAAAACTGGTGTCAGAAAGTGGTAAAAGAGGAAAAAAAGGAAACCTAAGGGAATACTTTTTTTTTCAGATAGGATGGCACAAATAGATATTGGGGCCAGGTGGGTCCATTTTTTAGTGAGATTCTAAAGTGGAACACACATCCTTACTGATGTTACATTGACAATCGCCCGTTTCACCCAGCAATATGCTGCCTTAAGTTTTAGGGCTTGAAAGTATGCTTACTTCACTATTTTGCAACTGGCAAGTTACCAACGATTCCCGATTCGTAATAAGCATTACACCGGTGGGTCGCTGATTTGGCACCCATTCTCATGTATTCAGGGTTGCATCAACGATCAAATGGAGGTATGCACTTTTCAACCAGCAGTCCGCCAGTTCGTCCGTCGGTTTAACATTTATGCTCTCAGGGTTTTGCTTGCCTTTGTCAAAGTGCGACAGTTCGCACATCTAGATCGGTGGTTCGCTAGTCCAGTATGTTGCCTGCCTTGTTTTTTATTTCTATCCTTGCTTCTCACCTACAAAAATCAAAGACAACAAAAACATAAATACAATCATAATAAAACATTTGGATTGCCTCCCAACGACCACCTTAGTTAATGTTGTGGCACGATGTATTTAATATTTTGCAATCTTTTTCGAACGATCATCCTCCAACATAGCCTCTTTTATCTCCACTCCACTCTCCTCGTTCTCCTCATGCAATACTCCAATCACTTTGCATTCATCTGGAGTTTCAGTTGATGGGCACACCTTGAAGGTGATCTCTTCACTTCCAACCTGGAATTTGAGATCACCTCACTCTACATCTACCAACACTTGACCTTGGCGAGCAATGGTCTCCCCAAAATGATTGGCACTTCTATGTCCATTTCACAATCAAGCACAACAAAATTAGCTGGTAGAAAGAATTTATCCACCCTTACCAATACATCCTCTAGCATACTCACAGGTTTATTTATGGAGCGATCAAACATTAACAGCCTCATCCATGTGGGTTTGGTGTTTCTGAGCCCTAATTTCTTTATAATGATAAGAGGAATTAGATTTATTCTTACGCTAGGATCAAAAAGGGCTTTTTTAAACACGCATAACCTGATAGTGCAAGGAATTATAAATGATCCTAGATCTTCCCACTTCGAGGTGAGATTGATCATCATCATTACACTACAGTGATGTGTTGTCTCCCCGATGCCAACATCTACCACCTTCTTCTTTTTCAACAGCTCCTTCATGAATTTGGCATATCTGGGCATTTAAAATTAGGGCATCCACTAAAGGTATATTAACGGATAATTTGTTGAACATGTCGATGAATTCACTGAACTGATCATCCTTCTTTTTCTTAGCCAACCTCTGTGGATAAGGGGGTGCAGCTCTTTCTTCAAGTTCTTCATCATTTGAGGCCTTTATGCCTACCTCTTCTTCATCAATATGAGAGGGAACTTCATCATCCTTTCCCTCACATTCCTCTTCACTCTTTTCACCACTACTTGGTGTTTTTGGCACCTCATCAAATTTATTTTCCTCATTTGATTTAGGAGAAACAACCTCCTTAGGCTTCACTCTCGATCTCCAACCAATTTATCACTCCTAGTAATAATAGTCATGCATTGACTATCTTTCTTCGGGTTTGACATTGTATCACTTGGGAGTGTTCCCTTGATTCGGGGATTCATTTGAGCAGGCAAGTGGTTCATTTGAGCTTTCAAATACTTAATGGAGGCTGAATAGGAGCTCACTGTCTGGGCAAGGTTAGATACCTCCCCTTTTAATTCCTTGACCCCGTTTTCGGTTGATTCCACTTTTTTTAGGACTCTTTCTAACATCTCTTCAACTTTTGAGCTACCTGTATCATTCAAACCTGGTTGATTTTAGGCATTCTCAGCTTTAGGAGGGGGAACATATGGGTTTGAAATTCGGTGATAACGGTCTCTCTCTCAACTTTCCTCTCTATTTCCCCATCTTTCATTTCTATCAGGCCATCCATACACATCGCGGTTTCTCTAACCTTGGTTTTCTTCCTTGGCCAAGTACCTTAATTAGCCCTTTGAAATCCGGGTTGAGAAACCCCATCTGAATTCAATAATAGGAGTAGAAAAATCAACTTCAACAATAAGTTTTCCACCATGGTAGTACCTTGCTATAGAGGAAGAAGAAGAAAAAGAAAAAGAAAAAAATCCTTTACAATTTTCACCAATAGAATTCGTACTTTCTTATTCTAAAAAGAGAATGTTCTCAAAAAGTAGAAATTTAAGATCTGATGGATACAGAGTACTTCTCTCTAGAATATATTCAAAAGTAGGGTACTCAAAATCCCTTTTTCAATGTTGGACACATTTTCCCTTGCTCAGGCGTTTTGGTACTTGCGAGAGTATTGGCGGTTTACCGGTTAACTTCCGCGAACCACCGGCTATTATTGGATGCTCCCGAAGTGAATTCTAGTGTCCTTCGGTGTTTCCTTCGATGATTCACCAATCTCCAACCATGCTCCACCAATTTTTTCTCTATGATCAGGCGTCGATAAGCGATTGAACTGGCGAGTCGCCAATCGGTGTTCGCAATCACTGTTTCTTTAATTTCCAAAGGTAGTGGTCTTCAGCGTTTGGCCTGCGTTCTATTAGTCTGCTACAGTAAAGCACCAGTTTTCACCTGATTCCCTTCCTTTTGCTCTGTTTCTTGCTCTTTTCTACAAATCAGATATTTGCACACAACGAGGCAAAGAGGGCATAAAATCTATCTAAATGACTTGAAAACTAGTCGAAAACTCATGCTTAAGAGCCTAATGAGTTGGTAAATTACCAACTCATCACTAAGTAGAGAGATCAGGTGAGTCGGTTTGTGCACGGAGTAGCGGACTACCTGGTCGATGACTGTAGGACCGCTATGCTTCATTAGGACATTGACTTTCCTTGATTGGTTTTTTACACCCAGCAAATGGAGGCGGTGCATTTGAGAGAGAGAGAGAGGCCAAGAGGGCCAGGACAGACAGTTATGGGTTCTCTTAGCAATGCTCGGGAGGTGGGCATCGCCAATAGTCTCATCAGAGGTCATTAGCTCCAGTGTCATCATCGGCCGGTGCTCCATCTAGACCGCCAGGTGATCAAAGGAGCAGAGCCTCAGGCTCAAGGGGCTAGAGGAGCCTGCAGACAAAGTGTCTCTTTTTGGCCTGCGGATAAGTCTGGCAAGAATCTTATAGGAGAGTGCTTGGTGGGATCAGATATCTTTTTTGGGTGTGGTAGATCTGGAAAATGTGCAGGGAATATCCCTTGGCTAGACAGGCTGATAGTAGAGGCCATGCTCAGGCTACCAGTTCAGCAGAAGCCCTAGCTTAGTAGGATGCGTCCACCAGTGCAGGTGGTGGGCAGCACTAGAATAGGTTTTATGCCCTTACATCTCGATAGGAGTAGGAGACTTCACCAGATATGGTCACCGGTATGTTACGAGTATTCCAGTTTGATGTATATGCATTGTTAGATCCAGGGGTTACTTTATCTTTTTGTGACACCCTATTTTTCTAGTAGTTTTGGATTCAGTCCTGAAATCCTCTAAGAACCCTTCTCGGTGTCTACTCCAGTCAGTAAATCAGTTATAGCTTGATGAGTATACAGAAATTGCCTTGTCACAGTCCTTCAAAAAGTTACGTTAGTAGATTTAAAAGAACTAGCCATGACAGATTTTGATTTTATATTTTGCATGGATTGGTTACATGCATGTTATGCCTCAGTAAACTATAGAACCCATACGATAGAGTTTCGATTTTCAGGTGAGCCAGTCCAAGAGTAAAAAAGTAGTTCAGCTATGCCTGTAGGTCACTTCATTTCATACCTTAAGGCCAAAAAGATGATTTCTAAGGGTTACATGTATCATCTATTTAGGGTTAAGGATGTTACATCAAAAACCCCGACTACCCGGTCAGTTCCTATAGTGTGAGAATATCTAGAAGTGTTTTCAGATGATTTATCGGGAATTCCTCCTGAGTGGGAGATTAGTTTTGGTACTGACCTTCTTCTCAAATGCAGCCTATATCTACTCCTCCTTACAGAATGGCTCCAGCTAAACTAAAGGAGTTGAAAGAGCAGTGGAAGGATCTCTTAGACAAGGTTTTCATCAGATCTATCAAATCCCCGTGGGTTGCACCAGTTCTCTTTGTTTGAAAGAAGGATGGTTCCCTTCTTATGTGCATTGACTATCGGTAATTTAACAAGGTTACCATCAAGAACAGGTATCCCCTCTCCAGGATTGATGATTTGTTTGACCAGCTTCAGGGTGCTATGTGTTTTTCAAAGATAGAGGAGGTGGTTAGAGCTTTTGAAAGATTATGATATGAGTGTCCTTTATCATTGGGCAAAGGCTAATGTGGTGGCAAAAGCTCTTAGAAAGATTTCTATGGAGAGTGTGACCTATATAGATGAGCAGAGGAAAGAGTTAGTGAAGGAGGTGCATCGGCTTGCACGCTAGGAATTCATCTCATTTACTTGATGGATGGTGGTGTCATTACTAAAAATAGTTCAGAATCTTCCTTGGTCACCGATGTCAAATCTAGATAAGATGAGGATCCTATTTTACTAAAGTTAAAGGAAGCCATTCAGAATCAGAAGGTGGAGGTCTTCTCCCAAGGGGGAGATGGTGTACTACGATATCAGGGTCATTTGTGCGTACTGGGTGTTGATGACTTGAGGGAGTGGATGTTGCATGAGGATCATGGTTCCAAATATTCTATACATCCAGGTGCCACTAAGATGTACCGTGACCTATAGGAAGTCTATTGGTGGAATGGCATGAAGAAGGACATAGCAAACTTTGTGGCTAAGTGTCCGAATTGTCAACAGGTGAAGGTTGAGCATCAAAGACCTAGAGGTGTGCTTCAAGACATTAGTATTCCTACTTGGAAGTGGGATGACATCAGTATGGACTTCATTATAGGGTTTCCTCATACTCATCAATGGTATGACTCTATTTGCGTGGTTGTAGACAGGTTGACTAATGCAACTTATTTTCTATCGGTCAAAACTACCGATTTAGCGGAGGATTATGCCAAATTGTATATTCGAGTGAGTTCGGTTGCATGGAATGCCCTTGTCCATCATATTAGATATAGGTACTCAATTCACCTCCCAGTTTTGGAGATTGTTTCAGAAGGGACTTGGTACTCAGGTTAAGCTTAGCATAGCTTTTCACTCGCAGACAGATGGTCAGGCAGAATGGACCATTTAGACTCTTGAGGATATTTTGAGAGCATGTGTGATTGATTTTAAAGGTAGTTGGGATAACCATCTACCTATCATTAAGTTTGCATATAACAACAGTTATCTTTCTAGCATTCAGATGGCTCTGTTTGAGGCTCTTTTTGGGCGGAGGTGTAGATCACTTATTGGTTGGTTTGAGGTTGCTGAAGCTATTTTGATAGGACCATATTTGATTCATGAGGCCATGGAGAAAGTCCAGCTTATAAGGGAAAGGTTGAAAATAGCCCAGAGTCGTCAAAAGTCCTATGCAGATGTAAGGAGGAGAAAACTTGATTTTGAAGTTAATGATTGGGTGTTTCTAAAGGTATCCCCCATGAAAGGAGTGATGAGATTCAAAAAAAAGGGGAAACTCAGCCCCGCTATGTTGGCCCGTACAAGATTGTGAAACGTGTTGGCAAGGTAGCGTATGAGTTGGAGTTGCCCTCAGAATTGGCTTCAGTGCATCCGATGTTCCATGTGTTGCTTTTAAAAAAGTTCATGGCAAGGTAGCGTATGAGTTGGAGTTGCCCTCAGAATTGGCTTCAGTGCATCCGATGTTCCATGTGTTGCTTTTAAAAAAGTTCATGGGTGATCCGGCTTTGGTTGTTTCAGTGAAGAGCATGGGTGTGAAGGATAGCCTTAGCTACGAGGAGGTTCCATTCGAGATACTTGATCGTCAAGTTCGAAATCTAAGAAACAAGAAAGTAGCTTCACTAAAGGTCTTTTGGAGGAATCATCATGTTGAGGGAGCTATGTGGGAAGCTTAAGTAGAGGGAGCTATGTGGGAAGCTGAAGTAGACATGACGGCTAAATACCCGCATCTATTCCCTTTTGGTTCAATTCTAGCTTGAGGTATCAGTTTCCTCCTTAGTACTCTATTTAGTTTCATTTTCAATTCATGTGTCCCAGTTTCTTTTATTTTAATATATACATGTGTAATTCATGAATTCAATTCAGTTATGTATTCCAGTTTGGAGTTAGTCACTCCATCAATTTTTATCCTTTGACGTTCAATATTTGAGATGTTAGTTCTATTTCCCTAGCTTTCAATATGTTCATTCACATTTCAGGACAAATGATCTCAAGGGGGAGATAATGTGACAACCCAAAAGTCTCTAAGATCATATCCGAGAGTTGAAATGGAGAAGACAGGAAAATCTGCATCAGGTCTCAAAATGAGTCATCGAATCACCCGTCAATTACTTAACGAGTCATCAAATCACCCTTTCTTTTGCTAATGAGTCCGCAAATCACCCGTCATTTGCAAAGATCAAAATATCCCCTAATGAGTCAGCAAAAGACTCGTCATTTACCTAACGAGTCACCAAGGGACTCATTGTTTGAGCAGCAATGGGAAATTTCAGTGTACTTCACAGATTAAGCAAACAACTCATAATTTGCCTAATGAGTCGTCAAATGACTCATCGTTTCTAGCAGTATGAGATTTTCTGTTGAACCATTAAGGGAATTTTCATAATTTTGGGCTCTTAAGTCCTAAAATACATCATTTTAAGCTCAATTAGAAGAGTTTTATGAGTTCTAAACCAATCCTAAGCCTTACTATCCATGCATGCAAATTAGAGCTCTTCCTTGGAGATCAAGCTTGAAGAATTTCTCCAATTTCTCTCCAATTCTCTTTGGTCTTTCAAAGAGAAGTGTAAATCCGATTTACCTAGGTATGTAGGGTTGTGAATGAGATTTCCTCTCCACTCTCATGCCCCAATTACCCTCTATATTTAAGAATTCAAGTATTACAGTGATTTGATGATCTCATGGGGTTTTAACCCAAATCCATGGAATTCTCTTTGATTTTATTATGGGTCAATTTCCTTTATGTTTTAAATGATATTCTAAGACTTATGGGAAGATTTTATACTTAAATTGATCATGAATTTTATGGTTTCAAATCTAGATCAAACTATGCCCAATTATGCAATGTTTCATGAAAACGCAAGTTATGATTCTGTTATGATTTTGATCTTACTAAGCCTAAATTATGATTTATGATTCATGTTTCTCTTTAAGTACACTTCATGGATTTATGAACATCAAGTATATAAATATTTTACAAGTATGCATGGTCTTCATAATTTATGGATTTATGACTCTTGGCTAATTTATTGGCCCTTATTCATGGCTAATTATGTATTTTTAAGTGGGATCCATTATGTTATTATTTATTTGGCCATGAACTTCATGAACGATTCATGATTATTATATGATCCCTCATGTGCATGTTTTTGGGAGTAGTGTCTAGCACCGAGTAGACCTAGCATTCAGGGAAACCACGTGGTCTCAGAATTACATGCCACCGTAGGTATATACTTATATTATTGGATCCCTGTGATATCACCACACCGCACGTCCTTTGCTTGGAAAGCCTAGGATAGCTCTGCCCACTTGAGTGAGATAGTTGGGGCATCATGTAAGCTCTATCATGATGGTGTCGGTTATAACGAGTCCTCCCATTGTTCCTCGTGATTTAGGCATTGTCATGTTATGTTACTTTGGTTCAAGCTATGTTTTTATAAAGTTTCTCTTGAAGATTATGATTACAAATGAATTATGAATGCTTTGAAAACCTTGAGCCCTCATGTTATGTTATGATATTTACTTCAAAGTTCATGTTGTCCTATTCTTATGAACTCTTATGTATTTTTGATTATCCATTTTACTTACCTTGCATACTCGGTACATTCCAAGTACTGACCACATACTTTATATTGTATCGTCTCATGATACAGGTCCGAGGGATCATTCTCAAGCACATCACTAGTCTTCCTTTCCTCCAAGGCATGTTTAGATAGTGTTGGTGAGTCCTCATCCTTTAGGGATATTCAGTTATTCATTGTTATGTTTTTTTAGTTACAGACTTTATCGACCTAGTTGTGGATGTTGTCCCATCAGCTCATCAGTTATGTTAGAGGCTTTTCAAGAATTATGTATTAATAAGCTTGTCATTGTTGACTCTATTTTAGATTGATATGTATGCAGACTTCTACTTAAGCATGTTTTGTTATATCAGTATCTGCTTATTCTATGCTCCTAGTTGTTATGTTCATGCCATGGGTCGACTTGGAGCTTCTCAGGGTTCTTTGTCCAGTATCTTGATTCGGTCCTATGTTTAGGTCATGACACTATATTACATAGCGTATATTCCATGTATTGACGCCCTTTGGCACTGCATCATTGTCATGCCACGAGCCTACACCCTAGACGTTACATGGTACTTAAAGCCACAAGTGACCCCAAGTCAACCCCTAGTCTATCATTCACTAGAATTCTGAGCATTCATACACAACGGAAATCAAAAATAATATCATAAAACATTTGTGAAAGACAAGTCTGAAAGTATAAAGTTCAAACATTTGAATAATACAGAATCTAAAAATCATGTCTGTCTGAAAGCCATCTAACTGAGGAGTTGCTGGGACAAACCCCCAGCTAACTCTAAATCTAACTAAAACTAATAAGTGACTGAAAGTGGGAAATAACGCCTTCAGATGATGAGGACTCACACTTCACTGCTGAGGTGGAGAATCTAAACTACGGCAGCTAGCGATGCTGAGTCTGGAACCTACAGCTTTATCATGAAACGATATAGCATAAAAGTATGCTTTAGTACATTGAATGTACCGAGTAAGTGAGAGAAACATGAATAGTATGATAGAACTAGTAACTGAACTGATACAACATGAAATGACCAACTGAAATACTGAAAACTAATACAACTGGTGTAAAACTGATATGGTCAAAAATGACCTTGGCTAATAGTCATAAACATGACCTAAGTTTGAGATACTGAGTCTGTGATACCGCACTGAACTGACCTTCACTGAGAAATCTTAGAGTAAACTGAACTGACTAGTGGGAGAGGCTATAACCGACATATAACCACGTGAGCTAGATATGGAGTCCGATGTACACACCCCGTCGGTAGGACCCAATATACCTTGCCAGGGTATAAAGGCATGTACTATGAAAAATATCACTGTCAGAGGGGGTCCATGAGGCCAAGTAAATTTATATAACCTATGGTGAGAATGTAGCTCTAGAACCTGGGTGCGCTAGAACCCCGGCCCTTTCGGTGCTAAGTCCTACTCTCACTGGAAAATCCTATTAATACTACTATTGACAAACGGATAGCTCGATACTGGGGCTCAAGACTATACTGACCCAGGGATACTGTCAGAGAGTTCCCTAAGAATCTTATAGGACCAGATTTGGAAACTGAGTTCTAAGACTGGTCAGAGCTGCTTAACTAGAAGCGTCATAACCGTCTAAAGAACAAACTCATAACTAAACTGGGGTCTTGGGGCTGGCAAAGCTATATAACTAGATGTCATGTCAAGCTAATGGACCAAATAACTGTAATATGATTTTGAGTTTGATTCTGATAACTGGGAGGCACCACTAATACCTCAAGAAAAGACTGGAGTCAAACTGATCAGCTGACATTTCTAAAATTTCTGAGTAGGCTAGTGTTTTCACTGAAACTGGACTAGCATCATCTGACTATGAAAAACTACTGGTATTAACATCGTGAAAAAATCCCAACACTAATAACTGACCTTTTTAAAGGACTCTACATGTTTTGAACGTGGACTGAGACTTTGAGACTGAATATACCAGGACATTAACTCCTACTGAAGGATCTATATAAATCAATCATCACTCACCCAAAACTTCGCATATGAACATAACATTTCTATTGGAATCCAAGCCATGAAAGTTCCACCCTAATCTATAATAAGGACCAGGACTAACTTTTAGCTAATCAGAAGCCTAAGAGTCTAGGGAAATTATAGACATACATTTCCTTACTCAAATCATGGAATCATGAACCAAGAGCACGGTGTAAATCATGGATTCTATATTCATACAAACTCAGGGATTCAAATCATTCTTTAAACATGTATAGAAAAACCTTGGTAAAAATAAGCATGTGCATACTTCATGAGAAACCTAGCTTGATAAAAATGCTAATGCATAGGAAAATTCTAGAAAACATGATATTACCGTTTCTTATACCAAAATCATGACTTTAATAATGATTTCATAATATACAATGCTACTTATCATGAGAGTGTGAAAATTTATGAAAACATATGAGAAATCATGCTAGCTTGAGACCTTAAGACATGAATTCTTCTTAAAATTAAATGACTAGGGATTTTTCGTAAATCTTGGGACACAAGGACGAAAGGGAATCCTTGTTGAAGCCCCAAATACCTGGCTTGACAAAATATCCCTCTAGAACTTGGATCTTGAAGTCGTTGAAGAAACCCGTGGTGTTCTTGAGTTTTGGGAAGAGAAGAGGGAGAAGGATTTTTGTGTCTTTTTGGATTCAATAAGAATTTAGGCTAGATATCCCCCTTAAAACATCCCCTCCAGGAACCCAAAACGACGTCACTTCGGAGTTAGAAGCATAGGAGTTTACAAAAATGTACCTGAAGAAAACTAGAATTTTTACCGAATCTGAGGTCACAACTCACATAATGAGTCGTCATCACATCCAACGACTCGTCGCCTCACTCGTTAGGTACACTAGAGATCCACACAGTTTTATCATTCTTCAGACCACCATAAATGTAACAAGTCGTTACTCCACCCAACGACTCGTTACATCCACTCGTCAAGTACACTAGAAATTTCTTCGTAGTCACAGCTTCTCCCCTCTAATGACTGACTTGATGAGTCGTTGCCTCACCTAATGACTCATCACATCCTTCCGTCAACTACACTAACTTCTTAACTGATGTCACCACCCGACGACTGACATAACGAGTCATTTCCACACCTAACGACTAGTTATGTCCATCTGTTAAGCACACTACTTAAGTCTTAATCCAGGGTCCCTATCCTCCACCCAACGACCAACCTGACGAGTCGTTGCCAGGTAAGATGACTCGTCAGGTCGTCCGTGGCTAGTGGGCTTGCCACCCCTTCTCACAGTTCATCGCGGGTCAAACCACGACTCGTTAGGTCTCCTAACGAGTCGTTCCCTGACACGTTCTAAAGCAAATTTCTTTTGACTTTTCTGCTGAGCTTCTTCTAACTCCGGATTCTGATCTCTAAGACTTCCAGGCTGTTACAATCATATTATGATGCAAATTCAGGTAGACAAGATCAACAACAGACGTTTCAGTAAGATCTCACTTCATTCAGCATTTGGTAAGACCTCCTACTTTCGGAGAGTCCTAGTCTATTGAGTTGTTTATTTAGTAGAGCTTAAGGTAGCCATGGGAGATTTGTCCCAACACCTATCTTCAGTTATTAGAGGCTTCACAGATAGAGTTAGAGTTGAGTCCATAATGTTACTTTATAATAATCTTTTTAGTTACTGTAAATAAATCTTACTTTATTATATTAAGCCCATTACAGCTTTAGCTTCCGCATTACCTTATTGTATTCTCAGCTAGTATTAAGCTAGACCAAGGGGTCACTTGGGTCACTAGGTGGTCTGAGTGTCGGCCATGCCTAGATTCTAGATTCGGGGCGTGACAGCTAGTGGTTGTAAATGGTTAATAATTGGAATATTTCCTTTTCATGCTCTATCCTACAATCTTCTAGTTGTATTTCTATGGCAGTACTTGAATTCTTTGGTTACACCAATTTTGTTGTTGACCAGCTTTGTTGTAGAGGGGATTTAATTTGTCTAGCACATCTTTTTTTGTCACAAAGACTGATGCTTACATAGTCCCTTTTGATGATTGAACAAATATTCTCCGACCGGACTGATGAAATCAAAATCTACTTCATTGTAACGTTCATGTTAATAGCATTCATGGATTACATTGATCTATAATGAAGAAGAAGAAGGAAGAAAATAAAAAATGTCTATAATGATCTTAATACTCTACTCTAATTTGCTGCATACACCTATATTCATAAGATTAGTTAACCGACTTTAGCCTCTAGCTAACTAACTCCAAGTTACTAACTCCTATCCACTATAACATCTCATTGCCAACTCATGCATAGCTGGCACTAACTGAATAATAGAAAAAGCTACTCTAACTAACTCTAACTAATCTGGATGAGTAGCTCACAACTCAACACTCCCCCTCAAGTTGAAGGGTGCAAAATTTTGAGCACACCAAACTTGCTCAACAGATAGGCATATTGGGTTTGACCAAGACCTTTAGTCAACAAATCTGCAAGTTGATATTGTGTTGAAACATGAATAGGTTGAACTAAACCAACCTTGATCTTGTCCCCAATAAAATGGAAATTGATTTTAATATGTTTCGTGCATTCATGGAAAATAGGATTAGCGGCTAATTGAATAGAAGATCTACTATCACTGAATAAAGTAACAGGAAGAGGAAGATGAACACCTAAATCTGAAAATAATCCCACCAACCAAGTGATCTCAGATTCTGCAGAGGCCATGCTCCTATACTCAGCTTCAACAAAGCTTCTAGACACAGTGTGTTGTTTCTTGGACTTCCAAGATACCAGGGAATTTCCAAACTTCACAATAAAACATGTAATAGATCATCTTGTATTTGGACAAGCAGCCCAATCAGAGTCGCACCAATAAGTGAGCTCTGGAGTACATTGAGATTGTAACCAAATTCCTTGACCAATTGTGCCTTTCAAATATCGAACTACCCTAATGGCAACATCTTAGTGAGTCTGTTTTGGATTCTGCATAAACTGACTGAGAGTTTGAACAACGTAGCTAATATTAGTCCTAGTGGCAGTGGCATATAAGAGATTTCCAATCAACCTTTGATAGGATGGAATATCAGATAAAATTGAATCTCCAAATAAACCAGTGGCTTGATCAACCTCCACTGTAGTAAGCCGCAAATTAGACTCTAAAGGAGTAGGCATTGATTTAGCACCACTAAGTCCAATATTAGATATCAACTCCAAGATATCTTTCCTTTAATTCAACAAAACACCATAGGAGACCTCAATACTTCAATTCCAAAAAAAATACTTGAGTTGGCCTAAATCTTTTAGTTTGAATTGCTAATGTAACACCTTCTTTGCCTCAAAAATCAAATGTGCACTGCTCCCAGTAATGCGTAAATCATCTACATAAACTAGAATAATCCCTAGCTCTTCCCTTTTCCTCAATGTAAACAAATAATAATCATGAGTACTCTGACCAAATCCTACAGTTAACAAGGCATTGGTGGGCTTAATGTTCCACTATCTTGAGGCTTGTTTGAGCCCAATAGTGACTTGAAGAGTTTGCAAACCTTATGTTCTCCTTGTTTCCTAAACCTCTCAGGTAATTCCATATATACTTCTTCATGCAAATCACCCTGTAAAAATGCATTATAAACATCCATCTGAAATAAAGACCATCCTTTAGAGACTGCCAAAGCAATAACACATCTAACTGTCACCATCTTAGCAACAAGTGAGAAAGTTGATCTTGGGCAAATTTATATGCCCAAGTAATACTCAAAAGTACCATTTTAGCCTTGTTTATCTATCAATATGTATAAATTCTCATGTAATTGGTAATAAAATATGAATTTATACTAACCAACATGATTAGCATTATTTTGCAGGTAAAATGTGATTTTGGGAAGCTTAAATGCATGTTGGATGATATCGGGGTCGGACTTGGATGCGAGCAAGGAACAAGGCATTGGACAGCATGAATTATAGGGGCTCCGCGATGGAGCCGTGTCACGCTGCCATCGCGGAGGCCTTCTGCCTGGATAGGGAAAATTCGCCCAAATTCCAGAGAAGGTCCGCGTCCGGTCCGTGGCACGGTGGCTTGGCTCCGTGTTGCACGTCGTGCCACGTTGGGCCTTAATTCCTGGACCCCCAATTCCAGTGAGGGTCTGCGTTTGTAGCGTGTCACGAAGGCAGTGCTCCGCGATGCACTCCGTGACACGTTGCTCGTTATTCCGGGAAAAATTCCCAGCAGTATAAATAGAACACTTAGGTTCATTTTTCAATATTCTGACTGGGTGGAGCAAGAACGTGGGTTACAGGCAGTTGAGGGACGAAAATATTAGGGTTTTTTCTCTCTTTCTTTCTACTTTAATTCAATTGCTTGTATGATTAACACTCATTTAAAGATGTTTAATCCACAAATGAGTGGCTAATTCCTCTTCTTGCTGAGGTTATGAACAATTGTGATGAAATGTGATCATTGATTCTTTGGTTTTTCATCTTTTCTTCCATGGTTGTTCTATTAATTCTTGTTCTTACTGCATTAATGTGTGGCCTACATTAATGTATATCCAAAAAGTATGATTTCACTCGAGAGAGCAAGAAATTGGAAAGTTGTGAATTAATAGGATATGTTCTTTACTTGGTTTGGGAAAATTGAGTATTGATTTGCTTTCAGGATAGAAATATACCTGAAAGTCGTATTAGTCAATTTAGGAACCGGGTTTGTATGGCTAGAACATGAATTGCATTTAATCACAGAAATGTAGGTGGATGGTTCATGATTCTTAAGTGAGGTTAAATACGAGAGTTTTAATCTCTTGGCAATTGTTCTTGGCTAGCAATCGGAGGAAAAGATTAACCAAATTATAATGATAATTAAATTCATTACATGTTCGTTTAACCTCAGCATGCTCTCATTCATAGTTCAGACTCAAAGTAGATAATTGTTTTAGCTTTAGTATAAAAAATTAGAAAACAAAATATCAAACTTTTGGTTACACTGTTGTCTGCATTTTAGAAGTAAAATATAGTACACTTGAGCAGATTGCACTTCATCCAAGTCTCTGTGGGATCGATACTTGGCTTACTAAAGCCACTTACTACTTGTTCGACCACGTACACTTGCGTGTCATTTTATATACCCACAATCACGCGAACAAGTTTTTGGCGTCGTTGCCGGGGACTTGGCAATTGGTGAATTTTTTTTAAGTGTTAATTTACTGTATTTTTATTTTCTTAGTGTTGACAACTTGGTCTTAGCCTATATTTTGCAGACTTAACTTCTGTTGAACACTGGCAAGAGACAAGGAGCTGGTGGAATCGTATATAGAGACAGAAAGGATATTTCACAGTAAACGGAGAGAAGCTCTACAAAGAAAGCTGCAGTTGCTCAGACAGACGATCATGGAGCAACAACAGAATCCACCAGTAGTACGGGCAGTGTTAGTGCCCGAAGAAGTAGCAGCTCGGCCGGTTCGCGAGGTGGCAATCCCACATGCCAATAATGTTACATCTAGTATCCGCAAACCTGAGCCAGGAGGGAGGTTTGAACTTAAGCAGAATATTGTGCGGTTGCTGCACACTAGCGGGCAGTTTACCGGTCTCCCTCATGAAGATCCACAGCAGCATCTCCAAAATTTTTTGGAGATAAGTGACACTTACATCCCCGCTGGAGTGTCATCAGACTATGTCCGGCTTACATTGTTCCCATTTTCATTATTGGGAGAAGCCAAGAGGTGGTTGAAAGCTGAGCCACAGAATTCTATTTCTACGTGGGATGATCTTGCACGAAAGTTTTTGATACGGTTTTTTCCCTCCGGTAAAACAGCAAGACTTAGAAGTCAGATTCTAAGTTTCAAACAGAGAGAGGGAGAAAATTTATATCAGGCCTGGGAGAGATTCAAATCTATGTTGCGGGATTGTCCTCATCATCATCAGTCCAATGATGTGCTGGTGCACACTTTTATAGAGGGTTTGGAACCCCACACCAAAATATTGCTAGACTCAGCAGTTGGAGGGCAAGCGCTGGAGAAAACGTATGAGGAGCTGTACACCTTGTTGAACCGTATTTCGCAGGGCAATCCAGAATGGAATATTGATTCATCAAGAGGCGGGACAAGGAAAGCAGCAGGAGTGCTTGAAGTGGATGGGTTTACAGTTATCACTGCACAGATAGCTGCATTGCAAAATCAACTTAACACCCACTTCAGCAACATGACATTGAACCAGCCTCAAGCCCCAGTTAATGCAGTACAGCAAATGTGGTGCGAAGTGTGTGGAAGCAGTGAGCACTCAGCTGAGTGTGGTGGAGCCAATCCTGACTCGGTAAACTTTGTGGGTAATGCGCAAAGGAACCACCAACAGTATGGTAGTAGCTACAATTCCAATTGGAGGAATCACCCTAATTTCTCATGGGGTAGCAACAACCATCAGGGCCAAAGTTCGGGTCAGGGTGTGCAAAGGAACCAAGGAGGGCAGCAGAATTATCAAGCACAATTCAGAAACAACAATGCACCTCCTCCGCCACCATCACCCAGCATTGAGGAGATGTTCAAGACCATGATAGCTAACCAAGCTCAATTGCAGGCTGACTATGTGAAATTGGCAGCCGAAGTGAAAAACAACCAGTTAGCTACCAAGGCACTTGAATATCAATTTGGGCAATTTGCTAGTGCCCAAAGCACAAGGCCTAGAGGAGGACTGCCGAGCGACACGGATCCCAATCCCAAGCAGGTAAATGCAGTGACCACAAGGAGTGGTTTGTAGCTGAAAGAGGTGGAACCAGAAAGACCACCTCAGCAGTCGGGAGCAGCAGAAGTTGAGAGGGAGCAAAGTACTGAAAGGGGGAAGACTAAGGAAGTTGAATCAGAAAGACCTCCACCCCCATTCCCTCAACGACTAAAGAAACACGAGGAGGCGTGTTTCAAGAAATTCATGGAGGTGCTGAAACAGGTACATATTAACTTACCTCTTGTTGATGTCTTGCAGGGAGTGCCGAAATATGCTAAGTATATAAAGGACATCGTGGCAAACAAAAGTCGGTTGACTGACTATGCTATGGTGGCTCTAATAGAGGAGTGCACTTCCCGGATTCAAAATAGACTACCCACAAAGCTCAAAGACCCTGGGAGCTTTACTATCCAGATTACTATTGGGAAGAGCATCCGAGCTCATGGATTGTGTGATTTGGGAGCGAGCATAAATTTGATGCCGTCTTCGGTATTCAGAAAGTTGGTTCTAGGGAGTCATAGACCCACAACTGTGATCTTGCAATTGGCGGATCGATCCTTAGCCAGACCTGATGGCATTGTGGAGGACGTCCTGGTGCAAGTTGGCTCCCTAATTTTCCCGGTAGATTTTGTCATGCTGGATTTTGAACCAGACGCGGAAGTCCAATTTATTTTGGGACGTCCTTTCTTGGCAACCGGGAAAGCACTAATTGACGTAGCTGCGGGGCAGCTAACAATGCGAGCACATGACAAGGTGGAGGTGTTCGATGTGTACAAGGCACCCAAGCTCCTGATGGTGCATGAAGATCTCTCGGTGATCAATGTGATTGATCAAGGTGAGGATAGGCAGATTAAGGATTCACGGGAGTTAATGGGAAAACCACCGGATAGGTGTAAGCACTATTGGGGGGAGGACGGTGATCGAGAGAAATCATCCATCACCCTAGCGGACAATTGAGCTTAACGACGTAAAGCTGCGACGGTAAACCAGGTGCTGCACGGGAGGCAACCCGTGAAAAATTTTTCTTTCTTTTTGTAAAGTTTAAATAGATTTTTCTTTTCTTTTTCTTTTTCTTGATTTACTACAAAAAAATTTCGTTTTAGTTTTTGTTTTATTTGTATTTAGAGTGAAACCTATAATTCTAACCAATTTTGTATAGTGAGATGAATTTCAGGTCAAACGGAGAAAAATATACACGGAATCGCGAAGGAAAAGTCGAGGTATGAAATTAATAAAAATTGGCAAACAGTGAGTTGAGGCGACAGCTCCGTGTCACGGAGGTGGACCTCCGCGTTACCTCCGTGACACGTTGAGGTATAATCCGGAAATTTTAAAAATTTCCAGAACAGTCTCGCGATGGCTCCATGTCACGGAGGTAGTGCACCGCGATGCACTCTGTGACACGTTGCCTTGTATATCGCGACGGGTCACACCGGGTCGCCGGGTGACCCGCGTGATTTCCCTACTTTTTAACCCCGAAAAACCTCCCTTTTCCCTCATTTTTTAATCTCTCCGCGACCAAACCCCCCAAAACCCATCCCCCATCAACGTGACACGGAGTAAGGTAAGAAATTCAACAAGTTCGATTCTTCAAAGTCAAGGTATGTTTTTCGATTTCCTCTCAAATTCTTGTCGATTTTCTTCGATATTGAGCATGTGAGGTGAGCTAAATTGCCCTAAGTAGAAATTAATCATGAATTCGAGTTAAGTGTTGTTGATGAATGTTCGGAATGTCGTTATGATTGATTGAACTCGTCAATTGCATAAATTAATCGAATTTGCTTGATAATATCAATTCTAGGGCTTATTTTTTAATGTGGAGTTGAAAATGTATTGAACTTGTGAATTTCATGCCGGGATGTATATATTGAATGAGATGAGTCGATGTACTAATTGTTAGGATGTTAATAGAACGACGGATTCTCGGGTTAAGGGAATGCTGAAATTTGTAAGAATTTGGTTGGTTATATAGGTTCGTGTAGATAAATTTTTGTTGTTGTTTTTGTTTCTTTGTTTTTCTTTGCTAAGTACGATGGGTAAAATGTTAGCGATGGTAGTGATTGTGATTAGCTGTATGAAGTCTGAGTAGCACACAGAAGATATACCGTCGAATTTTTCGAACGCACTAAGCATGATTGTATAGTTGTTTATTGTGTGTAAATAAAGATAATCTTGTCGTATTGTTGTAATTGTAGCTAAGGACTAAGTGTGGGGTAACCTAGCTTAACCCGACCTTAGCCGAAGTTAATATCCGTGAGCTTAACATTGATCTTGTCTACTTGGGTTGATAGGTGAAATCGCAAGCAGGCAAGAGAAAGGGAAAGGCGCATCAACTTCAGGCGCCGGAAGGAAGCGAATCAGACTGGGCACAGCAGTCCCAGCAGCACCAGCAGTTCCACGCGGCCAACGCCCCAATACGGAACGAGATGGGTGACTGATGAGGGGAAAAAGTGGTACGCAAAGCACAAAGAAAACAAATATTTCCCCGAGGAGCACATAGCACGCGAACCATTGGCACAGGAGTTCCCGAGGATGGTCCACCGGATCGAGGCAGCTGGGCTAAATTTCATATTTGAAGAGCCCAAGGAATGCAATTTGCACTTGGTTTGAGAATTTTATGCCAACTGGAACCCAACTATCAGAAGTCACACCATCAAGATCAGAGGGCAAATAGTCACTTTGGAGCCCCACCACCTCAATGCCATCATAGGAGCGCGGGACACAGACGCCCACGTACTCCGACAGCTGAACATTACCCCACCGTATGCGGACATCAGATGCACATTGTGTGGGACCCGATCGACAACTAGATGGAGCAGACACAAAGAGAGTGGCTACCACCATACTTTGCCATATTCACAAATGAACAGGGAAGCCCGAATCTGGCTGAAGATAGTCTGCTCATGCCTAATCCCGGGGGTACATATGACAGATGTAACCCGGGATCGTGTATGCCTGGTGTACGCCCTGATGAAAGGGCTGGAGATCAACGTGGGGGCGGTAATTATCTCCGCCATGAAGAGAGCCCGGTTGCACCAGGGGCACAGGTATGGCTTTGGTGGACTACTCACCACCTTCCTCAGGGGCCTAGATGTCGAGGAGGAGGCCCTTGACTATATCCCGCAGATGGAGCGGCGGGCCTTAGATGTTACTAAAACTAAGGCTCCCGACACCACCCATGGGCCAGTGCTTACACTTGGCGAGCGACATGCTCGTGATGATCAGTATATGGCTCGAATGTATGGGATGCAGATGCTCCAGCTGAGGATAGGCGGGAGGCCGGCGACAGAGGAGGAGTTATGGCAGCTCGAGCTAGACTACCCTTTCGGCGAAACGCCAGGGCTCTATGCCGAGTGGGGCCAGCATTTGTAGAGCCCACAGATGATGATGTCCCCACAGACGAGGAGACACGTCGGGAGGACTCCGATGTGGAGTCCGATGAAGACGACGGGGGCGACTCAGACATGGGAGATGAAATGGCAGCACCCGACAAAGAAGTGGAATACTTTGACTGATCAGGGAGTTCCACCACCCGATTTTGTGCTATTTTAAATTTTGTGAACACTAGGGACAGTGTTCGAGCTAAGTGTGGGGTGGGAGTAGTTAGGTGCTGGGCTGGGTTGTTTTGTATGTATGCTCTATTTTGTTGTCGTGTATGTGAAAATTTGTTTGTCCCTGTTAGTTGTGAATTTTTAAGTTGTTGTTCTGTTTGTAAATTTATGTGAAATTGATGTGTGTTGCTGAATGTTGCTAACTGATTCTGATTCTGAACATATTTTTATTATCGAAATGATAGATATTTTATTTTTTTAAAAAAAAATTCAAAATATTTTGTACATAATTTCTTCTATCGAAATGATCGATATTTTCAACATTTTTTAATTCTTGGGTTTCTCAGCATTTGTTTTCGGTTCTTTTACCGAGAATGGTCCCATTGAACCGAAGTCATAGTAGTGACCGTTCCCTATGATGGATGGATGACGACCGTCTTAAGGGAAATGTAGTCGTTAGGAGTAGATTTTTTTCAATTATTTTTCAGTTTTTTTTTTCTTTGGTGGGTTGCATCGCAAAACCTGTAGTTACCGTATGGTTGCGAAATTTTGGTTGCGTGTTGTACATGATATTTAAAATGCAAAGATGATTCGTATGAAAGCATGCAACTTTGTAAATATGTTGAGATACTTAGGCCATAGAGTTCGATTCAGTTTGATTGAGGCTTAATGTTTGAATTCCTGTAATTAGCTGATTGAAGAGTCTATGAATATATCTTGAATTGAGCATGTGCAAAAAGTGTGAAGTGAGGTGTTGTTATTCCATGCTATTGTGAAGTGTCTAGAACTTGCCTGCTGTGTGTACAAAATGAAATGAAGGAGTTGTATTGTAGGAAAGGATGTAGGCATTTCTTTGTTTTAACCGAGAGTTTCTATTTTTCCTTGTCGTACCCACCTTGATTGTATACCCTAGTCAGCCCGTTGAGCCTTTAGCCTATTATTTTTTCTTTTGTCATAAAGTGTAAACCGAGCTTAATTCCTTCTTTTCATTAGCCGCGAAGTCTATACTAAACTCTTAAGCGCTTAAGAAGAGAAAATCATTTTCCCAAAGTGTCAAAGAGTGAGAATGGTGAAAAGAAAAATAAAAGCAGAGTGATAGAAGAAAAGAAAAGGTTGAAGGTGCACTTGCTATAAATAAATGATAATGAAGGTGCATGAATAATCTTTGTTGTTGTGTCAAGTGTGCTTAATACGATGGGCCATACTAAAGAAAAGCATCAAGAATGGGATGATGAGAAAAAAAGAAACAATGTCCATGAGTTGATGGGATGTGTTGAAAAGGCGCTTAAGGATGCTAGTGGCTATTATTGGCTAACCCAATATTTACTAGTTCCGTAGCTTCCATTACAACCCATTAAAGTCCTACGTGATCTTACATCGCACTTCTTTATATTAGTGGAGTAATACACTAATGGCAAGCTTATGGGTCATGACATGATGCATGTGAATTCTTTTGGGAGAGAGAGCGAAATTGTTTTTACATGCCCCTACTTGAATTTTTGTGAGTCATATGAGCAAAAAGGGGAAGATTCTCTTGTGTTGTGAGGGCACATGCTTGATGAGAGATTAATTTTCATGTCGGATATCTTGATCAGCTGATTTGCCTGAGTTTGCCAATATCGAGAGTCGATTCTTAAAGTCTAGGGGGTCTTAATGTATTGAAGGTCATTGCATTGATAAGACCATGCATGTTTTCTTGATGATTTGCTGTATTGAATAATCGGTATGACCGTAGCCTAAATTGTCGAACCAAAGTAGCAAGGTTGGGATGTAAATTGCATGAAGTGTAGGATTGTTGTTCGAGGACGAACAAGGATTTAAGTGTGGGGTAAGTGATCTTGGGCAAATTAATATGCCCAAGTGATACTCAAAGTACCATTTTAGCCTTGTTTATCTATCAATGTGTATACATTCTCATGTAATTGGTAATAAAATGTGAATTTATACTAACCAACATGATTAGCATTGTTTTGCAGGTAAAATGTGATTTTGGGAAGCTTAAATGCATGTTGGATGATATCGGGGTTGGACTTGGATGCGAGCAAGGAACAAGGCATTGGACAGCATGTATTACAGGGGCTCCGCGATGGAGCCGTGTCACGCTGCCATCGCGGAGGCCTTCTTCCTAGATAGGGAAAATTCACCCAAATTCCAGAGAGGGTCCGCGTCCGGTCCGTGGCACGGTGGCTTGGCTCCGCGTTGCACGTCGTGCCATGTTGGGCCTTAATTCCTGGACCCCTAATTCCAATGAGGGTCCGTGTTCGTAGCGTGTCACGGAGGCAGTGCTCCACGATGCACTCCGTGACATGTTGCTCGTTATTCCGGGAAAAATTCCCAGCAGTATGAATAGAACACTTAGGTTCATTTTTCAATATTCTGAGTGGGTGGAGCAAGAACGTGGGTTACAGGCAGTTGAGGGACGAAAATATCAGGGTTTTTTCTCTCTTTCTTTCTTCTTCAATTCAATTGCTTGTATGATTAACACTCATTTAAAGATGTTTAATCCACAAATGAGTGGCTAATTCCTCTTCTTGCTGAGGTTATGAACAATTGTGATGAAATGTGATCATTGATTCTTTGGTTTTTCATCTTTTCTTCCATGGTTGTTCTATTAATTCTTGTTCTTACTGCATTAATGTGTGGCCTACGTTAATGTATATCCAAAAAGTCCGATTTCACTCGAGAGAACAAGAAATTGGAAAATTGTGAATTAATAGGATATGTGCTTTACTTGGTTTGGGAAAATTGAGTATTGATTTGCTTTCAGGATAGAAATATACCTGAAAGTCGTATTAGTCAATTTAGGAACCGGGTTTGTATGGCTAGAACATGAATTACATTTAATCACAGAAATGTAGGTGGATGGTTCATGATTCTTAAGTGAGGTTAAATACGAGAGTTTTAATCTCTTGGCAATTGTTCTTGGCTAGCAATCGGAGGAAAAGATTAACCAAATTATAATGATAATTAAATTCATTACATGTTCGTTTAACCTCAGCATGCTCTCATTCATAGTTCAGACTCAAAGTAGATAATTGTTTTAGCTTTAGTATAAAAAATTAGAAAACAAAATATCAAACTTTTGGTTGCACTGTTGTCTGCATTTTTAGAAGTAAAATATAGTACACTTGAGCAGATTGCACTTCATCCAAGTCTCTGTGGGATCGATACTTGGCTTACTAAAGCCACTTACTACTTGTTCGACCACGTGCACTTGCGTGTCATTTTATATACCCACAATCACGCGAACAAATGTATCATGATAATCTAATCCCTCCTATTGGCTATAACCTTTAGCAACCAATATTGCCTTAAATCTCTGAACTTCACCATTGGCCTGATATTTAATCTTATGCACCTATTTAGAACCAATTGCATTCTTACCTTGTGGAAAATCAACAACTATCCAAGTCTTGTTATCTTCCAAAGCTTGAATTTCCAATTTCATTGCTTGAATCCACCTGTCATCCTTAGCAGCTTGTGTGAATTTCTGAGGCTCCACCATGTCGGAAAATTTAGCTAAATAGCTATGATAAGCTGGTGGAGTCTTCTCATAAGAAAGGAAATTTTCCAATGGATATCTTCCCTTTTGTTGTCATGCAGGAGCAACATAATCCTTCATCCAAATAGGATCCTTGGATATTCTACCAGTTCTCCTCAAGGGAACAAAAAGTTGAGAGTTGGAACTGGTTTGTGGAGAAATTGAAGAATCTACAACCTGTATGTTCTGACGGACTGCATTATCTTCTTGTGTAATATATGTATGCTGGTTAACTGAGGGAGACACATCAGTACTAGATTGTATTTACGAATCTTCAGGATCATCTTCACAATATTCAAAACAATCTGTAGTAATAGATGAAAGCTTTCCTTCTTGAGAATCTTCAAAGGGAAAGATGGACTTTTGAAAGATAACATCTCTATGCACAAAAAATCTCTTGAACGGAATATCCATGAGCAGATAGCCTTTCTGCAAATCTTAATACCCCATCAATATTGCAGGTTTAGCTCTTTCTGCAAACTTTTCTCCTTTAGGTAATACTGATACATAACATAGACAACCAATCACTGTTAAATGATATAAAGAATGAGTCTTGCATATAAAATCTCATAGAGACTTTTGTCATTAGAAGAACAAAATGGCAGTCTATTCAGTAAACAAATAGTTGCATTCACACATATGCCCCAAAATCTTATGGGAAAATGAGCTTGAAATCTAATAGCTCTGGCCATATTCAATATATGTCTATGCTTCCTCTCAATAATACAATTTTATTGAGGTGTGTGAGGACAACTACTTTGATGCAATATTCCTAAGTCTTGAAACAAAGTTTTGCATTGAGAATTAAAAATTTTAGTACCATTATCATATCTGATAATCTTGACATGTGCACCAAACTGAGTCTTTATCATTGAAAGGAAAGTTCTAATAGCTATAATTATTTCATATATAAGTTGTAGCAAATGAATCCAAGTATGCCTAGTACAATCATCAACAATTGATAAAAAGTAATGCTTCTTGACAAATGTTGGAATCTTATATGGTCCCCACAAATCCATATGCATCATATCAAAAGGCAATGAGCTCTAGAATTACTTGTAGGAAAAGGTAGCCTAGTTTGTTTAGCTAATGGACAAACTGAATATTTAATTTCAACATCAATATCTTTATTATTCTCCACCAAATTAAAAGATTTCAAGGTTTGTATTTAAGGATGTCCAAGCCTCTTATGCCATAGGCTGCTATCTTGTTTGGACATATTTGCAAAAAATTTCTGATTTCTCCTTGATTCATCATCTGTCCTTCCTTCTCTGAAAATTTACATGCCTCCTTCTTCCCTGCCAAACCCTTTCACCCTGCAACTGTATAGCTCCTGGAATACACAGAAGTCAAGGTAAAAGGATACAAAACAAGATAATTCCCTGGTAAGTTTTGTTATGGACAACAAATTGAATTTGATTTCTGGTACAAATAACACATCCTTCACAATCTCTTCTCTAAAAATAGATACATTCCCTATTAGTGATACTTCAACCATGTCCTATGGGTAAGTTTACTTTAACTCCTTGTGACTTTGTTAAATTTTGACTTCCCATCAATAGATGTCTACTTGCAGCTATATGGTGAGATGCACCAGAATCTACTATCCAATCATGCTTTAGAGGATCTACCATTAAGCATGTAGAAATACATATCATGTTAGGCTGACCTTCCTTTGTATCTTTGTTCATCATGTCCAAAATCTGCTTGTATTCTTCTTCTGATAATTCTCTATTCTTTGTCACAAAGGTATTGTTTGCTTCACGACCAGTTGATGCTCCAATGTTGTGATCAGTATGACCTCAAGACATATTAGTAGTTGTGCTTAATTGAGAATGGCCTCCAGAGATATTGTTTACTGTACTGAATTGAGAATGACTAGTGCAGTTATGTTGCCCTCCATATGTTCCATGAGTGCCATGTCCTCTAGGATTGATATTAGAATTGCCATTTCCATGACTGACTTTGCTTCTTTGTTTCCAATCAGTAGGACACCCAATCAATTTGTGACAATTTTCCTTGGTATGACCAGTAAAGTGACAAAATTCACACTGTTATATTCTCCCTCTATAGTTCTGATTACCTTGATTGCTGTTATGAGAGAGACTTCTGCTGATTTGCATTGCCATTAGATCTGGTTTCTCAACAGCCATACAAGTTGAATGTTGAATCTCATCCTCAATAATCATGGCATAAGCCTGATTTATGGATGGAGTAACACCTTTCAATAAGATTTGTCAATGAACCTGATCATATGTATTATTTAATCCACTCAAAAATTATAGCAATCGAAGTTGATATAGATGATCTGTGCACCCCTTTGACCTTGGACAACCAAAACTTGGTGAAGGAACCACTGCATCATATTCTCCCCATAAATTCTTCAACTTTGTGAAGTAAGTTGAAACAGAGTTAGTACCTTGTGATAATGTAGTAATATCCCTATGTAACTGATAAATCCTCATAGATTGACCTTATCATATCATTCCTTCATATCGTCCCAGACTGTGAAGGCACTAGTGGTATAGACAACTCTATTAAGGAGTTCTTCACTGACTGTATTCATCAGCCATGATAAAACAATGGCATTACATGTCTCCCACTGCTCATGTAGTTCTTCTCTATATAGCCCCCTAGTACAAGCTCCTATTACAAATCCATATTTCCTCTTCCCCAATAATGCAATCCTCATTAGCCTGCTCCATATACCGCAATTCTCAGATCCAGTCAACTTTATTGGAATTAACACAATTCCTGATGTATCCGATGGTCCTATATACAGAGGATCATTCTGATCAATTTTGAGAGGCGCCATTGATGAGATCTTCAATTTTCACTGCTCAATCTTCTCTGCGACAGCTTCAACTATTCCAGCATCGATTGCTCTGGTACCATGATGAAATCAAAATCTACTTCATTTTAATATTCATGCTAATAGCATTCATGGATTACATTGATCTATAATGAAGAAGAAGAAGGAAGAAAAGAAAAAATGTATGTATTGATCTCAATACTCTACTCTAATCTACTGCATTCACCTATATTTATAGGATTAGTTAACGGACTTTAGCCTCTAGCTAACTAACTCAAGTAACTAATTCCTATCCACTATAACAGCTCATTGCCAACTCATACACAGCTGGCATTAATTGAATAACAGGAAAAAACTACTCTAACTAACTCTAACTAATCCGGATGAGTAGCTCACAACTCAACAAGGACCTCGAATTATGAAATACAGATTCCTAATTAATATTTACTTCTTCCATATATGTTCTTGTTTCTTTGACTTCTTTTCTTCATTTTCTAAGTATATAGACACAAACAGTTATGTGGTATCTAAGCGATTGGGGAGTGTCTGTTGAAATCATTATTGCATGTTTTGCTTTTATTTATGTTGACTCATGTTTAAATACATATCATTTGTGACAATATGTTAATTGTTCATCATTAATATTCTCTTTAATAAAATGCAATACGTTCTTTTCATTTATATGAATTTACCAACCACTTCAAGTTTACAAAGTGTTTCCATCTGTTCTATTTATTATATATAGTTGATTCAATAGTGAACCTATTTTATGGTGGGTGGCTAAGAAGGAGATGTCACTAGTGTTAGAATATTAGTAGGAGATATCAAGGAGTTCTCTATAACAGTGGATCAACACGAGGGATCGACATTGAGTCCTTGCTTGTGTACCTTAGTCATGAAAGAGCTAACTAATACAATACAAAATAATGTCTCTTGGTGTATGATATTTGCTGACTGTATTATGCTAATTGATGAAATTAATGACTGTTTCAACTAAAAGTTGAAACTATGGAGA
This sequence comes from Datura wrightii, assembly GCA_035772735.1. Classification (NCBI taxonomy): domain Eukaryota; kingdom Viridiplantae; phylum Streptophyta; class Magnoliopsida; order Solanales; family Solanaceae; genus Datura; species Datura wrightii. The sequence goes on from JASDFA010000001.1 coordinate 83,653,795, forward strand.
ACAATTTAGAAGTATGACTTTTAGGATAAATATAAGTAAGATTGAATACTTGTTGCAGTTTAGTTGGTATGAGAAGAGAGAAGTTGAGATGAGACTAGAAGGGATTGCAGCACTAAATGCGAATAATTTTGACATCTAGGCTCGTTGTTTCAAGAAATCGAATGATTGATGAAGATGTTACTCATATAATTAGAATCAGAGGCATTATGTGATGTAAGGCTACCTACCAAAGTGAAATATAGGTTCTAAATAAAAGTTATAGGACCGAAAATATTATATTGTAATGAATGTTATGTTGTTAAAGTCAAACATATCCACAATATGAGTATTGCAGAGATATAAATACAAAGGTGAATATGGGATCATATAAATTATATAAAACTAAAAATGACTACATTCACCAAAAGGATAGTACACATCGAGGATAAATGAGAGAAGATAATTTAAGATGATTTGGTCATGTTATGCTCGACCTACAAATGCACCAATTTTACAAGTGTGAAACTATGGTGAGTGAAGGTGTTCAAATGGGAAATGGGTAGAACTAAAACTACATGGAAGAAAGTTATCTTGCATAGCTATAATTTCTTAGAATCAATGCAGACTTGACTAAAGATAGTACACAATGAAAAAAATTCATATAGGTGATGTCTACTTGTTGAGAATAGGTTTTAGTCTTGTTAGTAGATTGATTTTGGACCTATTGCTTCTAGAGAATTTTTACATTATCATAGATTTATATGCGAGTAAAAATATATTTACAAAATTATTATTATTATTATAAATATTATTATTATTTATACATATTTTAACTTATTTTTTACTTTTATTTTTTTTTGGTATGATAATGACATGAGTTAGAATGTATAAAAAGAATATGATCTATGAGCATTCATTAGGCATAGTAGTTATTGATGCACCATTGAACCAATTTCAGCTTCGAAGTATCAATACATTTGTAATATCCTCATTTCTTTATGTGCCTCCCTTTTTGCAGTTTAGTGATTCCATGCATTCCTATGTTTAGGTGAAAATGTGAAAGTGTAGACGTCATTTTGCTTTGACCTCAAATGCATTAAAGAAGGTCTTGACTGGTAATGCTCATGGGTAAACAAGTTTCCATTTGAAGCATTTCTTCCTCACTCTCTTTTGTTCATAACTGTGTTTTGAAAAATTCAATAAACAATCAATTTCTTTTTTTTAATGAAGAAGCAAAACAAGATTTAATATGGAAATGTAGAAGTAGAAAAGATTATTTCGAGCCCACAAGTTTTTTGTGTATTCTTAAGGAATTATAGCCCCTCACTGTTGCCAAGGTTTGGGTTACTTCCTCACACGATAGAATAGAAAAGTATTTATGTTATAGCGGTAACGCAAATTATAGAACTCCAACAAACTCGAATAATATAGCAGAATCACACTTGACACTTACAGTTTTGCTGCTTAAAAGCTATGCAGAGAATACAGAGGAGAGAAAAATATTTTTCATTTGTTAATTCTTTAAAATTTGAGGCCAAGCCTTGAATTTATAGAGAGGGAAAGGGTGAGATGGAGAGGTGCAATTCAAAAGGTGTCTTTTCTTATTTTCCATTCACATCTTAAAAACCCCAACAATTCCCCGCATGAATGGGGAATGACTATATGATGAAAAATGCATAAAAAATTATGTGATTTTCAAGTAAGGATTAATTGTATCTGGATAAGTAGGTTTCCTTTTGAACATTCCATAGTGAACATATGTTAGATATACTCGGTCAATTGGTAGATTAGATATCTTTGAACTGTCAAACTTTAGTATATACCTAGACAACATATGTCATACAATTAAACTTTAACTATCTTGGGTTCTAATTGTTGTATTCGTTTTAGCCATGAACAACCGCCTGGGTCATAAGTGCATAGAGAATTGGCCTTACATAATCCTCCTTGAAGTGACTTACACTTCACACTTACATAGGTGATTTCTAAATGCTTTATCCTTTATATACACTATTTGATATACCCAATATCAAACTTAAAAATCATTAAAAAGCTCTAATACTTTATCCTTGTTACTGAACGTTGTCTCATCCTTAGAATGGACCAAAAATATTATTTTGACAATGTTGAACCGTCAAGCATGACTTTGTTTTCTCTTTGAACCTAGATTTTGGGATCTCCAGTCTTCTAGGTAGAGTGACCACCATGATGACTTGTCCTCAGCCGTAGTCCCATTCCCTTTGATGATATTTCAACTGCCTCTCTAGATAGGCCTTTTGCAAGTGGATCTGACACATTATCCTTTGACTTTACATAGTGAATTGTGATAATTCCACTAGAGAGTAGTTGTCTAATAGTATTATGCCTTCGTCGTATGTGACAAGATTTTTTACTATACATTATGCTCCCAGCCCTTCCTATTACAGCTTGACTATCGCAATGTATGCATATCGGTGCCAGAGGTTTGGACCAAAATGGAATATCTTCTAAGAAACTTCGGAGCCATTCAGCATCTTCACTGACTTTGTCCAAAGCTATGAACTAAGATTCGATTGTCGAGAGAGCGATGCATGTCTTCTTGAATGATTTCCAAGATACTGCTCCTCTGCTAATGATAAAAATGTCTCTACTCGTGGACTTAGTTTCAGTTGATCCGGTGATCCAATTTGCATCACTATATCCTTCAATGATTGCAGGATACTTATTAAAGTGCAAAGCATAATCTGGAGTATATTTCAAGTACTCCAATACTCGTTTCATTTCCATCTAATGAGTTTGGTCAGGATTTCTTATGAATCGACCATGCTATATCAGGTTGCGTACAATTCATTATGTACATCAAGCTTCCCAACACTCGACCATATTCCAATTGAGACTTTCTTTGACCTTTATTCTTTACAAAAATATGGTTCAAATCAATTGGAGTTTTTGCAACTTTAAAATTCAAATATTCGAATTTTTGAAGTACCAAATTTATGTAATGAGATTGATACAGTGCTACACCTTGAGGAGTCCTTTGAATTTTAATTCCTCGAATTAAATCAGCAACTCCTAAGCCTCTCATATCAAATTTGCTAGCAAGCATATGTTTAGTAGCATTTATGTCGACAATATCTTTACTCGTTATCAACATGTTATCAATATAAAAACAAACAATGACTATATGATTTGGAGTGTTCTTAATATAAACACACTTATCACACTCATTAATCTTAATCCATTCACCAACATTGTTTGGTCAAATTTAGCATGTCATTGATTTTGTGCTTGTTTTAGTCCACAAAGTGACTTTACAAGCCGACATAACTTCTTTTCATTTTCAAGAACTATGAACCTTTCAAGTTTTTCCATGTAAATTTCTTCCTCCAAATCTCCATTCAAGAATATAGTTTTCACATCCATTTGATGGATTTCAAGATCATATACGGCGACTAACGCTACTAACATCCAAATGGATGTAATTCTGGTTACCGGCGAATATGTATCAAAGTAATCCAGACCTTCTTTTTTGTATAAATCCTTTGACTAAAATTCTTGCTTTATATTTATTAATAGTGGCATCATCTTTAATTTTCCTTTTGAAAATCCATTCGCAACCTAAAGATTAGTTTCCTGGAGGAAGATCAACCAATTCTCATTTATCGTTATTCATTATGGATTCAATCTCACTATTGATTATCTCTTTTCAACATTGATCTTTCAAAGAAGTCATAGCTTCTTTAAAAGTCCAAGGCTTATTTTCTAACAAAAATATTAGAAAATATGGTCCAAAGGAAGTAGAAGTACTTTGACGTTTGCTATGGTAACGACCCGGATGTCATTATCAGATGGTTAAGGGTATAGAAAACAGCAATACGGATAAGGATGAGATAGGGAGATTTTGGAATAAATCAAGTATAGAACTGTGCAATTTTGGGTAGCTATTGGTCCAAGGGACCACTGTAGTGATGGGGTTCCCACTACAATGAGCCCGTGGTAATGGTCAGAGTCTGCAGTGGTGGAAAATGAGGAGTAGCCATTTGGACCGCTGCAGTAGACAACGAGAATTATAAAGTGGATTTTAAGTGGAATTATGGGGTTTTAACTCCATTATTTCCCAAAACGTGATCAGGAGGTCTAAGGAGCGAGAAAATTCTCTAGAGCAGTAAACCCTTCACCCAACGTAAGAATTCCAATTCTCTATCTCTAAGATGAGTAGTTTTGATTTTAGAATCTTTATAGGTCTCCAATGATGAAGTTTTGAAGAGGATAACCCTAGGTTGTTAAACTAGGGCTAGAATGGTGGGATGATTTGGGTGATGTTGAATTATGTTGATCATTTCGTTAGAATTACATGTCGGGAACAAGGGTTACATGGAAATTATCGGCCTAGAACCAGAAGAATTTGGGTTTTTACTCTCAAAATTACCTCAAAGGGGAGGGTTTGATCTACTAGACCCTAAGGTTGAAGTGTAATTAATGAATTACCCTTGTTTTATAGATTTTACGCTTTTCGAAGCTTTGAGGAACGGAAAGGGTCCTGCGGAGGAGTTGAACTGTTATCTCCGGATTGAGGTAGGTTATAGTTTATAGGGATAGACCTATATAATAGCATGTGTAGAATGTTGATATATGATTGGTCTTCGATTGTTTATGTGATATGTTAGTCCATTGTTGTTAATCTATCTTAAGAATGTGACTAACATGTGATATTGAATAGTGAGGACTTGTTAAATGATTGAATATATATGCTAATGTAATTACCTATGATGAATGGTTAGTAAAGTAACCATACTCCGTTAACGAGAGGATGGTTAATTGATGATGGCTTATTTGAGAAGTAGATTATAACTTTCTATATGATGCAATGATGCACTTGGTGTGCTTTATGAGAATGGTGAATGAAAAGATTTTAACATCCTAAAATGAGAGGCTCGAGCTTGAGGGGGGTACCCAGGCGAGTGAATAATAATATTTGAGTGGCTCGTGTTTGAGGGGAGTATCCGAATGAGCATATGAGTGGGAGCGGGTGCCACGCTGTCATAGTACATGGACTTCTAGAGTCTCCTATAGGTCATGACTGATGGGCATAAATAAGACTCACTAGCATGTGTGTACATGATTCGTGTGGTTGATTATTAAGGGGATATGGCGGAGGCGTGTGCCCATCATGTTACCCTTGGTTGTGTTATTTACTTATTGTTTGTGATTTCATTTATGTTCATGAAGTGGATGTGAAACGTATTATGAGAATGTGCTAACTTATTGTGGATATGATGCAAATTGATAACAATGAACATGGTGTTAATGCTAAGTGTGACTTTGTCACTATGTGTAGTTATTGAGCAGTTGTGGTAGAAAATAACTGAGGGTTTGTAACTCTTAATTACTATTGTGATTGTTGTTCATTATGGTCGTTTGATAGATTCATGGAGTATGTGAAATGTAACTGTTGATTTATTGAATTATGGGATAAATGAACTGAGAAGGGAGAAGCATATTGAACTATTGTCTAAGCAATGCCACTGCAGTAGAACCATTTCTGCTGCAGCGAGATAGATGCGACGGATAATTGACCACTACAGCGAGTGGCTTAATCGAGAGAGCAAGCTGGCTAATTCCTGAGTAGAGCTAGTGTTCATGAAATGGCTTGTAATTCTGCTTAAAGTTGAGGACCCATTTTATATCTCTATTGTTGCACTTATCTGTTATTATGTAAGGTCGACCGATGATGCCTACCAGTATTGTATTATATACTAACCCTACTCTTGCATTCTTTTCTGAGTGCAGAGTTCGAACCCTGCAGTTCTTCGCACCCTCACCTGTGAACCAACAGCTTTTGTGGATCGAGGGTGAGTAGATGAGGACACAGATCAATCCTTCCTTGTAGATGTCCTTCTTTCATACATTCAAACACTTTATTTCATTTTTAGTTTTACTTCCTTAGCTTGTAAAATAGACGTCTGGTGCAATGACAATCAAGTTTTGGGAAATTGGTTATTTGGTTTTGGTACACATGGTGTAATCATATGAAATTATTTTTTTCATAATAGTTGATTTCTTTTTCATGAATGTTTTGATTATAGGGGTAGTATCGAGATTCACTGGTTCGCCCACTAAAAGGTTAGTGTGGATGTCATCACGACCATTTGGGTCATGACAAAGTTGGTATGAGAGTCCTAGGTACGTTGATCTCATTGCACTAAGATGGGTCTAGTAGAGTCTCACAGATCTGTGTGGAGACGTCAGTAACTTATCTTCGAGAGGCTGCAGGAATTTAGGAAAACTCTCTCCTTCTTTCCTTTCTTCTGATTACTTGATTCTAGTTGGTATCTGGTGATCCAAATTGTTATCTAACAACTTTTCTTCTTTCCTTCTCACATGGTGAGAACACGTGCAAATGGTAATATAAATGCAACACTTGAGCCAGTAGTGGCGTCCCCAATTCACGATAGAGGTAGTGGCAGAGGTCGTGGTCGTATACCCGCTGCAGCTAGAGGAGGGGCCCGTTCTTCTATTCCAGACAGGGAGAGGTCTACATCTCCCATGCCACCAGTAGTTCAGGAGCGTGTGGCAGTTGAGGTTGAGATCCCAACGCAGGGAGAAGCTCTTGCCGCGCCAGCATCCTCAGAGGTCCTAACTCAGGTCCTCAACCTTTTGAGCGTCCTTGTGGGCACCGGGGCAGTGCAAGCAACTCCAGTGGAATAGTAGTCAGGAATTAAGCATGTAGCTTCTATGGCCCTGTTGATTGATGAGATATCAGAGGCGGTTGTGTTTTTGAGGCCGATAGAAGGACAGGTGATGATAGGAAAGAGCACAACTTATTTTGGAGGTTCACCAAGATGAAGCCTCCCACCTTTTAACGCACAGAGGCAAAAGATGCCTATGAATTCATCATAGATTGTCATGAGAGGCTCCATAAAATGGGAGCAATGGAAAAGTATGGTGTATAGTTCATCACCTTCTAGCTGATGGGTGATGCAAAGCTTTGGTGGAGGGCTTTCGTGGAGTACGGACCAGCAGGGTCACCATTGATGTGCTGTGAGTTTACAGCACTTTTGACGCTTAAAACTAAGAAAATAGCATGGACTTAGGTATGTTTATACAGATATAAGGAACTTTTATTTTGATTTCGGGGAAAATAAGTGTTGGAGAAAAGATGTGCAAAAGAAGCCTTAAAATGTAGAAGTTGTTGAATTTCTACGTTGTTCTTGAGATTTTTCTTTGATATTCAAATTTTCTTTTCTTCCAATCATTTTTGTAAGTATTTTATTACGTGTTTGTCTATGAATACAAATGGTAATCTTAAAACCATGAAAGGCTAAAAACTCCACAACTAGGATTTGTGGGAACTATGGTGGATTAACGAAATAGGGTTACACAAAAGTGATTCAAAACTAATGTTGAATGCTTGTATTGTATTCTCTTCATATTTAAATGTTTCTTAACGGTGTACAACTTTAGGGCTTGCCTGAATTCTTTACTTGCTTGAACTAAGAGATGTAGAGATTAAGAAAAGAGAATTACAACAAAGCCTTGGTCTTGACGATCATTGCATTAACTTGAGCTATGGTCGCAGAATGGTTAAATTTGGAACATATTGATAACGGTTAGTTTGAAATCGCTCATGAGACATGACCTTGTGATTGAGTAAATTCATCCAATTGGGATGAACCAGTCGTTTGGATGAACTCTAGTTATTAGTTCTACAAGTAAGCATTGGGATTAATCACGTGCGTACATACGAAGTAGTTATGAACCTGTGGGGAACAAATACCCTAGTTGTTTTCAAATCTTGATATCAACTAGAATTATAATCTTTCTTTAATATTATTTTTCTTTGAAACCCCCAATTTGGAGAAAACTTACCAATAATTTAAGTGGCGACATTAGTCTAGATCTTACCCTATTCCCTGCAAGTTCGACCCCAACCTCTTAGTTGGGTTCTTTATTGACAACGACTACTTCATACTTTGTCAGGATGTATGAGTTTGAGCATTATCAACCACCGCTAACGTGGACCCAATTCTACTCCATATTTCCGGAGAAATATATTTCGTGCACTCTGAGGGATAGGAGACGGGATGAGTTGATCACCATTGAGCAGGTGAGCTCATCTATTGCTACATACGAGGCCAATTTCACTCTTTGTCCAAATATGCTCTATCCTTATTTCCCATTGAGGAGGAGAAGCTCAGGAGGTTTTTTAAAGGCCTGAATATGGGTCTCCAAGTACTAGCTCTACATATGGCCTCTTCGGGTAAGACTTTTTAGGAGGTGGTAGAGTACGTGAAGTTGGTTAAAGGGGTGAGGCGGGAGGGTTATGCTAGAAATATCGAGAAGAAGGCTCGAAGAGTTGGCTCTTCTAGTGGTTCTTATGTGAAGGCTCCAGCACCAGAGGGTTTCTCTGGGCACCCTATTCATTCTACCATACAAGTGTCAATCAGAGTTCCACCATGAAAAGCTCCAAACCGTCAACTGCAGTTAGGGGTACTCAGATGGTTCGTTCTGATTTTGGGTCTCATCCTATTTCTTACATTTTAGCTCAGAGACGACTAATGAGAAGATCTGTCATGAGTGTGGTGAGTATGGCCACATCTACAGATGGTGCCCCAAGTTTGAACAGGGAGGGCAGATTATTCCTCACCCAGCTCCTTGAGCTCCGATCTCAGTTGGGAGGGGAGGTAGTGCATTCAGTCCAAATCATCCATAGCTGGGACGAGGTGGTCAACCACCTATTAGAGGTGATGTTCAGCAGGGTAGGGGACGTGCTTAAGTAGGTAGGGATGGTACCCAGGTAGGTAAAGGGGTGGCACAGCCCAACCGGCGTGGTTCTTAGGCTGGTAACCAGGCTTATTTCTATTCTTTTTCTGGTAGACCTGAGGCAGAGGCTTCAGACACCATATCACAGGTATGATCTTTGTGGCTGATAGAATGGCTATTGCATTGTTTGACCCGGACTCTGCATTTTCTTATGCATCTACTTATTTTGCTTTGGGTCGTGACCTCGTGTGTGATGTTCTTAATACTCATATCCGTTTGTCTATTCCTATTGGGGATTATGTGTTAGTAGATTGGGTTTTTCGTGACTGCATTATTGAATTCATGGGATTGACACTCTGGTAGACCTAGTGATCTTAGACATGGTTGATTTTGATATAATCTTGGAATGAGTTGATTGTCCCATTACTACATCATTCTGGATTGCTATGTGACTGTCCCTATATCGGGTCTAGGATCATCTACCTTGGAGTTAAAAGGGAATTTTAGTCCTACTCCTAAGAAACTTATTTCTTAAGTTCATGCTTGTAAGTTGATAGAGCAGGGTTGTTCAGCATATTTGGCGCATGTACGAGACACTAGTTCAGAGGGTTCTTCTGTAGAGTCGGTCCAGGTTGTTTGTGAGTTCTAGAGGTGTTCCTTGTAGATTTACTCAGTATACCGCTGGACTGTGACATAGATTTTTGTATTGACTTAGAACCAGGAACCCAGCCCATTTTTGTTCCTCCATATCGAATTACACCTACGGAGTTGAGAGAACTCAACGAGCAGTTGCTAGATTTGCTCAGTAGAGGATTTATTAGACTGAGTGTGTCATTGTGGGGTGCCCTGATTCTATTTGTGAAGAAGAAGGATGGTAGTATGCGGATGTGCATCAACTATCGCCAGTTGAACAAGGTAACTATTCGAAATAAGTACCCTCTTCCTCAAATAGATAATTTTTTTGACCAGTTATAAGGAGCGGTTGTATTTTCAAAGATTGATTTGAGGTCAGGTTATCACCATTTGTAAATTCAGGATAAAGATATTCCAAAATAGCCTTTCAGACCAGGTATGGGCATTATGAGTTTCTAGTCATGTCCTTCGGACTCACTATTGCTCTAGCCGCATTCATGAGCCTGATGAATGGTATTTTCAAACCCTACCTGGATTTCTTTGTTATTGTTTTTATTGATGATATCTTAGTACTCTAAGACAAAGCAGGAGCATGAAAATCATTTAAGGATTATGCTGGGATTGCTAAAGGAGAAGCAGTTGTATGCCAAATTCACCAAGTGCGAGTTTTGGTTGGAATCAGTGTCTTTTTGGGGCATGTGGTTTCCAAGGAGGGAATCCGAGTTAATCCACATAAGGTGGAGGTGGTCATGAACTGGGCAAGGCCAACTAATGTGATAGAAATCTGGAGTTTTGTGGGGCTAGCCAGTTACTACCGTCGGTTCGTAAAGGGATTCGCCTCCATTGCTTCAGCATTGACCAAGTTTAGACAAAAGGATATGCCCTTCCAGTGGTAAGAGGAATGTGAAGCGAGCTTTCAGAAACCCAAGACTCTGTTGACTATAACACATATTCTGGTGTTACCCGTGGAATCTAAAGATTTTGTTTTGTATTGTGATGCCTCATGATCTAGATTAGGTGTTGTGTTGATGTAGGAAGAACAGGTTATCACGTATGCATCGGGACAGCTAAAGGTGCATGAAAAAGAACTACACCGTGCATGATCTGGAGTTAGCAACGGTGGTGTTCGCTCTGAAAATTTGGAGGCACAATCTATATGGAGCTCGATGTGAGGTGTTCACGGATCATCCCAGCTTATAGTATGTAGTCTCCCAAGAAGACCTCAATTTGGGGCAGAGAAGATGGATGGAGTTGCTTAAGGATTACGACATCACCATCTTGTACCACCCAGGAAAGGCCAATGTGGTGGTAGACGCGTTGAGTAGGAAGACAGTGAGCATGGGAGGTCTGGCTTGCTTGGAGGTTACTCAACGGCCAATGGCTAGGGAAGTCCAGACCTTGGCAAACAGCTTAGTGAGATTGTCACTGACCAAAACTGCTGGAGTGTTAGCCAACCTGGAGTCTAAATTCTTGTTGTTAGAGAAAATCAAAGCCAGACAATTTGAAGATGAAAGTTAGGTAAAATCAGAGATAATTTCCTAGGGGGAGAGCCCAAGGAAGTAGTGTTAGATGATGAAGAGGTCTTGATAATAAGGGGGGGTGCTCCCCTAGTTGGTGGGCTAATTAAAACTTTCTTGGCAGAAGCTCACAACTCAAGGTACTCCATTCACCTCAGAGTCATGAAGATATACCATGATCTAAAACAACATTAATGGTGGGGTAGGATGAAGCAAGACATTGTTGACTATATGGCTTAGTGTATAAATTGTCAATAGGTAAAGTACGAGCACCAAAAGCCTGGAGGAGTTCTTCAGCGAATGCCTATCCTTGAGTGGAAATGGGAGGGGATAGCTATGGACTTTGTGGTCGATCTTCCCAAGAACTTGGGGAAGTTTGACTCAATTTGGGTCATAGTGGACAAATTCACCAAGTCTGCTCATTTCTTGCCCGTCCAAGTGACTTACCAAGCTATCGTGAAGGAGCTTATTTAGTTACCCAGGGTGCCTATTTCCATTGTATTGGACAAGGGAATTTAGTTTACTTCCCAATTTTGGAGGACATTGCAGGCTGAGTTGGGTAAGAGGTTTGACTTGAGCATAGCCTTCCATCCTCAGATGGATAGGCAATCAGAGAGAACTATTCAAGTGTTGGAGGACATGCTTTGAGCATGTGTAATATATTTTGGGAGTCATTGGGACAAGTTCTTACCCTTGGAAGAATTTGCCTATAACAATAGCTACCACTCGAGCATTGGCATGGCACCTTTTGAAGCCTTGTATGGGAGAAAGTGTAGGTCTCCAATTGGGTGATTTGATACGTTTAAGGTGAGGCCTTGGGGGATGGATTTGTTAAAGGAGTCCTTGGAAAAGGTTCAGATAATTCAGGACCGTCTGGTATCTCTATTGTTGTACTTATCTATTATGATGTGTCACGACCTGAATGGAGTTTTGGATTCGCAACATGGGACAAGGAGCCCTAAGAGAGTCCAAGTCGACCCACGGCACAAGCATACATCTAACTCAATCAATAAAACTGAATAACCAACAATATAATCATAGCAGAAGTCTAAACTTAAACATAACATCAGAATACTCAATCCAAAGTTGATTACATACATATGTCTTAAAAGCCTCTAAACATAACGAGTTGATGCGATAAGAACCCAACTAATTCAACAAGCTAAAAATGAAAATACAAGAAGAAAAATTAGAATAGTCTAGTCCTCGGGAGATGAGGACTCACCAATAACACAAAGGCTAACTCTGATAAGTTGACAATGAACGAGGCTGAACTTGAGAGCCAGATCCTGTATCATGAGACAATGCAGCATAGAGTATGCGGTCAGTACGTGGAATGTGCCGAGTATGCAGGGTAAATAAAATCTCTAAAGTAAGTAAAATCAGTTAAAGACATGCATATTGTAAAACATAAACATAGAGAATCTAAGAGAAGGGTTTGCATACATTCTTTCTGAATTCATGATCTCATCATAATATAACATATCATTACATAATCGATTGACTCAAAGCTGAAATATGATATTTATAAGTAAAGTTGAACATTAAGTCAAACCTACTTTAGAACATGCTTACATATGTAAATCTCATGAGTAATGAACATGAATAACTGAAATCATGAGGAATAATGGGAGACACGTCTTTTAACCGACATACCACGATGAGCTTACATGGTCCGAACTATCACACTCAAGTAGGTAGAGTCGTCCAAAGTCTTGTCAGGGCTAGGGACAATACCATGATATCAATATCAAGCTCGTGATCCAATAGGGCAGGGGATAGCTCACAAGAGAGGTCCTAAAGTCATAATGTGTAAACCTACTTTAGCGTGTAGTTCTGAGGCATAGGATGATCGGCCCTTAGCTTGCTCAGTGCTAGAGACTACTCCCAAAAACATGCATATACTCTACATCATTTTTCAACGAAGGCCAACATCATCTATTGATGAAGCTCATAAATCAAATATATCTCAAAGCGAAAATCATGCATATAAGAAGCTTTAACTCAAATCATACCACAAGCTGAAAGATATTGGGAGTCTTCGCTCCAAAACCATGTGGTAAGCTATGAATATAAGAAGCTTTAACTCAAAACATACCACAAGCTGAAAATATAAGTAGGTGTCTTCTCTCCAAAATCATGTGGTAAGCTTAATTGGGGAAATCATCAATCATACTTAAACATGTAAGCATTACCCAACACTTTATCATGCTTGGAAAATACTCAATTCATACCAAACACATTATTATAACATGGGCATCTTGAAAATATGCTTTTCATCATAATATCTCATCACCAACATACATTCATCATAAATCTCATCTTCAGGAACTTCTCTTCAATGGACCTTTCAATTTATAAAACTAGAACATAATATTGTATTAAAAACATTGTAAAATTCCCTATAAATCATAATTCATTCGCAAAAACATTTAAAGATCATAACCATAGATTAGTCATAGGAATTCATGATTTAGAGAAGGAATGGGCATGGGTATGAAAGGATTTACCCATTCATAACCCAATATACCTGTTGATAGTTGATTTTTATACTTCTTTGAATGCCCAATAGGAAATTGAAGAGAAATTGATGAATGCTAGGCTTGATCACTGTTCGGTGTTTTTGCTTTGGGTATAAAGCTACACGCAAGTGCACATGGTCGAACAAGTAGTAAAGTGGCTTAAGTAAGCCAAGTATCGATCCCACAGGGACTGGGATAAGGTAGCAATCTAATCAAGTGTACTATATTTTAACTCTAACAATGAAGACAACAGTGCAAAGAAGAGTTTGATATTTTGATTTCTAATTTTATCCTAAGTCAACAAAGATTATATAATTTGAGTCTGAACTATGAATGTGAGCATGCTGAGGTTAAACGAACATGTAAGGAAATAAATTATCGATATAATTTGGTTAACTTTTCCTCCGGTTGCTAGTCAAGAACTATTGCCAATGGATTAAAACTCTCGTATTTAACCCAACTTAAGAATCATGAACCGTCCACCTACATTTCTGTGATTAAACGAAATTCATGTTCTAGCCATACAAAACCGGTTCCTTAATTGACTAATATGACTTTCAGGTATATTTCTATCCTGAAGGTAAATCAATTCTCAATTTTTCCAAACTAAGAAAAGATCATATCCTATTGACTCACAACTTTCCAATTTCTTGCTCTCTCGAGTGAAACCGGACTTTTTAGATATACATTAACATAGGCCATACATTAATGCAGTAAGAACAAGAATCAATAGAAAAACCATGAAAGAAAAGATGAAAAACCAACTTAATCAACAATCACATTTCATTACAATTGTTCATAACCTCAGCAAGAAGAGGATTTAGCCACTCATTTGTGGATTAAACATCGTTAAATGAGTGTTAAACTTACAAGCAATTGAATTAAAGAAGAAGGAGATAGAGAAAAACCCTGAGATTTTCGTCCCCTCAACTTCCTGTAACCCACGTTCTTGCTCCACCAAGTCAGAATAATGAAAAATGAACCTAAGTGTTCTATTTATACTATTGGGAATTTTTCCCGGAATAACTAGCAACGTGACACGGAGTGCATCACAGAGCACTGCCTCCGTGACACGCCACTGACGTGGAGCCTCACTGGAAATTGACTGTCCAGGTAATAAGGCCCAACGTGGAACGGCGTGCAACGCGGGGCTAGGCCAACGTGCCACGGCCCCAACGTGCACCCACACTGAAATTTGGCCAAAAATTCCCTATGCAGGCAGAAGGCCTCCGCGATGGCAGCGTGACACGGCTCCATCGCGGAGCCCCTTTAATTTGTGCCATCCAATGCTATGTCCTTTTCTAACATCCAAGTCCAACCCTGATCTCTGCCAACACGCATTTTAGCTTCACAAAATTATATTTCACCTGCAAAACAATGCCAATCATGTTGGTTAGTATAAAATCACATTTTATTATAAATCACATGAGAATGTATAAACATTGATAGATAAACAAGGCTAAAATGACACATTTAAGTATCACTTGGGCATATAAATTTGCCCAAGATCACTTCCCCCACACTTAAATCCTTGTTCGTCCCTGAGCAACAATCTTACACCTCATGCAATTTACACCCCAACCTGGCTACTTTGGTTCGACAATTCAGGCTACGGTCATACCGATTATTCAATACAGCAAATCATCAAGAAAACACGCATGGTCCTATGAATGCAATGACCTTCAACACATCAAGACCTCCTAGACTTAAGAATCGACTCTCGATATTGGCAAACTCATGCGAATCAGCTGATCAAGATATCCGACATGAAACTTAATCCCTCATCAAGCATGTTCCCTCACAACACAAGAGAATTTTCCCCTTTTTAATCACATGAACTCTAACGGTTACATGCAGGGGCATATAAACACAATTTCACTCTCTCTCCCAAAAGAATTCACATGCATCATGTCATGAACCATAGGCTTGCCCTTAGTGTATTACTCCACTAATATAAGGAAATGTGATGTAGGATCACGTAGGACTTTAATGGGTTGTAATGTAAGCTACGGAACTAGTAAATATTGGACTAGCCAATAATAGCCACTAGCATCCTTAAGCGCCTTTTCAATACATCCCATCAACTCACGGGCAATGTTTCTTCCTTCGTCCTCCCCTTCTTGAAGTCTGTCTTTAGTTTGGCCCATATCTTTAAGCATACTTGACTCGATAACAAAGATTATTCAGACACCTTCATTATATTTTATTTATAGCAAGTGCACCTTCAACCTTTTCTTTCCTTTCATCATTCTGCTTTTCTTTTCTTTTCACCATTCTCACTCTTTGACACTTTGGGAAAATTATTTTCTCTTCTTAAGCGCTTAAGAGTTTTTGGATCAATTTACGGCTAATGAATTGAAGGGGTAAAGCTCGGTTTACACATTTTGACACAAGAAAAAACATAATAGGCTAAAGGCTCAACGGGCTAACTAGAGTGTTCATTCAAGATGGGTGCAATAATGAAAAAGAGAAACTCTCGGTTAACACAAAGAAATGCCTACATCCTTTCCCACAATACACCTCCTTCATTTCATTTTGTACACACACCAGGCAAGTTCTAGACACTTCACAATGGCATGGAATAAACAAAACCTCACTTCACACTTATTGCACATGCTCAATTCAAGGAGTATTCACAGACTCTTCAATCAGCTAATTACAAGAATTCAAACATTAAGCCTCAATCACATTGAATCGACTCTATGGCCTAGGTATCTCAACATATTTACAAAGTTGCATGCTTTCATACGAATCACCTTTGCATTTCAAATATCAAGTACAACACGCAACCAGGATTCTGCAACCATAAAGTAACTATAGGTTTTGGGATGCACCCCACAAAAGAAAACAACTGAAAAATAAATGAAAAAATCTACTTCTAATGACTACATTTCCCTTAAGACGGTCATCATCCATCCATCATAGGGAACGGTCACTAACTAGGACTTCGGTTCAATGGGACCATTCTCGGTAAAAGAACCGAAAACAAACACTGAGAAACCCAAGAATTTTAAAAAAAAATTAAAAATATCGATCATTTCGATAAAACAAAAATATGTACAAAATCAGCTAGCAAAATATTCAGCAGCACACAACAGTTTCACATTTAATTACAATACAGAACAAAAACTTCACAATCACAAATCACAGGGTCACAAAAGTTTTCATCAGGCATAACAACAGAACAGAACATACACAACAACACAACCAGCACCTAACTACTCCCACCCCACACTTATCTCGAACACTGTCCCCAGTGTTCACAAAAATTCACATAGCATAAAAATTGAGTGGTGGAACTCCCTGATCAATCAAAATACTCCACTTCTTCATCAGGTGCTGCTGCTTCGTCTCCCATGTCTGAATCACCCCCATCGTCATCATCGGAGTCCTCACGATGTGTCTTCTCATCTGTGGGGACATCATCATCTGTGGGCTCTACAAAAGCTGGCCCCACTCGGCATAGAGCCCTAGCATTTTCGCCAAAAGGGTAGTCTAGCTCGAGCTGCCATAGCTCCTCCTCTGTTGCCGGCCTCCCGCCTATCCGTAGCTAGAGAATCCGCATCCCGTACATGCGAGCCATGTACTGATCATCCCGAGCATGTCGCTCGGCTAGTGTAAGCACTGGCCCATGGGTGGTGTCGGGAGCCTTAGTTTTGGTGACATCCAAGGCCCGTAGTCAAGGGCCTGTTCCTCAATATCCAGGCCCCTCAGGAATGTGGTGAGTAATCTACCAAATCCATATCTATGCCCCTGATGCAACCGGGCTCTCTTCATGGCGGAGATAATCCCCGCCCCCACATTGATCTCCAGCCCTTTCATCAGGGCGTACACCAAGCATACACGATCCCGGGTTACATCCGTCATATGCACCCCCGGGATTAGGCAGGAACACACATCTTAAGCCATATCCTGGCTTCCCTGTTCATCTGTGAGTAGGGCAAAGTCTGATGGTAGCTGCTCGGTGCTTTGGTAGGGGTTAAAAACCGACACGCAAGTGCACGTGGTCAAACAAGTAATAAAGTGGCTAAGTAAGCCAAATATCGATCCAAGGAGACTCTGGATAAGTAAAATTGCTTAAGTATACTATATTCTAGTTTACTTCTAATTATGTTGACAACAATGTAACCAAAAGTTAAATAATTTTGTTTATAAACTATATACTAAAACTATTAACAAATATTTACTTGAATTGAAACTATGGATAAGAGCATGCCAAGGTTAAGAACAAGTAATGAATTCGATAGTAATCATAATTCGGTTATTCTTCTCTTCATGTTGCTAGCCAAGAACATTAGCCTAGAGATTAAAACTCTCGTACTTAATCTCACTTTAGAATCATAAACCATTCGTCTACATTTCTGTGATCAAATGCAATTTATGACCTAGCAATACAATTCCGGTTCCTAAATTGACTAATATGGCTTTCAAGTATATTTCTATCAGGAAACCGCATCAAAACCCAATTTTCCCAAATCAAGTTAAGAACAATACCCTATTAATTCACAACTTTCCAATTTCTTGCTCTCTCGAGTGAAATTGGACTTTTTAGATGTACATTAATGTTGGCCACACACTAATGCAGTAAGAACAAGAATTAATAGAACAACAATTGATTGAAAGAAGAAAGAAAGAGAGAAAAACCCTTAGCTTTTTCGTCCCTCAACTGCTGCTAACCCACGTCCTAGCTCCACCAAGTCTTTCCTCTGAAAAATAAACCTAAGTGTGCTATTTATATTAGTAGGAATCTTTCCCGGATTAACAAGCAACGTGTCACGGAGTGCATCGCGGAGCACGGCCTCCGTGACACGCTACGAACGCGGAGGCTCTCTGGAAAATCACCCGAAATCGGCCCAGGCAGCACCTTGCCGCGTTGGCAACGTGTCATGCTGCCTGGGCAGCGCGTTACAGCCCCATGGTCGCGGAGTCCACCTGCTGTGGCACGTTGCCAACGCGCAGGTGGGCTGTTTTGAGCGGCCTGCCTGCCGTGGCACCTTGTCGACGCGCCGGTGGGCTGTTTTGTGCCTCTTCCTTGCCGACGTTCGCGTGTTAATTCCGTTTCCAAGCTTCTACTTCACCAACTCATGGATTAGTTACTCAAACATCATCAAAACCTACAAAACAAAGGCTAATCATGTTGGTTAGCACATATCTTTATTTTATCTAAAATTACATGAAAATGTATACGATAACTTAGATAAACAAGACTAATTTAAGTAATAAAGAGTATCTCGGGCATATATTTTTGCCCGTGATCACAACCCCACACTTAAAGCCTTGTTCGTCCTCGAACAACCTTTTACATATCATGCAAATGGAGACTCCTACATAACTAATTTAGCAAGAGAATTCAAGTTACGGCTATAATGATTACGTAGGATACAAGCTAAAATAGAGCATGCCTGATTTGATCGTTGAAATGAAACACAACCATGTTAAGACTTCTTAACCTCAAGAATCGACTCTCAATTTTTAGCAAACTCATGTAAATCAACTGATCAAGAAATCCCACATGAATTATATCCTTCATTCAACATGTGCCCCTCACGGAAAGAGAGTTACCCAAGTTCACACGCAAAAACAATTTTTATATCACAACATGTGTGGGTACATGAATAGAATTACGCTCACTCTCACAAAGAATTCACATGCATTATGTAATGACCCATAAGCTTGCCCTTAGTGTTTTATTCCACTAATATAAGGATGTGTGAATGTAAGATCAAGTAGGACTTTTTAGGTTGTAATGTAACTCAGGTGTTGGTAGGTACTATTATGATCAGTAATAGTGACTATCTTTTCTAAGCGCTTTTAATACATCACGCCTTCATTACAAACTTCCCTTCCCTCACTTCACCTTTTTCTCCTTTTAGTTTTCTTTTTCCTCTTTTGTTCCCTCATTTCTTTCGACACTTTTAGCTTATTAGTAAGGAGTACTTAAGCAATATGTTTCATTCATTCCTTTTCTTACTCCCTACTAATAACCAACCATTTTCACACAAATGCACCTTTTTCCTTTTCTCAACTATTTACAACTTGCTATTTTTCCTTCTTTTCCATTCTTCTCACTCCTTTACCCTTTCGAATTTTTCCTTTAAGCGCTTCGGAGTTTTGGTTCAATTTCAAGGCTAATGAAAGAAAAAGGATTAAGCTTATGTTGCAGCTGTCAAAGAATAGGCTCAAGGCTCAATGGGGTTAACTAGGATTAATTTTTCAAGGTAGGTATAATGAGGGATAAAAAGTTTGGTTCATTCAAAGAAATGCCTATATCATTTCCTCCAATTCACATCCTTCATTTCGTTTTATAAACACACCAGGCAAGTTCTAGACATTCCACAATAGCATAGAATACTCAAAAACCTTACCCTCATGGCACATGCTCAAATCAAGACACACTCAGTAGACTCTTACTCAGCTAATCACCAGAATTCAGAATTAAGCTTCCATCATATTGAGTCAAATTCAAGAGCCTAAGTGTCTCAAACAAAGTTATACACTTGCATGCTTCACACTGAACATACTTGCATCTTACAAACATTTATAGCACAAAACAAGAACATCCAGCACCAATTAGTTATGGTTTCAAAACCCAAAACCTATCGACTAATTTTCCTCAAGACGGTCGTCATCCATCCATCGTCGGAAACAGTCCCTAGCTATGACTAAAAACACTTTATATACAGACCAAGGAAAGAAAGAAAAAAGAAAAGAAAAAAAAAATTTATTCTTCGGTTCAAATACCCCCCGTCGGAAAAGAACCGAAAAGAAAAACCAACGGGTGATGAAGTCATGCTTAATTCACAAAAAATTTTCAAATTTTTCAAATTGTCAAATTTCTCACCAACTTTTGTACAAGCATTACATTCACCAAAAATCATTAAGCACAGAAATTTTGAAATTTCCTAGAAATTTCCCTCACCCCACACTTAAATCATGTTATGTCCGCATAGCATCAAACTAAAGGTTACAAAGGGTGAAAAATACTCCCTGAGGCCTTTAGGCCTAGCTGATAGCATGGTTTTCTTCAACTATGGACAAGTGGGTGTTCGACCCCACACTTTTTCTTTTCCATGCTTGTTAGCTTCCTCCTCCACGGGTACTCAGACTTCCCCTCCATCTGCGCTTAACTTTCCACCAAAACAACACAAGATGAAAATAAATAAAATAAACATAAATGCAAGAAATTAAAATGGTACCCATGGTACCCTTGGGTTGCCTCCCAAGCAGCGCCTAATTTTACGTCGCGGCACGACGTACCAAGTTTCACCACTTTTTCCTCCACCTTGAGGATATGAATCTCACCCCTAATTTCTTCTCTAATTTCCTCTTATGCTCCAGGGGTGGTGGTGAAAAATTGTAAGGACCAAACAGTAGATGTTGCCTTTTGCATTTATTGGTCCTTAAGTAAGCGAAGTCATTTTGTCTTTCTGAGTTAGCAAATTTCAAAATATATGGTGCTTGGTCCTCCTCTAGACATTTCTCTACAAACTTGGAAGACTCTATTTCTATGTTGTCAACCAAATTTAATGTTGAAAAATGCGTAGAGTGTGGTCTAATACACCTCAACTCTGAAACTGCATTTTGCTTGACCTCCTTACTTGTATATACCTTCTCAACATCGACATCTATCTCACCATTAAAGTCGACTGGGGGATACGCTAACTCTTCTTCCAAGAATGGATTTTCCATAAGTGTGAGCCCATCACGGGGACACTCAAGAGATTCGAATTGTTGGGCTTCATCCAAAAATTCACCCTTGTCGTCCTCTTGTAGTTCCTCTTGCATATCGGCTAAAATTGTTGTCTGTGATTTATCACACGCTTCAGCTTCAGCGATCATCTCCGTGAATTTGATGGTCATCCTTTCTAGAGCCTCTGCATTCTCTTCTTGCTGAATTCTCAATACTGCCATCGCCTCCTTCATTGCTTCTGATTGCTCCAAGAGTTGTTTCAACATGTCTTCTATTTGAACTTGGCGTCCCAAGTCCTCATTTTCAACATGCCTATATTCAGCAAAAACAACAAAAGGATCATAGTAGGGGCTTGGGGGAGGGGAATATGCCTTTGGACAATCACCCCAATGGCCATATTGACACCCACATATATTGCACGTATTACAGTTTTGCCACAAGTGGGGTCCTCCACAGTTCAGACAAGATTCACTAAAATATGAGTATCCACCATTGAAACCATTTATATTCCACGATGTCATGTCAATAAGGGTATACGAACAAGCAGAAAAATAAAATAAAATAAAGAAGAATTAAAACAAACACTAGACCACATTGTCAACACTTAAGAAAATAAAACAAAAATACAGTAAATTTATACTTAAAACAATTTCACCAATTGCCAAGTCTCCCCGGCAACGGCGCCAAAAACTTGCTCGGTGCTTTGGTAGGGGTTAAAAACCGACATGCAAGTGCACGTGGTCAAACAAGTAATAAAGTGGCTAAGTAAGCCAAGTATCGATCCAAGGAGACTCTGGATAAGTAAAATTGCTTAAGTATACTATATTCTAGTTTACTTCTAATTATGTTGACAACAATGTAACCAAAAGTTAAATAATTTTGTTTATAACTTATATACTAAAACTATTGACAAGTATTTACTTTGAATTGAAACTATGGATATGAGCATGCCAAGGTTAAGAACAAGTAATGAATTTGATTATAATCATACTTTGGTTATTCTTCTCTTCACGTTGCTAGCCAAGAACATTAGCCTAGAGATTAAAACTCTCGTATTTAATCTCACTTTAGAATCATAAACCATTCGTCTACATTTCTGTGATCAAATGCAATTTATGACCTAGCAATACAATTCCGGTTCCTAAATTGACTAATACGGCTTTCAAGTATATTTCTATAAGGAAACCGCATCAAAACCCAATTTTCCCAAATCAAGTTAAGAACAATACCCTATTAATTCACAACTTTCCAATTTCTTGCTCTCTCGAGTGAAATTGGACTTTTTAGATGTACATTAATGTTGGCCACACACTAATGCAGTAAGAACAAGAATTAATAGAACAACAATTGATTGAAAGAAGAAAGAAAGAGAGAAAAACCCTTAGCTTTTTCGTCCCTCAACTGCTGCTAACCCACGTCCTAGCTCCACCAAGTCTTTCCTCTGAAAAATAAACCTAAGTGTGCTATTTATATTAGTAGGAATCTTTCCCGGATTAACAAGCAACATGTCACGGAGTGCATCGCGGAGCACGACCTCCGTGACACGCTACGAACGCGGAGGCTCTCTGGAAAATCACCCGAAATCGGCCCAGGCAACACCTTGCCGCGTTGGCAACGTGTCATGCTGCCTGGGCAGCGCGTTACAGCCCCATGGTCGCAGAGTCCACCTGTCATGGCACGTTGCCAACGCGCAGGTGGGCTGTTTTGAGTGGCCTGCTTGCCGTGGCACCTTGTCGACGCGTCGGTGGGCTGTTTTGTGCCTCTTCCTTGCCGACGTTCGCGTGTTAATTCCGTTTCCAAGCTTCTACTTCACCAACTCATGGATTAGTTACTCAAACATCATCAAAACCTACAAAACAAAGGCTAATCATGTTGGTTAGCACATATCTTTATTTTATCTAAAATTACATGAAAATGTATACGATAACTTAGATAAACAAGACTAATTTAAGTAATAAAGAGTATCTCGGGCATATATTTTTGCCCGTGATCAGTAGCCCCTCTCCTTATGTCTGCTCCACCTAGCCGTCGATCGGGTTCCACACAAAGTGTGTCTGATGTCCGCGTATGGTGGAGTGATATTCAGCTTTCGAAGCACGTGGGCGTCTGTGTCCCGCGCCCCTAAGATAGCATTGAGGTGGTGGGGCTCAAAAGTGACTATTTGCCCCCTTATTTTGATGGTGTGACTTCTGAGAGTCGGGTTCCAGTTGGCATAGAATTCCCGAATCAAGTGCAAGTTGCATTCTTTGGGCTCTTCAAAAATGAAGTTCAGCCCAGCTGCCTTGATCCTCTGGACAATCCTGGGGAACTCCTGTGCCAACGGTTCCCTTGCTATGTGTTCCTCGGGGAAGTACTTGCTCTCCTTGTACTTTGCGTACCACTTCTTCCCCTCCTCTGTCACCCACCTGGTTCCATATTGACGGCGTTGTCCGCGTGGAACCGCTGGTGCTGCTGGGACCACTGTGCCCAGTCTGATTCTTTTTCTTCCGGCGCCAGATGTTGATGCGCCTTTTCCCTTGTCCTGCCTGCTTGCCATTTTTCCTATCAACCCAAATAGACAAGATCAATGTTAAGCCCATTTAAAATTTGCTTTGACTAAGGTTGGGTTAAGTTAGGATACCCCACACTTAGTCCTTAGCCAAAATTACAACATTAAGGCAAGATCGTGCTTACTTACACACACAAACGACAAACATAACAAATATGCTTAGTGCATTTGGAGAATTCGACGGTATATATTCTATGTACTACTCAGACTTCGTACAGCTAGTTACAATCATTACCATCGACAACAATTTATCTCATAGCACTTAGCAAGGAAAAACAAAAGAAAAATTTAAATACATGATCCTTTACAATTCACCCAATTCTTGCAAATTCCAATATTTCCTTCACCCGAGAATCCGTCGGTCTTTCAGCATAGTAACAGTTAGCACATCGACTCATCTCACTCAACATGTACAACCCAGCATGAATTTCACTAGTTCAACTAAGTTTTTCCATTTCAAACTCAAAGGAAAGCCTTAGCTATGATTTTATCAAAAAATTCGATTAAACTATGTAATTAACGAGTTCAAGCAATCACAATGATACTCCAAACATCAATCAACAATAATTCAATTGAATTTAAGCTTAATTTCTACTTAGGGCAAGTTTAGCTCACATCACACGTTCAATCTCAAAGAAAATCAACAAGAAATGAGATAGAATTGAAGAACATACCTTGAATTCGAAGAATTGATGAAAACTCGATGAAATTCTTGGCCTAAGTCCGTGTCACGTTGAGGGGGAAGGGGTTTTTGGGAGGTTGGTCGCGGAAGATATGAAAAATGAGGAAAATAGAGGGGGAATCGGGGTTTAAAAGTGGGAAATTCGTGCGGGTCACCCAGCAACCCGGTGTGACCCGTCGCGATATAAACTGCAACGTGTCACGGAGGGTAACATGGAGCATGCCCTCCGTGACACAGAGCTGTCGCGTGGGTGTTCTGGAATTTTAAAAATTCCATATTTACACCTCAACGTGTCACGGAGGGTAACGCGGAGGCCCTCCTCCGTGACACAGAGCCATCGCCCTAGCTCACTGTTTTGCCACTTTTTATTATTTTTCATACCTCAAATTTTCCTTTGCGATCCCTTGCACATTTATCCTCCGTTCAACCTGAAATTCATCTTATGGCAAGAATTTGGTTAGAATTATAGGTTTCACTCAAAATGAAAATAAAAACAAAAATAAAAACTAGAAATTTTGTTGTTAATCATGAAAAAAAGAAAAAAGAAATCTATTCACAATTTACAAAGAAAAATTTCACGGGTTGCCTCCCGTGCAGCGCCTGGTTTACCGTCGCGGCTCGACGTCATTCAGCTCAGTCATCTTCTAGGGTGACGGACGCTTTCTATCGACCACCATCCTCACCCCAATAGTGCTTACATCGCTCTGGTGGTTTTCCCAATAACTCTCATGAATCACTTATCTGCGCATCATCACCTCGATCAATTACGTTGATCACCAAGAGTTCCTCGTACACAGTGGGGAGCTTGGTGGGCTTGTACACATCAAACACTTCCACCTTGTCGTGTGCTCTCATGGTTAGCTGCCCTGCAGCTACATCAATCAGTGCTTTCCCGGTCGCGAAGAAAGGACGTCCCAAAATAAATGGGACTTCCGCGTCTGGCTCAAAATCCAGCACAACAAAATCCACCGGGAAGATAAGGGAGCCCACTTGCACCAGCACATCCTCCACAATGCCATCAGGTCTGGCTAAGGACCGATCCGCTAGTTGCAAGATCACTGTTGTTGGTCTAGGACTCCCTAGACCCAACTCCTTGAATACCGATGACGGCATCAAATTAATGTTCGCTCCCAAATCACATAATCCGCGAGCTCGGATACTCT
Organism: Datura wrightii; assembly: GCA_035772735.1. Classification (NCBI taxonomy): domain Eukaryota; kingdom Viridiplantae; phylum Streptophyta; class Magnoliopsida; order Solanales; family Solanaceae; genus Datura; species Datura wrightii. The sequence continues at coordinate 83,679,271 of JASDFA010000001.1, forward strand.
GCCCAATTGTAATTTGTATAGTAAAGCTCCCAGGATCTTTGAGCTTAGTGGGCAGTCTGTTTTGTATCCGGGAAGTGCACTCCTCCGTGAGAGCTACCGTAGCATACTCAGTCAACCGACTTTTGTTTTCCATGATGTCCTTAATGTATTTTGCATATTTCGGCACTCCCTGCAAAACATCAACAAGAGGTAAGTTAATATGTACCTGTTTCAGCACCTCCATGAATTTCTTGAAACACGCCTCCTCCTTGTGTTTCTTTAATCTTTGAGGGAACAGGGGTGGTGGTCTTTCTGATTCAGCTTCCTTTTTCTTCCCCCTCTCATCACTTTGCTTCCTCTCAACTTCTACTGCTCCCGATTGTTGAGGTGGTCTTTCTGGTTCCACCTCTTTCAGCTGCAAACCACTACTTGTGGTCACCGCATTCACCTGCTTGGGATTTGGATTTGTGTCGCTCGGAAGTCCTCCTCTAGGCCTGGTATTTTGGGATCTAGCAAATTGCCCAAATTGATATTCAAGTGCCTTAGTATCTAACTGGTTGTTCTTCACCTCGACTGCCAATTTCACATAGTCAGCCTGCAATTGAGCTTGGTTAGCTATCATCGTCTTGAACATCTCCTCAATGCTGGGTGATGGTGGTGGAGTAGGTGCATTCTTGTTTCTATATTGTGCCTGATAGTTCTGATGCCCTCCTTGATTCCTCTGCGTCCCCTGACTCGAACTTTGCCCCTAATGGTTGTTGCTACCCCAAGAGAAATTCGGATGATTCCCCTAGTTGGAATTGTAGTTGTTGCCATACTGTTGGTGGTTGTTCCTCTGTACATTTCCCACAAAGTTCACCGAGTCAGGATTTGCTCCACAACACTCAGCTGAGTGCTCACTGCTCCCGCACACTTCACACCAAATCTGTTGCACTGCATTCACTAGGGCTTGAGGCTGGTTCATTGTCATGTTACTGAAGTGGGTGTTAAGTTGATTCTGTAAAGCAGCTATCTGTGCAGCAATAGCTGTAAAACCATCCACTTCTAGAACTCCTGTTGCTTTCCTTGTTCCTCCTCTTGACTAATCAGCATTCCACTCTGGATTGCAATGCGAAATACGGTTTAACAAGGTATACAGCTCCTCATAAGTTTTCTCCAATGCTTGTCCCCCAGCTGCTGAGTCTAGCAAGATTTTTGTGTGGGGTTCCAAACCCTCTATAAAAGTGTGCACCAGCACATCATTGGATTGATGATGATGAGGACAATCCCGCAACATGGACTTGAATCTCTCCCAAGCTTGATATAGATTCTCTCCCTCTCTCTGTTTAAAACATAGAATTTGACTTCTAAGTCTTGCTGTTTTACCAAATGGAAAAAGTCGTATCAAGAATTTCCTTGCAAGATCATCCCACGTAGTAATAGAATTAGGTGGCTCAGCTTTCAACCACCTCTTGGCTTCTCCCAATAGTGAGAATGGGAACAATGTAAGCCTGACATAATCTGATGACACTCCAGCGGGGATGTAAGTGTCACTTGTCTCCAAAAAATTTTGGAGATGCTGTTGTGGATCCTCATGAGGGAGACCTGTGAACTGCCCGCTGGTGTGCAGCAATTGCACCATGTTTTGTTTGAGCTCGAACCTCCCTCCTGGCTCAGGTTTGCGGATGCTAGATGTGACATTGTTAGTATGTGGGATTGCTACCTCGCAAACCGGCCTAGTTGCTACTTCCTCGGGCACTAACATTGCCCGTACTACTGGTGGATTCTGTTGTTGCTCCATGATTGTTTGTTTGAGCAACTGCAGCTTTCTCTCTAGAGCTTCTCTCCGCTGATGATGAATTAGTCTTTCAGGCTCTAAATATGAGTCCACCAGCTCCTTGTCTCTTGCCAGTGTTCAACAGAGATTATATCTGCAAATTACAGGCTAAGACCAAGTTGTCAACACTAAGAAAAAAAATATAGTAAATTAACACTTAAGAAAAATTCACCAATTGCCAGTCCCCGGCAACGGCGCCAAAAACTTGTTCGGTGTTTTTGCTTTGAGTATAAAGCTACACGCAAGTGCACGTGGTCGAACAAGTAGTAAAGTGGCTTAAGTAAGCCAAGTATCGATCCCACAGGGACTGGGATAAGGTAGCAATCTACTCAAGTGTACTATATTTTAACTCTAACAATGAAGACAACAGTGCAAAGAAGAGTTTGATATTTTGATTTCTAATTTTATCCTAAGTCTACAAAGATTACATAATTTGAGTCTGAACTATGAATGTGAGCATGCTGAGGTTAAATGAACATGTAAGGAAATAAATTATCGATATAATTTGGTTAACTTTTCCTCCGGTTGCTAGTCAAGAACTATTGCCAATGGATTAAAACTCTCGTATTTAACCCAACTTAAGAATCATGAACCATCCACCTACATTTCTGTGATCAAACGAAATTCATGTTCTAGCCATACAAAACCGGTTCCTTAATTGACTAATACGACTTTCAGGTATATTTTTATCCTGAAGGTAAATCAATTCTCAATTTTCCCAAACTAAGAAAAGATCATATCCTATTGATTCACAACTTTCCAATTTCTTGCTCTCTCGAGTGAAACTGGACTTTTTAGATATACATTAACATAGGCCACACATTAATGCAGTAAGAACAAGAATCAATAGAACAACCATGAAAGAAAAGATGAAAAACCAACTTAATCAACAATCACATTTCATTACAATTGTTCTTAACCTCAGCAATAAGAGGATTTAGCCACTGATTTGTGGATTAAACATCGTTAAATGAGGGTTAAACTTACAAGCAATTGAATTAAAGAAGAAGGAGATAGAGAAAAACCCTGAGATTTTCGTCCCCTCAACTTCCTGTAACCCACGTTCTTGCTCCACCAAGTCAGAATAATGAAAAATGAACCTAAGTGTTCTATTTATACTATTGGGAATTTTTCCCGGAATAACTAGCAACGTGTCACAGAGTGCATCGCGAAGCACTGCCTCCGTGACACGCCACTGACGTGGAGCCTCACTGGAAATTGACTGTCCAGGTAATAAGGCCCAACGTGGCACGGCGTGAAACGCGGGGCTAGGCCAACGTGCCACGGCCCCAACGCGCACCCACACTGGAATTTGGCCAAAAATTCCCTATCCAGGCAGAAGGCCTCCGCGATGGCAGCGTGACACGGCTCCATCGCGGAGCCCCTTTAATTTGTGCCATCCAATGCTATGTCCTTTGCTAACATCCGAGTCCAACCCCGATCTCTCCCAACACGCATTTTAGCTTCACAAAATTATATTTCACCTGCAAAACAACGCTAATCATGTTGGTTAGTATAAAATCACATTTTATTATAAATCACATGAGAATGTATAAACATTGATAGATAAACAAGGCTAAAATGACACGTTTAAGTATCACTTGGGCATATAAATTTGCCCAAGATCAATCACCCTCTCTAGTCTTCTACCTTGCATGCATGAATGAATAAGGCCTAAAATGAACTTAACCCCTTTAAAAGTCAATATTCATAACTCAAAACGATGTTGTTTAGGCCTTAGAATCTTAGGAATTATGAAATAGCCCTTACTAAATTCGCAGAAAATAACTGCCAGGTAGTCCCAACGAGAGACCTAATGACCCATCCCCTCTGACAGGACTTGTGGCTTGATCCATCAAGTACACTGCCTCTCAATTCACCTAGGTTCGTCATGGATGACTTAACGACTCATTCCAGGTGACCACGACTCGTGGTCACCATCCATGATGTACACTTCCATGGCCTCAAATATATTTTTTCCTGCTTCGTCATGACTCACCCCACGAATAATGGGGATTGACCACAACTCGTAGGGTCCTCCCGTTAAGTACACTGACTCTCTTCCTTCTCTTTTCTTACTCACCCACCCCACGACTGACCTAATAACTCGTTGCGCCTGACCACAAGTCGTGGTCACATCGGTGGGATCCCATTTCCAAATTTTCAAATTCATTCCCTAGGCCTCCATATGAGTCACATCACAACTCATGGGCTCCTCTCATGGGTCACCTCATGACCCGTCCTGATGCCTGGTGCAAGATTTCAAATTTTCTCTGTTTCAACTCCCGGGTCTGATCTTTGGGCTTCCAGAGTATAACAATATCTCTCCCTTGGGAACATTCATCCCTGAATATTGGAATACATACAGAAAAGCAGAGAAATGCAATTATCATATTCAAATACTAATCATTTAAACTGAAAACTGGTGGAATAACTACCTCTGATTTAAACTACATAGCTAAACTGAATTTACGAATCATGCATACATCCATATACATAAAAGAAACTTGGGCACATAAACTGAACATGAAAACTAAATTGAGTTTTTAGGCCAAAACCTATACCTCAAGCTGGAACTGAGTCGATAGAGAATAAATGTGGGTACCTAGCCATCATATCCACTTTGACTTCCCGTGTAAATCCTTCAACATGCTAATTCCTCCATAACACTTTAACTGAAGCTACTTCCTTGTTCCTTAGCCTTTAAACCTGGTGATCCAGTATTTCTACTAGTACCTCCTCATAACTGAGGCTACCTTTTATACCAACACTGTCCACTGGGACAAATAGAGCTTCATCACCCAAACACTTCTTCAAGAGTGACACATGGAAAACAAGATGCACGGAAGATAACTCTGAGGGCAACTCCAACTCATAGGCCACCTTGGCAACACGTCTCATGATCCGATATGGGCTGCCATAGCAGAAACTAAGTTTCCCCTTGTTTCCAAACCTCATCACTCCCTTCATGGGAGACACCTTCATAAATACCCAATCATCAACCTCAAATTCTAATTCTCTCCTTCTCACGTCGGCATAGGATTTTTGGAGACTCTGGGCAGTTTTCAACTTGTCCCTTATCAACTGAACCTTCTCCACAACCTCATGAACTAAATCTGGTCCTATCACTGCCGCTTCAGCAACCTCAAACCATCCAATGGGCGGCCTACACCTCCGCCCATAGAGAGCCTCGAACGGTGCCATCCGGATACTGGAATGATAGATGTTATTGTATGCAAACTCGATAAGAGGCAAATGCTCATCCCAACTACCTTTGAAGTCAATCGCGCATGCTCTCAACATGTCCTCGAGAGTCTGGACTGTCCGCTCTGCTTGGCCATCCGTTTGCGGGTGAAATGCTGTGTTGAGCTTAACCTGTGGACCCAATCCTTTTTTAAACGAATTCCAAAACTGAGAGGTAAATTGAGTACCTCTGTCTGAAATAATGGATAAGGGCATGAAATCAGACTAGCTCCTGAATATATAATTTGGCATAATCCTCTACCAAATTCATGGTCTTAACTGGTAGAAAATGTGCAGCCTTGGTCAACCTGTCTACCACAACCCAAATGGAGTCATATTGTCAACAAGTACGAGGTAAACCTGTGATGAAGTCTATATTAATTTGTTCCCACTTCCAAGTAGGAATACTGATATCCTGACGTATACCTCTCGATCTCTGGTGCTAGATCTTTACTTGCTAACAATTTGGGCACTTAGCTACAAATTCTACAATACGCTTATTCATGTCGTTCCACTAATAGATTTTCCGTATGTCACGGTACATCTTGGTGGCACCTAGATGGATAGAATATTTTGATCCATGAGCCTCGTGCAATGTTCGATGGTTTGGAATACCTACACGCAAGTGCACGTGGTCAAACAAGTAATAAAATGGCTATATTAGTAAGTATCGATCCCATAGGGACTGGACCAAGGTAGTAATCTAATTAAGCATTAATAAACTCTAACTCTAATAATGCAGACAACAGTTTCAAGAAGATTTTGGGAGTTTGTTTCCTAATTTATACTAATCTAAAACAAATGTACAATTTGAGTCTGAACTATAGTAATGAGCATACTGAGGCCAAAACAAACATGCAGGGAAGCAATGTATTGATACAAATTGGTTAATCTTTCCTTCGGTTGCTAGTCAAGAATTATTGCCTATGGATTAAACTCTCGTATTTAACCCAACTTAAGAATCATGAACCTTCCACCTACATTTCTGTGATAAGAAGAAATTCATGTTCTAGCCATACGAAACCGATTCCTTAATTGACTAATACGACTTTCAGATATATTTCTACTCTGAAGGTAAATCAATTCTCAATTTTCCCAAACCAAGAAGAGATCATATCCAATTGATTCACAACTTTCCAATTTCTTTCTCTTTCGAGCGCAAACCGGATTTTTTAGATATACATTAATATTGGCCACACATTAATGCAGTAAGAACAAGAATTAATAGAACAACCATAGAAGAAAAGATGAAAAGCCAAAATGATCAATAATTACATTCCACTACAAATGTTCTTAACCTCAGCAAGAAGTGAATTTAGCCACTCGTTTGTGGATTAAACATCGTTAAATGAGTGTAAATCATACAAATAATTGAAATAAGGAAGAAAGAGATAGAGAAGAACCCTAAGAATTTCGTCCCCTCAACTGCCCGTAACCCACGTTCTTGCTCAACCAAGTCAGAATAATTAAAAATAAACCTAAGTGTGCTATTTATACTAGTGGGAATCTTTCCCGGATTAACAAGCAACGTGTCACGTTGCCTCCGTGAAACGCCACAAATGCAGACCCTCACTGGAATCCGGTCCTCCAGGTAATTATGCCCAACGTGCCACGGCGTGCAACGCGGGGCTTGGCCAACACGCCACAGCCCCAACACGGACCGTCACTGGAACTTGGCCTATTTTAATCATCTGGGCCAGAATGCATCCGCGATGGCAGCGTGACATGGCTCCATCGCGGAGCCCCTTAATTTGCTGCATGACCTTGGCCTTTTCCACTGCTCGCTTTCGAGTCCATTCCCGATTTCTCCCAACATGCATCTTAGCTTCCTAAAATTACATTTTTCCCACAAAACAACACTAATCATGTTGGTTAGTATATTCACATTTTAACTACAAATCACATGAGAATGTACAACTGTCAATGGATAAACAAGACGAAATGAAGCACTTGAGTATCACTTGGGCATATAATTCTTCCCAAGATCACTTACCCCACACTTAAAACTTTGTTCGTCCTCGAACAATAATCTCACATCTCATGCAATTGACACCCAACCATAGCTACTTTGGCTCGACAATTCAAGCTACGGTTATACTGATTATTTACATAGCAAATCATCAAGAAAACATGCATAGTCTCATCAATACAATGACATTCAACACATTAAGACCTCCTAGACTCAAGAGTCGACTCTCGATCTCGGCAAACTCATGCAAATCAGATGATCAAGACATCCGACACGAAATTAAATCTCTCGTCAAGCATGTGCCCTCACAACACAAGAGAATTTCCCCCTTTTCAATCATATGATCTCAAAAACATTATATGTAGGGGTATATGAACATGATTTCGCTCTCTCTCCCAAAGAATTCACATGCATCATGTCATGACCCATAAGCTTGCCTCTAGTGTATTACTCCACTAATATAAGGACGAGTGATGTAAGATCACGTAGGACTTAACGGGTTGAAATGTAAGCTAAGGAACTAGTACATACTGGGCTAACCAATAATAGCAACTAGCACCCTTAAGCGCTTTTCCATACATCCCACCACATTATGGGCATTGTTTCTTCCTTCATCCTCCCCTTTCTTGAAGCCTTTCTTTATTTTTATTCCCATATCTTTAAGCACACTCGACTTTAATAACAAAGATTAGTTATATATCTTCATTTTATTAAATTCGGCAAGTGCACCCTTGACCTTTTCTTTACTTTCACCACTTCCGCTTTTCCTTACCTTTCACAATTACTACTCCTTGACACTGTGGGAAAATTTCTTTTCTTGAGCGCTTAAGATTTTTGGATCAAATTCACGGATAATGAAAAGAAGGGGTTAAGCTCGGTTTGTACCTTTTTGACAAAAGAAAAAAATAGGCTAAAGGCTCAATGGGCTAACTAGGATGTACATTCAAGGTAGGTACAATAATAAAAAAAACTTTCGGTTAAATCAAAGAAATGCCTACATCCTTTCCTACAATACACATCCTTCATTTCGTTTCGTACACACACCAGGCAAGTTCTAGACACTTCACAATAGCATGGAAGAATCGAAACCTCATCTGACTCAACATCTGAGTCATTGCGGCGTGTCCCCTCGTCTGTGGGGACATCATCATCAACGGGCTCCACAAAAGCTGGCCCCACTCGGCATAGAGCCCTGGCATTTTCGCCGAAGGGGTAGTCCGACTCAAGCTGCCACAACTCATCTTCTGTTGCTGGCCTCCCGCCTATGCGCAACAGTAGCATCTGCATCCCAAACATGTGGGCCATATACTGATCATCCCGAGCATGTCCCTCGGCTAATGTGAGAACTGGTCTGTGAGTAGTGTCCGGTGCCTTAGTTTTGGTGATGTCCAAGGCACACCTCTCCATTTGCGGGATGTAGTCCAAGGCCTCTTCCTCAACATCTAGTCCCCTCAGGAACGTGGTCAGCAAGCCACCAAACCCGTACCTGTGCCCTTGATGCAAACGGGCTCTCTTCATGGCGGAGATGATCACCGCCCCAACATTAATCTCTAGTCCTTTCATCAAGGCGTATACCAAGCACACACGATCCCGGGTGACATCTGTCATGTGCACCCCCGGGATCAGGCAGGAACACACGATCTTAAGCCAAATTCTGGCTTCCCTATTCATTTGAGAGTAGGGCAGCGTCTAATGGTAGCCCCTCTCCTTATGCCTGCTCCATCATGCTGTAGAACGGGCTCCACACAGAGTGCGTCTGATATCCGCATATGGTGGAGTGATGTTCAGCTACTGGAGTACATGGGCGTCTGTGTCCTGCGCCCCCAAAATGGCATTAAGGTGATGGGGCTCAAAAGTGACTACCTGCCCCCTTATTTTGACGGTGTGACTTCGGAGTGTCGGGTTCCAGTTGGCGTAGAACTCCCGAATCAGGTGGAGATTTCACTCCTTGGGCTCTTCAAAAATGAAGTTCAGCCCGGTAGCATCAATCCGGTGTACAATTCTGGGGAATTCCTGTGCCAACGGCTCCCTTGCAATATGCTCCTCAGGGAAGTATTTGTTCTCCTTATGCTTTGTGTACCATTTCTTCCCTTTGCCTGTCACCCATCAGGTTCCGTATTGACGGCGTTGGCTACGCGGAACCACTGGTGCTGCTGGGACTGCTGTTCCCAGTCTAATTCTTTTCCTTCCGGCGCCCGATGTAGATGCGCCCTTTCCTTTGTCTTGCCTGCTTTCCATTGTTCCTATCAAATCAAACAGACAGTCCCAATGTTATTCAAATTAAAATTAGCTTCGACTAAGGTTGGGTTAAGCTAGGCCACCCCACACTTAGTCTTTAGCCACAATTACGACATTACGGCAAGACAATTCTCACTTTCAATTTACAAAAAAAACAACAACATGCCTCGTGCATTCAGAGAATTCGATCGAATAAATTTTACATACTACTCAGACTTCGTACAGCTAATCAAAATATCACCATCGATACCATTTCATCACATAGCACTTAGCCAAAAAAAAACTTCTCCCAACACAACCTATGCAATTCACCAAGTTCTACGCAATTCAACAATTTCATTCTCCCGAAATCCATCGTTTACTTAGCATATTCACATCAAGCCAACACACTTCACCTTACCCAACATGCCCAACCCATAATGTCCACATTTTCAATCACATTTAGTTTCTTCGCAATCAAATTCTAACCCTAGCTACATATTTCACCAAAATTAGATCAAGCATGTATTTATCAAGTTCATACAATCAAAATGATACTACGAACATCAATCAACAATAACTTAAATGAATTCAAGCTCAATTTACAATTAGGGCAAGTTTTACTCACTTCACATGATCAAAATCGAAATATTGTGACAAGAATTGAGATGAAGTTAAAGAACATACCTTTAATTCGATGAAATCGAAGAAAAGTCAAAGAAAACTTGTGCCTAGGTCCATGTCACGTTGGGGAAGGGGCAGTTTTTGGGTGTTTGTCGCGGAGGGGGTGAGAAATGAGGGAAAATTTAGGGAATTCGGGGTTAAAAAGGGGGATTTTCGCGCGGGTCACCCAGTGACCCAGTGTGACCCGTCGCGATTAAAGCCTCAACGTGTCACGGAGGGTAACGCGGAGCACCCCCTGCGTGACGCAGAGCCAACGCGGAGGTATTCTGGAATTTTAAAAATTCCAGAGTTACACCTCAATGTGTCACGGAGGTCAACGCGGAGGTCCTTCTCCGTGACACGGAGCCATCGCGCAGGCTCACTATTTTGCCACTTTTTATTATTTTTCTCACCTCGATTTTTCCTTTGCGATCATATGCATTTTTGCCCTCCGTTCAACCTGAAATTCATCTCACAACAAGAAATTGGTTAGAATTCATAGGTTTCAACATAAATTACAATTTTTGTTTTTATTTTTATTTTTCTATTTTTTGTTCTTTCTTCTTTTTTTTTCTCTTCTACTAAATCTACTCAAATATTACAACGATTTCACGGGTTGCCTCCCGTGCAGCGCCTGGTTTACCGTCACGGCTCAACGTCATTGAAGCTTAGTCATTCTCTAGGGTGACGGATGTCTTCTCTCGACTACCGTCCTCACCCCAATAATGCTTATAGCGCTGCCCATTGACTAAGAATGTGGCACTTCAATCTTCTTGCCACAATTCCAATTTTGGGGGGTCCTTCACCAGTGGTTTTCCCACTAGCTCTCGCGAATCAACACTCTAGGCAATATTTGCTCGATCAAGCACGTTGATCACTGAGAGTTCCTCATATACGGCCGAAAGCTTCGTGGCCTTGTACACATCAAATACCTCCACCTTGTCGTGTGCCCGCATGGTTAGCTGCCCTGCAGCTACATCGATCAGTGTTTTTCCGGTCGCCAAGAAAGGACGTCCCAAAATAAATGGGACTTCTGCATCCGGCTCAAAATCCAGCACAATGAAGTCAACTGGGAAGATAAGGGAGCCCACTTGCACCATCACATCCTCCACAATTCCATCTGGTCTGGCCAAAGAACGATCTTCTAGTTGCAAGATCACTGTTGTCGGTCTAGGACTGCCTAGCCCCAATTTCGTGAATACCGATGTCGGCATTAAGTTAATGCTCGCTCCCAAATCACATAATCCACGAGCTCGGATACTTTGCCCCATTGTAAATTGAATTGTAAAGCTCCCAGGGTCTTTGAGCTTTGTGGGAAACATATTTTGTATTCGAGAAGTGCACTCCTCCGTAAGCGCTACCATAACGTACTCCATCAACCTGCTTTTGTTCGCCACGATATCCTTGATATATTTTGCGTACTTCGGCACTCCCTGCAAAACATCAACAAGAGGTAAATTAATGTGTACCTTTTTAAGCACCTCCATGAACTTTTTGAAACACGCTTCCTCCTTGTGTTTCTTTAATCTTTGAGGGAACGGGGGTGGTGGTCTTTCTAGTTCAGCTTCCTTCTCCTTCCCCCTATCATCATTGTGTTCCCTCTCATTCTCCACTGCTCCCGACTGCTGTGGTGGTCTTTCTGGTTCCACCTCCTTGAGTTTTAAACCACTCCTTGTTGTCACTGCATTCACTTGCTTAGGGTTGGGATCAGTGTCACTTGGAAGTCCTCCTCTCGGCCTGGTGTTCTGAGCTCCAGCTAGTTGCCCAAACTGGTACTCCAATGCCTTTGTAGCTAACTGATTGTTCTTTGCATTGGCTGTCAATTTCACATAGTCAGCCTGCAATTGAGCTTGGTTAGCTAAGCCTGCAATTGAGCTTGGTTAGCTATCATCGTTTTGAACATTTCCTCGATACTGGTGATGGTGGTGGAGGAGGTGCATTGTTGCTTCTGTATTGCGACTGATAGTTCTGCTGCCCTCCTTGATTTCTCTGCACTCCCTGACTCGAACTATGCCCTTGATGGTTGTTACTACCCCAAGAGAAATTCGGGTGATTCCTCCAATTAGAGTTGTAGTTGTTGCCATACTGTTGGTGATTATTTCTCTGTACATTACCAACAAAGTTTACTGAATCAGGATTCACACGACAACACTCAGCTGAGTGTTCATTACTGCCGCACACTTCACACCAAATCTGCTTCACTACATTCACTAGGGCTTGAGAATGATTATGCACATATTGCTGAAGTGGGTATTGAGTTGATTCTGTAACGCAGCTATCTGTGCAGCGATAGCTGTAAAACCATCCACTTCCAAGACTCCTGCCGCTTTCCTTGTTCCTCCTCTAGAAGAGTCCGCATTCCACTCTGAATTTCCCTGCGAAATACGATTCAACAAAGTATACAGCTCCTCATAAGTTTTTTCTAATTCTTGTCCCCCAGCTGCTGAGTCTAACAAGATTTTTGTGTGGGGTTCCAAACCCTCTATGAAAGTATGCACCAACACATCATTGGATTGGTGATGATGAGGACAATCCCGCAACATAGATTTGAATAGTTCCCAAGCTTGATACAGATTCTCCCCCTCTCTTTGTTTAAAACTTAGAATTTGACTTCTAAGTCTTGCTGTTTTACCGGATAGAAAGAATCGTATCAAAAATTTCCGTGCAAGATCATCCCAAGTAGTGATGGAATTAGGTGGCTCAGCTTTCAGCCATCTCTTTGCTTCTCCCAAAAGTGAAAATGGGAACAATGTAAGACGGACATAATCGGGTGACACTCCAGCGGGGATGTAAGTGTCACTTATCTCCAAAAAGTTTTGGAGATGTTGCTGTGGATCCTCGTGAGGGAGACCTGTGAATTGCCCGCTGGTGTGCAGCAATTGCACCATATTCTGTTTAAGCTCGAACCTCCCTCCTGGCTCAGGTTTGCGAATGCTAGATATAACATTGTTAGCATGTGGGATTGCCACTTCGCGAACCGGCCTAGCTGCCATTTCTTCGGGCACTAACACTGCCCTTACAATGGGTGGATTCTGTTGTTGCTCCAGGATTGTCTGTCTGAGCAACTGCAGCTTTCTCTCTAGAGCTTCTCTCCTTTGACGATGGAATTGTCTTTCTGGCTCTAAGTGTGAATCCGCCATCTCCTTGTCCCTTGCCAGTGTTCAACAGAATTCAATATCTGCAAAAGACAAGCTAAGACCAAGTTGTCAACACCAATAAGAAATCATAAACTAACACTTAAGACAACAATTTTACCAATTGCCAATCCTCGACAGCGGCGCCAAAAATTTGTTCGATGGTTTGGAATACCTACACGCAAGGGCACGTGGTCGAACAAGTAGTAAAATGGCTAGAGTAGCCAAGTTTCGATCCCACGGGGACTGGACCAAGGTAATAATCTAATTAAGCGTTAATAAACTCTAACTCTAACAATGCAGACAACAGTTTCAAGAAGATTTTGGGAGTTTGTTTCCTAATTTATACTAATCTAAAACAAATGTACAATTTGAGTCTGAACTATAGTAATGAGCATGCTGAGGCTAAAACAAACATGCAGGGAAGTAATTTATTGATACAAATTGGTTAATCTTTCCTTCGGTTGCTAGTCAAGAATTATTGCCTATGGATTAAAACTATTGTATTTAACCCAACTTAAGAATCATGAACCTTCCACCTACATTTCTGTGATAAGAAGAAATTCATGTTCTAGCCATACGAAACCGATTACTTAATTGACTAATACAACTTTCAGATATATTTTTATTCTGAAGGTAAATCAATTCTCAATTTTCCCAAACCAAGAAGAGATCATATCCTATTAATTCACAACTTTCCAATTTCTTTCTCTTTCGAGCGCAAACCGGATTTTTTAGATATACATTAATATTGGCCAAACATTAATGCAGTAACAACAAGAATTAATAGAACAACCATAGAAGAAAAGATGAAAAACCAAAATGATCAATAATTACATTCAACTACAAATGTTCTTAACCTCAGTAAGAAGTGAATTTAGCCACTCATTTGTGGATTAAACATCATTAAATGAGTGTAAATCATACAAATAATTGAAATAAAGAAGAAAGAGATAGAGAAGAACCCTAAGAATTTTGTCCCCTCAACTACCTGTAACCCACGTTCTTGCTCAACCAAGTCAGAATAATTAAAAATAAACCTAAGTGTGCTATTTATACTAGCGGAAATTTTTTCCGGAATAACAAGCAACGTGTCACAGAGTGCATCGCGGAGCTAGCTCCGTGACACACCACAAACGCGGACCCTCACTGGAATCCGGTCCTCCAGGTAATTATGCCCAACGTGCCACGGCGTGCAACGCGGCTTGGCCAACGTGCCACGGCCCCAACGCGGACCTTCACTGGAACTTGGACTATTTTAATCATCCGGGGCAGAATGCATCCGCGATGGCAGCGTGACACGGCTCCATCGCGGAGCCCCTTAATTTGCTGCATGACCTTGGCCTTTTCCACTGTTCGCTTCCGAGTCCATTCCCGATTTCTCCCAACATGCATCTTAGCTTCCTAAAATTATAATTTTCCTGCAAAACAACACTAATCATGTTGGTTAGTATAAATTCACATTTTAACTACAAATCACATGAGAATGTACAACTATCAATGGATAAACAAGACGAAATGAAGCATTTGAGTATCACTTGGGCATATAATTCTGCCCAAGATCATGCAACATCCGGCTCCTCAAATAATCAACATCTGGAACACATAGGCTACCTTGGTACCAAAACACTCCATCTCCCCATTTTGGAGAGGACCTCTACCTTCTGATTTTGAGAGGCTTCCTTTAACTATACTAAAATCGGGTACTCATCTTGCCTATCTTTTGCGTCAGTCGCCAAGGATGATTCTGATCTGTTCTGAACGACAACAACACCCTCGGTCGAGTCAACCAACCTAACTCCCAACCTTGCAAGTCAATAGACATCTTTCACTAGATCCTTTTTCCCTTCACCCACAGAGACACACTCTCCATAGAGAGTCTACTAAGTGCATTCGCTACTATATTAGCCTTTCTCGGATGGTATAGCACACTCATATCATAGTCCTTGAGTAGCTCCAACCACCTCTTTTGGCCGAAGATTGAGATCCTTCTGAGTAAACACATATTGTAAGCTCTTATGTTCCGTAAACATATCCACGTGGATCCCATATAAATAATGTTGCCATATCTTCAAGGCGAATACCAGCGCAGCTAATTAAAAATCATGGGTCGGGTAATTCTTCTCATGAACTTTTAGCTGTCTGGAGGCATAGGCTATGACTTTCTCATACTGCATCAATACGCACCCCAGTCCAATCCTTGAAGCATCACAATACACTATGAACCCATCGGTACCCAAGGGTAGGGTCAACACCAGTGTTGAGGTAAGTCGAGTCTTCAACTCTTAGAAGCTCTTCTCACAAGCCTTCGACCATTGGAATTTTACCTTATTTTGTGTCAATTTGGTCAAAGGTTCTGCGATCAATGAGAAACCTTTGACAAATCTTTGATAATAGCCGACTAAGACCAAGAAGCTCAAAATATCTGAAGGATTCACCGGTCTAGACCAATTCTTCACCGCCTCTATTTTCTAAGAGTCCACCGTTATGCCTTTGCTTGATACCACATGGCCTAAACATGCTACGAAGTTCAACCAAAACTCACACTTGCTAAATTTGGCATATAATTGGCGATCCTTGAGAGTCTGAAGCACTACCGTCAAATGAGCGGCATGTTCCTCCTAACTCCGAGAGTATATCAAGATATCATCAATGAACAAAATCATGAATATATCCAAGTATGGCTTGAACACCCTATTCATCAGGTCCATAAAAGCTATAGGAGCATTCATTAGTCCAAAAAGAAATAACTACAAACTCATAATGACCATACCGCATCCTAAAGTCTATCTTCGGGATGTCACACTCCCGAACTCTGAGCTAATGATACCCGGATCTGAGTTCTATCTTTGAGAAACACTTGGCACCCTGAAGTTGTTCGAATAAATCATCAATCTTGAGTAAAGGATACATGTTCTTGATGGTGAGTTTGTTCAATTGTCGGTGATCGATACAAATACGAAGAGAAACATCTTTCTTTCGAACAAAGAGAAATGGTGCACCCCATGGGGACTTGCTCGGTCTAATGAAACCCTTTTCTAACAGGTCCTTCAACTGCTCTTTCAACTCCTTTAGCTCGGCTAGAGCCATTCTATAGGGAGGAATAGTTATAGGCCGCGTGTCGAGAAGAATGTCAAACCAAAATCAATCTCCCACTCGAGAGGGATTCCCAATAAATCATCTGGAGGACCTTTGATATTCAAGTACTACTGGAACTTATGATAAAACTCAAACCACACTTCTAACTGAAGTATGAAGCGAACCTTGTCAATAAAGGACCCAACTTAGAGGTTGGGGTCGATCCCATAGGGAATATGAAAGATCTAGATTATAGACGGTAAGTGAACTTGTATGATAGTTACTTCACAATTGGGGGGATTCTAATAATAATCAGTAGTAAAAACAAAGCAGTTGTCAAGATTATGGTTGTGAATCAATAATTAAATGATAACTAGGGTTTTTGTTCCCCATGGATTCATAACAGCTTTAGGTATACACTCGTGATCTTCACCAATACTTACTTACAGAACTGATAACTTAGGTTGATTCAAACGATTGACCAATCCCTATGGAATGACTATACTCAATTACTCGACCAAGTCTCATGAGTGTTTCCAAACTAACTGTTATCACTAAGTTCCATATATAACTATCCCGCGACCATAGCTCAAGTTAATACAATGACCATTAAGATCAAGGCTCTGTTGTAATTCTCTTTTCCTAATCTCTACCTCTTCGACCAAAGAAAGTAAATAACTTAGGCACTTCCTAACGTTGTACACCACTAAGAATAATTAAAGCATGAAGAGAATACAATATAAGTAATTGATCTTGGGTAAAATAGCATGCCCAAGTGATGCTTTATAACTTAGTTTTGTCTTGTTTATCGGCTTAATTATATACATTCTCATGTAATTTTATGTAAATGTGAATATATACACTAACCAACATGATTAGTTCTTGTTTTTGTAGGTTTAAAATGAATTTTAGGAACTAATCCACGAGTTGGTGAAGTGGAGGCATGGAATCGTAAGTAAAACGCAAATGTCGGCAAGAAGGATGTGTGAAACAGCCCACTTGCGCGTTGGCAATGTGCCACGGCAGGCAGGCTATGCGACAAGGCCCATGACACGCCCCTTAACGAGCTGCAAAAGCAGTGTGCCACGCTGCCAACGCGGCAAGGGGCTGCCTGGCTACGGTTTTATGAGTTTTCCAGTGTGCATCTGCGATGCCTCCGTGTCACGGAGGCATATTGGCGTGATAACCTCCGTGCCACGGATCTATTTCATGTCGGGAATAATTTTGTACAATTCTCATTTACTATAAATAGGTCCCTTAGCTCCTAAAAACATTGAGTCACGAAATTATTCTGAAAAACTGCCAAGGAGTGAGGGAGAAGTGGGAGAACTCACCTAGGGTTCATCAATTTCATCTTCTCTTTTACAAATTCTTATAAGTATGTTACTTTAATTATGTTTTCTTGTAATTATATGAACTGGAGTGGCTAGAACCCTTCCTCTAGGGTTGAAGCCACAAGATATGATTGTGACTATGTGAATTTGTTTTGGTTTTAAGTTATTGATTGTTGTTTTGTCTTAAGATTGTGACTATGTGAATTTGTTTTGGTTTTAAGTTATTGATTGTTGTTTTGTCTTACATTCTTAATTATGGTTGTTTTTATGATTGATCACCATGAAAACACACACGTTACACCTAGGTAAAAGCTTGAGAAAGTAAACCTAGGCAAGAACAAAGAATGTAGGGAGCAAGTTTGTATCTTACGATATAATTCGCGGTTAGGATAAGAAATTATACCTAATTTGCCTTGCTTGGTTGATAAAACGGGTTAGTAATAAGAAATCAATTTAGAATTGCCACTCCACCACTTGAAAAAGTAGTTGTGAAGCTAAATTGAGTTAAATGATTAGAGGTATGAAAGTCCTTAATTAAGAGCATAAACCCCGTAAACCACATCCACGTAATTATATTGCCCACGAACTAGAATGTCACATCCCCGCTCAACGATGTAGTTGTGAGGCTCGTTTGTCGTGTTTAGAGGCTTGAAAGACCATGAACATGCAATGTTAATTATGTGAGACAACAATTTATAATTCCATACTTAAACTATTACAAAGTGTAGTATCGCATGATTATCCGGCTTTAACTCTAGTTGCTCCTTGAATGATTTCAGAGTATTTCGGTGACCACCCCTAGACTTAATTAAACTTTATCGAAAAAAGTCTTTAATCAACACTTGCGAAAGTTAATAACACACTTGAACTTGGTAATTAGCTAAATTGGTCCAGTCCCTGTGGGTTCGACATCCGACTCTTAAAAAGAGCCACTATATTACTTGTACGACCACGTACACGTGCGGGGCATCAAGTTTTTGGGCCATTGCTAGGGACTCGGCAAAGTTGGGTGAATTTGTCTTAAGTGTTGAAAAAATTTTCTTTATTAGTTTTAGATTTATTTTATTTTTAGTTTTTAGTCTAATACCCTTCTTGACATGACATCATGGAACACAAATGGGTTGAATGGTGGATACTAATATTTTGGTGAGTCCTGTCTGAATTGTGGAGGACCCCACTTGTGGCAAAACTGTAACACTTGCAATATATGTGGTGGTCAAGATGGCCATGGGATAGTTGTCCGAATGCATACTCCCCTCGCCCAAGCCCCTACTATGATCCTTCTATAGTTTTTGTTGAGTACAGGAATGATAAAAATGAGGACTTGGAACACCAAGCTCAAATAGAAAACATGTTGAAATAGGTCCTTGAGCAGACAGAAGCAATGAGGGAGTAGATGGAAGTATTAGGAATTCATACTAAGGAAAATGGAGCGGTCTTAGAAATGATAAGCGCCAAGATCATGGAGATGATGGTTGAGACTGAAGCTTGCGCTGATTTGCAAGTAACGGTTTTATGCAATACTCAAGAGGGATTACAAGGAGAAGAAAAGGGTGAGTTCTTGGAAGAAGCTCAACAATTAGAAGCTCTTGAGAGTCCCCATGATGGTCTCACACATATGGAAAATCCATCCATGGAAGAAGAGATAGAGTATCCCCCATTTGACATTAATGGAGAGACAGATGTTGATGCGGAGAAGGTGTAGACAAGTAAGGAGGTCAAGCACAATGCAGTTTCAGAGTTGAGGTGTATTGGACCCAACTCGAGGCATTTTTCGACATTAAGTTTGGGTGACAACCTAGAAATAGAGTCTTCCAAGCTTATAGAGAAATGTCTAGAGAAGGACCAAGCCCCGTATATTCTAAAATTGGCTGACTCGGAGAGACAAAATGACTTCGCTTACTTAAGGGCCAATAAGTGCAAAAGGCGACATCTACTGCTTGGTCCTTTCATTTTTTCACCACCACCCCTAGAGCATAAGAGGAAACTAGAGAAGAAATTAGGGGTGAGATTCATATCCTCAAGGTGGAGGAAAAAGTGGTGATACTTGATACGTCATGCCGCGATGTAAAATAAGGCGATGCTTGGGAGGCAACCCAAGGGTACCACAGGTACAGTTTGTGATTTTTGTTTGTGTTGATTTTGTTTATTTTCATCGTGTTTGTGTCTTTGGTGGATATTTAAGCACAGATGGACAGGAAATCTGAGTACCCGTGGAGGAGGAATCTAACAAGCATGGAAGAGAAAAAGCTAACAGGGCGATTTTCCATATCTGGTACCGACCTCATCATGGATCATCCTACGACTCATAGGAGTATCCTACGGTCCGTGGCAGCATCTCGTGGTTTGGATTGTTGGCTGATTTTTGGCTAAGTGTTGAGCCAAGGTACGATTCGTACCTCCTTCCTATGATTTGTACCAAGCTCTCATGGCTTGATTCTGAATCTTTGCAATTTGTCTGAAGTTCACCACGACCGGTATGGTACGACTGGTACCAAGCTCTCACAGGTCGTGGTATCCCCTCGTACTAAGAATCAGCCTCTTGTGCAATTCTTCTGGAGTTCAGCTCGACTTGCCTCACCAAGACTCTACAACCTTGGTACGATCCGTGGCAAGACTCTTAGGTTCATTCTTCCAGCTTCAGCCTTCTGCTTCTTATCACGGTCATTAGTACGACTCGTAGGTCCATCCTACGGATCGTACTGTGGACTGCATTTATGCCTCTTTTTTGCATACTTTTAGCTTTCTTTTGCAAATTTATGCTCCAACGCCCATTTATCCTAAAATCAAAGGAAAAGTGCCTCATATCCACATAAATACACCTAAGTATATGCTATTTTCTTAGTTTTTGAGCGTCAATGGTGTTGTAAATCCACAACACATCAACACCCTCAACTTAAGACTTTTGCATGTCTTCAGGCAAATAAAAAGAAAAACTAAACACGACGCTCAGCTAGAAAATATACTTAAGATACTACATGCAATGCTCAAACAAATTTTTGCACTTTATATATACACTCTATTGACCTTTCCTCATATAATATCATCAGCTAATGCATTACAAGAAACACCAAACTATCATATACAGGGACAAAGACATTTCATCTAGCTATCAACAGGCAATCAAGTCATCACCAATGTTTTTCACAAAAACCAATGGTGAAAGCAAACATAACCCATGTACCCTTGCAAAAATGAAGTCCCCAGTCAAATATTTAGTATCAAACACAACATGGGACTAGGCAAGTGAAGCACTCAATCTCACAAGGAAGTTTGCAATTATTATGCATCAGATACCATAGGTTTGCCCTTATTTTTTCTGCTTTGGTTTGTCAGATAGTCAAGTTAGGATCACTATAGGACTTGATATGGCTTGTAATGTAGTCTTAGGGTTGGACATGATAAAGATGAGAGATTTAATGAGTGACTATCCCTTCCTTGGCACTACATACATTGGCTACACTATTTACCTATTTCACCCTTCACTCTTTCGTCTTTCTTTCTTCCCTTTTTACCCCATTTTAAAAATATTTGCATGGGTGAGGTGATTTTTCACATTTTTCATACAACTTCAAGCTCTTTTGAAATTTTAGTTTTTTCAAGATTCTCAAGATTTTCAGCTCTTTTACTTTTTCACCTCACCCCGCCTCATTTTCACCATATTTTCTCTTTTCTCTTCTTTTCTTTTCTTTTTCATTCTCCCTCTCCCACCATTTATGCACCCCTACTCTAGCCACCCTCAACTTAAGCATTTTGCTTAAGTTGAGGTTCACAATATCCAAGGAAGGACCAGGGCCAAAATAGGTTCATTATAAACAAATGGGTGCGGTTAACATGTGAATCAAAGAAATATGGTCTATTAAGGCTTAAACATGGGATCAAAGGATTCATGAAACTTTAGGTAAATCAATATAGGCTAAAAGTGAGCTAAAACAAAAATGGCCTATGATCATATCCTAACCAACCGTCCTTAACCTATGCAGAGACCAACTAGGCAAGTTCTAGATCCTCAACAACATACTGCAATGAATACTAAAACCTCACTCACACATGGTACATCAACTATTTTTACTTCATCTGTCTGGTTCATACATGGCTTAACAAGACTAACTACTATTAATAACCAAATGACATAAAAAGATCCACAGAACTCATGCATGTTGTCACAAATACATAGCAAAAAATTTGAACAGGGTCAATTTTTCAAAAAAAAAAGCCTAGTGCATTTCTATTGGTTGAGTATTCCTAAGTTACTTTCTAATAAAACAAAAATCACAACTAAAGAAAAATCCTAACACATGCCGGTTCTACTAGATAGCATGCTTGAGGGAAAAGAATCACAGCAAGAAAATCCCTCAGAAGACCAAAATTTCTATTGCAACAAGTACACCCTCTCCCCCTTTTGAAGAAGTGAGCTTCGTCCTCGAAGCATAAGCTATAAGTATGTAGGGAAGAGAATATACCTGTGGTGCTCTAGGCGCTCCTGTCATCTTGCGGAGGTGGTACCTCCACGGTAGTAGTGGCGCTAGTGGTGACGAACGCACTCAATGATGTAACAACGGGAGGAGTAGTTCCCCCCTCAGTGATTGTGGCCGCTTGATTGGCCTCTGTAGTAGCTGGGGCTGAATGTGACTCACTCGAAGGGTCATGGCCACTAGCAAGCTTGAGCTGAGCCACGGTGGAGCTTCCTGCTCCTCTAACTCTCTCATGCAGCTCAGTCATTTGTGTTGTATGAGTCTGCATGCTCTATATTCTGGCCCGCTTGCTTTCTTTCTTCTCTCTCTTCTTATTCTTCTTTGGACTCTCTTCTCTAGCCTTCTCAGTAGCTTGCTTCTTTCCCTTCTTAGCAGCCGTGGACGGCTCCCAATATGATGCTAAATCAATATCTTCATCAAGCTCGGCATCTAGGTCCAGAAGAGTGGGGGTTGCTATAACTGTTGGTTGTGATGATGACAACTCCACTACTTTGCTCCGAAGAGCTCCCAACTCCGCACGAAGACTACTAGTATCTATCTGCTCTGCCATCCTCATGTTAAATCTGCTCTCAAAGCTTTCTAGGCGAGCATATAGGGCCTAAGCTGCTGCATCTATCTCGGATTTGACCCATGGCTTTACATTTTCCATCATGGCCTGAATTTTGTGCTCTGCCATGGTCAATCGCTTGGCTAGCTTTTGAAGGAAGTCCTGTGGTACCAAGATGTGCCCTGTTGATGCTAAAGTCTATGAGCTATGCAATGGTGCAGCTGAGGTGCTAGGAGCTGTCTCAAGGTGACCGGCATCTGTAGCCGGTGTCTCGCTCTGCTCCTGTGTGGTGGGGACATTCACCTGTGCGTCCCCTGCTGGTTGAGATGCTGGTATGGCTGTAGGAAGTCTAGATCTTCTTATCGGATTCATCTTGTCCCAGATAAGGCCTATGTCTACAATCCTCTACCTCGTAATCAACCGCTCATCACCCCATTGAACTCTCGCCTCCCTGCACAAACTGAATACAAGGCCCAGGAATGGGATAGTAGTGCTTACTTCCACCCCCGGGTCTCATATCTCAATAGCTATGATCCTCGGAATATTAAGGGGGTAATAAGACATGAGGCATGCCACCAAAACTTCCCTATCAGCACTTAGTGTGTTGTCATTAACTGTCGGTGCTAGTCGATGGCGCGCTAGTGTCCAGCAGGCTTTTGCTATGAAGTTTAGTGAATTCTTTGTCACATGCTTGCCACCTGTAACCCACTCGACCTCGTCCTTGTGCTCAGTGATCACCTCTGCTAGCCATTGCAGCTGCCTCTATCACTCACCCCTGCTCAGACTTCTGATCTGTTTCATTGCCTCCACCCTGCAATCATACGCTGGCATCATTCTAATCGGCAAGAACTGTGGCCCGTACAAGATTTGAGCAATGGTCCGCTCAGATACATGAACCTCGTGACGTCGGACCATCACACTCTCCAAACGTAGCTGATCCTTCACCTTCTGCCCTTCCTTTGCGTTTACCTTCATGGTAGCCAAATAGATAGCATAGAACTCCCGGACGATGTCTTCTGTGTACTGTGATGGAGTCTTTTCCATCCACTCAAACCCATAAAAACTAAAAATCCGCTTCATCTCCTCAACTTCATTCAGTGAGTTTGTGAGGATCTGCGTCTTTTCTTGTATGCTCCACCTTGGCTTATTTTTGGTGGTGAGAGAGATGTCCTGCTTATATATTTCTTTGGCTCCCGGCACTCTCCACCGAATTGTACAATTTTCTCTGGGTAAGGTTTACTCTTGTTCCTGTGCTTCATTCGGAGCCACCTCATCTGACTCATCACTGCCACTTTCTTCTTCACTTTGGGTCTCCCCTGACCCTTCTTCAGCGTTGGACTCATTCCCCGACTTTTTTTGCTCCTCTATAACTCCCTCTTCAGACTGGGGAGCTTGAGCGGATGTGGCAGTGGTTGCTTTGGCTTGGGCCTTTTCTCTTTCCCTCTGGTTCTATCGGTGTCTAAGGTGTCTACTTGATAATCCTCAAGTGAACCACTAGGTGCATCAGATTCAAACTCTGATGATACTACTCTTAGCTTCCTCTGGGCCTTTGATTTATCAACTTTGCATTTGAGAGTCATTGTACCAGAAGAGAAAGAGGTTAGTTGTCCATTTTTTAAAAAGATAAATCAGATAAGAGAAGTTCACAATCTCATCACGGGTCCTCACTACAAGTCTTACCATAAAGGTACGACTTGTGAGAAGTCCTGGCAGTGTCTTATGACTCGCAGGTACGACTCGTACCATAAAGGTACGGTTCGTACCTTGAGTCGTCTGATGAAGTCTTATTGCTAGTAAATCTCTATTCTTCACCACCACTCGTGGTACGACCTGTAGGCCTATTCCACGAGTTGTAGGGTGGACTTCTCAAACAAGCTTTTTCGATTTGGTGGTACGAGCACTTAGTACGACTCGTAGCATCAACCTATGACCCGTACTGTGCTTCGTACCCTTTTCAAACTTCATTTACAATTGTTTGTTCAGTGTGTACGCATTTGTTTTTCACATTTTTGGGTACTCAGATTTCCCCCAGGTCTAGGCATATCATAGACTACATTTTAACACTACCCAAACCTCCCCCTTTTTTGACCATAATCCGTAACTTCATTTAAGTGTTCCAAGGCCATAGTTCAAATTTTTTTTCTAGTGGGGTTTCCAGTCGAGCTCCACTGTATTAACCCTTTTCATTTGTTTTTTTCTTTAAAGCTTGGTTTTCAGGCATAATCAGTGATTCTTCATGGGTTTTGATGCCCTTAAGTTCACTTCCAAAGTATTTAGAATCTGCAATGTAAAACACTTACTTTGATTGTGGCTTTGTTCGACTGTGTATAAATGTATAGGGTTGGCCGAACTTGGATTGAGCAAGCACTTGCTTGATTCCTTGTTGGTTGTTGAGTTATGGTTTGTGGGGTGTGAGTTTAACGCTGTGAGCTTGAGTGTTTAGCGTGAGAGAGGGGTGGATTTTATTTAAATAGCTTAGGGCCAAATCAAACAAATCTGGGCTGAGTCGGGTATAAGTGGTGTTTTTGATCCATCACGACTCATGCCACAAGTTGTAGGAGGTACCTAAGACTCGTCCCCTGACCCATAGTGACTTTAACAGAAAACTTACCTGGTGACCTACGAGTCAATCCTACAACTCGTACAATTGAGGTATGACTCATAGTATGAACCGTAGGCGTGACTTTTGCTTTGAGTTTTCTCTGCTTCTCACCACGCCTGCTACTATGACTAGTAGGACCTTATCACGAGTCGTATTGAGAGTTTGTAGCAGCTGATTTTTTAGCCACCTATTTTTGTTTCCCTACATATAGAGCACACATTAGTTCAATAACTTGGGTGGCCTCCCAAGAAGCGCTTGATTAAATGACGCGGCACGACGCAGGTGGTCTGGTTACTCAAATTTCACCAAAACACCACTTGGGTTGCCTCCCAAGAAGCGCTTGATTTAACATCACGATACGACGCAAGTCTCTTAACTACTCAGAATTCGACAAATGACTCGTACTCATCCTCTTGTGCTGAGATCACACTAAATTCCTTCGATTGCTTCATGGTTTGGCAGATGTTGAAAGTGACCTCTTCTTTGTTTAATCTGAACTTCAGCAGACCCGCTTCCACATCTACTAGATCTCTCCCAGTGGCAAGGAATGGTAGCCCCAAAATGATGGGGACCTCATAATCAACCTCGCAATCCAAAATCACGAAGTTTTCTAGGAATATGAACTTGTCAACCTTGACGAGCACATCAACTAAGACGCCCACTGGTTTCTTAACTGTTTTGTCGGCCATTAGTAGCCGCATGTTAGTCGGTGTGGGGGCTCCCAATCCTAACTTCTTGAAAACCGCCAAGGGCATTAAATTAATGCTAGCTCCCAGATCATAGAGTGCCCTTACGAACTCGACATTACCAATGGTGCAAGGTATCGTGAAGGCGCCTGGGTCTTCCTTTTTCTGAGCTGAGACCCTTGTTGCTATGGCACTGCAGTGATGGCCATTGTCAATTGGCTCATAGCTCACAGATCCCTACTTTGTTACCAGTTCCTTCATGAATTTCGCATACCCTGGCATCTGCTCTAGTGCTTCGACCAACGGTATGTTCACTAATAGTTGTTTAAGCATTGAAAGGAATTTTTGGAACTTACAGTTGTCCGCCTTTTTCTTTATCCTCTGAGGGAATGGTGGTGGTGGTCATGGAATAACCTTATGCACTTGGGTTGCCCCTTGATCAATGTCGCCTTCCTTCTTACCTCTAGAGGCC
The DNA here is from genome assembly GCA_035772735.1 of Datura wrightii. Taxonomy (NCBI): domain Eukaryota; kingdom Viridiplantae; phylum Streptophyta; class Magnoliopsida; order Solanales; family Solanaceae; genus Datura; species Datura wrightii. Next base: position 83,705,486 of record JASDFA010000001.1, read on the forward strand.
TCTTGAAACTCACCATTTTGTGTCTCAGCACCCATCTGTTTTTCCTGAATCACACTCTCTTTCATCCTTTCAACTTCAACTGGGAATGGGGGGTCAACTGTGGTCTTACCACTCCTAGTCATCACTGCCATTCAATGAGCATCGTTCTTTGGATTCTGGACAGTGTTGCTAGGGAGTGTACCCTTTTTCCTAGGGTTCATTGATGTTGACAGTTGCCCTAGTTGGTGTTCTATCTGCTTGATGGCAGTGGCATGAGATTCCACTTTTTGACCCATACTCGATATGTCACTTCAAATTTCTTTTAATTGATCATCAGTGGACCTCACCTTTTTCAGCATCTCAGCCATCATGCTCTCCAACTTTGATTGTCCGGCCTCCCCTTCTCATGCGTTGGGAGGCACATAGACTCCAGCCTGGTCATTGTGGTATCCATCATTCCTTCTCCATTCTCCCTCGCGCTCACAACCACAACACCTGTCTCTGAACCCATTCCTGTTATAGTTGTCTCTAAATTGGTTCCGATCTTGATTTCCAAAACCTTGGCGCCAATTGTCTTGTCCAGACTCTTGGGTGTTGTCTTGAAAACCTGCCACTTGTCCTTCTAAGAAGTTTGCCTCCTCCTTAGAATCAGAGTGATCAGCTCCTTTCTCCCTTCCTTGAGTTCCCACTACATTTACCTTTTTGGCTCCGGTTCCTATGATATGCTTTGTCAGCAAATCCAATGATGTGCGCATGTGAGCCAACTCCTAATCGCATTCTTCTTCCTTCCTTCATTGGTCTGCAGTCAAACCAACAGCATATGTACCTGCCACTGCATCAACCTTCCTCGTACGCCAGGCCTTGTTTGTCTTAGTCACCCTCTCAAGGATAGTGGCTGCTTCCTCCCAAGTGTGACTCATCAATGCTCCTCCATCCACTGTATCTGCTATAGCTTTGGTGCTCTTATTCAGAGACCTGTAAAAAAATTTCAACAAACTGTCATCTGGAATTTTATGGTTAGGGCACTTAGTCAACTTCTTTTTGAACCTCAGCCAAGTTTCATGAAGTGCCTCCGTCTTAATTTTTTTGGAAATTATAGATCTCATCTTTTAGCTGTAACATCCTTGATGGAGGAAAGAATCTCTCTAAAAAGGCCTATTTAAGCTCCCTCCAGTTAGTTATGGAGTCATTGGGCAACTCTGATAACCACAAAGTAGTTTCCCCTGATAGAGAAAAAGAGAAGAGTCAGAGTCGTATAGCATCCTGGCTTACTCCGGGCAACCTGTACACCTTGCATATTCCTACGAAGTTCATTAAGTGCAATTTGGCGTCATCCGCTGCGTGGCCACTGAACACCCCCTTCATGTTTAACAATTGAATCATAGTGCTCTTAATATCAAATTTGGCCCCAGCGGGCAATGGTGGTGGTACAATAGCTCCACTTGACCCAACTTCATCAATATCTGGGTCCTCATCATCGAAGAACTGAGAGGAAAATCTCTGAGCTCGGTTGCCCCTCCCATGTCGACCAGTGTTTACCACCTCATCTCTGTCATCATCAGCCTGCTGAAGAGCATCTAACCGAGCTAGCTCGGCTTGCCTAGCTTCTTCAGCTAAACGGGCTTCTCTTTACTCAGGGTTTTCCATTCTATGCAGTGCTCGTTTGATTTAGGTATTTAGTGGGAAAGGGGGATTTCCTCTACTCCGAGTGCTTGGAATTCACGGAAGGACAGCCTATGGGTATCAAAAATACAAAAATAAACATAATTAAGGAAATAACTACCAAAAAGTCAAATACAACCAAATAACCTAGTCTTAGCCGTATTCCCTAGCAGTGGCACCACTTTTTGATACTGCTCAAACCACACTTCTAACTGAAGTATGAAGCGGACGTTGTCAATAAAGAACCCAACTTAGAGGTTAGGGTCAAGCCCACAGGGAATACGGAGATCTAGATTACAGCCAGTAAGTGAACTTGTATGATAGTTACTTAACAATTGGGTGATTCTAATACTAATCAATGGTAAAAATAAAGCAGCTGTCAAGATTATGGTTGTGAATCAATAATTAAAGGATAACTAGGGTTTGTGTTCCCCATGGATTCATAACAGGTTTAGGTATACACTCGTGATCTTCACCAATACTTACTTACAGAACTTATAGCTTAGGTTCATTCAAACGATCGACCAATCCCTATTGAATGACTATACTCAATTACTCGACCAAGTCTCATGAGCGTTTTCAAACTAACCATTATCACTAAGTTCCAAATATAACTATCCTGCGACCACAGCTCAAGTTAATACAATGACCATTAAGATCAAGGCTCCGTTGTAATTCTCTTTTCCTAATCTCTACCTCTTCGACCAAAGCAAGTAAAGAATTCAGGCACTTCCTAACGTTGTACACCGCTAAGAATCACTAAAGCATGAAGAGAATAAAAGATAAGTAATTAGTATTGGTTTTGTACTCACTTTGTGAAACCCTAGCTTATTAATCCACCATGGTTCCCACAAACCTAGCTATGGAGGTTTTAGCCTCTCATAGTTGCAAGGTTGTGAAGTGTGTTCATGCTTAAAGACATAAAAACAATACTTACAAATATGATTGAGAAAAACGCTTTCTTTAATTAATCCGCAAAATCTTGAAGAACAAGTAGCAAGAACAATATGAATTCAAGAAAAGGTTGATCACAAGGTTGAACCAACTCAATTCTTTCTTTCAAAGATGTTAAATTGTCTATTACAATGTTTTCCAACTAAACCTAATTTTTCTTAATGTCGCTTCACTCTATAAAAAAATAAAACATAAAACGTATTTATATAGACATAAGGATCCTTTTCCTAGGCTAACAGGGAGATTTTCCATATCTGGTGCCGACCTCGTCACAGATCATCCTACGACTCGTAGGAGTATCCTACAGTCCGTGGCAGCATCTCATGGTTTCGATTGTTGGCTGATTTTTGGCTAAGTGTTGAGCCAAGGTACGATTCGTACCTCCTTCCTACGACTCGTACCAGGCTCCCATGGCTTGATTCTGAATCTTTGCAATTTTTTTGAAGTTCACCACGATCGGTATGGTATGACTCGTACTAAGCTCTCATGGGTCATGGTATCCTATCGTACTGAGAATCAGCCTCTTGTGCAATTCTTATGGAGTTCATCACAACTTTTCTCACCATGACTCATACAACCTTGGTACGATCCGTGGCAAGACTCATAGGTTCATTCTTCCAGCTTCAGCCTTCTGCTTCTTATCATAGCCATCGGTACGACTCGTAGGTCCATTCTACGGATCGTACTGTGGATTGCATTTTTGCCCCTTTTTGGCACACATTTAGCTTCCTTTTGCAAATTTATGCTCCAACACCCATTTATCCTTAAATCAAAGGAAAAGTGACTCATATCCACATAAATACACCTAAGTCCATGATATTTTCTTAATTTTGGAGCGTGAATAGTGCTATAAATCCACAGCACATCAACTTACTGGATAGTCGGGGTCTCGGACGTCGCATCTTTAACCCTAACTAAATGGTACACACAACATTTAGAAATCATCTTTCTGTCCTTAAGGTAGGAGATAAAATGACCTACAGGCACCGCTGAACTACCCTTCCATTCTAAGACTGGCTCACTCGGAAATCTGAACTCTACTGCCCGGGTTCTATAATTAACTGAAGCATAGCATGCAAATAACTAATCCATGCCTAGGACAACATCAAAATCAGTCATGGCAAACTCTATCAATTTTATTGAGGTGACTTTTTGAAGAACTGAGACCGGGCAACCTCTACACACTCATCTAGCTATAACTGAGTCACCTATTAGATTAGAGCTAAGAAGGGTTCTGAAAATACTTCGAGACTGACTCCGAAGCTACTGGCCACATAAGGTGAAACAAAAGACACGGTCGCCCCCGGATCTATCAAAGCATAAACATCAAGATGGAAAATGTGTAACATAACGGTGACTACATCTGGGGGACCTCCTACTCCTAGCGGGATGCTAAGGCATAGAATCTATTCTGGCGATGATCGCCACCTGTGCTAGTGGATACCCCTTGATGTGCTGAGCGTATGGGTGGGGATGTGGAACTAGAAGCTGGACCTCAGCTGCTATCATGATCCTACCTCGCTGTTGGGCAATCTCAAAGCATGTTTTTGGGCTTCCCACACTCGAAACAAGCACCTGTACCTGCTAAATGCTAACCCATATGACCTCGGCCACACCTGCGGCAAGCTGGAATACTAGAATTTGAGGGTCTGCTGCTCTGACCCTTAGAGCCTGATGCTCACCCCCTTTGATCGTGCCTCAGTCTGGATAGCACACCCAATGCTGAACATGTTGGGGCTGATGATCTCTGGTGGGTCTGCTATTGGTTCCTACCACCTGATCTCGGCTGTGAGAATCTGTGGTCCTCCATCCCGGCCCTCTTGGCCTCCCTCTCTCTCAGATATGCCGCCTCCATTTGTTGGGCGTATAAGACTATCCGAGGAAAGTCCATGTCTTGGTGAACCATAGCGGTCCTACAATCCTTATCCAAATAGCCCACCACGCCATGAATAAATTTGCTCACCTACGCCCTCTAATCAACCACTAACTCTAGGGCATACTTTGATAAGCGAGTGAACTCGAGAGCATACTCCTGTACCATCATCCTTCCTTGCTTCAAATTTACGAACTCAGCAGCCTTCAGCTCCCTCATCTCACAAGGGAAGAACCAATCTAAGAATGCAACATGGAACTCTTCCCAAGTGACAGGACCTGCTTCGACGGCCGTACTATCCTTCCATTGTCAAAACCAGTTATGCATGACCCCTTTTAACTGATACGAGGCCAAATATACGCACTCAACCCCATTCACCCCCATGACTTGGGTGACCTTCACTATCTCATCTATGAAATCATGCGGTCCTCACCTACTTTCGACCCGAGGAACTCTGGCGGGTTCATTCTTAAGAAGTCTCTGATGTGAGCCGCCGCTGCATTGCCATTTTATGGAACATGCACAACAGCCTACTGATTAACTTGAGCAGTTAAGGCTTAAGCAAGCATCTGAATAGCTGCATGAAACTCAGCATGGGCAATTGGCTCCGGTGCTAGGGGCTCCTGAACTGGTGGGGTCTGTTGGTGTCCATTTCCATTGCCATCCATGTGGACTTCTCCATTCTCATTCCTCCTACCATTTACTCAGTGGGGATCCTTGATTCTGCAATCGCAGATAGCATGAATTAGAAGGATAGAGAGATGTTCCATCGCACGTCATAGATCATGAAAGAAGGGAACATTTCCTAAACATCTTGTAGCCTCTTTGTCATAAGTGTGGTGCGCTTAACACCCATGTAAAAGACTCTACTTAACGCGAATTTCACACACCCTAGGACACTTCAAACCTATTACTCTGATACCAAGTTTGTCATGATTCGAATGGAGGCCGGGTTGCAACACGGGACAAGGAGCCTCGAGAGACCCCAAGTCGACCCATGGAATAAGCATACATCTAACTCAATCAATGAAACTGAATAACCAACAATATAATCATATCGAAAGTATAAACTTAAACATAACATCAAAATACACAATCCAAAGCTGACTACATACATATGTCTAAAAAGTCTCTAAACATGACGAGTTGATGAAACAAGACCCTAATTAACTCAACAAGCTGAAACTAAAAATACATGAAGAAAAATCAGAATGGTCGAGTCCTCGGGAGATGAGGACTCACCAATAACGCAAAGGCTAACTCTGATAAGCTGACTATGAATGGGGTTGAACTTGAGAGCCGGATCCTGTATCATGAGACGATACCGCATAGAGTATGCGGTCAGTACGTGGAATATACTAAGTATGCAAGATAAGTAAAACTGCAAAAGTAAGTAAATTCAGTTAAAGACATGCATAACATAAAACATAAACTTTAAGAATCTGAGAGCAGGGCTTGCATGCATTCTTTCTATATGACTAGTACGGACTGGATGGTCTAGGTCTCAGACTCAACGTTCTTAACCTTAACTTGATGGTACATGCAACCCTTAGAAATCATCTTCTTGGCCTTAAAGTAGGAAATGAATCAACCTACAGTCACAGCTGAACTACCCTTCCATTCTAAGAGTGGCTCACCAGGAATCTGAACTCTACTAACTGGGTTCTACAATTTACTAAAGCATAGCATGCATATAGCTAATCTATGCTGAGAAGTCTCTGACTCTAGCCTCCAGTGCTTTGCCGTTTTGAGGAACATGCACAATGGCCTGCTGATTGACCTGAGCGGTCAGGGCTGCACGAGCATCTGAATAGCGACTCGAAACTCAGCATGAGTGACTGGCTCTGGTGCCTAAGGCTCCTGAACTAGTAGGGCTGGCTGATACCCATAACTGTTTCCATCCTCATGGCCTTCACCACCTCCATTCCTTCTTCCATTCATTCTTTTAGAAGCCATGATTCTGCAATCAGGAATAGCATGAATTAGAAGGATAGAAAGACCTTTCGTCGCACGACATAGATCATGAAAGAAGGGAACATTTCCTAAATGTCTAGTAGCCTCTACATCATAAGTGTGGCGTGCTTCACACCCATGAAAATGACTCTATTTAACACGGCTTTCAGACTCCCTAGGACACATCAAATCTATTGCTCTAATACCAAGTTTGTCACGACCCGAACGGAGGATCGGATTGTAGACACGGGTCAAGGGACCCCGAGAGGCCCCAAGTCTGCCCATGGCATAAGCATACAACTAACTCATTCAATAAACTTAAGAAATAATAAATATAATCTCAATGGAAGTCTAAATCAACATCACATCAGACAACATCCGAAGCTAACACATACATAAGTCTAAAAGCCTCTAATTTGGATGATTTGATGGGACAAGACCCCAATTAACTCAACAATACTGAAACTGAAATACATAAAAGAAAACTGAAAGTCTAGTCCTCGAAAGATGAGGATTCACCAATCCTGAGCAGATATAAACTCCGGAAAAGCTGACTACGATCGGAGTTGAAGCTGCGAGCCGGGTCCTGTATAATGAAACAATACAACATAGAAAGTATGTCGTCCGTACGTGGAATGTACCGAGTATGCAAGGAAAGTAAAACCGCTTAAGAAAAATAAACCATTTAGAAAATTTCATAACATATCATAAGCTTTCAAGTATGAGAAGAAGAACATGCATTCATTCTGAAATCGTAATCTTATCATAGCATGACCATGCATAGCTTTATAACATCATGACTGACTCGAATGACTCAAAGCTAAAACATAACATTTTTAATAAAATCTGAACAATGAGTCAAACTTTACTTTTAGAACATTCATGCGTAAGATAACTTCCATGAGTAATGAATATGCAAATCTGAATAGTATAGACAGTGGGAGACTCGTCACTTAACCAATATAGCACGATAGAGCTTACATGGTTCCAACTATTACACTCAAGTGGGTAGAGCCATCCATAACCTTGCCAAGCGGATGGATGATACCATGATATCGATATCAAGCTCAAGGGCCAATCGGGTCGGAGATAGCTCACAAGGGAGGTCCCAATAATATATAGTATCAACCTACATTGGCACATAGTTCTGGGGCATAGGGTGATCGATCCTTAACCCGCTCGGTGCTAGACTCTTCTCCCAAAAACATGCAATGCTCTACATCATATATAACGAATCTCAACATCGTCTATTGATGAAGCTCAACATCGTCTATTGACGAAGCTTAAGATGAAATCATGCAAAACTCAATATCGTAAGAAACGAAGCTCAACATTGTCTATTGACAAAGTTCATTAAGAAAATCATGCATAGACTCAACATTATATGAAAATGAAGTTCAACATGGTCCTTTGACAAAGCTCAATAAAGACATACATCTCAATTATGAATTTATGCATATGAGAAGCTTTATTTCGAAACATAACACAAGCTCAATCATAAATGGGAGCATCTACTCTAATTCATGTGGTAAGCTATATATAGAAATATTTTATCTCAATATACCACAAGCTAATAATATGAAATGTGGCAAGCTCATTTGGGGAATATCATCATTTTAAATCAACATGTGGGCATTGCCCAAAGTTTTATCATACTTGGATCACTCAATTCATTTTGAAAACAATATCATAATCATGGCTAGCTTTATAAACATGTTTTTCATCATCAAATCTCATCATCATACACTCATCATCATTCTCTTCTTTTAAGAACTCCTTGTCTATGGGCATTTAATTTCATAATTTAAAAAACATAATTTGGATTGAACACAATATAAAATCTGCCCAAACTTCACAATTCATCAATGTAAACATAATCAAATCATACCCATGTATAGAGATTGAAGAATTATGCAATTGGGTAAAAAAAACCCATACTTGATCATAGGCGATTTATCATGATTTGATAAAAATTGGGCATGGGTGTAGAAGAAGATACCCACTCATAACCTTACATACCTGGGAATGGCGGATTCTAACACTTTCTAATTTCCCAAGATGAGATTCCAATTGAAACCTTGAATTTTTTCCTTGAATCGCCTCTTCAATCCTTCAAACTTGCATGCATGCGAAGAATGACTTAGAATAGTTTTTCCCCTTCTAAAACATCCACTAAAATGAGCCTTAAATGACGTAATATAGGCCCCTAGGATTTAGGAATTACGGAAAAGCCCTTACTAAAATCATTGAAAATAATTATGTAGTGGTCCCAATGAGGGACCTAACGACTCGTCATAAGGGGCCATGTCTTGTGGAGTCGTCTATCGGGTACACTGCTTATCAGGTCTCCTGGTTTCATCACAAGCGACTTAATGATCCGTTAATGGTGGCCACGACTCATGGTCACCACCCGTCATGTACACTGCCTTAGTCTCAAATAACACTTTTCCCTTCTTGATCACGACTCATCCACGAATCATAGAGACTGACCACAACTCATAGGGTCCTTCCATTAGGTTCACTGCCTTCCTTTCCCTCTTTTCTCAACCACCACTCCCCACGACTAACCTAACAAGTCGTGGGGTCTAACCACGGCTCATGGTCACTTCCGTGGGGATCCCATCTCCCAAACTTCAAACCTAAATCCTAAGCCTCACCATGAGTCATGTCACGACTCATGGGCTGCTCCCACGGGTCACCTCACGACCCATTTTGATGTTGATGCCAAATTTTAATTTTTCTCCATTTCAACTCCCGGGTCTGATCTTTGGGCTTTCGAGGTATAACAATATCTCCCCCTTGGGAACATTCATCCTCGAATGTTTGAAATACACAGAAAACTCAAAAACATGCAATCATCAATATGCAAAGAATGACTACCTCCGAAAAGAATTACATAGCTGAATTGAGTTCAGACCTCACATACACATCCATACACATAAAAGAAACTTGATCGCATGAAATGAACATGAAAATTAAATAGATTCATAGGGAAAAACTGATACCTCAAGTCGGAACTGAGCGGGTAGAGAATAAATATGGGTATTTAGCCATCATATTCGCTTAGGCTTCCCACGTAGCTCCTTCAACATGATGATTTCTCCATAAGACTTTAACTGAAGCTACTTCTTTGTTCCTCAACTTCCAAACCTAACGATCCAAGATTTCAATGGGAACTTCTTCATAATTGAGGTTGTCTTTTACACTGACGTTGTCCACCGGGACTACTAGAGTTGGATCACCCAAATACTTTTTCAAAAGCAACACATGAAACACGGGATGTACTGAAAATAACTCTGAGGGCAACTCCAACTCATACGCCACCTTACCAACTCTTCTCATAACCCAGTAGGGACCAACATGGCGGGGACTGAGTTTCCCTTTCTTTTCGAACTGCATGACTCACTTCATGGGAGATACCTTTAGAAATACCCAATCGTCCACCTCAAACTCCAGATCCCTTCTTCTCACATCGGCATATGGATTTTGGTGACTCTAAGCAGTTTTTAACTGATCCCTTATCAACTGGACCTTTACCATGGCCTCATGAACCGAATCGGTCCTATCATAGCTGCCTCCCCAACCTCAAATCATCCAATGGGCGATCTACACCTTCGCCTATAAAGAGACTCGAATGGTGCTATCTGGATGCTAGAGTGATAGTTGTTATTATAAGCAAACTCGATCAAGGGCAATTGATCATCCCAATTACCTTGGAAGAAGCTTTAGCCTTAGCTTTGAATTCAATAAACTAGAATTTTGCCTTTTGGACTAGTTATTCCTTATGGCTTGATTTTATCAGTTGGGTTTCCCATATTGCTAGAAAATGTTGAGAATTCAATCAGATGTTTGTTACTCCAGTCTCAATCAATTATTATCATATTTGGTATAATACAGAAATGTCAACTGATCAGTTTGACTATATTTAATCCTTGAGGTGTTCGAGATACCTTCCAGTTATCAGTATTAGACTTAGTATTAAATTTTAGTGGTTTTTTAGGTGGTCATGACACTTTCAGATAAGTAGCTCTGACCAGCCTTAGGACCCCAGTTTCATAGTACAGTTTGTTCTTTAGATGGTTATGATGCTTCCAGATAAGCAGCTCTGACCAGTCTTAGAACGCCTGTACAAGATCCGGTCCAATAAGACACTCAGGGTACTTCCAGATAGGTATTCCTGACTTAGCCTTTGGCCCATTTTTGAGCTATTAGCTTAGTATTCAGTCTAGGACTATCCATTGGGAGTAGGACTTAGCACTGAGTGGACCGGGGTTCCAGCGCACATAGGTTCCCAGAACTACATTGCCACCATAGGTTATATTTTATAGGCCTCATGGCCCCAGACCTGTGATCACTTAGTTCATGCCTTTATACCATGGCAAGGTATATTGGGTCCTACTGATGAGGTGTATACGTTGGACTCTACATCTAGCTCATGTGGTTATATGTCGATTATAGCCTCTCCCACTAGTCAGCTCAATTCAATCTCAAATTAGTTAGTTCATACCAGTTCAGTACAGTATTTTAGATCAGTATCTCAGATTTAGGGAATGTCTTTGACCGTTAGACAGGGTCATTTTGACCATCTCATTATATCATAGTTATTTAGTTTCAGAATTTCAGTTGGTTATTGCATGTCTTTCCAATTCAGTTATTTTATTTCTTGTGTATGGTTTCTCATACTTACTTAGTACATTCAAAGTACTGACGTATACCTTTTATGTTGTATCAATTTATGATACAGATGCAGGTTCTCAATCCCAGCACCGCTAGCAGATCTTACTCAAAAATTTTCAGCTACATCATTGGTTATTCCTCATCTTTCAAGGACGGGGATTAATTCTTTCCAGTTATATTTTTTCAGTTAGACTTAGGGTTAGCTGGGGGCTTGTCCCAGCAACTCTTAGATAGATGGCTTTCAGACACAGATATAGTTTCTGACTTTCAGCTTTGTTATAGTTGTTTTTAAACTTTATGATTCAGTTCTTATTTATAAATGTTTTATATTATTACTTTAAAGCTTCCGCTATGTTTTTACTCAGAATGCCAGTGTTATGATATACCATGGGTTGACTTGGGGTTACTTGTGACTCCAAGTACCGTGTCCCATCCAGATATAAACTCGGGGCGTGACATTAGTGTGGGTTCCAATCACAACCATTTGGGTCATGACACTATGTCTTAGATTCTCCTCATTTGGGACATCTTCCTTTGTCTCTTCCCGAGGTCATTTAGATCCTTTGCTAGACTAGTCGCATTCAATTTTATACGAATATATATATATATATATACATAAAACTCAGCATTATCTAATTCAATTACGGTATTCACATGAATATTGGGATTTTCTGATTTGTGAATTAGAAATCGATATGATTTACTATTTGTGGCATATTCCATGAAAATACAATCAACGGTTTTTGGCCCTATTTTCACCTTTTTGACTTTAGTAACTTGTACTTTTGCCAAACACCCCCACACTTTGAAGTATTTTAGATTGGCATTTCTTCCTTTCCATTTATCATATTGAATAGATTGTATTTTTCTATGTGGTACTCAATTGAGTATTTTATTAACCTTAACACAAGTTCTAGGATAAATCAAAACTTATCAATAAGGCATTTGTCATCTCCTTTAATGTTGTTTTTTTCTTTTCGCAATTCCATTAGATTTTGCCGAGTAAGGGAAAGTTGTTTGATGAATAATTCCATATTCCAAACATATTTCTTCAAAAGGAGATTAATATTCACTGCCCCTATTACTTCTTATCATTTTAATCTTTTTGTTTAGTTGTATTTCAACTTCACTTTTTTATTATCTGAATGCTTCAATTGCTTCATCTACTATTAGCAGCTAAACATAGCAATATCTTGTACTGTCATCAATAAAAGTTATAAAATAGTTTTCCCACCTCGAGATGGTATTGACTGCATATCACAAATATTTGTGTGGATTAAGTCTAAAGGATCTGAATTCCTTTCAACTGACTTATAAGGATGTTTAACATACTTTGATTCCACACATATTTAACACTTTGATTGAGTACATTCAAAGTTGGGAAATACCTCTAAATACATCATTTTACACAAAGTTATGAAGTTGATATGATCTAAACGAGAATGCCATAAAGAATTTGACTCAAGCAAGTAAGAAGAAGCTTCAAATTTATTCATTTCAATGGCAATTACATTCAACTTAAAAAAGGTGATCTGTCAGATAACTTTTTCCTATGTACATATCATTTTTGCTAAGTATAACTTTTCTAGAAACATAAACACACTTGAACCCGTTTTTAATGAGAATTGCAGCAGAAACTAAATTCTTGTGAATTTCTGAAATGTGGAGAAATTTGTTGAGAGTCACTACTTTGCCCAAAGCCATCTTCAAGCATATCTTTCCAACTCCGACTTTTGCAACATAGGAGTTTCCCCTAAAGATTGTTTCATCTAGACCTACTTCAGTATAAGAAAAAAACAACCCTTTGTTGGCTCAGACATGACAAGTGGCTCTTGAGTCAATCCACCACTCTTTGGAGTTTCTTACCAAGTTGCATTCTGACAACATGACACACAAATTCCCAATCTCCATTGTTCATTCAATCATGTTTGCCTGACTCTACTTCTTGTCTTTCTTTGGAGCACGACAGTTGGTGGCGTTGTGTCCAAGCTTCCCACAATTATTAAAACTACCTTTGAACTTCTTCTTAGGTGGGTAGCCTTTTGATCCAGATGGATTCTTTCTCTTTTTATTCATTGGTGCTTCTTCAATTATATTTTCTCCCAATATTGCTGAATTTCCACAAGACTTCTTCGTTTCAACCTTGTTGTCTTATTCTATCCTTAGACGAACAATCATATCATCAAGGATCATTTCCTTGCGTTTATGCTTCAAGTAGTTCTTAGAGTCCCTCCACAAAGGAGGCAACTTCTCGATGAATTATGCTACTTGAAATGCTTTATTTATGACCATACCTTCAAAAGATAACTAAAGTTAGCAATGCAATCAATATATTTAATAAAATTATTGAATTGGATTATACCTTCTACAAGGAGATCATGAATGAAGACCTATAATTCTTGGACGTAGGACATGACAGTCTTGTCAACCATTTTAAAGTCCAAAAATTTTGCAGCCACAAATTTCTTTAGTCCAGTGTCTTCAATCTTGTATTTCTTCTCAATATCATTTCATTACTCTTTAGAAGTTTTATAAACACAGAAGACGTTATACAGGTCATCCTCCAAGTCGTTGAGGATGTAGTTCTTGCAAAGAAAGTCAGAATGTTTTCATGCCATAATCATGATAAATTTCTCATTATTGGGAGTTCCTTCTTCCATAACAGGAACATCCTCATTGATGAATTGTTGTAAACTAAGGGTGGTTAGATAGAAGAACATCTTCTGGTACCAACATTTAAAGTCGATATCGGTAAGCTTTCCCAGTTTTTATACAATAGCCATTGTTGGAGCAACATTTGTATGGCTTGCATTTGCGATAGAAGCATTTTGTAGTTCTGTTTTAGTTGTCATTTTTTTTACAAAAAATTGACACCAATAAAGCTATAGTAAGCTGGCGAAGTTTTTATATCTTCAAACCAAATACAAATAATTAGATCTACTTGGCAAAGTTTTTATATCTTCAAATCAAGTAATCAAAGTGAGTAAAAATTCACAAGGATTTTAATCTCAAATAAGGGAGTAGAAAACCCAAAGATTTTAGTCTCCAAAATTGGAGTAGAAAACCATAAAGGTTTTAGTCTCCAAACCAGAATTGAACACAGAAAAATTGAACAGTATTTATAATTTCTTAAGCTTGTTGGTATCTATGTTTTGAACAGTTCGATAAACAATCAACTTCTATTTTTTTTAATGAAGAAGCAATACAAGATTTAACATAGAAATGTAGAAGAAGTAGAAAAAATAATTCCGAGCCCACAGTTTCTTGTGTGTCCTTAAGAAATTATAACCCCCTCATTGTTGCCAAGGTTTGGGTTACATCCTTCCAAGATAGAATGGAAAAGCGTCTCTGTAGTAGCGATAATGTAAATTACAGAACTCCAGAAAACTAGAATAATAGAGCAGAATTTTTTATACCCCGGGAACCCAAGGATCAGACCCAGGAGTCAAAATAGTGAAAAAACAATTTCACACCAGGTCATAGGACGATCCGTGAGGAGGCTTGTGAGGAGTGACCACGAGTCGTGAGGTGACTCGTGGTCCAGCAGGGTTGGCAGGAGTTTTTGAGGAGACCACAGGCATGACCACAAGTCATGGTCAGGCCTCATGACTCTTGAGGTCTCCCATGGCCTAGACTGGTGTGTGGCAAAAAGGCAGTGGGCAGTAGAAGCCACGGATGGTGACCATGAGCCATGGTCACCACCATGAATCATGGTGTCTCCAATGAGGTCCTCTAATTGTTTTTGGGCAGTGGACCAGATGACTCATGGCCATGAGTCGTGGCCTGTGAGCAAGAGTCGTCCATTCCCTCGTGGGGACTGGCAGTCAGCCAAATTCTGCAATTTTAGTAAGGGCTTTTCCATAATTTCCAAGTCCTAAGGGCCTATATTATGTCGTTTAAGGCTCGTTTTAGTGGGTTTTTAGAAGGGGAAAACCTATTCTAAGACATTCTTTGCATGCATGCAAGTTTGAAAGGTTGGAGAGGTGATTCAAGGAAAAATTTCATGGTTTCCATTGGAATCTCATCTTGGGAAATTAGAAAGTGTTAGAATCCACTATTCTCGGGTATGTAAAAGGCTATCGATAGGTAATTTCTTCCACATCCCTTCCTAATTTCTATCAAATCATGAATATTTCCTATGATCAAGTATGGGGTTTTTTACCCAATTGCATAATTCTTCAATCTCTATACATGGGTATGATTAGATTATATTTATATTGATGAATTGTAAAACTTGGGAAGATTTTAAATTGTTTTCAATCCAAATTATGTTTTCTACATTATGAAATTAAATGCCCGTGGATGAGAAGTTCATAAAAGAAGAGAATGATGATGAATGTATGTTGATGATGAGATTTGATGATGAAAAGTATATTTCTAAATCTACCCATGATTATGATATTATTTTCAAAATAAATTTAGTAGATCCAAATATGATAAAGCTTTGAGCAATGCCCACATGTTGATTTAAAATGATGATTTTCCCAAAATAAGCTTACCACACTGTTTGGAGCGATCTCTCAAATTATATTATTAGCTTCTGGTATGTTGAGTTAAAGTATTCCTATGTATAGCTTACCACATGAATTGGCGTAGAAGTTTCCACTTATATTTTGAGCTTGTGGTATATTTTGAAATAAAGCTTCTCATATGCATAAATCCATAATTGAGATGTACGTTATCATTGAGCTTTGTCAAAGGACAATGTTGAGCTTCCTTTTCATATGATATCGAGTCCATGCATGGTTTCATTATTGAGCTTTTTCAAAGGACAATGTTGATCTTCATTTCATACGATGTTGAATTACGCATGATTTCATCCTGAGCTTCGTCAATAGACGATGTTGAGCTTCATTATATACGATGTAGAGCATTGCATGTCTTTGGGAGAAGAGTCTAGCACTGAGCGGGTTAAGGGTCGATCACCCTATGCCCCATAACTACGCACCAACGTAGGTTGATATTATATTATATTATTGGGACCTCCCTTGTGAGCTATCCCCGGATCGATTGGCCCTTGAGCTTGATATCAATATCATGGTATCATCCATCACCCTGTCAAGGTTATGGATGGCTCTACACACTTGAGTGTGATAGTTGGGACCACGTAAGCTCTATCGTGGTATGTTGGTTCAGTGACGAGTTTTCCATTGTCTATACTATTCAGATTTGCATATTCATTACTCATGGTGATTACTTTACACACGTGTGTTCTAAAAGCAAGGTTTGACTCATTGTTCAGCTTTTCTTGTAAATGTCATGTTTCAGCTTTGAGTCATTCGAGTCAGTCATGATGTTATAAAGCTATGCATGGTCATGTTATGATAAGGTTACGATTTCAGAATGAATGCAAGCCTTCTTCTCATAATTGAAAGATTATGATATGTTATGAAATGTTTTAATATAATTTAATTTACTTAAACGGTTTTTTTCTTGCCTTGCATACCCGGTACATTCCACGTACTGACCGCATACTTTCTATGTTGTATCATTTCATGATACAGGACCCGGCTCACAGCTTCAGCCCTGGTCTTAGTAAGCTTTTTTTGAGTTTATATCTGCTTAGGATTGGTGAATCCTCATCTTTCGAGGACTAGACTTTCAGCTTCTTTTATGTATTTCAGTTTCAGTATTGTTAAGTTAGTTAGGGTCTTTTCCCATCATCTCGTTCAGATTAGAGGCTTTCAGACTTAAGTATGTGTTAGCTTCAGATGTTATTCTGATGTGATGTTGAATTAGATTTCCGTTGAGATTATATTGATGATTTCTTAAGTTTAATGAATGAGTTAGTTGTATGCCTATGCCATGGGGTCTCTCGGGATCCTTTCTCCCGTGTCTACTATTCGGGCCTCTATTTGGGTGGTGACAAACTTGGTATCAAAGCAATAGGTTTGATGTGTCCTAGGGAGTCTATAAGTAGAGCCTTTTTCTTGGTTTGAAGCGCGCCACACTCATGAAGAAGAGGCTACTAGAAATTTAGGGAAATGTTCCCTTCTTTCATGATCTATGACGTGCGATAAAAGGTTTTTCTATCCTTCTAATTAGTGTTATTCGCAATTGCAGAATCATGGCTCCTTGAAGAATGAATGGAAGGAGGAATGGAGGTGGTGAAGGCCACAAGGGTGGAAATAATTATGGGCATCAGCCAGCCCCGCCAGTTCAGGACCCTCAGGCACCGAAGCCAGCCGATCATGCTGAGTCTGGGCCGCTATTCAGATGCTTGTGCAAGCTCTAACCACTCAGGTCAATCAGCAGGCCGTTGCGCATGTTCCTCAAAATGGCAATGCAGCAGTGGCCAAAGTCAGAGACTTCTTGAGGATGAACCTACCGGAGTTCTTTAGGTCCAAGGTAGATGAGGACGAGCATGATTTCATTGATGACATTGTCAAGATCACCCAAGTCATGGGAGTGAGTAGTGTTGAGTGCGCAGAGTTGGCCTCCTACCATTTAAAGGGGGTTGTGCATATATGGTTTCACCAATGGAAGGACAACAGGGTCACAGGAGCAGGTCTGATCACATGGGAGGAATTTCAGGTTGCATTCCTAGATCGGTTTTTCCCTCGGGAGATGAGGGAGTTGAAAGAAGTTGAGTTTGTGAATTTAAAGCAAGGAAAAATGACTGTTCAGGAGTACTCCTTTGAGTTCACTCGCCTATCGAAGTATGCCCCGGAGTTGGTGGCTGACCAGAGGGCGCGGGTGAGCAGACTTGTGCATGGTATAGCAGGTTACTTGGACAAGGACTGTAGGACAGCCATGTTGCACCAGGATATGGACTTTCCTTAGATTGTGTTGTACGACCAGCAGATGGAGGTGGCACATTCGAGAGAGAGGGAGGAAAAGAGGGCCAGGATCGAGGATCACAGATTCTCTCCGTAGAGGTCCGGTGGTGGGCACCGGCAGCAGACCCACCAGAGATCATTAGCCCTAGCACCTTCAGCACTGAGTGTGCCATCTAGGTCCATACATGATCAGAGGGGGCGTCAGGCTCAAGGAGTCATAATAGTAGACCCGTAGATTCCAGCATCCTAGCTTGTCGCAGATGTGGTCGAGGGCACACAGGCCAGTGTTTGGCAGGTTCAGGAGCTTGTTTTTGTTGTGGGCAGCCCGGACATATGCTTAGAGATTTTCCAACTGCGAGGTAGGATCAAGTTGGGGGTCGAGGACCAGCTTCTAGTTCAGCAGCCCCTCCCCCACACACAGCACATTAGGGGGCATCTACTAACACAGCTGGCGGTTAGCGCCAGAATAGATTCTATGCCTTAGCCACCTGTCAGGAGGAAAAGGCCTCACCAGATGTGGTCACTGGTATGTTGATAGTTTTTCATGTTGATGTTTATGCTTTTCTAGATCCAGGGGCTACTCTTTTGTGACACCATATGTAGCTAGTAGCTTTGGAGTCAGTCCCGATGTCTTTTCAGATCCCTTCTCAGTTTCTACTCCAGTAGGTGACTCAGTTATAGCTAGACGGGTGTACAGAGATTGCCCAGTCTCAGTCCTTCATAAAGTAACCTCAACAAACTTGATAGAGTTAGCCATGACCATCTTCAATGTTATTCTCGGCATTGAGTGGCTATATACATGCTATGCTTCAGTTAACTATAAAACCCAGTCAGTAGAGTTTAGATTCCCCAGTGAGCCAGTCTTACAATGGAAGGGTAGTTCAGTGGTGCTTGTAGGTTGATTCATTTCCTACCTTAAGGCCAGAAGATGATTTCTATGGGTTGCATGCACCATCTAGTTAGGGTTAAGGACGTAGTCCGAGACCCCAACCATCTAGTCCGTACTAGTTGTACGTGAGTATCTAGAGGTCTTTCCTGATGATTTGTCAGGTGTCCCTCCCAAGCGGGAGATTGTTTTTGATATAGATCTTCTTCCCGACACACGTCTATATCTATTACGCCCTACAGAATGGATCAAGCCGAGCTAAGAGAGTTGAAGGATCAGTTGAAGGACCTATTAGATAAGGGCTTTATTAGGCCGAGTAAGTCTCTATGGGGTGCACCAGTGTTATTTGTTCGGAAGAAGGAGGGTTCCCTTCGCATATGTATTGATTGTTGGTAGTTGAATAAGGTCACCGTCAAGAACAGGTACCCCTTACCCAGGATTGATGATCTGATTGACCAGCTTCAAGGTGGCAGGTGGTTCTCCTAGATTGATATCAGGTCTGGATATCATCAGTTCAAGGTTCGGGAGTGTGATATCCTGAAGACAGCCTTCAAAACACGGTATGGTCATTTTGAGTTTGTGGTTATGTATTTTAGACTAACAAATGCTCCTGCATCTTTCATGGGTCTAATGAACAGGGTTTTCAAGAATATCTATACATGTTCGTGATTGTGTTTATCGAAAATATCCTCATATACTCTCGGAACGAGGAGGAGCATGTCGCTCACTTGAGATTAGTGCTTCAGACCCTCAAGGATCGGCATTTGTATGCAAAGTTCAGCAAATGTGAGTGTTGGTTGGACTCTGTGGCATTTCTAGGCCATGTAGTATCAAGTGAGGCCATAAAGGTAGATTCTCAAAAAATCGAGGCGGTGAAGAATTGTCCCAAAATGGTGCACCCATCAGATATCAGGAGCTTTTTGGGCTTAGTAGGTTACTATTGGAGACTCGTTGAGGGCTTTTCATATATTGCAGCACCTCTGACCAAGTTGACTTAGAAAAAGGTGAATGTGAAAAAAGCTTCCAGGAATTGAAGACCCAACTCACTTCAGCACCAGTATTGACCCTACCCGAGGGTATGGATGGATTTGTTGTGTATTGTGATTCTTCGCAAGTCAGACGGGGATGTGTGTTGATGCAGCATGGAAAAGTGATAGCATATGCCTCAAGACAATTGAAAGTTCATGAGAAGAATTATCTGACCCATGATCTTGACTTGGCTGCGGTGGTATTCTCCTTGAATATATGGTGCATTACTTGTATGGGGTCCATGTGGACGTGTTCACGGATCACAAGAGCTTGCAATATGTGCTCCGCAGAAAGATCTCAATCTTCAGCAAAGGAGGTGGTTGGAACTACTGAAAGACTACGACATGAGTGTCCTTTTACCACCGGGGTAAGGCTAATGTGGTAGCGGATGCACTTAGTAGGCTCTTTATGGAGAGTGTGTCTCATATGGATGAGAGAAAGAAGGAGTTGGTGAAAGACTTCCATCGACTTGCAAGGTTGGGAGTTAGATTGGTTGACTCGACCGATGGTGGTGTTGTTGTATAGAATGGATTAGAATCATCCTTGGTAGTGGATGTGAAACCTAGGCAAGATGAGGATCCGATGTTGGTAAAGCTGAAGAAAGCCATAAGGAGTCAAAAGGTGGAGGTTTTCTCCCAAGGGGGAGATGGGGTGCTACGGTACCAGGGTCTTCTATGTGTTCCAGATGTCGATAATTTGCTGTACCGAATATTGAACTAGACACATGGATGCATGCATTCTATCCATTCGAGTGCTACCAAGATGTATCATGACTTGCGGGAAATATATTGGTGGAATGACCTGAAGAAGGATATTGCAGAATTCGTAGCCAAGTACCTGAATTGTCAGCAAGTGAAAGTTAAGCATCAAAGGCTTGGAGGTGTACTGCAGGAAATCAACATTTCCACTTGGAAATGGAAAGAGATTAATATGGATTTCATTACTAGTCTACCTCGTACTCGCCGACAATATGACTCCATTTGGGTGGTGATCGACAGGTTGACCAAGGCTGCACATTTCCTACCAGTCAAAACCATAGATTCAGCGGATGATTATGCCAAATTGTATATTCGGGATTTGGTTTGACTTCATGGAGTGCCCTTGTCTATTATTTTAGACTGAGGTACTCAGTTTACCTCCCAATTCTGGCGTTCTTTTCAGAAAGTGCTTGGAACTCAAGTTAAGCTCAGTACAACCTTTCATCCACAAACACACGGCCAGGTAGAACGAACAATCCATACCCTCGAGGATATGTTGAGGGCATGCATGATGGACTTCAAAGGTAATTGGGATGATCACTTGCCCTTGATCGAGTTTGCTTATAATAATAGCCTTCACTCTAGCATCCAGATGGCACCGTTCGAGGCTCTTTATGGGTGAAAGTGTAGATCGCCCATCGGATGGTTTAAAGATGGGGAGGCAGCTATGATAGTGACTGATTCGGTACACGAAGCTATGGTAAAGGTTTAGTTATTAGGGATAGGCTGAAAACCGCTCAGAGTCGTTAGAAATCATATGTTGATATAAGGAGAAGAGATTTGGAGTTTGAGGTAGATGATTAGGTATTTCTAAAGGTATCTCCCATGAGGGGTCATGCGGTTTGGGAAGAAAGGAAAACTTAGTCCCCAATATGTTGGTCCCTACCGGGTCGTGAGAAGAGTTGGTAAGGTGGCGTATGAGTTATACTTGCCATCAAAGTTATCTTTAGTTCATCCCGTGTTTCATGTGTCGCTCTTAAAAAAGTGCTTGGGTGACCTAGCTTTGGTTGTTCTGGTGGAATGTGTTGGTGTGGGAGATAGCCTCTGTTACGAGGAAATTCCAGTTAAAATCTTGGACCGTTAGGTTCAGAAGTTAAGAAACAAATAGGTAGCTTCACTTAAAGTCTTATGGAGAAATCAGCATGTTGAAGGAGCTACGTGGGAAGCTGAAGCGGATATGATGGCTAAATACCCACATTTATTCCCTACCGACTCAATTTTAGTTTGAGGTATTAATTTTTGCCCTAATTCTCTAATCAGTTTCCATGTTCAGTTCATGTGCACAAGTTTGATTTATGATATGATAGATGTATGTGAGGTCTGAATTCAGTTCAGCTGTGTAGTTCTTTTCGGAGGTAGTCATTTCGTTAGTTTTCAATTTAAATGATTATTGTTTGCATATGATGGTTGCATGTTTCTGAGTTTTTCTACATATTTCTAACATTCGAGGATGAATGCTCCCGAGGGAGAGATATTGTTATACCCCGGGAATCCAAGGATCAGACCCTGGAGTCAAAATAGTGAAAAAACTGAAATTTCAGACCAGGTCACAGGACGATTCGTGAGGAAGCCTGTGAGGAGTGACCACGAGTCGTGAGGTGACTCGTGGTCCAGTAGGGTTGGCAGGAGTTGTTGAGGAGACCACGGGCATGACCACAAGTCGTGTCAGGCCTCATGACTCGTGAGGTGTCCCGTGGCCTAGACTGTTGTGTGGGAAAAAGGCAGTGGGCAGTAGAAGCCATGGATGGTGACCACGAGTCATGGTCACCCACCACGAATCGTGGTGTCTCCCATGAGGTCCCCTAGTTGTTTTTGGGTAGTGGACTAGACGACTTGATCTTGGGCAGATTTATATGCCCAAGTGATACTCAAACGTATCATTTTCGTCTTGTTTATTGTGCAATGTGTATACATTTTCATGTAATTGGTAATAAAATGTGAATTTATACTAACCAACATGATTAGCATTGTTTTGTAGGTAAAACATGATTTTGAGGAGCTAAAATGCATGTTGGAACAATATCGGAGTTGGACTTGGATGCGAGCACGGAAAAGACATTGGACTGCACAATGTAAAGGGGCTCCGCGATGGAGCCGTGCCACGCTACCATCGCGGAGGCACACTGCCTGGAGGGCGATTTAATTGTCAAATTCCAGTGGAGCCTCGCGACAGCTCCGTGGCACGGAGGCAAGCCTCCGCGTTGCATGTCGTGCCACGTTGAGGTTATATTCTCGGACCCCAGATTTCCAGTGAGGGTCCGCGTCCACGCCGTGTCACGGAGGCAGTGCTCCGCATTGGCCTCCGTGACACGTTGCTTGTTATTCCGGGAAAAATTCCCAATAGTATAAATAGAACACTTAGGCTTATTTTTAAGAAATTCAGACTTGGTGGAGCAAGGACGTGGGTTACAGGCAGTTGAGGGACGAAAAAGCTAAGGGTTTTTCTCTCTTTCTTTCTTCTTTCAATCAATTGTTTGTATGATTAACACTTGTTTGAGGATGATTAATCCACAAATGAGTGGCTAATTCTCTTCCTTGCTGAGGTTATGAACAATGGTGATGAATTCTGATTATTGAATTGTATGGTTTTTCATCTTCTTCTTCCATGTTGTTCTATTAATTCTTGTTTCTACTGCATTAGTGTGTGGCTGACATTAATGTACATCTAAAAAGTCCAATTTCACTCGAGAGAGCACGAAATTGGAAAGTTGTGAATTAATAGGGTATTGTTCTTAACTTAATTTGGGAAAATTGGGTTTTGATGTGCTTTCCTGATAGAAATATACTTGAAAGCCGTATTAGTCAATTTAGGAACCGGAATTGTATTGCTAGGTCATAAATTGCATTTGATCACAGAAATGTAGACGGATAGTTTATGATTCTTAAGTGAGATTAAATACGAGAGTTTTAATCTCTAGGCTAATGTTCTTGGCTAGCAACTAGAAGAGAAGAATAACCGAATTATGATTATAATCAAGTTAATTACTTGTTCTTAACCTTGGCATGCTCATATCCATAGTTTCAATTCAAAGTAGATATTTGTTAATAGTTTTAGTATATAATTTATAAACAAAAATTATTTAACTTTTGGTTACGTTGTTGTCAGCATATATAGAAGTAAGATAGAATATAGTATACTTGAGAAATTTTTACTTATCCAGAGTCTCCTTGGTTCGATACTTGGCTTACTTAGCCACTTTATTACTTGTTTGACCACGTGCACTTGCGTGTCGGTTTTTAACCCTATAGCCAATCACCGGACAAGTTTTTGGCGCCGTTGCCGGGGAGACTAGGCAATTGGTGAAATTGTGTTAAGTGTAAATTTACTGTATTTTTGTTTTATTTTCTTAAGTGTTGACAACTTGGTCTTAGCCTGTATTTTGCAGACTTGATTTCTGTGAACACTGGCAAAGGACAAGGAGCTGGTGGAATCTTATATAGAGCCTGAACGTGAATTTCATAGTAAACGCAGAGAAGCTCTACAAAAGAAGCTGCAGTTGCTCTGACAGACTATGATGGAGCAACAAAATCCACCAGTTGTGAGGGCAGTGTTAGTGCCCGACGAAGCAGCAGCAAGGCCGGTTCGCGAGGTGGCAATCCCACATGCCAACAATGTACATTCAAGTATCCGCAAACCAGAGCCTGGAGGGAGATTTGAATTAAAGCAGAATATGGTGCAACTTTTGCACACAAGCGGGCAATTTACCGGTCTCCCTCATGAAGACCCACAACAACATCTCCAGAACTTTTTGGAGATTAGTGACACTTATATACCCGCTGGAGTGTCACCTAATTATGTTCGGCTCACACTATTTCCGTTTTCCTTACTTGGTGAAGCTAAGAGGTGGTTAAAAGCTGAACCACCAAATTCTATATCAACGTGGGATGATCTAGCACGAAAGTTCTTGATAAGATTTTTTCCCTCTGGTAAAACAGTCAGACTTAGAAGTCAAATTCTAAGTTTCAAACAGAGGGAGGGAGAAAATTTATATCAAGCCTGGGAAAGATTTAAATCCATGTTGCGGGACTGTCCTCATCATCATCAGTCCAATGAGGTGTTGGTGCACACATTTATTGAGGGTTTGGAACCCCATACTAAAATTTTGCTAGACTCAGCAGCTGGAGGGCAAGCGCTGGAAAAGACTTATGAGGAGCTGTACACTTTGCTCAACAGGATTTCACAGGGCAATCCAGAATGGAATGCTGACTCATCTCGAGGTGGAGCAAGGAAAGCAGCAGGAGTGCTTGAAGTGGATGGATTTACAGTTATCGAAGCACAGATAGTTGCCTTGCAGAATCAGTTGAACAACCACTTCAGCAACATGAACTTGAACCAGCCTTCAGCTTCAGTCAATGCGGTCCAGCAAATGTGGTGTGAAGTGTGTGGAAGTAGTGAGCACTCAGCTGAGTGCTGTGGAGCAAACCCAGATTCGGTTAACTTTGTGGGCAATGCACAAAGAAATCAGCAGCAGTTTGGTAGCGGCTACAACTCAAATTGGAGGAACCATCCAAATTTTTCGTGGGGTAGCAACAACCAACAAGGCCAAAGTTCGGGTCAGGGTATGCACAGGAATCAAGGAGGGAAACAGAACTACCAATCTCAATTTAGAAATCACAATGCCCCTCCTCCACCACCATCACCTACCATTGAGGAAATGTTCAAGACCATGATCGCTAATCAGGCGCAATTGCAGGCTGACTATGTTAAATTGGCAGCCGAAGTGAAGAATAATCAATTAGCGACCAAGGCTCTTGAGTATCAATTTGGGCAATTTTCTAGTGCCCAAAACACAAGGCCCAGAGGAGGACTGCCTAGCGACACGGATCCTAATCCGAAGCAGGTAAATACGGTGACCACAAGGAGTGGTTTGCAGCTAAAGGAGGTGGAACCGAAAAGACCACCTCAAAAGTCAGGAGCAGCAGATGTTGAAGAAGAACAAAGTTCGGATAGGGGGAAGACCAAAGAAGCAGAATCAGAAAGGCCTCCACCCCCGTTCCCTCAACGACTCAAGAAACACAAGGAGGAGGCGTGTTTCAAGAAATTTATGGAGGTGCTTAAACAGGTACATGTTAATTTACCTCTTGTTGATTTCTTGTAGGGAGTGCCAAAATATGCTAAATATATTAAAGACATCGTGGCCAACAAAAGTCGTCTGACTGAGTATGCCACGGTAGCTTTGACGGAGGAATGCACTTCCCGAATCCAAAATAGACTGCCTACGAAGCTAAAAGACCCTGGAAGTTTTACTATCCAGCTTACAATTGGGCAGAGTATCCGAGCTCGTGGATTGTGTGACTTGGGGGCGAGCATAAATCTGATGCCATCTTCGGTATTCAGAAAGTTAGGTCTAGGGAGTCCTAGACCTACAACCGTAATCTTGCAGCTAGCAGACAGATCCTTAGCTAGGCCGGATGGCGTTGTTGAGGATGTGCTGGTGCAAGTGGGATCCCTCATTTTTCCGGTTGATTTTATTGTTCTGGATTTTGAACCAGACGCTGCAGTCCCATTTATTTTGGGACGACCCTTTTTGGCAACCGGGAAAGCATTAATCGACGTGGTTGCGGGTCAACTTACAATGTGAGCACATGACAAGGTAGAGGTGTTCGACGTGTACAAAGCACCCAAGCTCCCGATGGTAAATGAAGAACTCTCGGTGATCAATGTAATTGATCATGGGAATGCGAAACAAATGAATGATTCCCGAGAGTTGATGGGAAGACCACCAGATAAGGGTGAGCACTACTGGGGGGAGGACAATGATCGTGAAAAATCGTCCATCACCCTAGTGGATAATTGAGCATAAAGGACGTCGAGCCGCGACGGTAAACCAGGCGCTGCACGGGAGGCAACCCGTGAAAAATAGTTTTTATTTTATTTTGTAAAGTGTAAATAGATTTTATTTTCTTTTTCTTTTTCTTGATTTAGTACAAATTTTTCGTTTTAGTTAGTATTTTTCATTTTAGTTAGGGAAATCTATTAATCTAACCAATTTTGTTTAGTAAGGTGATTTTCAGGTCAACCGGAGAAAAATGTGCATGGAATCGGGAAGGAAAAGACAAGGTATGAAAAAATGAATAAAATGAAGAGACAGTGCACTGGGGCGATGGCTCCGTGTCACGGAGGTGGACCACCGCGTTACCCTCCGTGACACGTTGAGGTTAAATCTGGATTTTTTAAAAATTCCAGAGGACCATCACGATAGCTCCGTGTCACGGAGGAGGGGCTCCGCGTTACCCTCCGTGACACGTTGCCTTATATTTTGTGACGGGTCACACCGGGTTGCCGGGTGACCCGCGTATTCCCTTCATTTTAAACCCCGATTTTAGGCCCCTTTTCCTCATTTTCTCTCTTCTCCGCGACCAAACACCCATATTTCCCTCTCCCAACCAACGTGCCACGGTAGTAAGCAAAGAAATTGTCGAGTTTCTTCGATTATTCAACTTAAAGGTATGTTTTCCTCTTCTCTCTCAAGTTTTTGTCGATTTTAGTCGAATTTGAGCATGGGAGGTGAGATATATTACCCTAAGTCGAAATTTAGCATGAAATTGAGTTATTCTTTGATTGATAAATGTTCGGAATGTTGAAATACGTGTTTGAACGTGTCGATTGCATGAATGATTCGAATTTGATTGTGAAATTCAATTCTAGGGCTTGGGTTGTTGAAATCGAATTGGGTAACTTGGTAAATTTGTGAATTATATGCCGGGGTGTGCTTGTACATTGAGAATAAGTCGTTGTAAATATTGTGTGAATGTAATAGACGACGAATTCTCGGGTTTTTGGGAAAAATGTGAAAAGTGTTCGAATTGGTTGGTTACATAGATTCATGTGTATATAGAATTTTGGTTGTTGTTTTTTTTTGTTTTGTTGTTTTCGTTGCTAAGTGCGAAGGTTGAATTGATAGCGATGGTAGGATTGGGATTAGCTATATGAAGTCTGAGTAGTACGCTAAAGTTATACTATCGAAATTTTTTGTGAACGCACTAAGCATAAATTGTATAGTTGTTTGTTTTTGGTGTAAATAAAGTGATCCTTGCCGTAGTATCATAACCGTAGCTAAGGACTAAGTGTGGGGTAAACTTAGTTTAACCCGACCTTAGCCGAAGCGAATATGCATTTAGCTTGACATGGTGCTTGTTTATTTGTATTGACAAGTACAATGGCAAGTAGGCAGGATAAGGGTAAAGGTGCTTTTACTTCAGGCACCGGGAGAAAACGACTTAGACTGGGCACTGCAGTCCCAGCTGCACCAGCTGTTCCGCGCGGCCAACGCCACCAGTACGGAACGAGGTGGGTAACTGATGAAGGGAAGAAGTGGTACGCTAAACACAAGGAAAATAAATACTTCCCTGAGGAGCATATTGCACGGGAACCACTAGCACAGGAGTTCCCCCGCATAGTGCAGAGGATCGAGGCAGCTGGGCTCAGCTTCATATTTCAGGAGCCCAAGGAGTGCAACTTACATCTAGTCCGGGAGTTCTATGCAAATTGGAACCCGGCAATCAGAAGCCACACAATAAAGATCAGAGGGCAGATTGTCACTCTGGAACCCCAGCAATTAAATGCCATCATTGGAGCGCGGGACACAGACGCCCACGTTCTTCGCCAGCTGAATATCACCCCACCATATGCCGATATTAGACGCACTTTGTGTGGGGCTCGATCCACAGCCAGATGGAGCAGACATAAGGAGAGGGGGTACCACCAGACTCTGCTGTATTCTCAAATGAACAGGGAGGCAAGAATATGGCTGAAGATAGTTGTTCGTGCCTGATCCCGGGGGTGCACATGACTGATGTGACCCAGGACCGTGTCTGCCTAGTGTATGCCCTAATGAAAGGGCTGGAGATTAATGTTGGGGCGATCATCATATCTGCCATGAAGAGAGCCCGAGTACACCAGGGCCACAGGTATGGGTTCGGAGGACTTATCACCACCTTTCTCCGGGGCCTCAATGTCGAGGAAGAGGCTTTGGACTACATCCCGCAGTTGGAGCGGAGGGCCCTTGATGTGACCAAAACTAAGGCCCCCGACACCACACACGGGCCAGTGCTGACACTTGGCGAGCGACATGCTCGTGATGATCAGTACATGGCACGAATGTTTGGTATGCAAATGCTTCAGCTTCGGATAGGTGGGAGACCAGCCACGGAGGATGAGTTATGGCAGCTGGAGCTGGATTACCCATTTGGCGAAAACGCCAGAGCTTTGTGCCGAGTGGGGCCAGCCTTCATTGAGCCCACTGACGATGATGTCCCCACGGATGAGGAGACACGTCGGGAGGACTCTGATGTGGAGTCCGATGACGACGATGGAGGTGACTCGGACATGGGCGATGAGGCAGCAGCACCGGATGAAGAAGTCGAATATTTCGACTGATCAGGGAGTGCCACCACCCAATTTTGTGATTTTTAATTTTTGTGAACACTGGGGACAGTGTTCGATTTAAGTGTGGGGTGGGAAGTAGTTAGGTGCTGGGGGCTGGGCTGATTTGCTGTATGTTATTCCTTTGTTTTGTATGTATGTTTATGTTTCCCTGTGTGCAAACTGGTCTGTATAAGTATATATTTGTGGTAATTGATGATGTGGGTTGTGTGAAATGTTGTGGTTTGCCAGCTAAGTCTGTAGAAAAAAAAAAAATTTTTGTAAATATTTCCTTATATTTTTTTTCTCTATCGAAATGATCGATATTTTTAAAATTGTGCGAAAATATTTTGTACATATTAAAATATTTTGTAAATATTTTTCCATCGAAATGATTTTGCAAAATTTTTTCGATTTTTATTTTTGGGTTTCTCGGAGTTTGTTTTCGGTTCTTTTACCGAGAATAGTCTCATTGAACCGATGTCATAGTTAGTGATCGTTCCCTATGATGGATGGATGACGACCGTCTTAAGGGAAATGTAGGCGGTAGGAGTAGTGATTTTAATTTATTCTTAGTTTTTTTCTTTGGTGGATTGCATCACGGAACATGTAGTTACTATATGGTTGTGAAATTATGGTTGTGTGTTGTAACTGATATTCAAAATGTAAAAGTGATTCGTTTGAAAGCATGCAATTTTGTAAATATGTTGAGTTACCTTCGCTGTAGAATTCGATTCGGTGTGATTGAGGCTTAATTTTTGAATTCATGTAATTGGTTAATTAAAGAGTCTGTGAATGCATCTTGAATCGAGCATGTGCATGAAGTGTGAAGTGAGGTGTTGTTATTCCATGCTATTGTGAAGTGTCTAGAACTTGCCTGGTGTGTGTACAAAACGAAATGAAGGAGGTGTAGTGTTGGAAAGGATGTAGGCATTTCTTTGTTTTAACCGAGAGTTTCTATTTTTTTCTTGTCATACACTACCTTTTTATGTGATTGTATACCCTAGTCATCCCGTTGAGCCTTTAGCCGATTATTTCTTTCTTTTGTCCAAAATTGTATAAACTGAGCTTAATTCTTTCTTTTCATTAGCCGTAAAGTCTATACAAAACTCTTAAGCGCTTAAGAAGAAAAAAGTTTCCCAAAGTGTCAAAGAGTGACAATAGTGGAAAGAAAAAGAAAAGCAGAGTGAGGAAAGAAAAGAAAAGGTTGAAGAGGCACTTGTTATAATGAAATGATAATGAAGGTGCATGAAAAACCTTTGTTGTTGTGTCAAGTGTGTTTGGTGAAATGGGCCATACGAAAGTAAACCAGCATGAATGGGATGATGAAAAAAGAAAAGAGAGAAACAATGTTCATGAGTTGATGGGAATGTGTTGAAAAGGCACTTAAGGATGCTAGTGACTATTATTGGCTAATCCAATACATACTAGTTCCATAGCCTCCATTACAACCCATTAAAGTCCTACGTGATCTTACATTGCATTTCCTTATATTAGTGGAGTAATACACTAAGGGAAAGCCTATGGGTCATGACATGATGCATGTGAATTCTTTTGCGAGAGAGAGTGAAATTAATTTCTACATGCCCCTACTTGAATGTTTGTGAGTCGCATGAACATAAAGGGGAAGATTCTCTTGAGTTGTGAGGGCACATGCTTGATGAAAGATTGATTTTCGTGTCGGATATCTTGATTAGCTGATTTGCATGAGTTTGCCGATATCGAGGGTCGATTCTTAAAGTCTAGGAAGTCTTAATGTATTAAAGGCCATTGCATTGTTAAGACCATGCATGTTTTCTTGATGATTTACAATATTGAATGATCGGTATGACCGTAGCTCAAATTGTCGCACCATAGTGGCGAAGGTTGGGATGTAATTTGCATGAGTTGTGTATGTGTTGTTCGAGGACGAACAACGATTTAAGTGTGGGGTAAGTGATCTTGAGCAAATTTATATGCCCAAGTGATACTCAAACGTATCATTTTCGTCTTGTTTATTGTGCAATGTGTATACATTTTCATGTAATTGGTAATAAAATGTGAATTTATACTAACCAACATGATTAGCATTGTTTTGTAGGTAAAACATGATTTTGAGGAGCTAAAATGCATGTTGGAACAATATCGGAGTTGGACTTGGATGCGAGCACGGAAAAGACATTGGACTGCACAATGTAAAGGGGCTCCGCGATGGAGCCGTGCCACGCTACCATCGCGGAGGCACACTGCCTGGAGGGCGATTTAATTGTCAAATTCCAGTGGAGCCTCGCGATAGCTCCGTGGCACTGAGGCAAGCCTCTGCATTGCATGTCGTGCCATGTTGAGGCTATATTCCCGGACCCCAGATTTCCAGTGAGGGTCCGCGTCCACGCCGTGTCATGGAGGCAGTGCTCCGCGTTGGCCTCCGTGACCATTGCTTGTTATTCCGGGAAAAATTCCCAATAGTATAAATAGAACACTTAGGCTTATTTTTAAGAAATTCAGACTTGGTGGAGCAAGGACGTGGGTTACAGGCAGTTGAGGGACGAAAAAGCTAAGGGTTTTTCTCTCTTTCTTTCTTCTTTCAATCAATTGTTTGTATGATTAACACTTGTTTGAGGATGATTAATCCACAAATGAGTGGTTAATTCTCTTCCTTGCTGAGGTTATGAATAATGGTGATGAATTCTGATTATTGAATTGTATGGTTTTTCATCTTCTTCTTCCATGTTGTTCTATTAATTCTTGTTTCTACTGCATTAGTGTGTGGCCGACATTAATGTACATCTAAAAAGTCCAATTTCACTCGAGAGAGCATGAAATTGGAAAGTTGTGAATTAATAGGGTATTGTTCTTAACTTGATTTGGGAAAATTGGGTTTTGATGTGTTTTCCTGATAGAAATATACTTGAAAGCCGTATTAGTCAATTTAGGAACTGAAATTGTATTGCTAGGTCATAAATTGCATTTGATCACAGAAATGTAGACGGATGGTTTATGATTCTTAAGTGAGATTAAATACGAGAGTTTTAATCTCTAGGCTAATGTTCTTGGCTAGCAACTAGAAGAGAAGAATAACCGAATTATGATTATAATCAAGTTCATTACTTGTTCTTAACCTTGGCATGCTCATATCCATAGTTTCAATTAAAAGTAGATATTTGTTAATAGTTTTAGTATATAATTTATCAACAAAAATTATTTAACTTTTGGTTACGTTGTTGTCAGCATATATAGAAGTAAGATAGAATATAGTATACTTGAGCAATTTTTACTTATCCAGAGTCTCCTTGGTTCGATACTTGGCTTACTTAGCCACTTTATTACTTGTTTGACCACGTGCACTTGCGTGTCGGTTTTTAACCCTATAGCAAATCACCAGACACGACTCATGGCCACGAGTCGTGGCCTGTGAGCACGAGTCGTCCAGTCCCTCATGGGGACTGGCAGTCAGCCAAATTCTGCGATTTTAGTAAGGACTTTTCCATAATTTCAAAGTCCTAGGGGTCTATACTACGTCATTTAAGGCTTTTTTTGTGGGTTTTTAGAAGGGAAAAACCTATTCTAAGTCATTCTTTGTATGCGTGCAAGTTTAAAGGGTTGGAAAGGTGATTCAAGGCAAAATTTCAATGTTTCTAGGGGAATCTCATCTTGGGCAATTAGAAAGTGTTAGAATCCACTTTTCCCAGGTACGTAAGGCTATCAATGGTGATGTCTTCTACACCCATGCCCAATTTCTATCAAATCATGAAAATTACCTATGATCAAGTATGGGATTTTTACCCAATTGCATAATTCTTCAATCTCTACACATAGTATGATTAGATTATATTTATATTGATGAATTGTGAAGCTTGGGCAGATTTTAAGTTGTTTTCAATCCAAATTATCTTTTCTACATTATGAAATTAAATTCCCATGGATGAGAAGTTCATAAAAGAAGAGAATGATGATGGATGTATGTTGATGATGATATTTGATGATGAAAAGTATGTTCTAAAGCTACCCATAACTATGATATTGTTTTCAAAATGAATTGAGTAGATCCAAGTATGATAAAGCTTTGAGAAATGTCCATATGTTGATTTAAAATGATGATGTTCCCGAAATAAGCTTACCACATTGTTTGGAGCGAAGCCTCCCAAATTTAATATTATTAGCTTGTGGTATGTTAAATTAAAGTATTCCTATGTATAGCTTACCGCGTGAATTGGAATAGATGTTTCCACTTATATTTTGAGCTTGTGGTGTGTTTTAAAATAAAGCTTCTCATATGCATAAATCCGTAATTGAGATGTATGTTATCATTTAGCTTTGTCAAAGGACAATGTTGAGCTTCATTTTCATATGATGTCGAGTCCATGCATGATTTCATTATTTTGCATTGTTAAAGGACAATGTTGAGCTTCGTTTCATACGATGTTGCATTACACATGATTTCATCCTGAGCTTCATCAATAGACGATGTTGAGCTTTATCAATAGACGATGTTGATCTTCGTTATATACGATTTAGAGCATTGCATATTTTTGGGAGAAGAGTCTAGCATCGAGCGGGTTAAGGGTCGATCACCCTATGCCCCAGAACTATGCGCTAACATAGGTTGATACTATATTATATTATTGGGACCTCCCTTGTGAGCTATCCCCAGCTCGATTGTCCCTTAAGCTTGATATCAATATCATGGTATCGTCTATCGCCCTAGCAAGGTTATGGACAGCTCTACCCACTTGAGTGTGATAGTTGGGACTACGTAAGCTCTATCATGGTATGTCGGTTAAGTGATGAGTCTCCCACTATCTATACTATTAAGATTTGCATATTCATTACTATTGGCGATTACTTTACACACGCATGTTCTCAAAGCAAGGTTTGACTCATTGTTCAGCTTTTCTTATAAATATCATGTTTCAGCTTTGAGTCATTCGAGTTAGTCATGATGTTATAAAGCTATGCATGGTCATGTTATGATAAGATTACGACTTCAGAATGAATGCATGTAGCCCTTCTTCTCATACGTGAAAGATTATGATATGTTATGAAATGTTTTAAATAATTTATTTTACTTAAGCGATTTTTTTTCTTGCCTTGCATACTCGATACGTTCCACGTACTGACCGCATATTTTCTATGATGTATTATTTTATGATACAGGACCCGGCTCGCAGCTTCAGCCCCGATCTTAGTCTGCTTTTCAGAGTTTATATCTGCTTAGGATTGGTGAATCCTCATCTTTCAAGGACTAGACTTTCAGCTTCTGTTACGTATTTCAGTTTTAGTATTGTTGAGTTAATTGGGGTCTTTTCCCATCAACTCGTCCAAATTAGAGGCTTTTAGACTTATGTTTTTGTTAGCTTCGGATGTTATTCTGATGTGATGTTGAATTAGATTTCCGCTGAGATTATATTGATGATTTCTTCAGTTTAATGAATGAGATAGTTGTATGCTTATGTCATGGGTCGACTTGTAGTCTCTCGGGGTCCCTTGTCCCATGTCTACGATTCGGGCCTCCCTTTGGGTCATAACAAAATCACATTTGACACTTACAGTTTCGTTGTTGAAAACTTATGCAGAGAATACAGAGGAGAGAAAAATATTTTTCGTTTGTTGAGTCTTTAAAATCTTAGGCCAAGCTTGGAATTTATAGGAATAAAAGAGTGAGATGGAAATGTTCAATTCAAAAGGTACCTTTTTGGTGTAATTCAAAAGGTGTCTTTTCTCATTTCCCATTCATATCTTAAAAACCCCAACAACTTTCTCATATTAGTGTTATCTTCTTATTGTTGCACTGTGATGGTCTACTTCTTGAACCTTAAATTCAAAGTATAATAGTGCTAAGAAAGGAGGTTGCATTGATTATGACTTGCCAATGGATAACATGCAAATTTACCAGCATCTTTACGATTTTAACATGATTATTTCGCATTCAAGAAATTATTACTGTAGCAAATTTGTCTAATTTCCACATCTGTCGATTCTTCAATACTGAACTATTTTACAATTTTTGGGCTGACTTGTTGCTATACTATTCATCCTGATAGGGGTTTATCTACTCTTTTGGCCATGTTTGGTTCATAAATTCAGTAGTTTTCCACCAAGCAAGCAAAATCAATAGTGCTTTGTTCCTTCATCCCGATGATAGATATTCCTCTAATCCCAAAAGAGATTGGTTGTTTAACCCCGTACAGAAATAAGGGCTGTTTAATGGACATCGAAACTTGATAAACAAGAAGTGGGTTAATTTATTTATTTTTAATATTCTAAATAACTAGTTGACTGTTGTGAGTTCTAAGTTGACTATTTTCCTACAGAAAGGTTACTAACACAGATAAAAATTGAAAAATAGGAGTCAGAGAAAGTAACAACATAAAGTTTTTATACTGGTCTGGATCAACAGGATGGTGCCTAGTCCAGTTATCTTGGGTACAAGCATTCCCTTAGAGCTTTCAATAAGAGTCTTGATACAAAGAGTTTGTCTTGAAACACATGATTGAACAAAAGTAATTTAAGTTCCTTGATTTGTCACAACCTCCACTCATATGTCTACCTAATCTTTTCTTCTTTTTTTTTTTTTAATTTTCACTAGTAACTATTATAAATTAGAGTGAGAGAGTAAGATAACAAAGTAATTAGGATTCCTCAAGTGAAGATACATAGTCCCGGTCTTAAGAAATCCATCTTTAAATAACATCTAATAGATGCTTGAAAAATGGTAAGAGATCAATTCCTTTGACCTTTGATTTTATGCTCTAGGGTA
Organism: Datura wrightii; assembly: GCA_035772735.1. Taxonomy (NCBI): domain Eukaryota; kingdom Viridiplantae; phylum Streptophyta; class Magnoliopsida; order Solanales; family Solanaceae; genus Datura; species Datura wrightii. The sequence continues at coordinate 83,741,137 of JASDFA010000001.1, forward strand.
ACCTAATACGAGGATGTTCAACATGTCATGGTCTCTGGAAGATTTGCTACTGCAGTCTGGATCACGTTCTCCACATCTATGGGCTTCAGACACCATGATATGCCCCTTAGGGCCCTTCTCATGCAGTGGTGGGCTCAGAAGCCGGGTAATGATCCTCACAATACACTCCTCAGATCCCTCCCTATCTTCTTTTGCTGGAACCTCTGGAAGAACAGGTGTGCTGCTAAGTATGGTTCCAAACAGTCTAACCTGCTGAGGGTGAAGTATGGTATTATTAGTGATGTCTACAAACTGTTGATGACGGTTTTCCCTTACGTACACTGGCCTCCAAATTGGGGAGAGCTTTGTGCTAGAGTGGAGTCATGTGCACACGAGATTAGAGTCACCAGAGTTGAATGGTCTAAGCCGTCTCCTGGACTTGTTAAACTCAATACAGATAGGAGTGCTCTTGGCAATCCGGGAAGGATTGGGGCAGGTGGTATTATCAGGGATTGCTATGGGGACCTTATTCATGTTTTTGCTTCTCCTATTGGGGAAGGGACAAATAATCAGGCGGAGTTGGAAGCAGCATATATAGGTCTCACATTGTGCCTTCATAACGGTCACTCAGGCGTCATCCTTGAGATTGATTCAGAGCTTCTAGTTGGTTGGATTAGGGGCACTATTGCCCCACCCTGGCATCTCCACCACACCTTTCTCAGATTACAGGACACTATCACACAGCTTCACACCTTCTCGTGCCGTCACATCTTCAGAGAGGGCAATGTCGTTGCTGATGCACTGTCTAAACATAGTCACACCACTACTATCGCAGTCCAGTTCTCTTGTCTCCACGAGCTACCGGTACACATCAGGGGTTACCTTACGACGGACAAAATGGGCTTGCCCAACTTCAGAAGGAGGAAGACCAGGAGGATCAAAGAACCACCGTGAGATGTTGTGAATTGCTTGGTGTGTATCCAAGCTTGGTATGGATGTCTCTATACCACCTTTTGTCGGTTACCTCTTCCTTTTCAGCTAGGCTATTTCCTTTCTAAGTTAAAGCATTTTTGAATAGGTCTTTCTTTGTAAAGGAAGAGTCTCCCTCATTTACTGCTTTCCTAGAATTTATGTATTGGAGAGGAGTCCTCTCCTGTAGGTGCATAGTTTCTAGGTTTTCATTTTAGTATCGGGGATGGGTTGGCTAACCTTAGTAGGATGGCCGACCTATGAACCACCATAGGATCGGAGGTAAGGTTTATGTCCCCCTCCATGTACATATTTTTTGCTGTTTTATTTATGTTAAGGCTTAGGGGTGTTGCTCAGCCCCTGCCCACCACAAGGGTGTTTACCCAAAAAAAAAAAAAAAAAAAAAAAGGGTAACCTAAAGAGTTTGCTCAATCACATTTGTGTAGAGTTGTGATTGAGATCTTGGTTGGCGCTTGTCCCTTCTTTTTAATTTCTTGGTAGAGATGATTAGATCGACCAATCTTCCTAATTTGATATGATTGTTTTCTTCTTGGGATGCTTGCGTGATCGTTGTGCTTGATTGATTCCAATTGCATCATTTTATTGAGTTGAGTTGCCTTCTTGAGATGCTTGATTGATTTGTTTTCTTGTATTATTCCTAATTGTGAGTTATGTTATTTTTTTGAGTTAACTTACCTTTTTGAGGTGTTCGATTAATTTAGTTCCTTATATAACTACTACTGTTGATAAGTAATTCTATCGTTGGACTAAAATCTCCTTCGATTTTGATCTCTGTCCTTTGATTCCTGCAAGCAAAAATAGTGTTAGATGTCATCATCCAAATATTGACAGAGTGGCAAGGCTAATAAAACTAATATAATCTTAAATGATAAATGGAACTTTTAATGATTTCGACATTTCTATACATGTATAAAGTTCAGATGAATTGACATTGGAAACTGCAGCAAGTGATATTAAAATTATGTTATATTCAAAATTACCCTCGTATGATAGACAACTATTTTCTTTTAATTTAGCAATATATTTAAAAAGCATTAATTCTTTTCTTCTATACAATTCTTCTCCACTGCATATGCCCCATAAGGCCACAAAGAAATATAAAGAAAGAGAAACAGAAATGCCAAGAAACTACAGTATTTCTCAACTTCATTTATTAGGCCCTAAGCACCATAAGTGTATTGGTATGTATTCTAACTTTTTAATCACTACTATACGATTACCTTTTAAGCGTAAATAAAAGAATAGTTATCGATTTTGTTGGGTAATTCACTATATCTATCATGAAATACGATTAAAAATCTTATATTATATTTTCGTTTGTATGGACTATAATCTCTCCTTATCATTTTCCCTATTGTAGAGAGCCATTAACTCCTGGTTCTGATCTTGGTGTTGTACTATTATTTATTATTGTTAATACAGTGTATATATATATATGATTGATTTATCTAAGGAGCTATTACTCCCATATTTGTGGTATGATTTACATTCTAACTTATTCTTTTTATCGTATATATCGTTCTAAGTGTTAGCTTGCCTCTCAATTATTCGAAATCCATTGCATTTGAAATTGAAGTTTTCTTGATTTGAATTTATAATTTTTTGGTCAATATATAAGATGGGTTTGTATTAGTTAGATTTTAAGAAAACTCTCTTAAGCTAGTATGACATGTTATATCTGTTTTGCATTTGAAGTGAAATATTTGATGTGTCAATCCTTAAACTACACTAGACATTTAAGATAGTAAATTATAGTAGTAAGTTTAATTGTTTTATCAATATTACGCCATAATGACCTTTAAATGAGTTCCTGTTTGCTTTACCTCTTTTTGCTTACGTTATTCAGCATATAATAATTCTATATCATAGAATAACTCAATTTGGCTAAACACATTTCTTTATTTTTCTAAAATTTTGTTTGAATGTGTTCATGTGTCTCATGCGTAGATACAAAGAATATTAGGACAGAATAGTATTTAAATAATACTTAGTTACATTAAATAATAGCCAGTTATTATTATTATTGATTTATTGGATGAATGAATTTTTATAAATTTATGTATATTTTAAAATTTAGTAGCATGTAATTGTAATCATTTATCAATAAAATAAATATAAAAATATGCGGTTTATTAATGCGGTGTCTTATATGTTGATATCTTATTTACGAACTATGATTTGCTTATTTGGTAAAAGTGTAAGAACTGAGGAAGCTTTTGATATTTTTTGCAAATTTTGAGATTTTTGTGTTTATGAAAAAATTACAACTTTTAAAATTGAAATTCATGTCCAAATAAACTTTTAACTTCAAATCAATAATTCAAAATCTATGTCCACACGTCTGTCGACAGAAAGGAATGTGGCAAAGCGCGAATCTAATTACATTAACTTGCAAAACACTCTGTAGTACATATATACAAACTAGGTAATATACCTACGCTTCGTGCGGCAGTGACCTACCTTATTAAGCCATGATAATTTGCTAATATCTGTTTTCCTTTTAGATGTTGTACACCATTGAAATTTATTCATCTTCATTTTCTAGTAATTTTTCCAATTAATTACAATTGTTATAATGTATTTTTAAAATTTTTTATTCATGCCGACATCCCATTTTGAAGTAATCACAGTGAAAGATCTACACAAAAAGTATTTATCTGCAATTTATATATTGGTGCAACTATATCATCTTGTAGATCGTGTAAGATAAAAAGATCCAGAAATATTATTATGTGCGCCAACTATTTGAGAGTTCGAGTAACATATCTATAATTTTTTTTAAAAAAAAATGAAAATTATTTTACCTCATTAACATATAGGTATAAGTTAGTATTCATGTCATTATTATTTACGTGAACCTATTTAAATGAATATAGAATTAATGAAATAAATAAAAAAATTTGGAACTTGTGGTCTTAAACATATAATACTATTTGTGTGACTAAGACATTTAAAATTATAATTTTAAGCACTTCAATTGAAATTGATATTTTTATCCATTCCTCTAAACCTGATTGCAGCACGCTCATATGCATGTAATTAACGGATAAATTTAATGTGAAAACTGTTTGATTTCTTCATTTTATTAGTGTCATTATATCTTGTTTATTAAAACTCATCTGACTACTTTGTCGTACCTACCTGCGCAGCGGCAAATCCCCTTTTAAGATTCAAATCTCGCAAAAAAAAGTCCGATCAAAGTGTGTTATTAGTTTGAAAAGTAGGACTTAGATACTTTGAAGAATGAGCATGTGATGTGTCTGTTGAAGGCTTTGATAACTGAAAAAAGGCTAGTATATAATAAAATAGAAAAATATAGCTTATTTACATTATAATAATGCAACCCAAGTTTTTATTTTTTTATTTTTTATTTTTATTTTTATTTTTATTTTTTGATCATTACAATGTTATTGCTATTGTTAACGTGTTGGTCGCTCTTGAATTAAAACGCCAATCAACAGGAATTAATAGCTAGGCAATGCAAACATATAATACTAATATCACATGAATCATGGACGATTATAATCAAACCACTAAGAAGCAACTTAAAGTTGAACCACTATCTAATATGAACAACAGAGGTTATTATGACAATCTAATTTAATGTAAACTCCATATAAGTTAACGAAAAACTAACATTTATGGACATTTTTGAATGTTTTTGTTTTTATTTTGGATATCAACAGTAAAACATTATTTGAATCCATAGAATACGCACTGTTATTTATCATTTTGGATAACATTTTAGTATTTTTAAAGCTTTAAAAATGAAGGAAAAAGATATCAATACTAGTTAAATCACAATAACAGCCTTTCAAGCCACTTACCAAAGATAGAGTTTTGCCATATTCTAGACGGTAAATTAGTGTGATAATCAATATAAATATATATATATAAAGGAGACTTAGAGGCATGATGTGGCATGTCTCCAAGGTCTTCATTCCTTTTTTTTTTTTGTGATTTTTTTGACTATTTTCTCATTTTTAAAATTATTTTATTAACTCATTTATTTAATTATTATTTTTATTTAATGTTATCTAATTAAATGATTTAATCTAATAAGAATCTATATCATCTTATTATATGAGTGAGAAGTCAAAAAGTGAAAAGTTAGATTATCATTTTGCCCCTCCACTAAATTAAAATATAATTAAGTACATAATTAAATATTAATATTTTATCATATCATTGTATTTATATATTTATTATTATATAACTAAGAAGCCAAAAAATAAAAAGTTAAAATAAATAAATAAATAATAATAAACAAATATAAATAATAATAAATAATAATATATATAAATAATAATTAATAAATAAATAATAATAATAAATAAATAATATTAATACTATATAAGTGAGAATCCAAAAAGTGAAAAGTTAAAATACTAAAATAACCTTCAAACATTGAAAGACTAATATACCCTTCAAATCATATTTACCTATCAAATATTGAACGATCATTTTATCCTTCAATCTAAAACTATTTCTATAATATTTTATATACTAACAAGTAAAGTTACATTGCAATCTATATCCATATAATATATATATAAGGAGGTTATAGGCATGCTGATGTGGCATGCTTCTATGACCTCCATTCCTATTTTTTTTTTTGTGATTTTTTTGAGTATTTTCTCTATTTTAAAATTTATATCATATATAATATATTTCATTTCCATAGCATAGAAAATAAAGTAAACAATTGTCATGACTAATTAAAATGTACCTAATACAATAAAAATTATATATATAAATTAACTAAAAAAATTAGTAATTAATTTTTAATGGTACAAAAAAATTATATATTGGGGTATATTGCTTAACTCATTCATAATATAATAATTATGATACTTGAAATATTTTGACTTTTTAAATAATATTTAGTTAAAATTATAAGTGTGTATATATATATATATTCACAAAACATTCCTAATTAGTTTTTGAATAGTTGGTGTTTGATACTTAAAAATGTTTGGCGTATAAATAATACTAGGTGACTTATCTGCACTTAAATAATATACATTAGTAATTTTTTTATAATAATCAAATATTATTATATTTTACTATTAGAATATTTAGATATTTTTAAATTATTAAATTTTAATAAAATAATAACAGCATAACTTTTTTTTAGTTTTCTTAAAAAAACATTAAGGAATCAAATAATGATAAAGTTGATCTCTAGATATATAAATTTAAACATAAAATTTTTAATTTTATACATTTAAGATGTGTATATAAATATCAATTTTTTCATACAATTGAAGAATTAAATGTTAGTTCTCTCACAATTTTTTAGTTATTTAACATTTAAAAAGGGAATATAAAACAGAGAAGAATGAAATAGCAAAAACGCACAAATTAAATACATTAATTCAAAATTCACAAAATGAAATTATACATATGTTATTTTTATATTTTTAGCATTTACGTCATTCTTTAACATAACTTGATTAATTTGAAAATATTTTGAATTTTTTCATAGTCTTTTAAACAAGGCAAAGAATATTAATAAATGAGTAATGAGGAATTAGTCAAGAAAAGAAAGTAATTCTATTTTAATTTTCTTATAAAATTAATAAGAAGTAAAAGAAGATCAGTATGATCTTGGGGATACCATTCATGGTCAAGGATACCAGTTTCTGAAGGGTATGAATAAGAGAAAGAAAAAGAAAGAAAAAAGTATGTACTATGATTTATAATTTATGATATATTTTGTAAAATATCTAAATTATATCTAGAAGAAGAATTAATATACATATAAGATAAAGGTTAGATCGTAAATATTTTAAAAATAGAAAAAGACCATGATAATTAGATAAAAAGAATAATTATATCTAGAATTATTGTTGATGCTACTTGAATGGCGATAAATGTTTCAATTTTTTATTTTAATGAATAAGAAGTATGATATAAAATATTGATATTTTGACTTTCTAAATTTATAAGGCTTCTTTATGTAAAAAAAATATTTGCAAGAATATATATATATATATATATATACATACATACACACACACACACATATATATATATGTATGTATGTATGTATGTATGTATGTAACAAGACAAATTTAAAAAATATCATATGAAATTATACGATCAAGGTCATTTATAAAAGAAATTATAAAGAATAATTCTCGAGACACATTGGAGTACATTCTTTAATGCATTTTATTGACATATGATCTTTAAAACTTTTGAGAAAAATTATGAAAAATAATCGATTATAGTCAAAATTATTTATGAAGTTATTTTAAAAATTTTAATATAGAACTAAATCATGAAAAATATTTAAAAAAAGTTAATAAAAAAATTAATTTTTGAAATTTTTCATAAAGTTAGTAGAAAAAAAAAAGGTTAACTACCTTGATTGTTTTAAGAAATGTAAATAATTGTTATTAATTATACGGAGAAATTGAAGAAACAAAAATTAATAAATGAAAAAAAGAACAAATAAAAGGGAGAATCGAGAAATAATGTTCAAGTGAATACAAAAAAATATGTAAGATTACATGATAAAAAGTATTATTAAAATAAAATTAATAGAAAAAAAAAATTATCAAGAAAATAACAGAAGAAAAAAAAGGTGATCTAAAAAATATCAAAAGGTAATAAGAATATATATATATATTTTTTCTTATTTTAATTCTTAAATTTGTGAAATTATTTTAATTTAAAATATTTACTAGAAATATTAACAAAATAATTAAGACTAATAGGTTAAAATTACATGATTCTTAATTTGACATATGCAATTGAAAGATCAAAATTAAAGAGGATAATTTGTTTAATAATTGTTAAGTTAAATTTCTTTTAATGTTTGATAATATCAATCTTACACATGAAAAATAGAGAAAAAATAAAATCAATCGATATGTAAAGATCAATATTTTTTATTAAAGTTTTTAACAATAATTATTTTATTATAATTTATTTATTTTTTTAATATCCGCGCGAAGCGCGGATAAATTTTCTAGTTTATTATAAAGGAGAATTACTCCTACCTGATAGATGAAGTATTTTATTAATGATTGTTGGTGTGTTTTATTTTACCAAATAAGCCAATTCACTTTCTCTTTGAGTTTTTCACGGATTAAGGAGGTGAATAGGTCGACAATTTGATAAAATGTCAGCGTGGACCTCAGATCGAGACACGGGACCTAAAACCACAAATGGCTCCAAGGTAACCCATGGTACATGCATATCATGATTATAATAATAACTAAGTAGAAAAAAACTTGAATACAACATAAGCGGGAGTCTGTATATCATAAAAACATAAGCGTAGACATGAGTCAACAATGCTGAACCATCTATATATAACTGTTTAATAAGCCTCTAAACATACGATAAGCAGATGGAATAACACCTCCAACTAGTTCGTTAAGTCTAAAACTTAAATACATAAGAAAAAAAAGAGACATGAACTAAGACTATCATTCTCGGATCATGAGGACTCACCAAAACAGGGATGGTATTGGACTAAAGCAGGAGCGAGCTATGTCGGGACTGAGACTGGTCACCCGAACCATGAGACATTCTAGTAGAAAATAAGTAATCATAATCATAAATCATGAATTTGATCGTAAGAAACTTGAACACATAAGAGATCATAAGAGATTTCAAGAGAATTGGGTCTAACCCTAGAATTTCAATGAATCATGCTTGGAGACTTGAAATCATGTGATAGGGATGAAATTGGGTATGAGGATGCAAGATTTCCCCCATTAATAACCCTACATACCTAGGCTTGATGAATCCCTAGTTTGACTTGAAGATCCAAGAGATAATTGAATGAATTTGATGAAGAATCGTAATTTTGGCTTTAGAGGATTTGATCTTCCAATTGAGGTGTTAGGAGTAGAATGAGGGGTTTAGGCTAAATAAAAACCTTAAATACTCCCCTTAAGAAACCCAAAATGACCTTTATTTAGGAGTAAATGCTTAGAAAGTTACAAAAATACCCCTGAGACTTTGCATTCGAAACTATCCCGTCTAGTGCTACGACTCGTAGGACCTTACCACGACTCATACTAACTCTCATGGTTTTAGGTCCTGCCTCTGATCATTTTTTGAACTTCCTACCATGGGCACCTTCCATGATCCATACCATCCTACCACGGGCCATACCAAGGCTTGTGGTTCCTCACCTCATCTCAAATCACTGCTCTGAATCTCTTCCTATGACCCTCTGGTATGACTCATATCATCTATGTACGACTTGTGACCACCAGTCTTACTTACTTGGCCAAGAGCCTGATAGTTGCCGAGCCTCTCACCATGGGTCTTGGTACAGTCGTACCAGGCACCTATGACTCGTACTGAGACCCGTCCTGAGACAATTTTTTAGTTTCTCTACATGACCAACTCCCAACCCTCGAATCTAGTCTTAGAGTCTTTTGGGGTGTTACATTATCTCCCCCTTGGGAACATTTGTCTAACAGAGACTAAATAAGCTGGAAAGATAGGGAATGAGCTGCAATCCCAAAATTGAAAATTATAAACTGAGAACTGACGGAGTGACTGACTCTAGATTGAGATACATGACTAAACTGAGTTCATGATACATACATGCATACTATGACATGAACTGAGAGACATGAACTTGACATGAAACTGAATAGAGTACTGAGGAAACTGGTACCTTATGCTGAACTGAGCAGAAAGGGAAAAGACGGGGGTTATCCATCATATCTGCTTTGGTTTCTCTCGTAGCTCCATCCAACAAGTTGATTTCTCCACAAAACCTTCACTGAAGCTACCTCCTTGTTTCTCAACTTTCGAACTTGATGATCAAGGATCTCAATTGGAACTTCCTCATAGGCAAGGCTATCTCACCCCAATGCACTCCACTGGAACAACTAAAGTCGAATCAGTAATATTCTTTTTCAACAAGGACACAAGATAAACTGGATACACCAAAGAACACAAGATAAACTGGATACACCAAAGCTAACTCTGTTGGTGGCTCCAACTTATATGCCACCTTGCTAACTCGCCTCAAATTTCTATAAGGATCAACACATCGGGAACTAAGCTTTCCTTTCTTACTGAACCTCACAACTCCCTTCATGGGAGACACCTTTAGAAACACCCAATCATCGACCTTGAACTTAAGCTCTCTCCTCCTAACATCCACATATGATTTTTGACGACTTTAAGCTATTTTTAGCCTTTCTTAGACGAGCTAAACTTTCTCCATAGCCTCATGGACTGAATTTGATCCTATCAACGTAGCCTCACCTACCTCAAACCATCTAATCGTTGATCTACATCATTGCCTATTAAGAGCCTCAAATTGAGCCATTTGAATGCTAGAGTGGTAACTGCTGTTATAGGCAAACTCAATAAGAGGAAAGTGATCATCCCAACAACCCTTGAAATCAATCACATAGGCTCTCAACATATCCTTTAGAGTCTGAATGGTCTTCTTGGCCTAACCATCTATATGTGGGTGAAAAGTTGTAATAAGCTTCACCTGAGTACCAAGTCCCTTTTGAAACAATCTCCAGAACTAAGAGGTGAACTGAGTACCCCTATCTTAGATAATGGATAAAGGAACTTCATGCAACTAAACCAATCCCCGAATGTATAATCTAGCATAATCCTTGATTGAATCTATAGTTTTGATTGTTAAGAAATGTGTTGATTTGGTCAACCTATCCACAATCACCCATATAGAGTCACAGTGTCGGCACATAAGAGGCAACCCTATAATAAAATCCATGTTGATCTCTTCCAACTTCCAAGTAGGGATTTCAATGTCCTAAAGCATACCTCTAAGTTTCTGATACTCAACGTTCACCTGTTCACAATTTGAGCACTTAGCCACAAACTCCGCTATACCCTTCATGTTATTCCACTAATAGACTTCCCATAGATTATGGTACATATTGGTGGCACCTAGATATATAGATTACCAAGAGCCGTGAGCCTCGCTCAACATCCATTCTCTCAAGTCATCCACCACTAGAACACATAATCGGCCCTGATGTTGGAGCACACGATCTCCCCCTTGGGAGAAAACTTCTACTTTCTTATTTCGTACAGCCTACTTTAGTTTCACTTAGATAGGATCCTCATATTGCCTTTCTTTAACCTTTGTCACCAATAAAGATTCTGACCTATTCTGAACAATAACACCACTATCCGATGAATCTATAAGGAAAACTCCTAAACAAGAAAGCCTATGGACATCCTTTACCAAATCCTTTCTTCCATTCTCAACATGGGACACACTCTCCATGGACAGCCTACTAAAAGCATCCGCTACTACATTGACCTTGCTCGGATGATAAAGGACAATCATATCATATTCTTTCAGAAGCTCTAGCCATCTATTTTGTTGCAAATTCAGGTCTTCCTGGGTAAACACATACTGAAGACTCTTGTGGTTTGTGAACACATCTATAAGCACCCCATATAAATAGTTCCTCCATATCTTCAAGGCAAACACCACCGCTGCCAACCCTAGGTCATGCATCGGATAATTCCTCTCATGAGTCTTAAGCTGTATATAGGAATAATCGATGACCTTACCATGCTGTATCAACACACACCCAAGGACAATCCTAGAGGCATCACAATATACAATAAAGCCATATGTGCCTTCTGGTAGGGTTAATATTGGGGCTGAAGTGAGTCGAGTCTTTAACTCCTGAAAAATCTTCTCACAATCATCCGACCACTGAAACTTGACCTTTTTCTGGGTCAACTTAATCAATGGTGCTGCAATGGTTGAAACTCCCTCTATGAACCTCCTATAGTAGCCATCCAAACCCATAAAGCTCCTAATATCAGTGGGACTGACAAGTCTAAGCCAGTTCTTCACCGTCTCTATCTTTTGAGAGTCTACTTGCAGACCCTCACTAGACACTATATGACCCAAGAATGCTACTAAGTTTAGCCAAAACTCACACTTGCTGAATTTAGCAAACAACTGATGATCATTGAGAGTTTGCAACATTATCCTCAAATGAGAGGCATGATCCTCCTCGCTCCGCGAGTATATAAGGATATCATCTATGAAGACAATAACGAACATATCCAAATACTTCTTGAACACCCTATTCATCAAATCCATGAAAGCTGTGGGAGCATTCGTTATCCCAAAAGACATAACTACAAACTCATAGTAACCGCACTGCATTTTAAAAGTTGTATTCGGAATAACACACTCCCAACTATAAGCTGATAATAGACGGATTTGAGGTCTATCTTTGAAAAGTACTTAGAACCTTAAAGATGGTCAAACAAGTTATCAATCTTGGAGAGGGGATAGTTATACTTGATTGTGACCTTGTTCAACTGTCGATAATCAATGCACATCCTAAGAAAACCATCCTTCTTCCACACAAAGAGTACTGGAGCACCCCATAGGGATTTACTAGGCCTGATGAAACCCTTATCTAAAAGATCCTTCAACTGCTCTTTCAAATCCTTTAGCTTAGCTGGAGCCACTCTGTAAGGAGGAATGGATATGGGCTGTATATTACGGAGAAGGTCAATACCAAAGTTAATCTCCCACTCAGGAGGAACTACTAGTAGATCATTTGGGAACTCCTCCGAATACTTACATACCACAGGAATTGACTAAAAAGTAAGGTCTCAAACATCGAATCCTTGACCCAAAATAGATGGTATATACAACCCTTGAAAGATCATCTTTGTAGACTTAAGATAGGAAACAAACCGACCTACAGGTACAACTAAACTACCCTTCCACTCTAGAAACGATCCACCTAAAAATTGAAACTCTATCATACGTGTTGTATAGTTAACCGAAGCATAAGAAGCATGCTACCAATCCATATCAAAGATAATATCAAAATTGGTCATATCTAGCTCCACTAAGTCAGCTGAGACTTTCTGAAGAATGGTGATATAGCAATTTCTATATACCCGTCGAGCTAAAATTGACTCACTGATAGGAGTTGAGATTGAGAAAGGTTCTAAAAGGATTTGGGGAATAACATCGAAACTAACCAAAACATAAGGAGTCCTAAAGGATAATGTAGCCCCTGGGTCTAATAATGTATAAACATCAAGATGGAAGACTCGTACATGATCTTGGGCAGATTTATATGCCCAAGTGATACTCAAACGTATCATTTTTACCTTGTTTGTTGTGCAATGTGTATATAATATCATGTATTTGGTAATAAAATGCGAATTTATACTAACCAACATGATTAGTATTTGTTTTGCAGGATAATGTGATTTTTAGGAGCTAAAATGCGTGTTGGAACTATGTCGGAGTTGGACTTGGATGCGAGCGTGGAAAAGACCTTGGATGGCACATTTTACACTGGCTCCGCGATGGAGCCGTGCCACGCTGCCATCGCGGAAGCACACTGCCTGGGCAGGAATTAATTAGGCAATTTCCAGTGTGCCTGCGCGTCAGTTCCGTGGCACGGAGATAGGCCTCCGCGATGGCCTCCGTGCCACGTTGAGGCCAATTATCCGGACCCTGCAATTTCCAAAGAGGGTCCGCGTCCACGCCGTGTCACGGAGGCAGTGCTCCGCGTTGGCCTCCGTGACACGTTGCTTGTTATTCCGGGAAAAATTTCCCACTAGTATAAATAGCACACTTAGGTTTATTTTTAATGAGTTTTTAGTTTTTAGACTGAGTTCAGAAGTGGAGAGCAGGAACGTGGGTTTGTGACAGTTGAAGAATAGAAAAGCTAAGAGTTTTCTTCTCTTCCTTTCTTCTTTCCTTCAATTGTATGCATGATTTACACTCATTTTAGGATGATTAATCCAAGAATGAGTGGCTAATTCCCTTCTTTGCTGAGGTTTTGAACTTGTGTAATGAATTTTGGTGATAATTGATATGGTTTCTTCTTCTTCTTGCATGTTGTTCTATTAATTCTTGTGCTTACTACATTATTGATTGGCCACCATTAATGTATATCTAAAAAGTCCAATTTCACTCGAGAGAGCACGAAATTGGAAAGTTGTGAATTAATAGGGTATTGTTCTTAACTTGATTTGGGAAAATTGGGTTTTGATGTGCTTTCTTGATAGAAATATACTTGAAAGCCGTATTAGTCAATTTAGGAACCGGAATTGTAGTGCTAGGTCATAAATTGCATTTGATCACAGAAATGTAGACGGATGGTTTATGATTCTAAAGTGAAATTAAATACGAAAGTTTTAATTTCTAGGCAAACGTTCTTGGCTAGCAACATGAAGAAGAGGATGACCAAATTATCATGATTATCAAGTTTATTACTCATTCTTAACCTTGGCATGTGCATATCCATTGTCTAAATTCAAAAGTAAATAGTTGTTATTAATTGTAGTATATAAATAGTTTAGAAACAAAAACTCACTCAACTTTTGGTTGGATTGTTGTTAACATAGTTAGGAATAGAATAGAGATATAGTAAACTAGGCAGTTTTACATATCTAGAGCAGCCTCCTTGGATCGATACTTGGCTACTTAGCCACTTTATTACTTGTTTGACCACGTGCACTTGCGTGTCGGTTGATAATATTTAATACCAACCTGAGCAGCAGACCGAACAAGTTTTTGGCGCCGTTGCCGGGGAGGCTAGGCGATTTGTAAAATTGTGTTTAGTGTAAATTTACTGTATTTGTATTTTTATTTTCTTAAGTGTTAACAACTTGGTCTTAGCCTGTATTTTGCAGATTTTTATTTCTGTGAACACTGGTAAGGGGCAAGGAGCTGGTGGAATCTTACTTAGAGCCAGAACGTGAATTGCATAGTCAACGTAGAGAAGCTCTTCGGAAGAAGCTGCAGTTGCTCAAACAGTCTATGATGGAGCAACCAAATCCACCAGTTGTGCGGGCAGTGTTAGTGCCCGAGGAAGTAGCAGCCAGGCCGGTTCGCGAGGTGGCAATCCCACACGCTAATAATGTACATTCCAGAATCCGCAAACCAGAGCCTGGAGGGAGATTTGAGTTAAAGCAAAATATGGTGCAACTTTTGCACACTAGCGGGCAGTTTACCGATCTCCCTCACGAAGATCCGCAACAACATCTCCAGAATTTTTTGGAGATAAGTGACACTTATATACCCGCTGGAGTGTCACCTGATTATGTCCGGCTCACCTTATTTCCATTTTCCTTACTTGGTGAAGCCAAGAGGTGGTTAAAAGCTGAACCACCCAACTCTATATCAACATGGGATGATCTTGCAAGGAAGTTTTTGATCAGATTTTTCCCTTCAGGTAAAACAGCTAAACTTAGAAGTCAGATTCTAAGTTTTAAACAGAGGGAAGGAGAAAATCTTTATCAAGCCTGGGAAAGATTCAAGTCCATGTTGCGGGACTGTCCTCATCATCATCAGTCAAATGAGGTGTTGGTACACACTTTTATTGAGGGTTTGGAACCCCAAACTAAAATTTTGTTAGACTCAGCAGCTGGAGGGCAAGCGCTGGAGAAGACTTATGAGGAGCTGTACACTTTGCTCAACCGAATTTCACAAGGCAATCCGGAATGGAATGCAGATTCTTCAAGAGGTGGAGAAAGGAAAGCAGCGGGAGTGCTTGAAGTGGATGGATTCACAGCTATCGCTGCACAGATAGCTGCTTTGCAAAATCAGTTAAACACTCACTTCAGCAATATGAATTTGAACCAGCCTTCAGCCTCAGTCAATGCAGTCCAACAGATGTGGTGTGAAGTGTGTGGTAGTAGTGAGCATTCAGCTGAATGCTGTGGTGCAAATCCTGATTCTGTCAACTTTGTGGGCAATGCACAGAGGAATCAACAGCAGTTTGGTGGTGGCTACAACTCGAATTGGAGGAATCATCTGAATTTTTTGTGGGGTAGCAACAATCAACAAGGCCAAGGATCAGGGCAGGGTATGCACAGAAACCAAGGAGGGCAACAAGGCTATCAGAATCAGTTCAGAAATCACAATGCCCCTCCTCCACCACCATCACCGACTATTGAGGAAATGTTCAAGACCATGATTGCCAACCAGGCACAATTGCAGGCTGACTATGTCAAATTGGCAGCCGAAGTAAAGAACAATCAATTGGCAACCAAGGCTCTTGAATATCAGTTTGGGCAATTTGCTAGTGCCCAAAATACTATACCAAGGGGAGGACTACCTAGCGACACGGATCCCAATCCTAAGCAGGTGAATGCAGTGACCACGAGGAGTGGTTTACAATTAAAGGAGGTGGAACCGGAAAGACCGCCTCAGAAGTCAGGAGCAGCAGATGTTGAGGGAGAACAAACCTCAGATACGGGGAAGACCAAAGAAGCTGAACCAGCAAGGCCTCCACCCCCGTTCCCTCAACGACTTAAGAAACATAAGGAGGAGGCGTGTTTCCAGAAATTCATGGAGGTACTTAAACAGGTACATGTTAACTTACCTCTTGTTGATGTCTTGCAGGGTGTGCCAAAATATACGAAGTATATCAAAGACATCGTGGCCAACAAAAGTCGCTTGACTGAGTATGCCACGGTGGCTTTAACGGAGGAATGCACATCCCGTATTCAGAACAGGTTGCCCACTAAACTGAAGGATCCTGGAAGTTTTACTATCCAGCTGACGATTGGGCAAAGTATCCAAGCTCGTGGGTTATGCGACTTGGGGGCAAGTATAAATCTGATGCCATCTTCGGTATTCAGAAAGTTAGGACTAGGGAGTCCTAGACCTACAACAGTGATCTTGCAGCTAGCAGACAGGTCTTTAGCTAAGCCGGATGGCATTGTTGAGGATGTGCTAGTGCAGGTAGGCTCCCTCATTTTTCCGGTAGATTTCATTGTTCTGGATTTTGAACCAGATCTGGAAGTCCCATTTATTTTGGGACGACCCTTTTTGGCAACCGGAAAGGCATTGATCGATGTAGCTGCGGGTAAACTTACAATGCAAGCACATGACAATGTAGAGGTATTTGATGTGTTAAAAGCCATGAAGCTGCCGGCTATACATGAGGAGCTTTCGGAAATCAGCGTGGTTGAACATGGAGAAAGTAAGCAGGCTGTTGAATCTCAAGACCCATTGGAGAGAGCGCTTACGCATTCTGATCATTTTGGGGATGGAGAAGCTTGTGGAATGGTTCAATTGTTGGATGGAGCACCTAAACATCCGAGAAGACAGGAATTTCAGTCCTTGATGAGATCACTAGAGCCGTTGCCGAAACCGTCTGTTGAGGAGGCACCGAAATTGGAGCTGAAAGAATTGCCTCCCCATTTAAAATATATCTTTTTGGGGGAGGGAGAGACGTTACCAGTTATTATCTCTGCAGACTTGACAGAGGAACAGGAACAGGCAGCTTTGGGGGTCTTAAGGAAGAGGAAGAAAGCAATGGGTTGGCAAATGTCCGACATTCAGGGTATAAATCCAGCTTTCTGCACGCACAGGATATTTATGGAGACAGGAGACAAGCCAACTGTTCAGCCACAGAGGAGACTTAATCCAGCAATGAAAGATGTGGTAAGGAAGGAAATAATCAAGTGGCTTGATGCAGGTGTAGTCTACCCAATTTCAGACAGTGAGTGGGTCAGTCCCGTTCAATGTGTTCCTAAGAAAGGGGGGATGACTGTAATCACCAATGAGAAAAATGAGTTAATCCCCACACGAACCGTCACAGGCTGGCGAATTTGTATGGACTATCGAAAACTAAATGAAGCCACGAGAAAAGACCATTACCCCATTCCTTTTATTGACCAAATACTTGACAGGTTGGCAGGGCAGGAATATTATTGCTTTCTTGATGGGTACTCCAGCTATAACCAAATAGCCATCGCTCCTGAGGATCAAGAGAAGACGACGTTCACCTATCCTTATGGGACATATGCTTTCAGGCGAATGCCGTTTGGGTTATGCAACGCACCCGCCACATTCCAGAGATGCATGATGGCTATTTTCCATGACATGGTTGAAGATTTTGTTGAGGTATTTATGGATGATTTTTCTGTTTTTGGTTATTCGTTTGCTACTTGCTTGCAGAATCTTGACAGGGTGCTGGCTCGATGTGAAGAATCCAACCTCGTGTTAAACTGGGAGAAATGCCACTTCTTAGTGAAGGAGGGGATTGTCCTGGGCCACAAAGTGTCTAAAAAGGGGTTGGAAGTCGATCGTGCTAAAATTGAGGTTATTGAGAAATTGCCACCACCAGTATCCGTGAAAGGTGTACGCAGTTTTCTGGGACATGCAGGATTCTACAGACGATTCATTAAAAACTTTTCCAACATTTCTAGACCGCTATGCAGGCTGATAGAAAAGGAGGTCAAGTTTGAATTAAACGATGAGTGTGTTGTAGCATTCGAAAAGTTGAAGCAGAAATTGATAGAAGCACCCATACTTACCTCTCCTGACTGGGAACAACCATTTGAGCTGATGTGTGATGCCAGTGATGTGGCTGTGGGAGCTGTATTGGGACAAAGGAAGAATAGAGTTTTTCATTCTATTTATTATGCAAGCAAGACGCTGAATACGGCTCAGAGCAATTACACAGTCACAGAAAATGAAATGCTAGCTCTGGTGTTTGCATTTGACAAGTTCCGGTCTTATTTGGTGGGTTCGAAAGTGGTGGTGTACACTGATCATGCAGCTATTCGATACCTATTCAACAAGAAAGATGCTAAGCCCAGATTGATCAGATGGATCTTATTGCTACAGGAGTTCGACCTTGAGATTAGAGACAGAAAGGGGAGTGAAAATCAGGTAGCAGATCACCTATCACGACTGGAGAGTCGGTCGCATGTGATGGAAAGTGAGGACATTAATGAGGACTTCCCAGATGAGCAACTATTGGCAGTGGGAGAAACAGAAGTTCCCTGGTATGCTGACATAGTCAACTTGCTAGTGAGCGGAGTGTACCCCCCTGAAGCAACAGACCAACAAAGAAGAAAATTGAGGCATGACAGCCGATATTATGTATGGGACGAGCCATATTTGTTCAAGCAGGGACCAGACCAGGTGATGAGAAGACGCATCCCAAAGAGTCAGATAGCAGAGGTGCTAAGGGGCTGTCATTCTTCGTTGTATGGAGGGCATCACGGAGGTGAGAGAACAACACATAAGGTTCTTCAGTCAGGTTTCTTTTGGCCGACCCTGTTCAGAGATTCTATGGAGTATGTCAAAATGTGTGATAGATGTCAGCGGACAGGAACAATTGGCAGAAGACAAGAGATGCCTTTGCAGAACATACTGGAAGTTGAGCCCTTTGATGTATGGGGCATTGATTTCATGGGTCCATTCCCACCGTCATTTGGAAATCGTTACATCTTGGTAGCTGTAGATTATGTATCAAAATGGGTGGAAGCAATAGCTTGCCCCAGGAATGATAACAAGGTAGTAACGAAGTTTGTGAAGAAACACATTCTCACAAGGTTTGGGACACCCCGAGCAATTATCAGTGACGGAGGAGCTCATTTTGTCAATGCAAGCTTCAAGAAATTATTGGCTAAGTATGGGGTGCGCCATAAAGTGGCCACAGCATACCACCCACAAACTAGTGGGCAAGTAGAGGTGTCAAATAGGGAGGTAAAACAGATTCTGCAGAAAACGGTGAACACTCAACGGAATGATTGGTCTGGTAAACTTGATGATGCGTTGTGGGCCTACCGAACTGCTTATAAGACACCGATTGGAACGTCACCATACCGATTGGTCTATGGCAAAGCATGTCATCTCCCGGTTGAACTTGAGCATAGAGCTTTCTGGGCTGTCAGAAAGCTAAATATGGACTTAGAGCTGGCGGGTAAAAAGAGATTGATGCAGCTCAGCGAACTTGATGAATTTCGCTGGCATGCCTATGAGAGTGCGAAGTACTACAAGGAAAGAACCAAAAGATGGCACGACAAGCATGTGATGCATCGCATTTTCGAACCAGGACAGAAAGTTTTGCTTTTTAATTCAAGATTGAAATTATTTCCTGGTAAGCTGAGGTCTAAATGGTCTGGACCGTTTGAAGTAGTGAGAATGACCCCTCATGGGGCGGTAGAACTGTGGCAAGAAGATAGGAGTGCTACGTTCTTGGTAAATGGGCAGAGATGCAAGCACTACTAGGGAGATGACCATGATCGGGACAAATCGTCCATCTCCCTAGTAGACACGTGAGCATAAAGGCTGTCGAGCCGCGACGTTAAACCAGGCGCTGCACGGGAGGCAACCCGTGAAAAATATTTTTTTTTCTTTCTTTAGTGTAAAGTTTTTCTTTTATTTTATTTTCTTTTCTTTTTCGTGACTAGGCTTAGATTTGCATTTTATTTAGTAATTTTTTATTTAGTAATTTAGTAATTTTTTTTATTTTTTTTATTTTTAGTAGGGAATTTATTAATTTAACCAATTTTTGTTTAGTGAGGTGATTTTCAGGTATACTGGAGGAAAAATACTTGGAATCGAGGAAACGAGGCGAGGTATGAAAAATAAAATTTGATGGTGAAACAGAGCACTGGCGCGTTGGCGCCGCTGGCGCGTTGGCGCCGTGTCACAGAGGCAATGCTCCGCGTTGGACTCCGTGACACGTTGAAGGCAAATCTGGATTTTTCAAAATTCCAGTAAGACAATGCGTTGGCTCCGTGTCACGGAGGAGGGGCTCCGCGTTACCCTCCGTGACACGTTGCCTTTATCCAGTGCCGGGTCACACCGGGTTTCCGGGTGACCCGCGTGTTTTCTTAATAAAAACCCCCGATTTCGCCCCTATTTTCCCCATTCCCTCTTCCCTCCGCGACCAAACACCCATTCCCCTACCCCCAAGCTCCGTGCCACGTTAATAGGCAAGGAAAACGTCAAGTTTTCGTCGATTCTTCAATTCCAAGGTATGTTTTCATCGTCTATCTCAAATTTTTGGCGATTTTTGTCAATTTTGAGCATGTGAGGTGAGATATATCACCCTAGGTAGAAATTAAACATGACGTGAATTATTTTGTGATTGATTATGTTCGGATTATTGTAGTTGACGTTTGAACTTATCGATTGATTGAATAATTCAATTTTGATTGTCGAATTGTATTCTAGGGCTTGGGGTTGTTGAATTTTAACTTGGGTAACTTGATAGTTTGACGAAATTGATGCCGGGGTGTGTTTATTATTTGAGATAAGTCGTGGTAAATATTGTATAATTGTTGAAAGACGACTAATTCTCGAATTTTTGTGGGAAATTGCGTAATATGTGAATTGGTTGAATTGCTTAGATTAGTTGTATATAAAATGTTTGTATTGTTGTTTCTATTTTGTTGTTGTTATTGTTCCTAAGTGCTATGGGTGAATAGTTGTCGATAGTAGGATTGGGTTAGCTGTATGAAGTCTGAGTAGTTCGCTAGCCATTATGCTGTCGAATTTCTGTGAACACACTAAGCAATATGTTTATAGTTGATTGTGTTTGGGGTGTAAATAGAGCTATCCTTGCTAAAATGTTGTAAATATTGTTAAAGACTAAGTGTAGGGTAAATTTTGTTTAACCCGACCTTAGTCGAAGCTAACAAGTTTTTAGCTTAACGTTGTGCTTGTTTGTGTAAATTGACAGGTACAATGGCCAGCCAACAAGATAAAGGCAAGGGTGCTTCAACCTCAGGCACCGGCAGAAAGAGAATGAGACTGGGCACGGCTGTCCCAGCTGCACCTGCTGTTCCACGCGGTCAACACCGCCGATACGGAACACGATGGGTTACCGAGGAAGGGAAGAAGTGGTACGCAGAGCATAAGGAGAACAAATACTTCCCGGAGGAACATATTGCAAGAGAACCACTTGCACATGAGTTCCCTCGCATCGTACAGAGGATTGAGGCAGCTGGGCTCAGCTTTATCTTTCAGGAGCCCAAGGAGTGAAACCTTCACTTGGTCCGGGAATTCTACGCCAACTGGAACCCGGCCATCAGGAGCCATACTATTAAAATTAGAGGGCAGATTGTCACTCTGGAACCCCAGCAGTTTAATGCCATCGTGGGAGCGCGGGACACAGACGCCCACGTCCTCCGCCAGCTAAACAACACCCCACCGTACGCCGACATAAGACGTACGTTGTGTGGGACTCGATCCACAGCCCGATGGAGTAGACACAAAGAGAGGGGTTACCACCAGACTCTGCCTTATTCGCAGATGAACAGGGAGGCCAGAATCTGGCTAAAAATTATATGTTCGTGTTTGATCCCGGGAGTTCATATGACAGACGTGACCCGGGACCGTGTCTGCTTGGTGTATGCCCTTATGAAAGGGCTTGAGATTAAAGTGGGGGCGGTCATAATATCCGCCATGAAGAGAGCCAGACTACACCAGGGCCACAGATACGGGTTTGGCGGACTCATCACCACCTTCCTCCGAGGCCTCGACGTTGAGGAAGAAGCCTTGGATTACATTCCGCAGTTGGAGCGGAGGGCCCTCGATGTGACAAAGACCAAGGCCCCCGACACTACACACGGACCTGTGCTGACTCTGGG
The DNA here is from genome assembly GCA_035772735.1 of Datura wrightii. NCBI lineage: Eukaryota > Viridiplantae > Streptophyta > Magnoliopsida > Solanales > Solanaceae > Datura > Datura wrightii. The sequence goes on from JASDFA010000001.1 coordinate 83,763,475, forward strand.
CGAGCGACATGCTCATGACGATCAGTACATGGCCCGTATGTTCGGCATGCAGATGCTGCAGCTACGGATAGGTGGGAGACCAGCCACCGAGGATGAATTATGGCAGCTGCAGCTGGACTACCCCTTTGGCGAGAACGCCAGAGCTTTATGCAAGGTGGGGCTAGCCTTTGTGGAGCCGACTGATGACGACGTCCCTACTGATGAGGAGACACGTCGTGAGGACTCTGATGTGGAGTCCGATGACGACGATGGAGCTGATTCAGATATGGGCGGATGAGGAAGTCGAATATTTTGACTGAGTAGGGAGTTCCACCACCCATATGTTGTGCTTTGTATTGTTGTGAACACTGGGGACAGTGTTCGATTTAAGTGTGGGGTGGGGAGTAGTTAGGTGCTCGGTCATAGGCTCTAAATTTGCGGTATAATTTTTCCTTGACGTTTATGTATGTCTGTGCTTTCCCTGTTGTTGTGAACTGATTTGTGATTTATGTGTATATATTTGTTTGTGGCTAATGATGTGTGTTTTTGAAAGTTATGGTTGCCTTTGTAAATATTTTGTAAATTTTGTAAATATATCGATATGATCGATACTTTTCAAAATTTTTGCGAAAAGATTTTGCACTTATCAAAATATTTTGTAAATATTTTCTATCGAAATGATCGACGTGTTGCAAAAATTTTGAAGTTTTATTTTTGGGTTTCTCGGAGTTTGTTTTCGGTTCTTTTACCGAGAATAGTCCCATTGAACCGATGTCATAGTTAGTGACCGTTCCCTATGATGGATGGATGACGACCATCTTAAGGGAAATGTAGTCGATAGGAGTAGATGTTTTGTTTTTAGTTTCTTTGGTGGATTGCATCAATAAACTGTAGTTGCTTATGGTTGCTAAAATTTCGTTGCGTGTTGTAATTGATGTTCAAAATGTGAAAATGATTCGTTTGAAAGCATGCAATTTTGTAAATATGTTGAGTTACCTAGGCTATAGAATTTGGTTCATTATGATTGAGGCTTAATCTTGAATTCATGTAATTGACTAATTAAAGAGTCTGTGAATGCATCTTGATTCGAGCATGTGCATGAAGTGTGAGTGAGGTTTTGCTATTCCATGTCATTGTGAATTGTCTAGAACTTGCCTGGCGTGTATACAAAATGAAATGAAGGAGGTGTAGTGTCGGAAAGGATGTAGGCATTTCTTTGTTTTAACCGTTAGTTTCCATTTTTTTCTTGTCAAATTCTACCTTTTTATATGTTGTATACCCTAGTCAGCCCGTTGAGCCTTTAGCCGATTTCTTTCTTTTGTCCAGAATTGTATGAACTAAGCTTTATTCCTTCTTTTCATTAGCCTTAAAGTCTATAAGAAGCTCTTAAGCGCTTACAAAGAACAGAAAATGTTTCCCAAAGTGTTAAAGAGTGAAAAGAGTGAAAAGAAAAGAAAAGCAAAGTGAGGAAAGAAAAGATGATGTTGAAGAGGCACTAGTTGTAATTAAATGATAGTGAGGGTACATGAAAACCCTCTGTTTTGTGTCAAGTGTGCCTGATGAAATGGGCTGTATGAAAGTAAACCACCATGAATGGGAGAAAAAGAGAAAAGAGAGGAACAATGTCCATGAGTCGATGGGAATGAGTTGAAAAGGCGCTTAAGGATGCTAGTGACTATTATTGGCTAATCTAATATATATATACTAGATCCATAGCCCAGTTACAACCCATTAAAAGTCCTATTTGATCCTACATTACATTTCTTTATATTAGTGGAGTAATACACTAAGGGCAAGCCTATGGGTCATGACATGATGCATGTGAATTCTTTTGGGAGAGAGAGTGAAATTAATTTTTATATGCCCCTACTTGCATGTTTGTGTGCTGCACGAACATAAAAGGGGAAGTTTCTCTCGAGTTGTGAGGGTACATGCTTGATGAAAGATTGATTTTCGTGTCGGATTTCTTGATTAGTTGATTTGCATGAGTTTGCCGATATCAAGAATCAATTCTTAAAAGTTTAGGAAGCCTCGATGTATTAAGGTCATTGTCTTGTACGACCAAGCATGTTTTCTTGATGATTTGCAAGAATTGAATAATCGGTATGACCGTAGCGTAAAATGTGGCCCCATAGTGACGAAGGTTGGGATGTAATTTGCATGAGTTGTGTATGTGTTGTTCGAGGACGAACAAGGATTTAAGTGTGGGGTAAGTGATCTTGGGCAGATTTATATGCCCAAGTGATACTCAAACGTATCATTTTTACCTTGTTTGTTGTGCAATGTGTATATAATATCATGTATTTGGTAATAAAATGCGAATTTATACTAACCAACATGATTAGCATTTGTTTTGCAGGATAATGTGATTTTTAGGAGCTAAAATGCGTGTTGGAACTATGTCGGAGTTGGACTTGGATGCGAGCGTGGAAAAGACCTTGGATGGCACATTTTACACTGGCTCCGCGATGGAGCCGTGCCACGCTGCCATCGCGGTAGCACACTGCCTGGGCAGGAATTAATTAGGCAATTTCCAGTGTGCCTGCGAGTCAGTTCCGTGGCACGGAGATAGGCCTCCGCGATGGCCTCCGTGCCACGTTGAGGCCAATTATCCGGACCCTGCAATTTCCAGAGAGGGTCCACGTCCACGCCGTGTCACGGAGGCAGTGCTCCGCGTTGGCCTCCGTGACACCTTGCTTGTTATTCCGGGAAAAATTTCCCACTAGTATAAATAGCACACTTAGGTTTATTTTTAATGAGTTTTTAGTTTTTAGACTGAGTTCAGAAGTGGAGAGCAGGAACGTGGGTTTGTGGCAGTTGAAGAATAGAAAAGCTAAGAGTTTTCTTCTCTTCCTTTCTTCTTTCCTTCAATTGTATGCATGATTTACACTCATTTTAGGATGATTAATCCAAGAATGAGTGGCTAATTCCCTTCTTTGCTGAGGTTTTGAACTTGTGTAATGAATTTTGGTGATAATTGATATGGTTTCTTCTTCTTCTTGCATGTTGTTCTATTAATTCTTGTGCTTACTACATTATTGATTGGCCACCATTAATGTATATCTAAAAAGTCCAATTTCACTCGAGAGAGCACGAAATTGGAAAGTTGTGAATTAATAGGGTATTGTTCTTAACTTGATTTGGGAAAATTGGGTTTTGATGTGCTTTCTTGATAGAAATATACTTGAAAGCCGTATTAGTCAATTTAGGAACCGGAATTGTAGTGCTAGGTCATAAATTGCATTTGATCACAGAAATGTAGACGGATGGTTTATGATTCTAAAGTGAAATTAAATACGAAAGTTTTAATTTCTAGGCAAACGTTCTTGGCTAGCAACATGAAGAAGAGGATGACCAAATTATCATGATTATCAAGTTCATTACTCGTTCTTAACCTTGGCATGTGCATATCCATTGTCTAAATTCAAAAGTAAATAGTTGTTATTAATTGTAGTATATAAATAGTTTAGAAACAAAAACTCACTCAACTTTTGGTTGGATTGTTGTTAACATAGTTAGGAATAGAATAGAGATATAGTAAACTAGGCAGTTTTACATATCTAGAGCAGCCTCCTTGGATCGATACTTGGCTACTTAGCCACTTTATTACTTGTTTGACCACGTGCACTTGCGTGTCGGTTGATAATATTTAATACCAACCTGAGAAGCAGACCGAACAGTACATACCAGTGACCATATTGGGTGATCACTCCTACTCCTGACAGGATGAAAAGGCATAGAACGTATTCTAGCATTGTACGCCAGTTGCACTAGAAGAGGCGCCCTATTGAGAGGGGCGAGCTGCTGGAGCTACTGAAGTGGTGGCTGGTGTCACAACCCAAACATAGACTCAGATCGATACACGGTACAAGGAGCCTCGAGAAACCCCAATCTGACCCATGGCATAAGCATTCATCTAACTAAATCAATAAAACTGAAGAATCAACATGATAATCTTAGGGAAAGTCTGAAATAAGCATAACATCAGAAATACACAAATCTGAAGATGAATACATTCTATTGTCTGAAAAGCCTCTAGGCTTGATGAGTTGATGGGACAAGACCCCAACTAACTCTTTAATACTAAAACTGAAAGTACATCAATATATGAAAGAAAATGATCCTCGGGAGATGAGGACTCACCACTAAGCTGGGTGTTACTTTGGAACTGGCTACTGACCAGGTTGAGACTGAGTGTCAGGGCCTGTATCATGAAATGATATAGCATAGAGTATGCGGTCAGTACGTGGAATGTACCAAGTATACAAGGTAAGTAAAACCGCGTAAGTAAGTAAAATCATTTAAAACATGCATAATGTAAAACATAAACAAAATAAGAATCCGAGAGTAGGGCTTGCATGCTATCTTTCTGAATACACGATCTCAACATGACAAAATATCATAACTGAATCGATTAACCCAAAGCTGAAATTTTATAGTCATAAGTAAAACTAAACATTGGGTCAAACCTGCTTTAGAACATATATAGATATATACAACATGAATGATAAACATGCATAATTGAAATCATGAGGAATAATGGGAGACTTATCTTTTAACCAACATACCACGATAGAGCTTACGTGGTCCCAACTATCACACTCAAGTGGGTAGGGTCGTCCAAAGCCTTGCCAGGGCTAAGGAAGATACCATGATATCGATTTCAAGCTCGTGGACCAATCGGGGCAGGGGATAGCTCACGTAGGAGGTCCCAATATAATTGATCATACCTACGTTAGCGCGTAGTTCTAAGGTATAGGGTTGACTGATCCATAGCCTACTCGGTGCTAGACACTACTCTCAAAAACATGCATATGCTGTCCATTATTTTTCAACAAAGCTAACCATCATCTATTGAAAAAGATAAATAATCATGAATACATAAATATAAATCATACATGAGGAGCCTTGACTCAAACCATACCACAAGCTGAACATAAATGGGAGTCTTCGCTCCAAAATCTTGTGGTAAGTTGAATTCATTAAATCATAATCATACTTGAGCATATGGGCATTTCCCAAAACTTTAACATACTTTGAAATACATAATTCACTTGAAAACTTGATCTTAAACATGGGTAACTTGAAAACATATTTTTCTTATCAATAATTCGTCATAATTGAACATACATCATAAATGTCAACTTCTCATAAATCCTTCATGAATGGGCATCATAATTTGGACAACTAGTAAACATGTTTAGTAATTGAAAACATGATAAAACTTGACCATGAATCATACTTTATCAATTAAAACATACTTAGATCATACCCATGACATAGACTTAGGAATTTCATGCATCGGGTTAAAATCCCATAGAATCAACTCATAGACTTTCATGAATTAGAGAGGAATTGCGCATGGGTGTGAACAAAGTCACCTATTCATATCCCTACATACCTGATTTAGGCAATTCTTACACTTCATTGTATGTGGTCTTCTTTTTCATCTCCGATTACTCAATAATTTCCACAAGCACAAATTTCGCTTTTTATAGGACCAAATATTCTTTCACAAAATAATCCATCTTTTTCCGGTTTATTAGTTTTGTAATGAAAAGCATAGGGTTTTGTTACCTCTCCAACTATCCAAGAAGAATTTGAGAAGAATTGGAAGGGCTTATGCTTGATCTCCTCTCTAGCTTCCTAGCTTTGAATGCATGGGTTTAGAATAGGCTAAAATGCTCAACCTATCTTAATACACCCTGAAAATAGATTGAAATGACATAGTTTAGGACTTAGGATTATAGGAATTATGGAAAAGCCCTTACTAAATTCGCAGGAGATTACTGACTGTCAGTCCCCACGAGGGACTGTCACGACTCGTTACTCCAGGCCACTACTCGTGGCATCATCCGTTAAGTACACAACCTAAAGGTTCGTCTAGGGCTCATCATGGGAGCCCTCACGATTCGTTGTCGGTGACCACGAGTCATGGTGTCATGACCCAAACGGAGGTCCGGATCGTAGACACGGGACAAGGGACCCCCAGAGACCCTAAGTCGACCCATGGCATAAGCATTCAACTAACTCATTCAATAAACATGAAGAAAATATAAATATAAACTCAGCGGAAGTCTCATACAACATCATATCAGGATAATATCCGAAGCTACACATACATAAGTGTGAAAGCCTCTAATCTGGACGAGTTGATGGGACAAGACCCCAACTAACTCAACAATACTGAAACTGAAATACATAAAGGAAAACTAATAGTCTAGTCCTCAAAAGATGAGGACTCACCAATCCTGAGCAAATAAGGACTCTGGAAAGCTGACTAAGATCGGGGCTGAAGCTGCGAGTCGGGTCCTGTGTCATGAAATAATACAACATAGAAATTATATGGTCAGTACATGAAATATGCCGAGTATGCAAGGTAAGTAAAATCGTTTAAGTAAAATAAATCATTTAAAACATTTCATAACATACATTAAACTTTCAAGTATGAGAAGAAGGGCTACATGCATTCTTTCTAAAATCGTAATCTTATCATAACATGATCATACATAACCTTATAGCATCATGAATGACTTGAATGACCCAAAGCTGAAACATGACAATTATATTAAAAGTTGAACAATGAGTCAAATCTTTCTTTTAGAACATGCATGCGTAAAGTAATCACCATGAGTAATGAGTATGCAATTCTGAATAATACAGACAGTGGGAGACTCGTCACTTAACTGACATACCAAGATAGAGCTTATGTGGTTCCCAACTATCATACTCAAGTGGGTAGAGTTATCCATAACCTAGCCAGGGAGATAGACGATACCATGATATCGATATCAAGCTGAAGGGCCAATAGGGCCAGGGATATCTCACAAAGGCGGTCTCAATAATATAATAGTATCAACCTACGTTGGCGTGTAATTCTGGGGTATAGGGTTATCAACCCTTAACCCACTCGGTACAAGACTTTTCTTCCAAAACATGCAATGTTGTACATCATTTATAACGAAGCTCAACATCGTCTATTGACAAAGCTCAACATTGCCTATTGATGAAGCTCAAGATGAAATCATGCATAACTCAACTTCGTATGAAATGAAGCTTAACATTGTCTATTAACAAAGCTCATAATGAAATCATGCATATACTTGACATCATATCAAAATGAAGCTCAACATTGTCCTTTGACAAAGCTCAATAATGACATACATCTCAATTATAGATTCATGCATTTGAGAAGCTTTATTTCGAAACATACCACAAGCTTAAGTACAGGTGGGAGCATCTACTCCAAGTCATGTGGTAAGCTACATGTAGGAATATTTAACTGAATATACCACAAGCTAGAAATCATGAAATTTGGGAGACTTCACTCCAAACAATGTGGTAAGCTTATTTTGGGAAAATCATCATTTTAAATCAACATGTGGGCATTGCCCAAAGCTTTATCATACTTGGATCTACTCAATTCATTTCGAAAACAATATCATAATCATGGGAAATATACTTTTCATCATCAAATCTCATCATCATCATACATTTATCATAATTTTTTTCTTTTATGAACTTTTCATCCATGGGCAATTGAATTCATGTAGTAGAAAACATAATTTGTATTGAAATCAAATCTAAAATCTGCCCAAGCTTCACACTTCATCAATATAAATATAATCTAATCATACCCATGTATAGAAATTGAAGAATTATGCAATTGGATAAAACCCCCATACTTGATCATAGGTGATTTATCATAATTTGATAGAAATTGGGCATGGTGTGGAAGAAGACACCGACTCATAGCCTTACATACCTGAAAATGGTGAATTCTAACACTTTCTAGTTTCCCAAGAAGAGATTCCAATGGAAACCTTGAGATATAGCCTTGAATCACCTCTTCAGACCTTCAAAATTGCATGCATGGGAAGAACGACTTACAATAGGTTTTCCCTTTCTAAAAACCCATTAAAACGAGCCTTAAATGACGTAGTATAGGCACCTAAGATTTAGGAATTTTTGAAAAGCCCTTACTAAAATTGCTGAAAATAACTGCCAGGGAGTCCCAATGAGGGATCTAACGACTCGTCATGAGGGATAACGACTAGTCGAGTCGTCCGTCAGGTACACTGCTTATCAAATCTCCTGGGCTCATAACGGGTGACTTAACGATCCATTTCCTCTGACCATGACTCGTGGTCATCTCCCGTCATGTACACTGTCTCATTCTTAAATAAAATTCACCCTGCTTGCTCACGACTCACCCCACGAATCGTGGGAACTGACCATGACTCGTGGGGTCCTTCCGTTAGGTACACTGGTTGATATCTTCTACTTATTTCTCAACCTCACCCCACGGCTTACCTGACGACTCGTGGTGACTGACCACGAGTCGTTCCCATGCTCATGGGGACCCCTGCACTATAATTCCTCCAGGCCTCCCCATGAGTCACCTGATGACTCGTGGGATCTTCTCACGAGTCATATATCGACTCGTCCTGCAATTGAGGCACCCATTTCCAGTTTTTTTTTCCATTTCAATTCCCGGATCTGATCTTTGAATTCTCAGAATATAACACGTGGTCACCACTTGTCACATGCACTGCCCTAAATTTCAAATAAATTTCCTTCTGCTGACCACGACCCATCCCATGAATCGTGGTGACTGACCACGACTTATGGGGTCCTTCCGTAGGGTACACTGCCATATTTCCTTCACCTTCTCAAAATCACTGCCCGCGACTGACTCAACGAGTCGTGGGGTTTGACCATGACTAGTGGTCATGTCCGTGGGGACCTTAACTCCCAAAATCCAATTAACACCCTGATCCTCACCAAGAGTCACATCACGACTCGTGGTCTGCCACCACAGTTCACATAATGGCTCGTGTTGTGACTTGATGCCATATTTCAAATTTTCTCCATTTCAACTCCCAGGTATGATCTTTGGGGTTCCGAGGTATAACAGCTGAGCACGGACTTTACCATCACACTGTCTGGCTAAAGGGCAATCCCTATGCATGTGCCCAGGCTTGCCACACCCGAAGCAAACATATGAGCCAACCAAGAAATCTCCTGAGTGGTTCTTACACACTTTCTACAAGCTGGGAAAGTGTGATACCCTGTCATGCTCCTTTGACCCCTAGAGTCTAACGCTCTGCTCCTTTGATCACCTCGAGGTCTGGATGGAACGCTGGCTGATAATGGAGCTGGGGTTAATGACCTCTAGTGGAACTGAAGGCAATGTCCACCACCGGATCTCTACTGAGAGTGCCCATAGCTCCCTATCCTAGTTCTCTTGGCCTCTCTCTCCCTTTCCTTCATCTGTTCTGCCTCTATCTGCTGGGCATATATCAGCAGTCGGGAGATTTCTATCTCACTAATCGGCATGGTGGTCCTGCATGCCTTGACCAATGAATCTGCAACCCCATTCATTAACTTGCTCATATGAGCCCTTAGATCAGCAACCATCTCCGAAGCATACTTGGACAGTTGGGTAAACTTCAGGCATACTCTTGAACAGTCATGTCATTTTGCTTCAAGTTGAAAAACTTGCCTTCGTTTTCCTCAACTCTCGGGGAAAGAATCTATCTAAGTAGGCCGTAAGAAACTCATTCCAACCAACAGTCTGTACCAACTCCCTTGCTCTCCTTCCACTATTAGAACCATATATGAGCAACCCCTTTCAGCTGATAGGAGGCCAAGTCTGCAGTTTCCTCTCCTAAAATACCCATAACTTAGGTAATCTTCTGGTCCTCCTCAATAAACTCCTATGGGTGCTCGTCCACTTTTGACCTATGAAACTCAGATGGGTCTATCATAATGAAGTTCTCGCACCCTAGCTGCACCGCATTCCCATTTTGGTTCACATGAGCCGTAGCTTGTTGGTTGACCTGGGTGGTCATGACCTATGCTAACATCTGAGATACAGCCCTGAACTCAGTAGGAGTAACATGTTTCGACAAGGGATCAGCTGGAGCTGGTAGGGCTGGTTGATGTGGATCAACATTACCATTCCCATGGTCATTGCTATTTCCATTTTTTATTCCGTTAACTCGATGGGGAGGCATATTTCTAAATAACATATAGCACGAGTTAGGGGAACAAAGAGAGGTGTACTTCCTTGAATGACATAGATTATGAAAGAAGGAAAATTTCTAAAAATGTCTCGTAGCCTCTTCTACATAAGTGTTGCGCGCTTCACACCCATGAAAAAACTCTACTTAACACACCTTTCAGACACCCTAGGACACACCTAAACTTGATGCTTTGATATCAAGTTTGTCACGATCCGAGCATGGACCCCGGACCGAGACACGGGACCTAAAATCATGAATGACTCCAACCTAACCCATGGTACATCTATATAATGATTATAAGAATAATTAAGTGGAAATAAACTTGAACACAATATAAGCGAGAGTCTGCATATCATAAAAACATAACTGCAGACATGAATCAACAACACTGAACCATCTATACATAACTATCTGGAAAGCCTCTAAACATACGATGAGCTGATGGGACAACACCCCTAACTAGCTCGCTAAGTCTGAAACTAAAAGACGTAAGATAAAAAGAGGCACGAACCAAAACTATCATCCTCGAATCATAAGGACTCACCAAAACTGGGATGGTACTGGACTGAAGCGGAAGAGAGCTAACACCGGGACTGAGACTGGTCACTCAAAGCTATATCATAATATGATATAACATAGAGTACGCAGTCAATACTTTGAATGTAATGAGTATGTAGAGAAAGTAAAACATGCTGGTACAACAGTAATCTAAAATCATGAGTATAAAACAAGATAGAACATGAGAGTAAGGATGACATGCTAAAAACCATATCCCTGAAGTAATCATAATCATAAGATATTCATCATAAGCTAAAACACAATGACCTAAGGTTTTTGAAAGCCAATTATCTAATTTAACATACTTGAAATCGTAAATAAAAGCTCTTAAAGGATCAATGGGTCAAATACGCTATTAACATAATATCATAAGTCGTAAGCATGAATAACATTAAACATGAGGAACAACTGGAAACTTCGTTATAATCGAGACCATCACGATAGAGCTTACATGATGCCCCATCTATCTCTCTCAAGTAGGCAGAGCCATCCTAAGACTTGCCAGGGAAAAAATTAATAAGCTATGATATCACTTGTAAGCTCTATCAGGCCGGGGGAAGACTCTCTGGCAACACCCCATACATGAATATATATACCTAGATAGCATGTAGTTTTGAGGTTCGGGGTTTACTTGGATCCCTAGTATATTCGTTGCTAGACATTACTACCAAAACATGTGTCTGGCTCATAATCATCATCGTACAAACATACTTGATCTTGCACGGGCTTGTCTAATTCATGAAATCATAATCATATTTGACATGCATAAAATATTCATAAGAATAATTTCACTGAGTTGGCTATGATATATATGTATATATATATATATATATATATATATATATATATATATATATCTTTAGTATCATGAAAATCATACATACCTGCATAGTTATTCATAATTGAAACCCTAGACTCATAAGCTTGAAATTCATAAAATCATGCATAATTGGGCAAAATCACCATAACTTGAAAGTATTGATCCATGAGAGATTCTAGTAGAAAATAAGCAATCATAACCATAAATCATGAATTTGATCATAAGAAACTTTAATTCATAAGAGATCATAAGAGATTTCATGAGAATTGGGTCTAACCCTAGAATTTCAATGAATCATGCTTGAAGCCTTGAAATCATGAGATATGAATAAAATTGGGCATGAGGGTGAAATATTTTTCTCATTCATAACCCTACATACCTGGGCTTGACGAACCCCTTGTTTGACTTGAAGACCCAAGAGAGAATTGTATGAATTTGGTGAAGAACCCTAATCTTGTCTTGAGAGGATTTGATTTTCCAATTGAGGTGTTAGGAGTAGAATAAGAGTTTAGGCTAAATAGAACTCTTAAATACTCCCCCTTAGGAAACCCAAAATGACCTCATTTAGAGTAAAAGCTTAGAAAGTTACAAATATACCCCTGAGACTTCACATTTGAAATTGTCCTATCTAGTGCTACGCTGTCACGACCCGAACGGAGGCCCGGATCATAGACACGGGACAAGGGACCCCGAGAGACCCTAAGTCGACCCATGGCATAAGCATTCACTAACTCATTCAATAAACATGAACAAAACACAATTATAAACTCAGCGGAAGTCGAACTTAATAAAATAACATAATAAACATCCAAAGCTAAATACACGTCTAAGTCTGATAAGCCTCTAATCTGGACGAGCTGATGGGACAGCATCCCCAGCTAGCTACACAATAGTGAAACATGAAGTACATCAAAGATAACTGAGAGTCTAGTCCTCGAAAGATGAGGACTCACCAATCAAGCAGATGCTAACTCTAGTAAGCGACTACGGACGGGGCTGAACCTGAGAACCGGATCTTGCATCATAAAATGATGCAGCACAGAAAGTATACAGTCAGTACGTGGAATGTACTGAGTATGTAAGGTAAGTAAAACCGCTTAAGTTATATAAATCATTCAAAGTAAATCATACATTTCAAAACTGTTAAGTATAAGAAGAAGACCACGTGCATTCATTTTGAAATCGTACTATTATCATAACATGATCATGCATGGCTTTAGAACATCATGGATGACTTGAATGTCTCAAAATTGAAATGTAACATTTATATCAAAAGCTGAACAATGAGTCAGACCTTACTTCTTGAACATGCATGCATAAGTAACCATTATGAGTAATGAATATGCAAATCCGAATGATATAGACAGTGGGAGACTCGTTACTTAACCGACATACCATGATAGAGCTTATGTGGTCCCAACTATCACACTCAAGTGGGTAGAGCCGTCCATAACCTTGCTAGACGATGGACGATACCATGATATTATTATCAAGCTAAAGGGCCAATCAGGCTGGGGATAGCTCACAAGGGAGGACCCAATAATGTATAAGTATTAACCTACGTTGAAGTGTAGTTCTGGGGCTTAAGGTGATCGACCCTTAACCCGATCGGTGCTAGACTCTTCTCCCAAAAACATGCAATGCTCTACATCGTATGAAACAAAGCTCAACATTGTCTATTGACAAAGCTCATAATAACATCATGCATAGACTAAACATCATATGAAAATGAAGCTTAACATTGTCTATCGACAAAGCTCATAGTGACACACATCTCAATTATGATTTCATGCATATAGGAGGCTTTATTTCGAAACGTACCACAAGCTCAATCATAGGTGGGAGCATCTACTCCAAATCATATGGTAAGCTACATATTGAAATATTTACTAAACATACCACAAGCTAGAATTTAAAATAAAAGTTGAGAAAATTTCACTTCAAACCATGTGGTAAACTTATGTCGGAAAAATTATTACTCATTGTGTGGGCATCACCCAAAGCTTTATCATACTTGGATCTATTAAATTCATTTTGAAAACATCAACATAATCATGGGTAGTTTTAGAAACATGCTTTTCATCATTTAATTTCATCATCATCACACATTTATCACAAATCACCTCTTTTATGAACTATTCATCCATGGGCGTTTTAGATTCAATTTTTAGAAAATAATTTTTATAAGGGAAAACAAGTTAGAATCCACCCAAGCTTCATAAATCATCAATATAAACTCAATCTAATCATACCCATATATAGAGATTGAAAAATCATGCAATTTGGTAAAACCTCATACTTGATCATAGACAATTTAATCACATTTTGATAGGGATTGGGCATGAGTGTGGAAGAAAGCACCCACTCATGGCCTTACGTACATGAAAATGGTGAATTCTATCTCCCTCTAAATGCACAGCTAAGATTCTAATTGGAAACCTTGAGATTTCACCTTGATCCTCCTCTTTAAACCTTCAAACTTGCATGCATGAGAATAATGGCATAGGATAGGTTTTCCCCTACTCAAAACCCACTATAACGAGCTTAAAACAATGTAGTATAGGCCTCAGAACTTAGGAATTACGGAAAATCCCTTACTAAATTTGCTGAAAATAACTGTCAGGGGGTCCTAACGGGCGACCCGATGAGTCGTCACCAGGGCCCACGATTCGTTGGGTCGCTCATCAAGTGCACTGGATAGATGATCTGTCCGGGCTCCTAACGAATGACTTAACGACTCGTCCCCCGTGACCACGACTCGTGGTCACCTCCCATCAAGTACACTTCCTTACCATCAATGAAAGCTTATTTTGCTTGGTAACGACTCACCTCATGAGTCGTTGGGACTGACCACGACTTGTGGGGTCCCATCCGTCAAGTACACTAGACAATCCTCCCAATAATACCCCAACTCCAACCCACAATTGACATGAAGAACTCGTGGTGGCTAACCATGAGTCGTTACTTCACTCGTGGTGACCTCAAATCCTTGTTCACTCCAGGCCTTCCCATGAGCCACTTGACGACTTCTGGGGTCTTCTCACGAGTCGTTATAGGGCCATTTTCCCATTTTTCTCCATTTCAACTTTCGGGTGCGATCTTTGAATTCTCGGGGTATAACAATATCTCCCCCTTGGGAACATTCATCCTCGAATGTTAGAAACAAGAAAAAAATAGAAACATGCAATTATCACACTCCAATACTGATCATTTTAACCAAAATTTTTCACGGAATGACTACCTCCGAGAAGAACCACATAGCTAAACTGAATTCCAACCTCACATACGCAATCATACACATAAAGGAAACTTGAAAACATGAACTGAACAGGAATTTAAATAGAGTCATAGGGCTAAACTGATACTTCAAGTTGGAACTGAGCCGATAGAGAATAAATGTGGGTATATAGCAATCATATCTGCTTCGGCTTCCAACGTAGCTCCTTCAACATGTTGATTTCTCCATAAAACCTTAACTAAAGCTACTTCTTTGTTTCTCAACCTCCGAACCTGATGATCGAAGATTTCAATAGGAATTTCTTCATAACTGAGGTTGTCTTTTAACCCAACGCTGTCCACCGAGACAACTAAGGCTGGATCACCCAAACACTTCTTCAAAAGCGATACATGAAACATCGAATGTACGGAAGATAATTTTGAAGGCAACTCCAACTCATATGCCACCTTACCAACTCTTCTCAAACCTGGGAGGACCAACATAGTGGGGACTGAGTTTTCCTTTTTTTCTGAACCGCATGATTCCCTTCATGGGCGATACCTTTAGAAATACCCAGTCGTCCACATCAAACTCCAAATCCTTTCTCCTCATATTAGCATATGATTTCTGACGACTCTGAGCAGTTTTTAACCGATCCGTTATCAACTGGACCTTTACCATGGCCTCATAAACCGAATCAGGTCCTATCATGGCTGCCTCACCAACCTCAAACCATCCGATGGGCGATCTACACCTTCACCCGTAAAGAGCCTCAAACAGTGCCATCTGGATACTAGAGTGATAACTGTTATTATAGGCAAACTCGATCAAGGGCAAATGATCATCCCAACTATCTTTGAAATCCATATCACATGCCCTCAACATATCCTCGAGGGTTTGAATTGTTTATTCTGCCTGGCCGTCTGTTTGCGGATGGAAGGCTATACTGAGCTGAACTTGAGTCCCAAGTCCCTTTTGAAAAGAACTAGAATTGAGTGGTAAACTGAGTACCTCAGTCAGAAATAATAGACAATGGCACTCCATGAAGTCGAACCAACTCTCGGATATATAATTTGGCATAATGATCCGCTAAATCCGTGGTTTTGACCGGTAAAAAGTGTGTAGCCTTGGTTAACTTGTCGACCACCACCTAAATGGAGTCATATTGTCGGCGAGTATGAGGTAGACCTGTAATGAAATCCATGTTAATTTCTTTCCACTTTCAAGGGGGGATGCTAATCCTGAAGTACGCCTCCCGGCCTTTGATGTTCAACCTTCACTTGCTGACAGTTTGGACATTTGGCTACGAATTCTGTAATATCCTTCTTCATACCATCCCACCAATATATTTCTCGCAAGTCCCGATACTTCTTTGTGGATCTTGGATGAATGGAATATCTAATCTCATGTGCCTCATGCAATATCCGAACTCTCAAATCATCAATATCTGGGACACATAGATGACCCTGATATCGTAGCACACCATCTCCCTCTTGGGAGAAAATCTCCACCTTTTGACTCCACACCGCCTCCTTCAGCTTTCTCAAAATTGGATCTTTATCTTGCCTAGATTTAACATCAACCACCAAGGACGATTCTGACCCGTTATGCACAACAACGCCGCCATCGGTCGAGTCGATCAATCTAACCCCCAACCTTGCAAGTTCATGGACATCTCTCACCAACTCCTTCCTTCCCTCATCCACATGGGACACACACTCCATATGGAGCCTACTAAGTGCATCTGCAACCACATTAGCCTTGCCCGGGTGGTAGAGGACACTCATGTCGTAATGCTTCAGTAACTCCAACCACCTCCTTTGTCAAAGATTTACGTCTTTCTGTGTGAACACATATTGCAAGCTTTGTGATCCATAAATACATCCACGTGGACCCCATACAAGTAATGCCATCATATCTTCAATACAAACACCACTGTGGCCAACTCAAGATCATGGGTCGGTAATTCTTTTCGTAAACTTTCAGCTGTCTCGAGGCATATGCTATTACTTTCCCATGCTGCATTAACACACACCCGAGTCCAACTCGTGAAGCATCACAATACACTACAAAGACGTCCGTACCTTTGGGTAGAGTCAACACTGGTGCTGAAGTGAGTCGAGTCTTCAATTCCCGAAAGCTTTTCTCACAAGCCTCCGACCATTGGAACTTCACCTTTTTTTGAGTCAATCTGGTCAATTGGGCTGCAATGGATGAAAAACCTTCAACGAACCTCCGATAATAACCCGCTAAGCCCAAAAAGCTTCTGATTTCTGATGGGTTCACTAGTCTCGGCTAATTCTTTACCGCCTCAATTTTTTGAGAATCTACCTTTATACCCTCACTTGACACCAAAGGCCTAGAAATTCCTCAGAGTCCAACCAAAACTCGGATTTCCTAAACTTTACATACACCTGCTGATCCTTTAGGGTTTGAAGCACTATTCTCAAGTGAGCGGCATGCTCTTCCTCACTCCGAGAGTATATGAGGATATCATCAATAAATACAATCACGAACATGTCTAGATATTCCTTGAATACCCTATTCATCATATCCATAAAAGCTTTAGGGGCATTGGTTAGTCTAAAATACATAACAAAAAATTCATAATGACCATACCGAGTCCTGAAGGTGGTTTTTCGGATGTCTCTCTCCCGAACCCTAAGCTGATGATATCCGGACCTGAGATCAATCTTGGAAAAACACCTGGCACCCTGAAGCTGGTCAAACAAATCATCAATCCTGGGTAAGGGGTACTTGTTCTTGACGGTAACCTTATTCAACTACCGATAATCAATCTACATTGTTCGGTCTGCGTTATATGGGTATATAACTACACGCAAGTGCACGTAGTCGAACAAGTAGTAAATGGCTTTAGTAAGCCAAGTATCGATCCCACAGGGACTTGGATGTAGTGCAATCTGCTCAAGTGTACTATATTTCAATTCTAAAAATGCAGACAACAGTGTAACCAAAAGTTTGATATTTTGTTTTATAATTTTTATACTAAGCTAAAACAATTATCTACTTTGAGTCTGAACTATGAATGAGAGCATGCTGAGGCTAAACGAACATGTAATGAAATTAATTATCATCGTAATTTGGTTAATCTTTTCCTCCGGTTGCTAGCCAAGAACTATTGCCAAGAGATTAAAACTCTCGTATTTAACCTCACTTAAGAATCATGAACCATCCACCTACATTTCTGTGATTAAGTGCAACTCATGTTCTAGCCATACAGACCCGGTTCCTAAATTGACTAATACGACTTTCAGGTATATTTCTATCCTGAAAGTAAATCAATTCCCAATTTTCCCAAATCAAGTAAAGATCATATCCTATTAATTCACAACTTTCCAATTTCTTGCTCTCTCGAGTGAAATCGGACTTTTTAGATATACATTAACGTAGGCCACACATTAATGCAGTAAGAACAAGAATTAATAGAACAACCATAGAAGAAAAGATGAAAAACCAAAGAATCAATGATCACATTTCATCACAATTGTTCATAACCTCAGCAAGAAGAGGAATTAGCCACTCATTTGTGGATTAAACATCTTTAAATGAGTGTTAATCATACAAACAATTGAATTAAAGAAGAAAGAAAGAGAGAAAAAACCCTGATATTTTCGTCCCTCAACTGCCTGTAACCCACGTTCTTGCTCCACCAAGTCAGAATATTGAAAAATGAACCTAAGTGTTCTATTTATACTAGTGGAAATTTTTCCCGGAATAACAAGCAACGTGTCACGGAGTGCATCACGGAGCACTGCCTCCGTGACACGCTATGAACGCAGACCCTCACTGGAACTGGGGGTCCAGGAAATAAAGCTCAACGTGGCACGGCGTGCAACGCGGAGCCAAGCCACCGTGCCACGGACCAGACGCGGACCCTCTCTGGAATTTGAGCGAAATTTCCCTATCCAGGCAGAAGGCCTCCGCGATGGCAGCGTGACACGGCTCCATCGCGGAGCCCCTATATTTCATGCTGTCCACTGCCTTGTCCCGTGATCGCATCCATGTCCAACCCCGATATCATCCAACATGCATTTAAGCTTCCCAAAATTACATTTTACCTGCAAAACAATGCTAATCATGTTGGTTAGTATAAATTCACATTTTATTACCAATTACATGAGAATGTATACACATTGATAGATAAACAAGGCGAAAATGGTACTTTTGAGTATCACTTGGGCATATAAATTTGCCCAAGATCACTTACCCCACACTTAAATCCTTGTTCGTCCTCGAACAACAATCCTACAATTCATGCAATTTACATCCCAACCTCGCTACTTCAGTTCGACAATTTAGGCTACGGTCATACCGATTATTCAATACAGCAAATCATCAAGAAAACATGCATGGTCTTATCAATGCAATGACCTTCAATACATCAAGACCTCCTAGACTTTACGAATCGACTCTCGATATTGGCAAACTCATGCAAATCAGCTGGTCAAGATATCCGACACGAAAATTAATCTTTCATCAAGCATGTGCCCTCACAACACAAGAGAATCTTCCCCTTTTTGCTCATATGACTCACAAAATTTTAAACAGGGGCATGTAAACACAATTTCGCTCTCTCTCCCAAAAGAATTCACATGCATCATGTCATGACCCATAAGCTTGCCCTTAGTGTATTACTCCACTAATATAAAGAAGTGCGATGTAAGATCATGTAGGACTTTAACTGGTTGTAATGGAAACTACGGAACTAGTAAATATTGGGTTAGCCAATAATAGCCACTAGCATCCTTAAGCGCCTTTTCAACACATCCCATCAACTCATGGACATTGTTTCTTTTTTTTCATCATCCCATTCTTGATGTTTTTCTTTAGTATGGCCCATCGTATTAAGCACACTTGACACAACAACAAAGATTATTCATGCACCTTCATTATAGTTTATTTATAGCAAGTGCACCTTCAACCTTTTCTTTTCTTCTATCACTCTGCTTTTCTTTTTCTTTTCACCATTCTCACTCTTTGACACTTCGGGAAAATGATTTTCTCTTCTTAAGCTCTTAAGAGTTTTGTATAGACTTTACAGCTAATGAAAAGAAGGAATTAAGCTCGGTTTACACTTTTTTGGACCAAAGAAAAAAAATAATAGGCTAAAGGCTCAACGGGCTGACTAGGGTATGCAATCAAATTGGGTACAACAAGGAAAAATAGAAACTCTCGGTTAAAACAATGAAATGCCTACATCCTTTCCTACAATACACCTCCTTCATTTCATTTTGTGCACACACCAGGCAAGTTCTAGACACTTCACAATAGCATGGAATAACAACTCTTCACTTCACACTTTTTGCACATGCTCAATTCAAGATGTATTCACAGACTCTTCAATCAGCTAATTACAGGAATTCAAACATTAAGCCTCAATCACACTGAATCGAACTCTATGGCCTAGGTATCTCAACATATTTACAAAGTTGCATGCTTTCATACGAATCACCTTTTCATTTTAAATATCATGTACAACACGCAACCAGAATTTCGCAACCATACAGTAACTACAGGTTTTGGGATGCAACCCACCAACGAAAAAAACTGAAAAATAATTGAGAAAAAATCTACTCCTAACGACTACATTTCCCTTAAGACGGTCGTCATCCATCCATCATAGGGAACGGTCACTACTATGACTTCGGTTCAATGGGACCATTCTCGGTAAAAGAACCGAAAACAAACGCCGAGAAACCCAAGAGTAAAAAAATGTCGAAAATATCGATCATTTCGATAGAACAAATATGTACAAAATATTTTTAAATTTTGTTTTTAAAAAAATATCGATCATTTCGATAAACAAAAATATGTACAGAATTAGCTAGCAACATTCAGCAACACACATCAATAAATTTACAAATACAGAACAACACTTTAACAATTCACAACTCACAGGGAACACAAAATTTCACATACACGACAACAAATGAGAGCATACATACAAAACAGCACAACCCAACACCTAACTACTCCCACCCCACACTTAGCTCGAACACTGTCCCCAGTGTTCACAAAAATTAAAATAGCACAAAATCGGGTGGTGGAACTCCCTGATCAGTCAAAGTATTCCACTTCTTCGTCGGGTGCTGCTGCTTCATCTCCCATGTTTGAGTCGCCCCCGTCGTCTTCATCGGACTCCACATCGGAGTCCTCCCGACGGTGTCTCCTCATCTGTGGGGACATCATCATCTGTGGGCTCTACAAATGCTGGCCCTACTCGACATAGAGCCCTGGCGTTTTCGCCGAAGGGGTAGTCTAGCTCGAGCTGCCATAGCTCCTCCTCTTTCGCCGGCCTCCCGCCTATCCTCAGCTGGAGCATCTGCATCCCATATATTCGAGCCATATACTGGTCATCACGAGCATGTCGCTCGCCAAGTGTAAGCACTGGCCCGTGTGTGGTGTCGGGAGCCTTAGTTTTAGTAACATCTAAGGCCCGCCGCTCCATTTGCGAGATATAGTCAAGGGCCTCCTCCTCAATATCTAGGCCCCTGAGGAAGGTGGTCAGTAGTCCACCAAAGCCATACCTATGCCCCTGGTGCAACCGGGCTCTCTTCATGGCGGAGATAATTACTGCCCCCACGTTGATCTCTAGCCCTTTCATCAGGACGTACACCAGGCATACACGATCCCGGGTTACATCTGTCATATGTACCCCCGGGATGAGGCAGGAACATACAATCTTCAGCCATATTCTGGCTTCCCTGTTCATCTATGCATAGGGCAGAGTCTGGTGGTAGCTCCTCTCTTTGTGTCTACTCCATCTAGCTGTCGATTGGGTCCCACACAATGTGCGTCTGATGTCCACATACGGTGGGGTAATGTTCAGCTGTCGGAGTACGTGGGCGTTTGTATCCCGCGCTCCTATGATGGCATTGAGGTGGTGGGGCTCCAAGGTGACTATTTGCCCTCTGATTTTGATGGTGTGACTTCTGATCGTCGGGTTCCAATTGGCATAGAACTCCCGAACCAGGTGCAGGTTACATTCCTTGGGCTCTTCAAAGATGAAATTTAGCCCAGCTGCCTCGATCCGGTGGACCATCCTAGGGAACTCCTGTGCCAGTGGTTCCCGTGCTATATGCTCCTCGGGGAAATATTTGTTTTCTTTGTGCTTTGCGTACCACTTTTTCCCCTCATCAGTCACCCATCTTGTTCCGTATTGGCGGCGTTGGCCGCGTGGAATTGCTGGTGCTGCTGGGACTGCTGTGCCCAGTCTGATTCGCTTCCTTCCGGCGCCCGAAGTTGATGCGCCTTTCCCTTTCTCTTGACTGCTTGCCATTTTACCTGTCAACCTAAGTAGACAAGATCAATGTTAAGCTAACGGATATTAACTTCGGCTAAGGTCGGGTTAAGCTAGGTTACCCCACACTTAGTCCTTAGCTACAGTTACAACAATACGACAAGATTATCTTTATTTACACACAATAACCAACTATACGATCATGCTTAATGCATTCGAAAAATTCGACGGTATATCTTCTGCGTACTACTCAGACTTCATACAGCCAATCACAATCACTACCATTGCTAACATTTTACCCATCGCACTTAGCAAGGAAAAACAAAGAAATGAAAACAACAACAAAAATTTATCTACACGAACCTATACAACCAACCAAATTCTTACAAATTTCAACATTCCCTTAACCCGAGAATCCGTCGTTCTATTAACATCCTAACAATTAGTACATCGACTCATCTCATTCAACATGTACATCCCGGCATGAAATTCACAATTTCACTACATTTTCAACTTCAAATTCAAAAACAAGCCCTAAAATTGATATTATCAAGCAAATTCGATTAATTTATGCAATTGACAAGTTCAAGCAATCATAACAACATTCCGAACATTCATCAACAATAATTCAATTGAATTCATGATTAATTTCTACTTAGGGCAATTTAGCTTACCTCACATACTCAATATCGAAGAAATTCGACGAGAATTTGAGAGGAAATCGAAAAACATACCTTGACTTTGAAGAATCGAAGAAAACTTGTTGAATTTCTTGGCCTACTCTGTGTCACGTTGATGGGGGATGGGTTTTGGGGGGTTTGGTCACGGAGAGATTGAAAAATAAGGGAAAAGGGAGGGTTTTCGGGGTTAAAAAGTAGGGAAATCGCGCGGGTCACCTGGCGACCCGGTGTGACCCATCGCGATATACACGGCAACGTGTCACGGAGTACATCGCGGTGCACTGCCTCCGTGACACGGAGCCATTGCGAGCTTGTTCTGGAAATTTTTTTAAAAAATCCAGATTATACCTCAACGTGTCACGGAGGTAACGCGGAGGTCCACCTCCGTGACACGAAGCTAACGCCCCAGCTCACTGTTTGCCACCCTTTATTAATTTTCATACCTCGACTTTTCCTTTGCGATTCCGTGCATATTTTCCTCCGTTTGACCTGAAATTCATCTTACTATACAAAATTGGTTAGAATTATAGGTTTCACTCTAAATACAATTAAAGCAAAAACTAAAACGAAAATTTTTTGTAGTAAATCAAGAAAAAGAAAAAGAAAAGAAAAATCTATTTACACTTTACAAAAAGAAAGAAAATT
The DNA here is from genome assembly GCA_035772735.1 of Datura wrightii. NCBI lineage: Eukaryota > Viridiplantae > Streptophyta > Magnoliopsida > Solanales > Solanaceae > Datura > Datura wrightii. The sequence goes on from JASDFA010000001.1 coordinate 83,786,663, forward strand.
TTTTCACGGGTTGCCTCCCGTGCAGCGCCTGGTTTATCGTCGCGGCTCGACGTCATTAAGCTCAGTTGTCCTCTAGGGTGATGGACGATTTCTCTCGATCACTGTCCTCCCCCAGTAGTGCTTACACCACTCTGGTGGTTTTCCCAATAACTCCCGTGAATCCTTAATCTGCTCATCATCACCTTGATTAATCACATTGATCACCGAGAGTTCTTCGTGCACCATCGGGAGCTTGGGTGCCTTGTACACATCGAACACCTCCACCTTGTCGTGTGCTCGCATTGTTAGCTGCCCCGCAGCTACATCAATTAGTGCTTTCCCGGTTGCCAAGAAAGGACGTCCCAAAATAAATGGGACTTCCGCGTCTGGTTCAAAATTCAACATGACAAAATCTACCGGGAAAATTAGGGAGCCAACTTGCACCAGAACGTCCTCCACAATGCCATCAGGTCTGGCTAAGGATTGATCCGCCAATTGCAAGATTACTGTTGTGGGTCTAGGACTCCCTAGACCCAACTTTCTGAATACCGATGAAGGCATCAAATTTATGCTCGCTCCCAAATCACACAATCCACGAGCTCGGATGCTCTGCCCAATAGTAATCTGGATAGTAAAGCTCCCAGGGTCTTTGAGCTTTGTGGGCAGTCTATTTTGAATCCGAGAAGTGCACTCCTCCGTTAGAGCCACCGTAGCATACTCAGTCAACCGACTTTTGTTTGCCACGATGTCCTTTATATACTTAGCATATTTTGGCACTCCCTGCAAAACATCAACAAGAGGTAAGTTAATATGTACCTGTTTCAGCACCTCCATGAATTTCTTGAAACACGCCTCCTCCTTGTGTTTCTTTAATCGTTGAGGGAACGGGGTTGGAGGTATTTCTGATTCAGCTTCCTTAGTCTTCCCCCTTTCAGTACTTTGCTCCCTCTCAACTTCTGCTGCTCCCGACTGTTGAGGTGGTCTTTCTGGTTCCACCTCTTTCAGCTGCAAACCACTCCTTGTGGTCACTGCATTTACCTACTTGGGATTGGGATCCGTGTCGCTCGGCAGTCCTCCTCTAGGCCTTGTGTTTTGGGCACTAGCAAATTGCCCAAATTGATATTCAAGTGCCTTGGTAGCTAACTGGTTGTTTTTCACTTTGGCTTTCAATTTCACATAGTCAGCCTGCAATTGAGCTTGGTTAGCTATCATGGTCTTGAACATTTCCTCAATGCTGGGTGATGGTGGTGGAGGAGGTGCATTGTTGTTTCTGAATTGTTCTTGATAATTCTGCTGCCCTCCTTGGTTCCTTTGCACACCCTGACCCGAACTTTGGCCCTGATGGTTGTTGCTACCCCATGAGAAATTAGGGTGATTCCTCCAATTGGAATTGTAGCTATTACCATACTGTTGGTGGTTCCTTTGAGCATTACCCACAAAGTTTACCGAGTCAGGATTGGATCCACAACACTCAGCTGAGTGCTCACTGCTTCCACACACTTCACACCACATTTGCTGCACTGCATTCACTGGGGCTTGAGGCTGGTTCATTGTTATGTTGCCGAAGTGGGTGTTAAGTTGATTTTGCAATGCAGCTATCTGTGCAGCGATAGTTGTAAACCTATCCACTTCTAGCACTCCTGCTGCTTTCCTTGTCCCGCCTCTTGATGAATCAGCATTCCATTCTGGATTGCCCTGCGAAATACGGTTCAACAAGGTATACAGCTCCTTATAAGTTTTCTCCAGCGCTTGTCCTCCAGCTGACAAGTCTAGCAATATTTTGGTGTGGGGTTCCAAACCCTCTATAACAGTGTGCACCAGCACATCATTGGACTGATGATGATGAGGACAATCCCGCAACATGGACTTGAATCTCTCCCAGGCCTGATATAAATTCTCTCCCTGTCTCTGTTTGAAACTTAGAATTTGACTTCTAAGTCTTGCTGTTTTACCAGAGGGAAAAAACCGTATCAAGAATTTCCTTGCAAGATCATCCCACGTAGAAATAGAATTCGGTGGCTCAGCTTTCAACCACCTCTTGGCTTCTCCCAATAGTGAGATTAGGAACAATGTAAGCCGAACATAATCTGATGACACTCCAGCGGGGATGTAAGTGTCACTTATCTCCAATTTTTATCCTTCATTGTACCTATCTTGAAAAATTAATCCTAGTTAACCCCATTGAGCTTTGAGCCTATTCTTTGACAGCTGCAACATAAGCTTAATCCTTTTTCTTTCATTAGCCTTGAAGTTAAACTAAAACTCCTAAGCGCTTAAAGGAAAAATCCGAAGGAGTAAAGGAGTGAGAAGAATGAAAAGAAAGGAAAAGTGGCAAGTTGTAGAAGTGAGAAAAGGACAAAGGTGCACTCGTGTGAAAATGGTTGATTATTGGTAAGGAGCAAGAAAACAAATTAATGAAAAATTAATTATAGAACTCCTTACTAATAAGCTAAAAGTGCCTAAAGAAAGGGGGAACATAAGAGGAAAAAGAAAGCTGAAAGGAGAAAAAGGTGAAGTAAGGGAAGGGAAGTTCGTAATGAGGGCGTGATGTATTGAAAGCGCTTAGGGAGATATTCACTATTACTGGACAGAATAGTACCTACATGTCCCTTAGATTACATTACAAACCATTAAGTCCTACTTGATCTTACATTCATACATCCTTAAATTAGTGGAATAAAACACTAAGGGCCAGCTTATGGGTCAGTACATGATGCATGTGAATTCTTTGTGAGAGTGAGCGTAATACTATTCATGTACCCACACATGTTGTGTTTTAAAAATTGTTTTTGCATGTGAAGTTGGGTAACTCTCTTTCCGTGAGGGCACATGTTGAATGAAGGATATAATTCATGTGGGATTTCTTAATTAGTTGATTTTCATGAGTTTGCTAAGATTGAGAGTCGATTCTTGAGGTTAAGAAGTCTTAACATAGTTGTACTTCATTTCAATGATCAAATCATGCATGCTCTATTTGTAGCTTGTTATCTTACGTAATCATTATAGTCGTAACTTGAATTATCTTGCTAAATTAGTTATGCGGGAGTCTCCATATGCATGATATGTAAAAGGTTGTTCGAGGACGAACAAGGCTTTAAGTGTGGGGTTGTGATCACGGGCAAAAATAGCATGCCCGAGATACGCTTTGTGACTTAAATTAGTCTTGTTTATCTAAGTAATTGTATACATTTTCATGTAATTTTATATGAATGTGAGGATAAGTGCTAACCAACATGATTAGCCTTTGTTTTGTAGGTTTTGATGACTTTTGAGTAACTAATCCACGAGTTGGTGAAGTAGAGGCTTGGAAACGGAATTAACCCACGAACGTCGGCAAAGAGGAGGCACAAAACAGCCCACCTGCGCATCGGCAACGTGCCATGGCAGGCAGGCTGATCACAACAGCCCACCTGCACGTTGGCAACGTGCCACGGCAAGTTGGCTGCGCGACAATGAGGTGTCAACGCACTGCCCAAGCAGCGTGACACCCTGCCAACGCGGCAGGGTGCTGCCGAGGCCAATTTCGGGTGATTTCCAAAGAGCTTTCGCGTCAGTGGCGTGTCACGGAGGCAGTGCTCCGTGATGCACTCCGTGACACGTTGCTTGTTATTCCGGGAAAAAGTCCCACTACTATAAATAGCACACTTAGGTTTTATTTGAGATATTCTGACTTGGTGGAGCAAGAACGTGGGTTACAGGCAGTTGAGGGGACGAAATTATCAGGGTTTTTCTCTCTTTCCTTCTTCTTGTATTCAATTGCTTGTATGTTTAACACTCATTTAATGATGTTTAATCCACAAATGAGTGGCTAATTCATCTTCTTGCTGAGGTTAAGAACACTTGTAATGAAATGTGATCATTGATTCTTTGGTTTTTCATCTTTTCTTCCATGGTTGTTCTATTAATTCTTGTTCTTACTGCATTAATGTGTGGCCTACGTTAATGTACATCTAAAAAGTCCGGTTTCACTCGAGAGAGCACGAAATTGGAAAGTTGTGAATTAATAGGATATGATCTTTACTTGGTTTGGGAAAATTGAGAATTGATTTACTTTCAGGATAGAAATATACCTGAAAGTCGTATTAGTCAATTTAGGAACCGGGTTTGTATGGCTAGAACATGAATTGCATTTAATCACAGAAATGTAGGTGGATGGTTCATGATTCTTAAGTGAGGTTAAATACGATAGTTTTAATCTCTTGGCAATTGTTCTTGGCTAGCAACCGGAGGAGAAGACTAACCAAATTACATCGATAATTAATTTCATTACATGTTCGTTTAACCTCAGCATGCTCTCATTCATAGTTCAGATTCAAATTAGATAGTTGTGTTAGATTTAGCATAAAAAATTATAAATCAAAATATCAAACTTTTGGTTACGCTGTTGTCTGCATTTTTAGAATTAAAATATAGTACACTTGAGAAGATTTCACTTCATCCCAGTCCCTGTGGGATCGATACTTGGCTTACTTAAGCCACTTTACTACTTGTTCGACCACGTGCACTTGCGTGTAGTTATATACCCATATAACACCCCGAACACTCTAGTCACCTTATTATTCCTTATTAAAATACCGAATAGCCAGAAGATCATAGCCTAACAACTCTATCTCTCGATCTTTATATATAACTACAAAACTCCATATACAATACCAATCACTTCAATATAAGTCCAGCAAATGAGCCCACAACTGGACCAAATAGAGTCGCAACCAATGCTGTAAAGCAAAACCACAAATAACACCTTCTGACATCCTATCATCGCTTGACAACTGACTAAACTATTAATTGCATTCAGACCTCAATAATGAGGGAAAGAACACATCCCAATAGCACCTAAGCACATATATACAAGGGAAAAACCACATCTAACAACATGGAAACTCACATGATATGAAAAAGATACAATTGGAATGGAAATCATGTCGAAACAGATGAAATAACAGCCTTACATACCTCTATGTCGACTACTCAGACTCATCCAAACTCACGCCACCAACACCCTCAAGATTTTGACTCCAAGAAGCCTCAATACCACCAAAATGTGACTACAAGAAATCTATTAGAAAACAACATGTACAACATGAATACGATATGAATTCTACGGATCCAATTTTAGAAACTTTAAAAAAGAATCTAATGATAATTACAGATTTAAAACAATGATAATAAAATGAAAATCAAAGGGAGAAGGTCTCTTACCTATCTTTTCTATTCAAAACAGCCAACAAAAAAATGGAATGACGACGATAAACACAATGCGAGCTAGTCGGAAGATTTGACATTCTAATCGTGGATCCAAGACCGGATAATTAATTATAGCGACAAAAATGTTTTTCCACCACTTTATTCATATATATAAATATACTAATGTAGTTAAAATTCTCTTTTTAATCCAAGGAAAAATGAAACAAATTCAAGTTCATCCATGTAGATAAATAGCTATATCTTAGTGACCAAGTAGGTCGCTTATTCCATTTAGCATTTAATGCTAAGTAATGAATTAGCAAAGCTTCTTGCTGTACCTATTCTCTGTTTCCTTGCGGGGGTAGAGGTGAAAACATGTTATACCCCGAGAACTCAAAGATCGAAGCCGGGAGTTAAAATGGGGAAAAACTAAAAATTTGAGTTGCAGGCACAGAATGAGTCGTTGGACGACTCGTGAGATCAGCCCACGAGTCGTCAGGTGACTCATCGGGAAGACCAGTAGAGAGTAGGAAGTTTAGGGGAAAAGGGTTCTCCGCGGGCATGGCAATGACTGTCGGTCAATCCCCATGAGTCGTTAGGTTAGCTGTGGGGTAACGGAGAAGAAAGTAGAAGAGGTCAAACCAGTGCACTTGACAGAAGTTGATCACAACTCGTTGGGTCAGGTAACGAGTCATGGTGTGAGTCGTGGATTGAATTATGTTTGAAGTAATGCATTGGAAGCAGTATACTTGACGATTGGTGACCACGAGTCGTGGTCACCGCTAATAGATCGTGATGTTAGTCGTTATAAGCTTAGGTGATCAGTTGAGGCAATGTACTTAACAGGCATGACAATGAGTCATTTGGGCTTGTGACAAGTCATCAGGTCACCCCTTTGGGTCACCTGGCAGTTATTTCCTGTGAATTAGTAAGGGATTTTTCATAAATTCCTAAGATCCTAAGGCCTAAACTACGACATTTTGGGTTATGAATAGGGAAATTTAAAGAGGTTAAGCTCAGTTTAGACCTCATTCATTTATGCATGCAAGATAGGCGATTAAGAGGGTGATTCAAGCTTAACATTCATTAATTTCATTTCAATTTCTTTTGGGCATTCAAGGAGGTTTTAGTATCAGCTATTAACAGTTATGTAAGGCTATGAATGGGTGTTTCCTTCCACACCCATGCCCATCCTCTACGATTTCATGAAAATTCTATCAAAAGTTTATTGAGTTTTGAAATAAAATTATATAAAAATCTGATGATTTGATAATGGGCTTTGTGATTTTTGAATCTTATCATTGTAACACCCTGAAAGTCATAGAGATCAGACCCCGAGTTAGAAGGAGTTCAGTAGAGAAAGTCAGCAGAAATTTGCTGCAGAACGAGTTAGAGAGTGACTCGTTAGGTGACCCAACGAGTCATGGTCTGACCCGTGGGGAATAGTCAAGGGATGTGATTTGGACTAGTGGCCACAGACGACCTAACGATTCGTCTGGCCTGGCCACGACTCGTCAAGTTGGTCATTGGGTGGAGGATAGGGAGCCTTAAGCAAGGTGTTTAATGAATGGACATAATGAGTCGTTAGGTGTGACAATGACTCATTATATCAGTCGTCGGGTGGTGACATTAGTTAAGACGTCAGTGTAGTTGATGGAAGGATGTGACGAGTCATTAGGTGAGGCGACGACTCGTCAAAGTCAATCGTTAGAAGGGAGAAGCTGTGGTGTTAATGAAATTTCCAATACACTTGACAAATGGGCATGAAGAATCATTGGAGCTGGCGACAAGTCATTACGTGGATCGTGGCCTAATGAATTAATAATTTCAGTGTACCTGACGAATGGACCCAACGAGTCATTGGGTGGGACAACGACTCGTCAGGTGAGTCGTGGCACCAATCAGACATTTTTTTCAGTTTTCTTCAGGGGCATTTTTTTAAACTCCTACGCTTTTAACTTATAAACTATGTTGTTTTGGGTTCTATATTGCATCTTTTAAGGGGTTTTTCATTCCTAACTCCCATTCTCGCAACTCTCCTTCTACTTTCCCTCTTCTCATGATTCAAGGATTTCATCAAGGGGTTCATCAAGGCTTCAAGGAAGATTTTGAGTGGGAATTTCTTCTACCAGGTATGCAGGTTGTTCAACAAGGATTTTCTTTCATCCTTGTGCCCCAAAATGTTTTAATTTAAATGCCCAATCTCTACTATTTTATGAAATGCATGACTTAGGGTTTTAAATTTATGGTGAATCTACCTACAAATCTTTAAATTTCACGATCTATTGCGACTATGATATGAGTACAACGTAAAATGATTAGGTTATCTTTTATTATGTGTTAGGTGATGAAATATGTGGGGTTATGAAATGTTCTTCATGAATGAGTTGAGTTTTAAATAAGGCATTGTCATTGTTCATTTAATTATAACAAATCCATTGCATCCATGCTTAATATGTGACGATTATACGATTATCCATGAGAATTTGAATATGTCAATGGTAGATGTGATGAGATTAAATTAGATTTCATTGGCTTGAATGATTAAGAGTAAAATGTGTATATCCTTGTGTCCTGATGGAATTAATTGGGTAAGGGTAAATCCTTGATAATGGCTTATCTAATGCATTCTTCTCGTGAATTGGAATAAATCGTAAAATGGGTCTTATGAAACAAATATGCATGCTTCCCACATGATTTCATTTTATATGTTGAGATATGAGTAAACACATAGCTTCTTGTAAATCTAGGTTATATGAATCAATGTATGCCTATTAATGTATGAGTTGAATGTTTGGGTCATGAATGTCTTTATCATACATGCTATGAAGCTGGAACTAAATGATGAGATAGATGTATGCATGATGTGAAACCAAAGATGCTTATTAATATTAGACCTAGTAAAAAATGCTAGTATGGCTCTGTGATGATATGAGTTATGATGATAAAGCATAAGAATGATAAATTCCGAATGTTGGGGCTTGTTGTTAGTAGAAAGTAGGCTCGATCTGTCACGCCCCGCCTTGGGGGGTATGACTGGCACCTGGTGCCCTAGTAGGATCTAGACTGTTAACTGGTGAGCCTAGGCACAACTAGTGCCTGGCTAGCTCTAACTCAGATTTCTGGAAACAACGGGCTATATAACGGCTGTAAACACAGCCTCCGGCCAACTGGCCAATAGCCACCTGTACCTGTAATAACAGCTAACCAGAAACATGTCAATGTAAGGGAGCCTATGCGGGCCGACAAGGCCACCATGCTGTCTAGTTGTTTGTAACTCAACACAAGACTACTGTAAGACTACGTGACCGACAAGGTCACCACTACTGTCAAACTAAGGCCTCACACGGCCAACATAAACTGAAATGCTAGACAGCTATAACAAACTGCACGGCCTCACACGACCGGCTCAACTGACCACAGGGAAATATATACAGACTGCAAGCCTCTAGGAATACTGATAAAATGGTCGGGACAGGGCCCCAACCTACCCATACTATACAACAAAAGAAAATGAAATACACCTCTGAATATCAGGCTCCGGAGGACAGGAGCTGATGACTCTGCGCTGGCTAGGATCACGAGGGATCAGCTCCTCGTCTGTGAGTACCTGCAGGCAAGTAGTGCAGCGCCCCAAGCGGGCGTCAGTACCACTGGTACTGAGCATGTAAAGCAACTGAAATGCACAACTGAAATGAATAACAACAGTAACATGACACAGAAACAGGAAGTAGCTGAGTCTATCTAGCTGAGAATAACGGGGGAGAGTTTAATTATTCTATAACTAAATTGAGCGTACCTGATACCGTGCCGTCCTGCTGTCTATCAGTATCTAATAGCACATATAGGTATACATATAAATACACACAATACCTGATCGACCCCCATAAGCCGGAAGGTGCCAACCAACACACAATCTATTTACCCCTACCCGGGTCTAAACCAACCAAAAATAAGTCACTCCACTCATCTGATAACTGTGAGCTCCTCCTACCGGTCCCCTTGGGTACGTAGCTCAGGCCTTGGCCTCTGACAATAAACTGTGTCTGAGTCCGAAGACTCCTGCCTCTGGGCGCAAGTGCACACGGGGTAGTCTGCTGCTGTATCTGTAACTGAAACTGCCCTTGGGTGCAAGCACGCAACAGGGTAATTTTATAAAAATCTATATCTGAAACTGCCCCCGGCCACAAGCGCACGCAGAGTAATCTTCCCCTGTAAACAGGGTAATCTGGCTCTGCGCAGAGTAAACTGAACTACCCCTGCAAGCAGGGTGGTCTGGACCGTATTATCATGGTGGTCGACCATCATCGTCCTCTAGGCGGACGACATCGCCCAGCTGGTGGCGGTATCTGAACCTGGTATCGACACAGCTATAACCCAGGGGCGGTGGGGATGCTAAAGGGACACCCGCATGCCATAGCAAGTCTCAACAAACAAATAGCACATTTAAATAGCAAGCATGTATAACTGAAAAGACTATCCGAAATCTAACTTCTTATTCTGATCTGTCTCCACACTAAACTGATTCTTACTAATTATACTGATTCTGTAATCTCTGTTCAACTGTACGGCTAATCTATAGCCATGATACTATCTGTCTGAATGGCTAATCTGTAGCCATAACTGTCTGTCTATCTGATCTTTCTTTACTGACTTTTATTATGAAAAATCTGTTTCTTTTATTCTACTACATGCTTGCTAATCACGTAATAGGCTATACTGAATCTGAAATACTAACTTGCCCTCGGGCGCATACTTCCCTAACTTTTAGACTGAATACGATATAACAACGCAAACTAGGTTTACTGAAGTTTGCACAATACTTAACATTCAACTTAGGGAATTCTACTACAGAGTTTATTGTACTATACAAGGCTAAGACTACTAACTTGCCGAAGGAACTAGCTTCACATACCTTAACCTCGAGTTATCCATCTGTCGGACGAGGCTCGATCAATACTCCAGCTATTCTCCCAACTGCATTCATATACATGTCAATTAGTAATAAATACAACACTATTCTGAAGGACGACGTCGCTTTCCATATAATTATAGCCTAAACTTAGGCTTATCGAAAGACGGTCAAAAACTTGCTATTTTTTGGAGGCCCAGAAGGGAGAAATATTCATTTTACGGCTAGGAGCACATAGACACTAGTTTGGAGCAATTCCACTTACCTTAGCCCGGTAGCACGACAATTTGCCGGCCGTATTTCGCGAAACAAAAACCGTAGGAATGCTCCCTGCTGCTAAATACCTCGGTACATGAGGTTAATTCGAGTTTGGACCGCGTTTGGCGGCGTAATGGGATGAATTTTAGTAGGAGATCTTTGTTTTCCCCTTCTCTCTGATTACTCTCTGTTTTCTACTGGAAATTATAAGGAATTTGAATAAAAAACTGAAGTGGGGCTTATATATAATAGACACTATAAATCGCATTCATGGAATGCGATTTATAAGTCGCATTTTGTCTTGCGACGCGCCGACTTGGCGCTTGTCCGATCTTTCCCCGGGCCTTTTTATAGCATGTATGGCTTCCAAATATGCTCGACCAACTCACGAATAGGCCATCTAGGTGCCGGGAATCCTATGGGGTATAACATTCTCCCCCCCTTAAGAACATTCATCCTCGAATGTAAACTTCTATCTGGAGGACTACTCAATTAGCTTAACTTGTTCTTAGGAAAATTTCGGCAGAGTTTCCCCTATAATCTGGACTATCCCAAAATCCTGAAACACAGAAAAGTCCAATACAGGTACTCCACACGATACTATAAGATTCATTCGATAACTAAACATCAATCTTTCTCACTTATATATAAACAACTGTAAGGTACTGCATAGGTAACAATACTGACATACCTGTCGCCTAGCTAGGCCTAGAATAAGTGAGGATATCTAGCTTTCATATCTTCCTCCGCTTCCCACGTCATCTCTTCTTGGTTCCTGTTACGCCACAATACTTTGACAGACGCAATATCCTTAGTTCTCAATCTACGAATCTATCTGTCTAAGATGGCTACCAGAACCTCTTCGTAGGCCAGCTCTTCTGTAACCTGGATATCCTGGACTGGGACTGTTCTGGATGGGTCTCCTATGCATTTCCTCAGCATGGACACATGGAAGACGGGATGAACGGATTCTAGCTCTGGAGGCAAGTTCAACTCATATGCTACTCGGCCTATCCTCCGACGAATCTAATAAGGCCCAACAAACCTCGGACTGAGCTTACCCTTCTTACCAAATCTCATCACCCCTTTTATAGGAGACACTTTCAGAAATACCCAGTCATTCACATTGAACTCCAGGTCTCTGCGCCGTACATCTGCATATGATTTTTTGCGACTCTGTGCAGTCAATAGGCGTTCTCTGATAAGCTTTACTTTCTCTTCTGACTGCTGAACAATGTCTGGCCCAATCATCGCTGATTCCCCTACTTCGAACCAGCCAACCGACGATCTGCACTTTCGTCCGTATAAAGCCTCAAAAGGTGCCATCTGAATAGCCGAGTGATAGCTAGTATTATAAGCAAATTCTATCAGCGGAAAATGCTCATCCCAGCTACCACCAAAGTCTAGCACACACGCTTGCAGCATATCCTCGAGTGTCTGAATAGTGCGCTCAGCCTGTCCGTCTGTCTGAGGGTGGAAAGCTGTGCTCAGATTAATCTGTATTCCCAGTCCCTTCTGGAACGATTGCCAAAACCTAGCCGTGAACTGCGCTCCTCTGTCTGAAATAATGGATACTGGCACTCCGTGCAATCTGACTATCTCTCGGATATACAACTCCGCATAATCTTCAGCCGAGAAAGTAGTTCTTACTGGCAGGAAATGAGCTGATTTAGTCAATCTGTCAACTATCACCCTTATAGAGTCATGTCTGTGTCTGGTACAGGGTAATCCTGCCACAAAATCCATATTCACTGCTTCCCATTTCCAGAGAGGTACAGCTATGTCCTGAGTTAACCCGCCTGGCTTCTGGTGTTCTGCTTTCACCTGTTGGCAGTTAGGACACTGGGCTACAAATTCAGCAATTTCCCTTTTCATACCTGGCCACCAGTAGTTCCCTTTGATGTCATGGTACATTTTTGTCGCACCGGGGTGAAGGGAATAACGGGCGTAATGTACCTCGTTCATAATCTGCTGGCGGAGGTCTGAAACATTGGGAACACATAAACGATCTTTACAACGCAGCACTCCATCCTCTGTTACCCGGAACCTTGGCGCCTTCCCTAGTGGAATATAATATTTAAGCTGAACTAGGTCAAGATCCTCAAATTGCCGTTCTTTCACTTCCACAACCAACGATGACACGACAGTGTTCTGAATTACCGCTTTACCGCCCTCTATTTCTGCTACACGAACGGCTAGGCTAGCTAACTGATGTATTTCCCTGACCAATTCCCGCTGCTTGGGCTGCAAATACGCCAAGCTCCCCATGGACTTTCGACTGAGAGCATCTGCTACAACATTAGCTTTTCCCGGGTGGTACAGAATGTTCACATCATAATCTTTTAACAACTCCAACCAGCGCCGTTGCCGCAGATTCAGCTCACTCTGAGTGAAGATATACTGTAGGCTCTTGTGATCTGTGAAAATATCAACATGGACGCCATACAGGTAATGTCTCCACTTCTTCAATGCGTGGATCACTGCGGCTAATTCCAGGTCGTGGGTAGGATAATTCTTTTCATGTTTCCTCAGCTGTCTGGAGGCATATGCAATCACCTTACCATGCTGCATCAACACACAACCTAACCCAACGCCAAGAATTCTCTAACCCTGGAACTACCTGGCCCACCTAGAGATTCTGCAGCTGCAGGTGGTACTGACTGACGCTGAGTAGCTAGCATCTGGGTCAACATAACCACCGCACTACGTAGCTCTTGATAAGATGAAGTGGGTGCAGGAGCTGTGGGAGGCGGTGCTGCCTCAAATGGTGTCTGGCGAGGCGGAGACTGCTGGGAGGGTCGAGATGACACCTCCGTATCGCTCTCAGACCGGGCTAAGTCTGGCTGTAAATGAGGCATCCTACTGGTGCCTTCACCCTCTGCTGTATCCAATCTCCTGCCTGTAGTTGGGTGCCACTGGTCTGCCATAGTATCTGTAAACAAAGAGGGTGGTAAGTTTCAAAAGAACCAACCCTATACTGTACTGTGCTAAGCACGACTGAGTATGAAAAGAAGGGTAACTATCCTATTATGCCTTGCAGCCTCCTGCCTATGGTATATGGTGCACAACACATCCATAGACAAGACTCTACTTAGCACGGCTTGCAGACTCCCTGGGACACGACCTGCTCTGATACCAAGTTTGTCACGCCCCGCCTTGGGGGGTATGACTGGCACCTGGTGCCCTAGTAGGATCTAGACTGTTAACCGGTGAGCCTAGGCACAACTGGTGCCTGGCTAGCTCTAAATCAGATTTCTAGAAACAACGGGCTATATAACGGCTGTAAACACAGCCTCCGGCCAACTGGCCTATAGCCACCTGTACCTGTAATAACAGCTAACCAGAAACATGTCAATGTAAGGGAGCCTATGCAGACCGACAAGGCCACCATGCTGTCTAGTTGTTTGTAACTCAACACAAGGCTACTGTAAGACTACGTGACCGACAAGGTCACCACTACTGTCAAACTAAGGCCTCACACGACCAACATAAACTGAAATGCTAGACAGCTATAACAAACTGCACGGCCTCACACGACCGGCTCAACTGACCACAGGGAAATATATACAGACTGCAAGCCTCTAGGAATACTGATAAAATGGTCGGGACAGGGCCCCAACCTACCCGTACTATACAACAAAAGAAAATGAAATACACCTCTGAATATCAGGCTCCGGAGGACAGGAGCTGATGACTCTGCGCTGGCTAGGATCACGAGGGATCGGCTCCTCGTCTGTGAGTACCTGCAGGCAAGTAGTGCAGCGCCCCAAGAGGGCGTCAGTACCACTGGTACTGAGCATGTAAAGCAACTGAAATGCACAACTGAAATGAATAACAACAGTAACATGACACAGAAACAGGAAGTAGCTGAGTCTATCTAGCTGAGAATAACGGGGAGAGTTTAATTATTCTATACCTAAACTGAGCGTACCTGATACCGTGTCGTCCTGCTGTCTATCAGTATCTAATAGCACATATAAGTATACATATAAATACACACAATACCTGACCGACCCCCATAAGCAGGAAGGTGCCAACCAACACACAATCTTTTTACCCCCTACCCGGGTCTAAACCAACCAAAAATAAGTCACTCCACTCATCTGATAACTGTGAGCTCCTCCTACCGGTCCCCTTGGGTACGTAGCTCAGGCCTTGGCCTCTGACAATAAACTGTGTCTGAGTCCGAAGACTCCTGCCTCTGGGCGCAAGTGCACACGGGGTAGTCTGCTGTTGTATCTGTAACTGAAACTGCCCCTGGGTGCAAGCACGCAACAGGGTAATTTTATAAAAATATGTATCTGAAACTGCCCCCAGCCACAAGCGCACACAGAGTAATCTGCCCCTGTAAACAGGGTAATCTGGCTCTGCGCAGGGTAAACTGAACTACCCCTGCAAGCAGGGTGGTCTGGACCGTATTATCATGGTGGTCGACCATCATCGTCCTCTAGGCGGACGACATCGCCCAGCTGGTGGCGGTATCTGAACCTGGTATCGACACAGCTATAACCCAGGGGCGGTGGGGATGCTAAAGGGATACCCACATGCCATAGCAAGTCTCAACAAACAAATAGCACATATAAATAGCAAGCATGTATAACTGAAAAGACTATCCGAAATCTAACTTCTTATTCTGATCTGTCTCCACACTGAACTGATTCTTACTAATTATACTGATTCTGTAATCTCTGTTCAACTGTACGGCTAATCTATAGCCATGATACTATCTGTCTGAATGGCTAATCTGTAGCCATAACTGTCTGTCTATCTGATCTTTCTTTACTGACTTTTATTATGAAAAATCTGTTTCTTTTATTCTACTACATGCTTGCTAATCACGTAATAGGCTATACTGAATCTGAAATACTAACTTGCCCTCGGGCGCATACTTCCCTAACTTTCAGACTGAATACGATATAACAACGCAAACTAGGTTTACTGAACTTTGCACAATACTTAACATTCAACTCCGGGAATTCTACTACGGAGTTTATTGTACTATACAAGGCTAAGACTACTAACTTGCCGAAGGAACTAGCTTCACATACCTTAACCTCGAGTTATCCGTCTGTAGGACGAGGCTCGGTCAATACTCCAGTTATTCTCCCAACTGCATTCATATACACGTCAATTAGTACTAAATACAACACTATTCTGAAGGACAACGTCGCTTTCCATATAATTATAGCCTAAACTTAGGCTTATCGAAAGACGGTCGAAAACTTGCTATTTTTCGGAGGCCAGAAGGGAGAAGTATTCATTTTACGGCTAGGAGCACATAGACACTAGTTTGGAGCAATTCCACTTACCTTAGCCCGGTAGCAGGACGATTTGCCGGCCGTATTTCGCGAAACAAAAACCGTAGGAATGCTCCCTGCTGCTAAATACCTCGGTACCTGAGGTTAATTCGAGTTTGGACAGCGTTTGGCGGCGTAATCGGACGAATTTTAGTAGGAGATCTTCGTTTTCCCCTTCTCTCGGATTACTCTCTGTTTTCTACTGGAAATTATAAGGAATTTGAATAAAAAACTGAAGTGGGGCTTATATATACTAGACACTATAAATCACATTCATGGAATGCGATTAATAAGTCGCATTTTGCCTTGCGACGCGCCGACTTGGCGCTTTTTCGATCTTTCCTCGGGCCTTTTTCTAGCATGTATGGCTTCCAAATATGCTTGAACAACGCACAAATAGGCCATCTAGGTGCCGGGAATCCTACGGGGTATAACACAATCCTTTTGAAATGAAAGATGTATGAGGAAAGCAGAGTATGTTTATGTTTCTAATTAGCTGAAATGGTAAATACTAGATACATATATGTATATATAATGTCAGACCAGTACCTCTCAGATTCTCATCAGTCGGGATCCTTAATAGTAGAAAGTGACCCCCTAGCATCAGTAAGGATCCTTATAGTAGAGAGTGACTCACTAGCATCAGTCGGGATCCTCCATAGTAAAAAGTGAATCCCTAACAACAGTCAAGATCCTCCGTAGTAGGGAGAGACTCCCTTAATGATGATATAAGTATGATTCAGTTTTGCATGACCCAACGTTCAGATTAGAATGACTTGACAAGATGATGATCAATCTCAGTTATCAGTAATGACTCAGTACAGTATGTGATGCTAAATTTCAGATTCAACACTTATTAAATGTTTAGAACTTGACCCTTATGCATGAGTCCTAAGCTGTTATATAAATGAGATGCAAAGAGAAGCTCCATGTATATATATATATATATATATATATATATATATCTGTGTATATAAATTAAAGAGTATGTGTAATAACATGATGAAGCAACTATATTAATGTATTTGATTAAATACTTATCGTATATTTGTCTATTTAATTGTGTATGTTATCCCGCATGCTCAGTACATTCCAAGTACTGATAGTACACCTTTCGTGTTATATCATTTTATGATATAGAATCAGGATTCCCGACTCAGCCTCGCAGTTAGAGAGACTTCATCCCTGTTCAACAGCTATTGGTGAGTCCTCATCCTCCGAGGACGTGCTTATGTTCATATTTTTCTTATGTTTTCAGTTTTCAGACTTTAGGAATTACCTGGGGGCTTGTCCCAGAACTCATCAGTTTAGTAGAAGGCTTTCAGACTTATCTAGACAGATTCTACATTGTCTTTAAATGTTATTAAATTGCCCTTATGGTTCATCTTAGACTCTTGTTATTTCTTCCGCTTATTCATGTTGTCAGTCATTTTTTTATGTTAAGTGTATGATATGATAATGTCATGGGTCAACGTGGGGTCTCTCGGGGTTCCTTGCGTGTTACGGCCAGGGTGTGGACTCCGGTCGTGAAAAACTTGGTATCAGAGCAAATGTTTAGAGTGTCCTAGGGTGTTTGAAAGCCACGTTAAGTAGATTCTTCTTCATGGGTGTGAAGCGCGCCACACTTATGGAGAGGAGGCTACGAGACGTTTTAGGAATATTTCCTTTCTTCATGATTCTTATCGTGTGTAGGGTATGAAGCTCTAAAAAGTTCTTCCCTCTGACTCGTGCTTTACACACTCTCAGATAATGCCTCGTAGATGGGAAACTGGAAGAAGAAATGGTAATGATCGCCAGCAGGCACCACCAGCCCCAGCGAACCCTAGAGATAACCATGTTACCATGCCGAGTTTCCGGTAACTCTTAATATATTGGCATAGGCTATAACTGCCCAAATTAATCAGCAAGCAATGGCCCATATTCCCCAAAATGGAAATGTAGAGGCAAAAAGGGTGAGGGATTTTCTCCGAATGAATCCACCCGAGTATTTGGGGTCAAGGGTAGAAGAGGTCCTGTATTAGTTCTTGGAAGAGATTCAGAAGATCACCCAAATCATGGGGGTGACAGGAATTGAAAGCGCAGACTTAGCCTCCTACCAGCTAAAAGGAGTTTCTTACTTTTGGTTTTGTTAATGAAGGGATAGTCGAGGGATTGGAGAAGGCCTCGTAAGTTGGGATGAATTTAAAACCGCGTTCCTGGATAGGCTTTTCCCTAGAGCGTTAAGAGAGGCTAACGCAGTAAAATTCATCAACCTGAAGCAGAATGACATGACAGTACAAGAGTATGTGTTGGAATTACCCGGCTATCCAAGTATGTCCCAGAGATGGTAGCATATTAGAGGGATCGAGTGAGCAGGTTCATGAATGGCGTGTTAGACTCCTTGATTAAAGAGTGCACGACTGCCATGTTGCACAGGGATATAGACTTCTCACGTTTGATGATGTTTTTGCAACAAATGAAGGTGGAGCAAGTAAAGAAAAAGGAGAGGGAGGCCAAGAGGGCCAAGAGAGGAAATTCAGAGTCCTCTTCGCCAAGGAAGAGTGGTGGACACCACCCATTTTCTTAGAAAAGGTCGTCAGCCCCAGCATTTTCCATAGTTAGTGCCCCATACAGACCTAGAGTAAGGGGGATCACGTATCCCATGTGTGCCAGCTGTGGGAGGCACCACATGGGAGAGTGTATGGCTGGGTCAGATGTTTGTTTTGGTGCATCCAGTCAAGACATAAGCACTGAGATTTAATAACGGCAAAGCGAGGCGAGAGTAGGTCCTCGATTGTATCTTTAGTGTCCCCATAGTTCGCCCATTTCAATAGGATGCAGTATATAGCCCAAAGAGCGGACGTCGTCAAAATTGCTCCCATGCTAGAACAACACACAAGGATAAAGGCAAGTCGCCAGTAGTAGCCAAAGGTATGTTGTAAGTTTTGTATTATCCCTTATATCATGTCAGCCCAATATTGAATAAGAAGCCCTATTGTGATTACAAGAAGAGATTGTCGGCGGGTAATGTGAATAGCTGTTAGTGTGAGGCCTGTAGTGAAGGTTAGCGGTGAAAGAGAAGCTAGTAGTTTGTAAATTGGCCTTACCATAAGGAAGATTCAGGAGTCTTAAAATGATAACTACAAGCTATGGGGAAGATAGTGAATATGCGTAGTAAGCCAGACCTTGAGGATGCTCATAAGGAAGTTTCAGCCTTAGCAATTGTAGTATATCAATCCCTTTAAGGTTTAGATAATTTTCCCTTTTGATTCAATTGAGGTTAAAGAAATGTCCATTCTTATATGCAGATTCCCCAAGGTTTAGAAGTAACCGCTTCAGACAGTGATTCCAGTCTTTCTCTATAAGTTCTCTATGCTCATTTTCATGTTATGAATCAGTTATGTGTGTTATTTATGTGTTCCAGTATTTCAGCTCGAACTCAGTCTTTGGAAGTTGTTTGTTAACTCATTAGAGTCAGATTATCTCATGTATGTGCTCAGTTCTAGATGTTGGGGATGACTCGTGCTTATGAAATCCTTACTATCAGTTAGATTAAATATTGTGAATCCTATCTTAGTATCGGAAAGTGATTTGAGAATGAAGAATCAGACCGTATCAGTTCTGTGGAGGATTAAAAAGGCGGAAAGAGTTCTTTTCAATGTTTTGTCTAGTTCTATGCTGGTATCATGTTCTTCAGTCTTCCTTGAGTCATGGTGTGCATGTTAGATGTGAATTTTCAGGTTTGGTGTATAAGGTTGGTCTGGAGTCAAATGCTCCATTGGTGTTTAGCTGTGATAGATTGATATTTGGATATCGACTTCATCTCTATCTTTTTAGCATGCTCAGCCAACATTCGATGACGAATGTTCCCAGGGTGGAGATATTGTAACACCCTAGAAGTCCTAGAGTTCAGACCCTGGAGTTAGAAGGAGTTCAACAGAAAAAGTCAGCAGAAATTTGCTGCAGAACGAGTCTTGGGAACGACTCGTTAGGTGACCCAACGAGTCGTGTTATGACCCATGGGGAACAGTCAAGGGATATGATCTGGACCAGTGGCCACGTACGACCTAACGAGTCACCTGTCCTGGCAATGACTCGTCAGGTTGGTTGTTAGGTGGAGGATAGGGAGCCTTAAGCAGGGCGCTTAATGGATGGACATAATGAGTCATTAGGTGTGACAACACTCGTTATGTCGATCTTTGGGTGGTGACATCAGTTAAGAAGTTAGTGTAGTTAACGAAAGGATGTGACGAGTCGTTATATGAGGCAGCGACTCGTCATGTCAATCGTTAGAAGGGAGAAGTTGTGGTTTTAAAGAAATTTCTATTGTACTTGACGAATGGACATGATGAATTATTGGAGCTGGAGACGAGTCGTTACGTGGGTCATGGCCTGATGAATTAATAATTCCAGTGTACCTGACGAATGGACCCAACGAGTCATTGGGTGGGACAATGACTCGTTAGGTGAGTCGTGGCACCAGTCGGGCAGTTTTTCTAGTTTTCTTCAGGGGCATTTTTGTAAACTCCTACGCTTTTAACTTATAAACTACGTCATTTTGGGTTCTATCTTGCACGTTTTAAAGGGTTTTTCATGCCTAACCCTCATTCTCTCAACTCTCCTTCTTCTTTCCCTCTTCTCAAGATTCAAGGGTTTCATCAAGGTGTTCATCAAGGCTTCAAGGAAGATTTTGAGTGGGAATTTCTTCTACCAAGTATGCAGGTTTTCCAACAAGGATTTTCTTTCATCCTTATGCCCTAAAATGTTTTAATTTAAATGCCCAATTTCTACTATTCTAGGAAATGCATGACTTAGGGTTTTAAATTGATGGTGAATCTACCTACAACTCTTTAAATTCCACGATCTATTGTGACTATGATATGAATACAATAGAAAATGATTGGATTATCTTGAATTATGTTTTGGGTGATGAAAAATGTGGGGTTATGAAATGTTCTTTGTGAATGAGTTAAGTTTTAAATAAGGTTTTGTCATTGTTCATTTAATTATAACAAATCCATTGCATCCATGCTTAATATGTGATGATTATACGATTACCCATGAGAATTTGAATATGTCAATGGTAGATGTGATGAGATTAAATTAGAGTTCATGGGCTTGAATGATTAAGAGTAAAATGTGTGTATCTTTTATACCCCGAGAATTCAAGACTCAGAAGCTAAAACAGAGAAAAACTAGAAAATGTTGCAGCAATGCAGGATGAGTCGTTGGATGACTCATCAAGAGGCCTAACGAGTCTTCAAGTGACTCGTGAGGAGGCCTAGGATGATGAAAGGCCCGAGGTCCTCACAGGTGATGTAACGACTTGTGGTCAGCCACCATGAGTCATCATGTTAGTCGTGGGGTGGTTCTAAAGAAAAATTTTAATGGTTATCCAGTGTACTTGATGGATGGTAGCTAACGAGTTGTCTGTCCTAAGGACTCGTTAGGAGAGTCATTGTCGAGAAAAATGAATTTTCATGAATGATGAGGCAGTGTACTTGATGGGAACCAACGGATCATATGCCTAGGTGACGAGTCGTCAGGTCGTCCATTAGGACCCCCTGACAGTTATTTTCAGCGATTTTAGTAAGGGCTTTTCCGTAATTTCTAAGCTTAAGGGCCTAGACTACGTCGTTTTAAGCTCGTTTTAGAGGGTTTTTAGCAGGGAAACACCTACCTTAGGCCATTTCTTCATGCATGCAAGGTTGGAGGCTTGAGGGGAAGAATTGAGGAGAATTTTCAAGGTTTTCAAGAGAAATCTCAGCTGGGTAATTAGGAAGATCTAAGATTCTTCGTTCCCAGGTATGTAAGGCTATGAGTGGGTACTTCCTTGCACACCCATGCCCATTTTCTATCAAATTGTGATTGGTTTGTGATGATCAAGCATGGAGTTTCATTCAATCGAATGATTCTTATATCTCCACTCATGGGTATGATTAAATTTGGTTGATATTGATGATTTACCAAGCTTGGGCGGATTCTAATTTGATTTCTTTTACAAAACTTGTTTTTCTAAAAATTGAATCTAAAATGCCCATGTACGAATAACTCATAGAAGTAGTGATTATGAAAGAATGTGATGATGATGGAATAGATGATGAAAAGCATGTTTCCAACCTTATCCATGATTTTGATGATGTTTTCAAAGTAGATTGGATAGACCCACGCATAGTGAAGTTTTGGGTGATGGCTATATGATGTTTTCAAATAATGATTTTCCCGACATGAGTTTACCACATGGTTGAAATGAATTTTCCCCAAACTCTTATTATGAATTCTAGCTTTTGGTATGTTTCAAAGTAAACCCTTTTATATGCATGATCCTAAATTGTTATGTACATTATTATCAAGCTTTGTCAAGAACAATGTTAAGCTTCATTTCACATGATGTTGAGCCTGTGCATGAATACATTATGAGCTTTGTCAATAGACAATGTCGAGCTTCGTCCATACGGTGTTAACCTATGCATGATTTCATCCTAAGCTTTGTCGGAAAGACATTGTTGAGCGTCATATTTATATGATGTACAATCTATGCATGATTTCATATTGAGCTTTGTCGATATACAATGTTGAGCTTCGTCAATAGACGTGTTGAGCTTCATTATAAACGATGTAGAGCATTGCATATTGTGGGAGAAGAGTCTAGCACCGAGCGGGTTAAGGTTCGACTACCCTATGCCCTAGAACTACGCGCCAACTTAGGATGATACTTATGTTATTGGGACCTCCCTTGTGAGCTATCCCCGACCCGATTGGTCCTTCATCTTGATATCGATATTATGGTCGCGTCCATCGCCCTAGAAAGGTTATGGATGGCTCTTCCCACTTGAGTGTGATAGTTGGGAACACATAAGCTCTATCGTGGTATGCCGGTTATGTGACGAGTCTCCCACTATCTTTATACATCAGAATTGCATATTTACCATTGTCATGATTATTTAATACATGCATGATCAAGAAGTAAGGTTCAACTCATCGTTTAGTTTTTGATATAAATGTCATGTTTCAGCTTGAGTCATTCATGTCAGTCATGACGTTCTAAAGCCTTGCATTATCATGAGAAATGAGAGTATGATTTCATAATGAATGCATGTGGTCTTCTCTTTATCTATAAAAGCCTTTTATATGTATGATTTACCTTAAAGGATTTAAATTTCTTTAGCGGTTTTACTTACCTTACATACTCGGTACATTCCACGTACTGACTGCATACCTTCTATGTTGCATCGTTTCATGATGCAGGATCCGGATCTCAGGTCCAGCCCCGTCCGTAGTCGCTTTTTAGGATTAGCATCTGCTTGATTGGTGACTCCTCATCCTTCGAGGACTAGTCTTTCAGTTATTTGGAAGTATTTCATTTGTTTCCGTATTGGTTAGCTAGTTGGGGGTGTTATCCCATCAGCTCGTCTAGATTAGAGGCTTACCAGACTTGGATATGTACTCAGCTTCAGATGTTTATTCTGTTGTTATATTTGGTTGACTTCCATCGAGCTAATAATTTCATTTCTAATCTTGTTATTGATTGAGTTAGTGAATTCTTATGCCATGGGTTGATTTGGGGTCCCTCGGATCCCTTGTCCCGTGTCTATGACCCGAGTCCCCTCTCGGGTCGTGACAGTGTCCTTGTGTCTTGGTGGAATTAATTGGTAAGAGGTAAATCCTTGATAATGGCTTATCTAATGCATTCTTCTCATGAATTGGCATAAATCGTGAAATGGGTCTTATGAAACAAAGATGCACGCTTCTCACGTGATTTCGTTGTATATGTTGAGATAAGAGTAAACACATAGCTTCCTGTAAATCAAGGTTATATGAATCAATGTATGCCTGTTACTGTATGAGTTGAATGTTTGGTTCATTAATGTCTTTATCATACATGTTGATTAATATGAAGCTGGAACTAAATGATGAGATAGATGTATGCATGATGTGAAACCAAAGATGCTTATTAATATCAGACCTAGTAAGAAATGCTAGTATCGCTCCGTGATGATATGAGTTATGATGATAAAGCATGAGAATGATAATTTCCAAATGTTGGGGCTTGTTGTTAGTAAAAAGTAGCATCGATCCTTCCGAAATGAAGGATGTATGAAGAAAGCAGAGTATGTTTATGTTTCTGATTAGCTGTAATAGTAAAGACCGAATACATATATGTATATATAATGTCAGACTAGTACCTCTCAAATTCTCATCAGTCGGGATTCTCAAAAGTAGAAAGTGACCCCCTAGCATCAGTCAGGATCGTCCATAGTAGAGAGTGACTCCCTAGGATCAGTCGGGATCCTCCATAGTAAAGAGTGAATCCCTAACAGCAGTCGGGATCCTCCATAGTAGAGAGAGACTCCCTTAATGATGATATAAGTATGATTCAGTTTTGCATGACCCATCGTTAGATTAGAATGACTTGACAAGATGATGATCAATCTCAGTTATCAGTAATGACTCAGTACAGTATGTGATGCTAAATTTCAGATTCGACACTTATTAAATGTTTAGAACTTGACCCTTATGCATGTGTCCTAAGGTGTTATATAAATGAGATGCAAAGAGAAGCTCCATGTATATATATATATATATATATATGTGTGTGTGTGTGTGTGTGTGTGTGTGTGTGAATTAAAGAGTATGTGTAATAACATGATGAAGCAGCTATATTAATGTATTTGATTAAATATTTATTGTATATTTATCTATTTAATTGTGTATGTTATCCCGCATGCTCAATACATTCCAAGTACTGATCACACACCTTTCGTGCTATATCGTTTTATGATATAGAATCAGGTTTCCCGACTCATCCTCGCGGTTAGACACATTTCATCCCTGTTCAGCAAGTATTGGTGAGTCCTCATCTTCTGAGGACGTGATTATGTCCATATTTTTCTTATGTTTTCAGTTTTCAGACTTTAGAAGTTAGCTGGGGGCTTGTCCCAGCAACTCATTAGTGTAGTAGAAGGCTTTCAGACTTATCTCGACAGATTCACCATTGTATGTAAATGTTATTAAATTGTCCTTATGGTTCATCTTAGACTCTTGTTATTGCTTCCGCTTATTCATGTTGTCAGTCTTTTTTTTTATGTTAAGTGTATGCTATGATAATGCCATCGGTCGACGTGGGGCCTCTCGGGGTTCCTTTCCCGTGTTACGGCCAGGGTGTGCACTCGGGTCGAGGGACAGCGCTAGTAGAAAACCTGGCTCACTTTGAATAATCCCACATCGAAAAAGAGAGGGAGAGTCCTGGGCTATTTAGTAAAGGAACTAAACGTAATATTGTAAGGCGCCTTTTGGGTTGAAAACTTGAAGGAACAAATCCGTGATGGGCTTCAGCCCAGGAGCTGACAATACTTTACATTGTTGGGCCAGGGTCGTTATAGTGGTATCAGAGCCGACTCTCGACTAGTACGGTGGTGGGGCAAACCTCAATCGAGGATGCTAAGTCCCTACGGGGGTAAGTGCAGGGACAATGCTAGTAGAGAAACCTAGCTCACTTAGGCAAATCCCACATCGAAAAAGAAAGGGAGAGTCCCAGGCTATTTAGTAAAGGAACTGGACCTAATATTGTGAGGCGCCTTTTGGGTTGAAAACCCGAAGGGACAAATCTGTGATGGGTTTCGGCCCAGGAGTGGACAATACTTCACAGTGTTAGGCTAGGGTCATTACAATCATATTCTATGGGTTTTTGACTAGATTTTATGATTTAAATTATTTATAGTGTTATCGATTTTGATTTCTATGGAATTATGCCTAATTAAGCATGACCCATGATGAATCGATTTATGATCTACTTTTTCATTAATGATATTTACAAGCCCAACATGAATTATGATTTAAATTATGGATTTAATCAGTTACCCATCATGATTTCATGAATTTCAAGCTATATGCATGATCTACAAGTATGTATGAACCTTATAATTTATGAATTATGTTTTGGTCGACTTACGAGCCTTATTTAATGGCTAGTTCTCGTATGTACAAGTATGTTATGATTATCATGATTTAACTAGCCCATGAATCCATGCATGATATATTATGAGCACTATATATGTTTTGGGAGTAGTATCGAACACCGAGTAGGTTCGGGGCATAGGTTAAGACCCAGATCTCATAAACTACATGTCACTGTAGGTATGTTGGGACCTCCTTTGTGACTGTCCCCAGCCCAATTGGCCCTTTTCATGGTGATATCACGCCCTTCATGGTTCTACCCTTGGCAAGTGACGAACGGCCTACTGACTAGGTTTACAAGTCGGACTTCATGTGTGCTCATATGGGGTATGTCGGTTAAGAGAATTTCCCGTTGTTCCTTAGGAATTATGAATGCTTATGATTATGTATTTTGGCTCAAGTCATGTTAAGTAAAGCTTTTCTCCTATGATTATGATTGTATTTGTATTATGAATGTTTTGAAAAAACTTGAGCCTTATGTTATGTTATGATGTTTACGATACGAACATGATGTCCTACTCTTTTAATCATTTATGAGTTTTATATATTTTAAATGTTAATTTTTATTATCTTACATACTCGGTATATTTCACGTACTGACCGTACACTTTCTATACTGTATCATTTCATGATACAAGACCCAGCTCTCAGGCTCACCCTCCTCAGTAGTTCTTCATAGTTCGTTATCAACCTATTTGGTGAGTCCTCATGTTTTGAGGGCCATATGTTCAGACTTTAGGGTTTTCTTTCAGTTTCAATAGTGTAGGGTTAGTTGGGATATTGTCCCATCAACCTATCTTTCATGATTAGAGGCTTTTTAGACTATAGTTGTATTCAGCCATTATGTATGGATCATGTATTGTCTTTCCTCCGTTATTATGTTATGATTTCATTTCCTTATGTTTATTCTCCCACATATGTGAATGAATTAAATGTATGCTCATGCCATGGGTTGACTTTGTGTCTCTCGGGGCTCCTTGTCCCATATTTATGATCCGAATGTACGTTCAGGTCGTGACAAACTTGGTATCAGAGCCATAGATTTGATCTATCCTAGGGTTTCTGAAAGCCGCGTTAAGTAGAGTCTTTTTCATGGGTATGAAGCACGCCACACTTATGACGAAGAGGCTATGAAACGTTTAGGAAATGTTCCCTTCTTTCATGATCTATGTCGTGTGATAAAAGTCTTTTACCCTTTTGATTCGTGCTATTCGTGTTTGCAAAATCATGCCTCCACGCAGAGTGAATGCTAGAAGAAATGGTAACAGTAATAATAATGAAGACGCCAATGGTAGTGAGCATCAGCTAGCCCCACGCATTCACGAGGAGCACGCACCAAAGCCAGCTGCCCACGTTGAGTTTAGGGAAGCAACTTAGATGCTGGCACAGGCTATGGCTGTTCGGGTGTGTTATATGGGTATATAAAATGACACGCAAGTGCACGTGGTCGAACAAGTAGTAAGTGGCTTTAGTAAGCCAAGTATCGATCCCACAAAGACTTGGGTTAAGTGCAATTTGCTCTAGTATACTATATTTTACTTCTAAATATGCTGACAACAACGTAACCAAAAAGTTAATATTTTGTTTTATAAATTTTATACTAAAACTAAGAACAATTATCTACTTTGAATTTGGACTATGGATAAAAGCATCCTGAGGTTAAACGAACTTGTAATGAAACCGATTATCATTACAAATTGGTTAATCTTTTCTTCCTGTTGCTAGCCAAGAACATTTGCCAAGAGATTAAAACTCTCGTATTTAATCTCACTTAAGAATCATGAACCATCCGTCTACATTTCTGTGATCAAATGCAATTCATGTTCTAGCCATACAATTCCGGTTCCTAAATTGACTAATACGACTTTCAGGTATATTTCTATCCTGAATGCACATCAAAACTCAATTTTTCCAAATCAAGTTAAGAACAACATCCTATTAATTCACAACTTTCCAATTTCATGCTCTCGAGTGAAATCAGACTTTTTAGATGTACATTAATGTAGGCCACACACCAATGCAGTAAGAACAAGAATTAATAGAAAAACATGGAAGAAAAAGATGAAAACCATATAATCAATAATCAAAATTCATCACAAGTGTTCATAACCTCAGCAAGGAAGGGAATTAGCCACTCATTTGTGGATTAATCATCATAAAACGAGTGTTAATCATACAAACAATTGAATTAGAGAAGAAAGAAAGAGAGATAAAACCCTGAACTTTTCGTCCCTCAACTGCCTGTAACCCACATCCTTGCTCCACCAAGTCTGAATTATGAAAAATGAACTTAAGTATTCTATTTATACTAGTGGGAATTTTTCCCGGAATAATGAGCAACGTGTCACGGAGTGCATCGCGGAGCACTGCCTCCGTGATACGCCATGAACGCGGACCCTCACTGGAACTGGGGGTCCAGGAATTTAAGCTCAACGTGGCACGGCGTGCATCGCGGAGCACTGGCTCCGTGCCACGGAGCAAACGCGGACCTCCACTGGAAATATGGTGAATTTTCACCCTCCAGGCAGAATGCCTCCGCGATGGCAGCGTGACACGGCTCCATCGCGGAGCCCCTTTAAATCATGTTGTCCAATGCCTTTTCCCTTGCTCGCATCCAAGTCCAAATCCGATATCGTCCAACATGTCATTTAGCTTCTCGAAATCACATTTTACCTGCAAAACAATGCTAATCATGTTGGTTAGTATAAATTCACATTTTATTACCAATTACATGAAAATGTATACACATTGCTAGATAAACAAGACGAAAATGATACTTTTGAGTATCACTTGGGCATATAAATCTGCCCAAGATCACTTACCCCACACTTAAATCCTTGTTCTTCCTCGAACAACAAACATACAATTCATGCAATTTACATCCCAACCTCGCTACTATGGTACGACAATTTAAGCTACGGTCATACCGATCATTCAATATTGCAAATCATCAAGAAAACATGCATGGTCTTAATTCTGCAATGACCTTCAATACATTAAGACTTCCTAGACTTTAAGAATCGACTCTCGATATCGGCAAACTCATGCAAATCAGCTAATCAAGATATCCAACACGAAAATCAATCTTTCCTCAAGCATGTGCCCTCACAACTCAAGAGAATCTTCCCCTTTTTGCTCATCTGACACACAATCATTCAAGCAGGGGCATGTACCAACAATTTCACTCTCTCTCCCAAAAGAATTCACATGCATCATGTCATGACCCATAAGCTTGCCCTTAGTGTATTACTCCACTAATATAAAGAAATGCAATGTAAGATCACGTAGGACTTTAATGGGTTGTAATGGAAGCAATGGAACTAGTAAATATTGGATTAGCCAGTAATAGCCACTAGCATCCTTAAGCGCCTTTTCAACACATTCCCATCAACTCATGGACATTGTTTCTCTCTTTTTCTTTTTTTTTCATCATCCCATTTTCGATGGTTTACTTTAGTATGACCCATTTCATTAAGCACACTTGACACAACAACAAAGGTTATTCATGCACCTTTATTATCATTTATTTATAACCAGTGCACCTTCAACCTTTTCTTTTCTTCCCTCACTCTGCTTTTCTTTTTCTTTTCACCATTCTCACTCTTTGACACTTTGGGAAAATTCTTTTCTCTTCTTAAGCGCTTAAGGGTTTTGTATAGACTTTACGGCTAATGAAAAGAAAGAATTAAGCTCGGTTTACACTTTTTGGACAAAAGAAGGAAATAATAGGCTAAAGGCTCAAAGGGCTGACTAGGGTATACAATCACAGAAAGGGGAAATCTGACAAGAAAAAAGAAAAATAGAAACTCTCGGTTAAAACAAAGAAATGCCTACATCCTTTCCTACAATACACCTCCTTCATTTCGTTTTGTACACACACCAGGCAAGTTCTAGACACTTCACAATAGCATGGAATATCAACACCTCACTTCACACTTTATGCACATGCTCGATTCAAGATGTATTCACAGACTCTTCAATCAGCTAATTACAGGAATTCAAAATTAAGCCTCAATCACACTGAATCGAACTCTACAGCCTAGGTATCTCAACATATTTACAAAATTTGCATGCTTTCATAAGAATCACCTTTAAATTTTGAATATCATGTACAACACGCAACCAAACTCTCGCAACCATGTAGTAACTACAGGTCCCGGGATGCAATCCACCAAAGAAAAAACTGAAAATTAATTAAAAAAACTACTCCTACCGACTACATTTCCCTTAAGACGGTCGTCATCCATCCATCATAGGGAACGGTCACTAACTATGACTTCGGTTCAATGGGACCATTCTCGGTAAAAGAACCGAAAACAAACGCCGAGAAACCCAAAACTAAAAAGTTGAAAAATTTGCAAAATATCGATCATTTCGATAGGAAAAGAAAAAAATTTATGTACACAATATTTTAAAGAAATTTTTTTTAAAAAAATATCGATCATTTTGATAAACAAAAAAATATTAACAGAATCAGCTGGCAACATTCAACAACACACATCAATTTCACAAATATTTAAAAATATAGAACAATTTGAAAACTCACAAACATAGGGAAACACAACATACAAAATAACATAGGAGAACATACAAACAAACAGCCCAACCTAGCATCTAACTACTCCCACCCCACACTTAATCCGAACACTGTCCCCAGTGTTCACAAAAATTAAATAGCACAAAATCGGGTGGTGGAACTCCTCGATCAATCAAAGTATTCCACTTCTTCGTCGGGTGCTGTTGCTTCATTTCCCATGTCCGAGTCGCCTCCGTCATCATCATTGGAATCCACATCGGAGTCCTCCCGACGCGTCTCATCGTCCGTGGGGATGTCATAGTCTGTGGGCTCTACAAAGGCTGGCCCTACTCGGCATAGAGACCTAGCGTTTTCGCCAAATGGGTAATCTAGCTCGAGCTGCCATAGCTCCTCCTCTGTCGCCGGCCTCCCACCTATCCTGAGCTGGAGCATCTACATCCCATACATCCGCGCCATGTACTGGTCATCACGAGCGTGTCGCTCGCCAAGTGTCAGCACTGGCCCATGGGTAGTGTCGGGAGCCTTAGTTTTGGTAACATCCAAGGCCCGCCGCTTCAACTGTGGGATATAATCGAGGGCCTCCTCCTCAACATCGAGGCCCCTGAGAAAGGTGGTGAGTAGTCCACCAAAACCATACCTGTGCCCCTGGTGCAACCGGGCTCTCTTCATGGCGGATATAATAACCGCCCCGACATTTATCTCCAGCCCTTTCATCAGGGCGTACACCAGGCAAACACAATCCCGGGTTACATCAGTCATATGTACCCCCGGAATGAGGCAAGAGTAGACTATCTTCAGCCAAATTCGGGCTTCCCTATTCATCTGTGAATATGGCAGAGTCTGGTGGTAGCCCCTTTCCTTGTGCCTGCTTCATCTAGCTGTAGATCGGGCCCCACACAGTGTGCATCTGATGTCAGCATATGGTGGGGTAATGTTCAGCTGTTGGAGGACGTGTTCGTCTGTGTCCCGCGCTCCTATGATGGCATTTAGCTGGTGGGGCTCCAGAGTGACTATCTGCCCTCTGATTTTAATGGTGTGACTTCGGATCGACGGGTTCCAGTTGGCATAGAACTCCCGAACCCAGTGCAGGTTGCATTCTTTGGGCTCCTCAAATATGAACTTGAGCCCCGCTGCCTCGATCCGGTGAACTATTCTGGGGAACTCCTGTGCCAATGGCTCCCGTGCTATATGCTCCTCGGGGAAATATTTGTTCTCTTTGTGCTTGGCGTACCACTTTTTCCCCTCGTCCGTCACCCATCTTGTTCCATATTGGCGGCGCTGGCTGCGTGGAACTGCTGGTGCTGCTGGGACTGTTGTGCCCAGTCTGAGTCTCTTCCTACCGGTGCCTGAAGTTGATGCACCTTTTCCTTTATCTTGCCGGCTTGCCATTTGACCTGTCAACCCAAGTAAACAAGCTCAATGTTAAGCTAAATAAATATTAACCTCGGCTAAGGTCGGGTTACGCTAAGTTACCCCACACTTAGTCCTTAGCTACAGTTACAACAATATGGCAAGAATAACTTTATTTACCCAAAACAACCAGCTACACAATCATGCTTAGTGCGTTCAAAAGAAAATTCGACGGTATAACTTCTGTGTACTACTCAGACTTCGTACAGCTAATCACAATCACTACCATCGCTAACATTTTAACCATTGCACTTAGCAAAGAAAAACGAAGAAACAAAAATAACAACAAAAATTTATATACATGAACCTATCCAACCAACCCAATTCGAGCAAATTTCAACAATTCCCCCAAACCCCGAGAATTTGTCGTCTATTAACATCCTAACAATTTGTACAACGACTCATCTCATTCAACACATACAACCCGGCATAAAATTCACACTTTAAATACATTTCTAACTTCACATTCATCAACAAGCCCTAGAATTGATTTTCGCAATCAAATTCGAATAATTTATGCAATCGACAAGTTCAAACGATTATAACGACATTCCGAACAATTATCAATCAACAAATACCTCGAATTCATGCTTAATTTCGACTTAGGGCGCTTTAGCTCACCTCCCATGCTTAAAATCAAAGAAAATCGACAAAAACTTGAGAGGGAATCGAAAAACATACCTTGTAGTTGGATAATCGAAGAAAACGCGATAATTTCTTGCCTTAAGCCGTGGCACGTTGATGGGAGAGGGGTTTTGGGATGTTTGGTCGCGGAGGAAATTGAAAATGAGGGGAAAAGGGGAGTTTTCGGGGTTTAAAAGGTAGAAAAACACACGGGTCACCCGGCAACCCTGTGTGGCCCGTCACAATATACAAGGCAACGTGTCACGGAGTGCATCGCGGTGCACTGCCTCCGTGACACGGAGCCATCGCGATAGCATACTGGAAATTTTTAAAATTTCCGGGTTATACCTCAACGTGTCACGGAGGGTAACGCGGAGGTCCTCCTCCGTGACACAGAGCTATCGCCCCAGCTCACTGTTTTCTACATTTTATTAATTTTTTTCATACCTCGACTTTTCCTTCACGGTTCCGTGCACATTTTCCTCCGTTTGACCTGAAAATCATCTCACTAAACAAAATTGGTTAGAATAATAGGTTTCACCTAACTAAAAGTAAAAATACTAACTAAAATGAAAAATTTTGTAATAAATCAAGAAAAAAAAAAGAAAAATCTATCTACACTTTACAAAATGAAAGAAAAAATTTTCACGGGTTGCCTCCCGTGCAGCGCCTGGTTTACTGTCGCGGCTCGACTTCATTTAAGCTCAATTGTCCACTAGGGTGATGAACGATTTCTCTCGATCACCGTCCTCCCCCCAGTAGTGCTTACACCTATCCGGTGGTCTTCCCATTAACTCTCGAGAATACTTCATCTGCTCGTCATTACCATGATCAATCACATTGATCACCGAGAGTTCTTCATGCACCATCGGGAGCTTGGGTGCTTTATACACATCAAACACCTCTACCTTGTCATGTGCTCGCATTGTGAGTTGCCCCGCAGCTACGTCGATTAATGCTTTCCCGGTAGCCAAGAAGGGACGTCCTAAAATAAATGGGACTTCCGCGTCTGGTTCAAAATCCAGCATGAAAAAATCTACTGGGAAAATTAGGGAGCCAACTTGCACTAGAACATCCTCAACAATGCCATCCGCCCTAGCTAAGGATCGGTCCGCCAACTGCAAAATTACGGTTGTGGGTCTAGGACTCCCTAGACCCAACTTTCTGAATACCGAAGACGGCATCAGATTTATACTTGCCCCCAAGTCACACAATCCACGAGCTCGGATGCTCTGCCCAATAGTAAGCTGGATAGTAAAACTTCCAGGGTCTTTTAGCTTTGTGGGCAGTCTATTTTGGATCCAGGAAGTCCACTCCTCCGTTAAAGCCACCATAGCATACTCAGTCAACCGACTTTTGTTGGCCACGATGTCCTTTATGTACTTGGCATATTTAGGCACTCCCTACAAGACATCAACAAGAGGTAAATTAACATGTACCTGTTTAAGCACCTCCATGAATTTCTTGAAACATGCCTCCTCTTTGTGTTTCTTGAGTCGTTGAGGGAACGGGGGTGGAGGTCTTTCTGATTCAGCTTCTTTGGTCTTCCCCCTTTCCGAACTTTGCTCCCCCTCAACTTCTGCTGCTCCCGAGTGTTGAGGTGGTCTCTCTGGTTCCACCTCCTTCAGCTGCAAACCACTCCTTGTGGTCACTGCATTTACCTGTTTGGGATTCGGATCCGTGTCGCTTGGCAGTCCTCCTCTAGGCCTTGTATTTTGGGCACTAGAAAATTTCCCAAATTGATACTCAAGAGCCTTGGTATCTAACTGATTGTTTTTCACTTCGGCTGCCAATTTCACATAGTCAGCCTGCAATTGAGCTTGGTTAGCTATCATGGTCTTGAACATCTCCTCAATGTTGGGTGATGGTGGTGGAGGAGGTGCATTGTTATTTCTGAATTGAGATTGGTAGTTCTGTTGCCCTCCTTGATTCATTTGCACACCCTGACCCGAACTTTGGCCTTGATGGTTGTTGCTACCCCATGAGAAGTTAGGATGATTCCTCCAATTTGAATTGTAGCTACTACCATACTGCTGGTGATTTCTTTGTGCATTACCCACAAAGTTTACCGAGTCGGGATTGGCTCCACAGCACTCAGCTGAGTGCTCACTACTTCTACACACTTCACACCACATCTGCTGGACTGCATTAACTGGAGCTGAAGGCTGGTTTAAAGTCATCTTGCTGAAGTGGTTGTTCAATTGATTTTGCAAGGCAGCTATCTGTGTAGCGATAGCTGTAAACCCATCCACTTCAAGCACTCCTGCTGCTTTCCTTGTCCCACCTCGTGATGAATCAGCATTCCATTCTGGATTGCCCTGTGAAATCCGGTTTAGCACGGTATACAGCTCCTCATAAGTCTTTTCCAGCACTTGCCCTCCAGCTGCTGAATCTAGCAATATTTTGGTGTGGGGTTCCAAACCCTCAATAAATGTGTGCACGAACATCTCATTGGACTGATGATGATGAGGACAGTCCCGCAACATGGATTTAAATCTCTCCCAAGCTTGATATAAATTTTCTCCCTCCCTCTGTTTGAAACTTAGACTTCTAAGTCTTGCTGTTTTACCAGAGGGAAAAAACCTTATCAAGAACTTTCGTGCAAGATCATCCCACGTTGAAATAGAATTTGGTGGCTCAGCTTTCAACCACCTCTTGGCTTCTCCGAGTAATGAGAACGGAAATAATGTAAGCCGGACATAATCAGGTGACACTCCAGCGGGTATGTAAGTGTCACTTATCTCCAAAAAGTTTTGGAGATGCTGTTGTGGGTCTTCATGAGGGAGACCGGTAAATTGCCCGCTTGTGTGCAACAATTGCACCATATTTTGCTTGAGTTCAAATCTCCCTCCAGGCTCTGGTTTGCGGATACTGGATGTAACATTATTGGCATGTGGGATTTCCACCTCGCGAACCGGCCTTGTTGCTGCTTCTTCGGGCACTAACACTGCCCTCACAACCGGTGGATTTTGTTGCTCCATAATAGTCTGTCTGAGCAACTGCAACTTTCTTTGTAGAGCTTCTCTCCGTTTACTGTGAAATATACGTTCTGGCTCTAGATAAGATTCCACCAGCTCTTTGTCTCTTGCCAGTGTTCACAACAATTAAGTCTGCAAAATACAGGCTAAGACCAAGTTGTCAACACTTAGAAAAATGAAAATATAGTAAAATTAACACTTAAAACAAATTCACCAATTGCCAAGTCCCCGGCAACGGCGCCAAAAACTTGTTCGGGTGTGTTATATGGGTATATAAAATGACACGCAAGTGCACGTGGTCGAACAAGTAGTAAGTGTCTTTAGTAAGCCAAGTATCGATCCCACAGAGACTTGGGTTAAGTTCAATTTGCTCTAGTATACTATATTTTACTTCTAAATATGCTGACAACAATGTAACCAAAAAGTTAATATTTTGTTTTATAAATTTTATACTAAAACTAAGAACAATTATCTACTTTGAATTTGGACTATGGATAAAAGCATGCTGAGGTTAAACGAACATGTAATGAAATCGATTATCATTGTAAATTGGTTAATCTTTTCTTCCTGTTGCTAGCCAAGAACATTTGCCAAGAGATTAAAACTCTCGTATTTAATCTCACTTAAGAATCATGAACCATCCGTCTACATTTCTGTGATCAAATGCAATTCATGTTCTAGCCATACAATTCCGGTTCCTAAATTGACTAATACGACTTTCAGGTATATTTCTATCCTAAATGCATATCAAAACTCAATTTTCCCAAATCAAGTTAAGAACAATATCTTAATAATTCACAACTTTCCAATTTCGTGCTCTCTCGAGTGAAATCGAACTTTTTAGATGTACATTAATGTAGGCCACACACCAATGCAGTAAGAACAAGAATTAATAGAACAACATGGAAGAAAAAGATGAAAACCATATAATCAATAATCAAAATTCATCACAAGTGTTCATAACCTCAGCAAGGAAGGGAATTAGCCACTCATTTGTGGATTAATCATCATAAAACGAGTGTTAATCATACAAACAATTGAATTAGAGAAGAAAGAAAGAGAGATAAAACCCTGAACTTTTCGTCCCTCAACTGCCTGTAACCCACGTCCTTGCTCCACCAAGTCTGAATTATGAAAAATGAACTTAAGTGTTCTATTTATACTAGTGGGAATTTTTCCCGGAATAATGAGCAACGTGTCATGGAGTGCATCGCGGAGCACTGCCTCCGTGACACGCCATGAACGCGGACCCTCACTGGAACTGGGGGTCCAGGAATTTAAGCTCAACGTGGCACGACGTGCATCGTGGAGCACTGGCTCCGTGCCACGGAGCAAACGTGGACCTCCACTGGAAATATGGTGAATTTTCACCCTCCAGGCAGAATGCCTCCGCTATGGCAGCGTGACACGGCTCCATCGCGGAGCCCCTTTAAATCATGTTGTCCAATGCCTTTTCCCTTGCTCGCATCCAAGTCCAAATCCGATATCATCCAACATGTCATTTAGCTTCTCAAAATCACATTTTACCTGCAAAATAATGCTAATCATGTTGGTTAGTATAAATTCACATTTTATTACCAATTACATGAAAATGTATACACATTGCTAGATAAACAAGGCGAAAATGATACTTTTGAGTATCACTTGGGCATATAAATCTGCCCAAGATCAATGGCTACCCAGGTTCATAATCAGACAGTGGCGCGTTACCCTCATAATGGAAATGCAGCGATAGCTAGGGTAAGGGATTTCTTGAGGATGAGCCCTCCTGAGTTACGAGGTCAAGGGTGGGTGAGGATCCACACGATTCCATGATGAGATTCTGAAGGTCACCCAAGTTATGGGGGTGAACAATGGGGAGTGTGTTGACTTGACCTTCTATCAGCTAAAGGGGGTGGCTCACATATGGTTCAAGTAGTGGAGAGATGTCAGGGCAGTGGGTGC
The DNA here is from genome assembly GCA_035772735.1 of Datura wrightii. Classification (NCBI taxonomy): domain Eukaryota; kingdom Viridiplantae; phylum Streptophyta; class Magnoliopsida; order Solanales; family Solanaceae; genus Datura; species Datura wrightii. The sequence goes on from JASDFA010000001.1 coordinate 83,823,725, forward strand.
AGGCCTGATAGGTTGGTAGGAGTTCCACATGGCATTTTTGATTTAGTTCTTCCCTCGCGAGATGAGGGAGCTCAAGGCGGCCGAGTTTGTTAATTTGAAATAGGGTAACATGTCCATTCAGGAGTACGCATTAGAGTTCACCCGATTATCCAAGTATGCTCCAGAGTTGGTGGCGGACCAGAGCGCTCGGGTGAGTCATTTTGTGCATAGGGTGGTGGATTATTTGGACAAGCATTGAAGGATCGCCATGCTACATTGGGATATCGAATTTCCTTGCATTGTGTTGCATGCACAACAGAAGGAGTCGGTCTACTAGAGGTAGAGGGAGGCCAAGAGGTCTAGGATCGACAACTATGGGACTTCTCAAGTTAGGTCAGGGGGTGGACAACGTCAATAATCCCAACACAGGCCTATTGCTCTAGCTCTATCATCGGCCAGCATGCCAACATGGATTCAAGGGAGATCGGAGGAACAGAGCTTCAGAGTCGAGAGGCCAAGGTAGCATGCAGGTGGAGCGCACTTTTCTAGTTTGTGCGGTGTGTGGCAAGAACCACCCCGGGAGGTGCTTAGTTGGCTTGGATGCTTGCTTCGGGTGTGGCAAACTCAAACACAGACTTAAGGATTGCCCTTCAGCCAGATCAGGGGTCGGTGGAGCCCGCGTGACAACAGCCAGTTCTGCCGCTCTAGCAGCATGTACCCTTCAACAGGGTGCCTCTACTAGTTTAGTAGGCGGTCAACGCCAAAACAGGTTTTATGCTTTAGTGCCCCGCCAGGAGCAGGAGGATTCACCAAATGTGGTCACTGGTATGTTGCAAGTCTTCCATATTGATGCTTATGCCTTGTTAGATCCAGGAGCTACTTTGTCTTTTGTGACCCCGTATATTGCTAGTAGTTTTGGTGTTAGCCCTCAAATCCTGTCAGAATCATTCTCAGTCTCTACTCTAGTCGGTGATTCAATTGTAGCTAGACGGGTGTATAGAGGCTACCCCATTACAGTATTGCATAAGGTCAACTCCGCAGAATTAGTAGAGTTAGCTATGACTGAATTCGACATCATTTTGGGCATGGATTGGTTGTTCGCATGTTATGCTTCGATTAATTGTAGGACGCGCGTGGTGGAATTCCAATTTTTGGTTGAAACAGTTTTGGAGTGGAAGGGTAATTCAGTTGTACCAGTCGGTCGGTTTATTTCATATCTTAAGGCCAGGAAAATGATTTCTAAGGGCTGCATGTATCACTTAGGTAGGGTTAAGGATGTTGAGTCCGAGAGCCCGACTATCCAGCTAGTTTCGATGGTGTGTGAGTATTCGGAGGTTTTCCCAATGATTTGCCAGGTGTTTCTCTTGAGAGGGAAATTTATTTGGGCATTGATCTCTTACCTAATACGCAGCCTATATCTATCCCCCCCTACAGAATAGCTCCAACGGATCTAAAAGAGTTAAAGGAGCAGTTGAAGGACTTGTTGGATAAGGGTTTCATTAGACCTAGCAAGTCTCCATGGGGTGCACCAGTTTTATTCGTCCGAAAGAAAGATGGTTCCCTTCACATATGTATTGATTATCGACAATCCAACAAGGTCACAGTCAGAAATAGGTAACCCTTACCCAAGATTGATGATTTGTTTGACCAGCTCCAGGTGCTAGATATTTCTCGAAGATAGACCTCAGGTCTTGGTATCATCAACTCAGGGTTCAAGAGTGTGATACCCGAAATAGCTGATCTTGGGCAGATTTATATGCCTAAGTGATACTCAAACGTATTATTTTCGCCTTGTTTGTGTGTAATGTGTATATATTCTCATTTAATTGGTAATAAAATGTGAATTTATACTAACCAACATGATTAGCATTTGTTTTGCAGGTAAATATGATTTTTAGGAGCTAAAATGCATGTTGGAACTATATCGGAGTTGGACTTGGATACGAGCATGGAAAAGACATTGGAATACACAAATTATAGGGGCTCCGCGATGGAGCCGTGCCATGCTACCATCACGGAGGCACACTGCCTGGAGAGGGAATTAAATGGCAAATTCCAGTGAGGCCTCGCGACAGCTCCGTGGCACGGAGATAGGCCTCCGCGTTGGCCTCCGTGCCACGTTGAGGCTAATTTACCGGACCCTGGATTTCCAGTGAAGGTACGCGTCCACGCCGTGTCACGGAGGCAGTGCTCCGCGTTGACCTCCATGACACGGTGCTTGTTATTCCGGGAAAAATTTCCCTCTAGTATAAATAGCACACTTAGGTTTATTTTAATTAGTGTAGTTTTAGTTCAGACTTGGTGGAGCTAGGACGTGGGTTAGCAGCAGTTGAGGGACGAAAAAGCTAAGAGATTTCTTCTCTTCCTTTCTTCTTTCAATCAATTGTATGTATGATTTACACTTGTTTTAGGATGATCAATCCACAAATGAGTGGCTAGTTCTCTTCCTTGCTAAGATTTTGAACATGTGTAGTGAATTTTGATTGTAAATGATATGGTTTTCTTCTTCTTCTTTCATGTTGTTCTATTAATTCTTGTTCTTACTGCATTAGTGCTTGGCCTACATTACTGTACATCTAAAAAGTCCAATTTCACTCGAGAGAGCAAGAAATTGGAAAGTTGTGAATTAATAGGGTATTGTTCTTAACTTGATTTGGGAAAATTGGGTTTCGATGTGCTTTCCTGATAGAAATATACTTGAAAGCCGTATTAGTCAATTGAGGAACCGAAATTGTATTGCTAGGTCGTAAATTGCATTTGATCACAGAAATATAGACGAATGGTTTATGATTCTTAAGTGAAATTAAATACGAGAGTTTTAATTTCTAGGCTAATGTTCTTGGCTAGCAACATGAAGAAGAGATTAACCGAATTATTATTACAATCGAATTCATTACTTGTTCTTAACCTTGGCATGCTCATATCCATAGTTTAAATTCATAGTAAATAATTTTTAATAGTTTTAGTATATATTTTATAAACAAAAACTCAATTAACTGTTGGTTACGTTGTTGTTAGCATAGTTAGAAGTAAAATAAGAATATAGTATACTTAGGCAATTTTTACATACCCTGAGCCTCCTTGGATCGATACTTGGCTTACTTAGCCACTTTATTACTTGTTTGACCACGTGCACTTGCGTGTCGGTTTTATAACCCCAACAACGCACCGAACAAGTTTTTGGCGCCGTTGCCAGGGAGGCTAGGCAAATTTGTGAAATTGTGTTTAGTGTAAATTTACTGTATTTTTATTTTTATTTTCTTAAGTGTTAACAACTTGGTCTTAGCCTGTATTTTGCAGATTTTGTTTCTGTGAACACTGGCAAGGGACAAGGAGCTGGTGGAATCTTACTTAGAGCCTGAACGTGAATTTCATAGTCAACGTAGAGAAGCTCTACAAAAGAAGCTGCAGTTGTTCCGACAATCTATTATGGAGCAACAAAATCCACCAGTTGTGAGGGCAGTGTTAGTGCCCGAAGAAGCAGCAGCAAGGCCGGTTCGCGAGGTGGCAATCCCACACGCTAACAATGTACATTCTAGCATCCGCAAACAAGAGCCTGGAGGGAGATTTGAATTAAAGCAGAATATGGTGCAACTTTTGCACACAAGCGGGCAATTTACCGGTCTCCCTCATAAAGATCCACAACAACATCTCCAAAACTTTTGGGAGATAAGTGACACTTATATACCCGCTGGAGTGTCACCTGATTATGTTCGGCTCACCTTATTTCCGTTTTCCTTACTTGGTGAAGCTAAGAGGTGGTTAAAAGCTGAACCACCCAATTCTATATCAACGTGGGATGATCTTGCACGGAAGTTTTTGATTAGATTTTTCCCTTCTGGTAAAACAGCCAGACTTAGAAGTCAAATTCTATGTTTTAAACAGAGGGAGGGAGAAAATCTATATCAAGCCTGTGAAAGATTTAAATCCATGTTGCGGGACTGTCCTCATCATCATCAGTCCAATGAGGTGTTGGTACACACATTTATTGAGGGTTTGGAACCCCACACTAAAATTCTGTTAGATTCAGCAGTTGGAGGGCAAGCACTGGAAAAGACTTACGAGGAGCTGTACACTTTGCTCAACCGAATTTCACAAGGCAATCCGGAATGGAATGCAGATTCATCTCGAGGTGGAGCAAGGAAAGCAGCGGGAGTGCTTGAAGTGGATGGATTTATAGCTATCGCTGCACAGATAGCTGCCTTGCAAAATCAGTTAAACAATCACTTCAGCAATATGAACTTGAACCAGCCTTCAGCTTCAGTCAATGCCGTCCAACAGATGTGGTGTGAAGTGTGTGGTAGTAGTAAGCATTCAGCTGAATGCTGTGGTGCAAATCCTGATTCTGTTAACTTTGTGGGCAATGCACAGAGAAATCAGCAGCAGTTTGGTAGTGGCTACAACTCAAATTGGAGGAACCATTCGAATTTTTCGTGGGGTAGCAACAACCAACAAGGCCAAAGTTCTGGTCAGGGTATGCAGAGAAATCAAGGAGGGCAACAAAACTATCAAGCTCAAATCAGAAATCACAATGCCCCTCCTCCACCACCATCACCGACTATTGAGGAGATGTTCAAAACCATGATCGCTAATCAGGCACAATTGCAGGCTGACTATGTTAAATTGGCAGCCGAAGTGAAGAACAATCAATTGGCGACCAAGGCCCTTGAATATCAGTTTGGCCAATTTGCTAGTTCCCAAAATACAAGACCCAGAGGAGGACTACCTAGCGACACGGATCCTAATCCGAAGCAGGTAAATGCGGTGACCACGAGGAGTGGCTTACAGTTGAAGGAGGTGGAATCGGAAAGACCGCCTCAAAAGTCAGGAGCAGCAGATGTTGAGGAGGAACAAAGTTCTGATAGGGGGAAGATTAAAGAAGCAGAATCAGAAAGGCCTCCACCCCCGTTCCCTCAACGACTTAAGAAACACAAGGAGGAGGCGTGTTTCAAGAAATTTATGGAGGTGCTTAAACAGGTACATGTTAACTTACCTCTTGTTGATGTCTTGCAGGGAGTGCCAAAGTATGTAAAATATATTAAAGACATTGTGGCTAACAAAAGTCATTTGACTGAGTATGCCACGGTGGCTTTAATGGAGGAATGCACTTCCCGGATTCAGAATAGACTGCCCACGAAACTGAAAGACCCTGGAAGTTTTACTATCCAGCTGACTATTGGGCAAAGTATCCGAGCTCGTGGATTATGCAACTTGGGGGCAAGTATAAATCTGATGCCATCTTCGGTATTCAAAAAGTTAGGTCTAGGGAGTCCTAGACCTACAACGGTAATCTTGCAGCTAGCGGACAGGTCCTTAGCTAAACCGGATGGTATTGTTGAGGATGTGTTAGTGCAAGTGGGTTCCCTCATTTTTCCGGTCGATTTTATTGTTCTGGACTTTGAACCAGATGCTGAAGTCCCATTTATTTTGGGACGTCCCTTTTTGGCAACCAGAAAAGCATTAATTGATGTAGCTGCGGGTCAACTTACAATGCGGGCACATGACAAGATAGAAGTTTTTGACGTGTACAAAGCACCCAAGCTCCCGATTGTAAATGAGGAACTCTCGGTGATCAATGTGATTGATCATGGGAATGCTGATATAATGAATGATTCCCGAGAGTTAACAGGAAGGCCACCAGATGAGGTTGAGCACTACTGGGGGGAGGACAAGGATCGTGAAAAATCGTCCCTCACCCTAGTAGATAATTGAGCATAATGGACGTCGAGCCGCGATGGTAAACCAGGCGCTACACGGGAGGCAACCCGTGAAAAGAAAAATATTCTATTTTTCTTCTTTTAGTATAGTGTACATAATTTGTATTTTTTATTTTTTATTTTTAATTTTTCTTTTTCTTGATTTCGTACAAATTTTTTCGTTTTAGTTAGTATTTTTTCATGGTAGTTAGGAAAATCTATTAATCTAACCAATTTCGTTTAGTGAGGTGATTTTCAGGTCTAACGGAGAAAAATATGCATGGAAGCGGGAAAAATAAGGCAAGGTATGAAAATAATTTTTATTGAAGAAACAGTGCACTGGGGCGTTTGCTCCGTGTCACGGAGGAGGGGCTCCGCGTTACCCTCCGTGACACGTTGAAGGCAAAATCAGATTTTTTAAAATTTCCAGAGAGCCAACGCGTTGGCTCCGTGTCACGGAGGAGGGGCTCCGCGTTACCCTCCGTGACACGTTGCCCTTTATTCAGTGCCGGGTCACACCGGGTTGCCGGGTGACCCGCGTGTTTTTCTTTAAATTAACCCCGATTTTGCCTCTTTTCTCCCCATTTCTCTCCTCCTCCGCGACCAAAACACCCAATTCCCCCTCCCCAACCAACGTGCCACGCTAATAGGCAAGGAAAACGTCAAATTTCTTCGGTTCTTCAACTAAAAGGTATGTTTTCATCGTTTCTCTCAAGGTTTTGGCGATTTTAGTCGAATTTGAGCATGTGAGGTGAAATATATCACCCCAAGTAGCAATTAAACATGATGTTGAATTATTTTGTGATTGATTATGTTCGGATTGTTGTAATTAGCGTTTGAACTTGTCGATTATGTGAATAATTCGAATTTGATTGAAATATTGCATTCTAGGGCTTGAGTTATTGAAATTGAATTGGGGAACTTGATAGTTTGATGAATTAGATGTCGGGGTGTGGTTGTAAATTGAGATAAGTCGATGTAAATATTGTATGAATGTTAAGAGAAGACGAATTCTCGAATTGTTGGGGAAAATGCGAAAATTTTGTAAATTGGTTTGATTATTTAGATTTGTATGTACATAGAATTTTCGTTGTTGTTTTTGTTTTTTTGTTTTGTTGCTAAGTGCGATGATTGCATTGCTATCGATAGTAGGATTGGAAGTAGCTGTATGAAGTCTGAGTAGTACGCTAACCGTTATGCTGTCAAAATTTTTCGTGAACGCACTAAGCAATATACCTTATAGTTGCTTGTGTTTGAGGTTGTAAATAGAGTAATCCTTGCCGAAGTATTGTAAATATAGTTAGGGACTAAGTGTGGGGTAAACTTAGTTTAACCCGACCTTAGCCTAAGTTAACTTGTATTTAGCTTAACTTTGTGCTTGTTTATGTATATTGACAGGTACAATGGCAAGTCGACAGGACAAGGGCAAGGGTGCTTCTACCTCAGGCACCGGACGGAAAAGATTGAGGTTGGGCACTGCAGTCCCAGCTGCACCAGCTATTCCGCGCGGCCAACGCCGCCAATACGGAACAAGATGGGTAACCGATGAAGGGAAGAAGTGGTACGCGAAACATAAAGAAAACAAGTACTTCCCCGAGGAACATATTGCACGGGAACCACTTGCACAGGAGTTCCCACGTATTGTGCAGAGAATCGAGGCAGCTGGGCTCAGCTTTATCTTTCAGGAGCCCAAGGAGTGCAACCTACATTTGGTCCGGGAATTCTATGCAAATTGGAACCCGGCCATCAGAAGCCACACAATAAAAATCAGAGGGCAGATTGTCACTCTAGAACCCCACCAATCTAATGCCATCGTTGGAGCGCGGGACACAGACGCCCACATTCTCCGCCAGCTAAACATCACCCCACCGTACGCCGACATCAGACGTACGTTGTGTGGGGCTCGATCCACAGCCCGATGGAGTAGACATAAGGAGAGGGGTTACCACCAGACTCTGCCTTATTCGCAGATGAACAGGGAGGCCAGAATATGGCTGAAGATTGTGTGTTCGTGCTTGATCCCGGGAGTTCACATGACGGATGTGACCCGGGACCGTGTCTGCTTGGTGTATGCCCTTATGAAAGGGCTTGAGATTAATGTTGGGTCGGTCATTATATCCGCCATGAAGAGAGCCAGACTGCACCAGGGCCACAGATACGGGTTTGGCGGACTCATCACCACCTTCCTCTGAGGCCTCGACATTGAGGAAGAGGCTTTGGACAATATTCCGCAGTTGGAGCGGAGGGCCCTCGATGTGACAAAAACTAAGGCCCCCGACACCACACACGGGCCAGTGCTAACTTTGGGCGAGCGACATGCTCGTGACGATCAGTACATGGCACGTATTTTCGGCATGCAGATGCTGCAGCTACGGATTGGTGGGAGACCAGCAACCGAGGAAGAATTATGGCAGCTGGAGCTGGATTACCCATTTGGCGAGAATGCCAGAGCCTTATGCCGAGTGGGACCAGCCTTTGTGGAGACGACGGATGACGATATCCCTACTGATGAGGAGACACGTCGTGAGGACTCCGATGTGGAGTCCGATGATGATGATGGAGCTGACTCAGATATGGGCGACGAGGCAGCAGCACCAGATGAAGAAGTCGAATATTTCGACTGATCAGGGAGTTCCACCACCCGAAATTTTGTTTTGTAATTTTTGTGAACACTGGGGACAGTGTTCGATTTAAGTGTGGGGTGGGGAGTAGCTAGGTGCTGGAACTTGGGCTCTAATTTGCTGTATGTTTTTCCTTGGTTTGTATGTATGTTCGTGCTTTCCCTGTGGTGAACTGATTTGGGGTGTATCTGTATATATTTGTTTGTGTGGTTAATGATGTGTGGTATGAAAAGTTATGGTTGCCAGTGTAAATATTTTGTAAATATTTTTTTATTTTTTCTATCGAGATGATCGATATTTTTTTCAAAAATTTTCGAGAATATTTTGCACTTGTAAATATTTTCTTTCTATCGAAATGATCGATGTGTTGCAAAAATTTTCGATTTTTATTTTTTTGGGTTTCTCGGAGTTTGTTTTCGGTTCTTTTACCGAGAATAGTCCCATTGAACCGAATGTCATAGTTAGTGACCATTCCCTATGATGGATGGATGATGACCGTCTTAAGGGAAATGTAGTCTGTAGGAATAGGATTTTAATTTGTTTTTAATTTTTCTTTGGTGGATTGCATCAATGAACTGTAGTTGCTTTATGGTTGCAAAAATTTCGTTGCGTGTGTAACTGATGTTCAAAATGTGAAAATGATTCGTTTGAAAGCATGCAATTTGGTAAATGTGTTGAGTTACCTAGGCTATAGAAGTTGATTCAGTATGATTGAGGCTTAATTTTGAAATCATGTGGTTGGCTAATTAGAGAGTCTGTGAATGCATCTTGATTCGAGCATGTGCATGAAGTGTGAAGTGAGGTATTGTTATTCCATGCCATTGTGAATTGTCTAGAACTTGCCTGGTGTGTTTACAAAACGAAATGAAGGAGGTGTAGTGTTGGAAAGGATGTAGGCATTTCTTAGTTTTTAACTGATAGTTTCCATTTTTTTCTTGTTAAATTCTACCTTTTTTATATGTTGTATACCCTAGTCAGCCCGTTGAGCCTTTAGCCGATTTCTTTCTTTCTTTTGTCCAAAATTGTATAAACTAAGCTTTATTCCTTCTTTTCATTAGCCTTAAAGTCTATACGAAGCTCTTAAGCGCTTACAAAGAAAAGAAAATGTTTCCCAAAGTGTTAAAGAGTGAAAAGAGTGAAAAGAAAAAGAAAAGCAGAGTGAAGAAAGAAAAGATGATGTTAAAGAGGCACTTGTTGTAATTAAATGATATTGAGGGTACATGAAAACCCTTTGTTTTGTATCAAGTGTGTTTGATGAAATGGGCAGTATGAAAGTAAACCAGCATGAATGGGAGAAAAAGAGAAAAGAGAGGAACAATGTCCATGAGTCGATGGGAATGTGTCGAAAAGGCGCTTAAGGATGCTAGCGACTATTATTGGCTAATCCAATATATATATACTAGATCCATAGCCCCGTTACAACCCATTAAAGTCCTACGTGATCTTACATTGCATGTCTTTATATTAGTGGAGTAATACACTAAGGGCAAGCCTATGGGTCATGACATGATGCATGTGAATTCTTTTGGGAGAGTGAGTGAAATTAATTTTTATATGCCCCTACTTGAATGTTTGTGTGTTGCATGAACAAAAAAGGGAAGATTCTCTTGAGTTGTGAGGGCACATGCTTGATGAAAGATTGATTTTCGTGTCGGATTTCTTGATTAGCTGATTTGCATCAGTTTGCCGATATCAAGAATCAATTCTTAAAGTCTAGGAAGTCTTGATGTATTAAAGGTCATTGTATTGTAAGACCAAGCATGTTTTCGTGATGATTTGCAAAAATTGAATAATCGGTATGACCGTAGCGTAAATGGTCACACCATAGTGACGAAGGTTGGGATGTAATTTGCATGAGTTGTGTATGTGTTGTTCGAGGACGAACAAGGATTTAAGTGTGGGGTAAGTGATCTTGGGCAGATTTATATGCCCAAGTGATACTCAAACGTATTATTTTCGCCTTGTTTGTGTGCAATGTGTATATATTCTCATGTAATTGGTAAGAAAATGTGAATTTATACTAACCAACATGATTAGCATTTGTTTTGCAGGTAAATATGATTTTTAGGAGCTAAAATGCATGTTGGAACTATATCGGAGTTGGACTTGGATACGAGCGTGGAAAAGACATTGGAATGCACAAATTATAGGGGCTCCGCGATGGAGCCGTGCCACGCTACCATCGCGGAGGCACACTGCCTGGAGAGGGAATTAAATGGCAAATTCCAGTGAGGCCTCGCGACAGCTCCATGGCACGGAGATAGGCCTCCGCGTTGGCCTCCATGCCACGTTGAGGCTAATTTACCGGACCCTGAATTTCCAGTGAAGGTCCGCGTCCACGCCGTGTCACGGAGGCAGTGCTCTGCGTTGACCTCCGTGACACGTTGCTTGTTATTCCTGGAAAAATTTCCCTCTAGTATAAATAGCACACTTAGGTTTATTTTAATTAGTGCAGTTTTAGTTCAGACTTGGTGGAGCTAGGACGTGGGTTAGCAGTAGTTGAGGAACGAAAAAGCTAAGAGATTTCTTCTCTTCCTTTCTTCTTTCAATCAATTGTATGTATGATTTACACTTGTTTTAGGATGATCAATCCACAAATGAGTGGCTAGTTCTCTTCCTTGCTAAGGTTTTGAACATGTGTAGTGAATTTTGATTGTAAATGATATGGTTTTCTTCTTCTTCTTTCATGTTGTTATATTAATTCTTGTTCTTACTGCATTAGTGCTTGGCCGACATTAATGTACATCTAAAAAGTCCAATTTCACTCGAGAGAGCAAGAAATTGGAAAGTTGTGAATTAATAGGGTATTGTTCTTAACTTGATTTGGGAAAATTGGGTTTCGATGTGCTTTCCTGATAGAAATATACTTGAAAGTCGTATTAGTCAATTGAGGAACCGGAATTGTATTGCTAGGTCGTAAATTGCATTTGATCACAGAAATGTAGACGAATGGTTTATGATTCTTAAGTGAAATTAAATATGAGAGTTTTAATTTCTAGGCTAATGTTCTTGGCTAGCAACATGAAGAAGAGATTATCCGAATTATTATTACAATCGAATTCATTACTTGTTCTTAACCTTGGCATGCTCATATCCATAGTTTAAATTAATAGTAAATAATTGTTAATAGTTTTAGTATATATTTTATAAACAAAAACTCAATTAACTGTTGGTTACGTTGTTGTTAGCATAGTTAGAAGTAAAATAAGAATATAGTATACTTAGGCAATTTTTACATACCCTGAGCCTCCTTGGATTGATACTTGGCTTACTTAGCCACTTTATTACTTGTTTGACCACGTGCACTTGCGTGTCGGTTTTATAACCCCAACAACGCACCGAACAATAGCCTTCAGAATACAGTATGGCCATTATGAGTTTATGGTTATATCTTTTGGACTAACAAATGCTCCTGCAGCTTTTATGGACCTGATGAACAGGGTGTTCAAGCAATATCTAGACATTTTGTGATTGTGTTCATGATGATATTCTTATATACTCACGGAGCGAGGAGGTGCATGCCGCTCATTTGAGAGTAGTGCTGCAGACTCTCAAGGATCACCAGTTATATGCAAAGTTCATCAAGTGTGAGTTTTGGTTGAATTCGGTTGCATTTCTGGGCCATGTGGTATTGAGTGAGGGCATAAAGGTAGATTCTCAGAAAATTGAAGCGGTGAAGAATTGGCCCAGATCGGTGAATCCCTCAGAAATTCGGAGTTTCTTAGGCCTATCAGGTTATTACCAAAGATTTGTTGAGGGTTTTTCTTCAATTGCAACGCCATTGACCAGGTTGACTCATAAAAAGGTGAAGTTTCAATGGTTGTAGGCTTGTGAGAAGAGCTTCCAAGAATTGAAGACCCGACTCACTACCGCATCGGTATTAACACTACCTGAGGGTACAAATGGTTTGTTATGTATTGTGATGCTTCGTGGGTCAGACTCGGATGTGTTTTGATGCAGCATGGAAAGGTAATAGCACATACCTCCAGACAGTTAAAGGTCCATGAGAGGAATTACCCGACCCGTGACCTTGAATTGGCCGCGGTGGTATTCGCATTGAAAATATGGCGGCATTACTTGTACGGAGTCTATGTGGATGTATTTACGGATCACAAGAGTCTACAATATGTGTTCACACAGAAGGACCTCAATCTATGGGAAAGTAGGTAGTTAGAACTACTCAAAGACTATGATATGAGTGTTCTTTACCATCCGGGTAAGGCTAACGTGGTAGCGGATGCACTTAGTAGGCTCTTATGGAGAGTATGTCCCACGTGGAGGAAGGAAAGAAAGAGTTGGAAAAAGATGTCCATCAACTTGCAAGATTGGGAGTGAGGTTGGTCGACTCAACTGACGGTGGTGTTATTGTGCTGAATGGATCATAATCGTCCTTGGTGGTGGATGTGAAATCTAGGCAGGATGAGGACCCAATCTTGAGAAAATTGAAGGAAGCGGTGCAGAGTCAAAAGGTGGAGGTCTTCTCCTAAGGGGGAGATGGTGTGCTTCGGTATCAATGTGTTCCAAACGTCGATGATTTAAGGAGCCGGATATTACTTGAGGCACATGGTACCAAATATTCTATCCATTCGGGATCCACGAAGATGTATCGTGACTTGCAAGGAATCTATTTGTGGGACGGTATAAAAAGGGACATTGCGAAGTTTGTAGCCAAGTGTCCGAACTGTCAACAAGTCAAGGTTGAATAACAGCGGTGGGGAGAAGTACTTCAGGATATTAACATTTCTACTTGGAAGTGGGAAGAATATGGATTGCATAATAGTATTACCTCATACCCGCCGATATTATGATTCCATTTGAGTGGTGGTAGACTGGTTGACCAAGGCCACAAGGTGAAAACCACAAATTTAGCGGATGATTATGCCAAATTGTATATTCGGGAGTTGGTTCGACTTCATGGAATTCCCTTGTCTATTATTCCAGACGGAGGAACTCAATTTACCTCCCAGTTCTGGTGGTCTTTTTAGAAAGGGCTTGACACACAAGTTAAGCTCAGCAAAGCCTTTCATCTGCAAGTGGATGGTCGAGCCGAATGAATAATCCAGACTCTCGAGGACATGTTGAGAGAATGTGTAATGGATTTCAAAGGTAGCTGGGATGATCATTGCCCTTGATCGAATTTACTTATAATAACAACTATCACTCTAGCATCCTGATGGCACCGTTTGAGGCTCTTTATGGGTAAAGGTGTAGATCGCCCATTAGATGGTTTGAGGTTGGTGAGGCAGCTATGACAGGCCTGATTCAGTTCATGAGTGTATGGTAAAGGTTTAGTTGATAAGGGATCGGTTAAAAATCGCTCAGAGTCATCAGAAATCATATGCTGATGTGAGGAGAAGGGATTTGGAGTTCGAGGTAGATGATTGGGTATTCTAAAGGTATCTCCCATGAAGGGAATCATGTGGTTCGGGAAGAAATGAAAACTCAGTCCTCGCTATGTGGGTCCTTACCAAATTGTTAGAAGAGTTGGTAAGGTAGCGTATGAGTTGGACTTGCCTTCACAGTTGTCTTTTTTGCATCCTGTGTTCCATGTATCGCTTTTGAATAAATGTTTAAGAGATCCAGCTCTAGTAGTCCCGGTGGGCAGTGTCGGTGTAAAAGACAGCCTCAACTATGAAGAGGTTCTGTGGAAATATTGGACCGTCAAGTTCGGAGGCTAAGGAACAAGCAAGTAGCTTCAGTTCAAGTCTTATGGAGAAATCAGCATGTTGAAGGAGCTACATGGGAAGCCGAAGCGGATATGATGGCTAAATACCCATATTTATTCTCTACTGGCCCAGTTCCAACTTGAGGTATCAGTTTTTCTCTATGACTCTAATTAGTTTTCATGTTCAGTTCATATGTTCAAGTTTCTTTTATGTGTATGGATGTGTATGTGAAGCATGAGATCAGTTCAGCTATGTGTTAGTCATTCCGTAAAACTTTCGGTTAAAATGATCATTATTTGAGTACGATAATTGTATGTTTCTATTTTATTCTTGTTTCTAACATTCGAGGATGAATGTTCCCAAGGGGAAAATATTGTTATACCCCAAGAACTCAAAGATCGGACCCCGGAGTTGAAATAGGGAAAAACTAAAAATTTGAGTTGCAGGCACAGAAGGAGTCATTGGACGACTCTTGAGGTCAACCCACGAGTCGTCAGGTGACTCGTGGGGAAGACTAGTGGAGAGTAGGAAGTTTGGGAGAAAAGGTTCCCCACGGGCGTGGCAATGACTTGTGGTCAAGCCCCACGAGTCGTTAGGTCAGCCGTGGGGTAAGGGAGAAGGAAAGTAGAAGAGGTCAGACCAGTGCACTTGACGGAAGTTGACCATGACTCGTTGGTCAAGTAACAAGTCGTGGTGTGAGTCGTGGGTTGAATTATGTTTGAAGTAATGTATTGGAAGCAGTGTACTCGATGATTGGTGACCATGAGTCATGCTCACCTCTAAAGGGTCGTGATGCCAGTCGTTATGAGCCCAAGTGATAAGTCGAGGCAGTGTACTTAACGGGCATGGCAACGAGTCATTTGGGCCTATGACAAGTCGTCAGGTCACCCGTTAGGGTCACCTGGCAGTTATTTCCTGCGACTTAGTATAGAGCTTTTTTGTAAATTCCTAAGATTCTAAGGCCTAAACTACGACGTTTTGGGTTATGAATAGAGAAATTTAAATGGGTTAAGCTCAGTTTAGACCTCATTCATTCATACATGCAAGATAGGCGATTGAGAGGGTGATTCAAGATTAACATTCATCAATTTCATTTCAATTTCTTTTGGGCATTCAAGGAGTGTTAGTATCAGCTATTAACAGGTATGTAAGGCTATGAATGGATGTTTCCTTCCACACCCATTCCCATCCTCTACGATTTCATGAAAATTCTATCAAAAGTTTATTGAGTTTTGAAATAAAATTAAAATCTAATGATTTGATAATGGGCGTTGTGATTTTTGAATCGTATCATATTCAATGGGTTTTTGACCAACTTTTATGATTTAAATTATTTATAAAATGTTATCGATTTTGATTTCTATGGAATTATGCCTAATTATGCATGACCCATGATGTTTCCGTTAATGATATTTACAAGCTCAGCATGAATTATGATTTAAATTATGGATTTAATCAGTTACCCATCATGATTTCATGAATTTAAATCTATATGCATGATCTACAGGTATGTTTGAACCTTATGATTTATAAATTATGTTTTGGCCGACTTACGGGCCTTATTTCATGGTTAGTTCACGTATTACAAGTATGTTATTATTATCATGATTTAACTAGCCCATGAATTCATGCATGATATACTATGAGCACTAATATATTTTGGGAGTAGTATTGAATACCGAGTAGGTTCGGGGCTCAGGTTAAGCCCCGAATCTCATAAACTACGTGCCACCGTAGGTATGTTGGGACCTCCTTTGCGAATGTCCCCGACTCAATTGGCCCTTTTCATAGTGATATCACGCCCTTCATTGTTCTACCCTTAGCAAGGTACGAACAGCCTCCTGACTAGGTTTACAAGTCGGACTTCATGTATGCTCAAATGGGGCATGTCGGTTAAGAGAATCTCCCACTGTTCCTCAGGATTTATGAATGCTTATGATTATGTATTTTATCTCAATTCATGTTAATTAAAGCTTTTCTCCTATGATTATGATTATGTTTGTATTATGAATATTCTGAAAACCTTGATCCATATGTTATGTTATGATGTTTATGGTACGAGCATGATGTCCTACTCTTTTAATCATTTATGAGTTTTATATATTTTAAATGTCCGTTTTTACTTACCTTGCATACTTCTACATTCCACGTACTAACCATATACTTTCTATACTATATCATTTCATGATGCAGGACCTAGCTCTCAGGGTCACCCTACTCAGTAGTTCTTCAGAGTTCATTATCAGCTTATTTGTTGAGTCCTCATGTTCCGAGGGCCATATATGTTCATACTTTATGGTTTTCTTTCAGTTTCAGTAGTATAGGGTTAATTGGGTTATTGTCCCATCAACCCGTCTTTCATGATTAGAGGCTTTTCAGACTATAGTTGTATTCAGCCGTTATGTATGGATCATGTATTGTCTTTCTTCCATTATTATGTTATGATTTCATTTCCTTATGTTTAGTCTCCCACATATGTGAATGAATTAAATGTATGCTCATTCCATGGGTATACTTGGGGTCTTTCAAGGCTCCTTGTCCCGTGTTTATGATTCGAGTGTACTTTCAGGTCTTGACAAAACACCTCCTCTTTCCTTCTCACTATCGCAACCCAAGTATAAGCCCGAATCTAGACATGGAATTAGGACCATAAATGGCCCCAGGTCGACCCATGACATGAACATAATAGCTAAAGCTCAACATAATAATATGGAAAACTAAATTCTAAAATAGCAAAATTTTGAATATTTAACACATCTGAACAACGGAGTATCAAACACTAAATCTGAAGCTGAATACATAACAATGTCTAATAAGCCTCTACATACTGACAAGTTGATGGGACAAGACCCCAACTGGATTACTAAAAGACTGAAATTGAAAGACAATAATAAAAAAGCTAACTGAAGGTGCTCGATGGATGAGGACCCACCAACAAGACTGAATTTTCTAAACTCTGAGAACTGGCTAGTGGCAGGACTGAGCCTGAATGTTTGAGCCTATATCATGAAATGATACAGCATAGAGTATGCGGTTAGTACTTGGAATGTACCGAGTATGCAAGGTAAGTAAAACAGCTAAGTAAAACTAAAAACATGTATATCATAAGATTCTTAGAGTAAGGCTTGCATGCTATTAACTGAAAACATGATTAAACATGACTGAGCCTCATAACTGAATTGAATGACCAAAAGCTGAGACTGATAATCATAAGTAAAACTGAACATTTGGGTCAAACCTACTGAAGACATAATATCATAAATGATGAACATGCACAACTGAAATCATCAGAAATAATGGGAGACTTGTCATATAACTGACATTATCATGATAGAACTTACATGGTCCCCACTATTACACTCAAGTGGACAGAGTCGTCCAAAGCCTTGTCAGGTCTAAGGGGCTACCATGATATCAATATCAAGCTGAAGGCCCATTCTGGGCAAGGGAGGTCCCACAGTATATATGTAAACCTAATTGGCACGTAGTTCTGAGATCTGGGGTTTATATAAACCCCAAGCCTATTTGGTGCTAGACAATACTCCTAAAAATATGCATATACTCTCCATCGTTTTTCAACAAAGCTGAACCATCATTTTTCCAATGAAGCTGATCATGAAATTACATGCGTAGTCTGAAACTTGAATATGAGAAGCCTTAGCTCAAAACATACCATAAGCTAAAAGTGGGAGTATAGACTCCAAAACCATGTGGTAAGCTAATATCATAAAATTGAACTAAATCATGAAAACATACTTAGATCATGTGGGTTTTCCCCAAACTTTAACATGCTTGAAATAGACTTGATAGTAAAAATCATGGATATATACATAGGTAATTTATAAACATTCTTAAATACTAGAAATCTCATTATACTTGGAAGCATAAATCACAAATTCAACCCTTTCATGAAACTAGCATAATTGGGCATTATACTCTTAAAACTTTTAGATCATAATTTGTAATCAAAATCACTGTAAAACTTGCCCATAAATCTTAGAACATCATTAGAAATATGATTAGAATTGACCCATGATAGAAACATAAAAATTTCATAAATTGGGTTAGAACCCAGTGGAACCATGCACTTGAATTCATGAACTGAGAAGAGATTTGGGCATGAGAGTGAAAAGAAACTCATTCATAACCCTATATACCTGGTTAATCTAGTTTTTCACTCTTTCTTGAAAGCCCAAAGGGATTGGAAAAAAAATTGAAGAGTTCTAGGCTTGATCTCCTTAGGAATTCTCTAATCTTGCATGCATGGGGAGAGAATAGGTTAGAATAGATTAAACCTTCTTAAAACCCTCCTAACTGATAAAAAACCCCAAAACTTTCCTAGACCAGACTAAGACCTTGCAAGAAAAACCAGAGGGAAACCAGAAATTTTGCTGCAGAACGACCCAGACAACGGGTCATGGAAAGCTCCAAAGGGTCGTTGTCTGAATCATTGTCAGTTTAGCAGTTTTCCTTTGGGGGAAAACAATGAGGCATAGGATGACCCATTGGTTGAACCAATGAGCTGTCCTATCATTCATTGGATCCCAAGTTCAGAATCCTACCAGACTCTTCCCTGAGGTAGCGAGAGGAACCTACCGATCATGGTTCCTACCAGTGAGCCATTTCTACCACCTGTTTCCCAATCCCAGGCCCTGGTAGTGTAGATCACGAGTCAATGCGATGACTTGTTGGTTCTACCAACAAGTCATGGTGTTGACCATTGTCTTAAGGCCCAGTTTCCCTACCTATAATAACGAGAGGTACCAACGAACCATCTTTTGTTCCAATGGATTGTGGTATTCTTCTGTGGTTCATTTCCAGTGGGCATGATTTATGGACCCAGAACCAACGGTGGGTTTCAATGGGTCGTGGGTCCGACTAACGACCCATTCTGAGGCCCGTTCGTATCGGCCAGTTTTCATTTTTTTCTTCCAAGGGTATGTTGGTAACTTCCCACCTTTTTAATGCATAAACCCCGTCATTTTAGGCTTTTAGGAGGGACTTAAAGGGGTAGAACGACCTTTTCCTCTTCATTTCACACTTTCCCTCAAAGTTTAAGCGTAGAATAGTCATGAAGTTCAGAGAAGAAGCTAGGGTAGGCGATTGTCTTCTCAAAATTTTCTCAACGATCTTCTCTAGAAATTCTTAGCCAGGTATGAGGGAATTCAACAAGAGAATAGTTCTTCCCTTGTGTCCCCAAAAATTCTTCTTTACCTTCTCTATCAATTTTAGCCCTTAGACTTCCAAATGTGATGAAATTATCTGTCAGACCTCATTCAAATCATGTGGAATATCATTTATGCTAATTGTTGATGTTTCTACACCAGTTTGTGACTATGTTGTTGAGTGTTCCTGTAAAGTGAATTCTAACCCTAGCTCTTGAATGTAGAGAAAATTAGAGTCTCGCATAATTGTTCAATTATTGAAATTGCTTGATTCTATTAGTGACGGGGGTTCCCAAATTGTTAGTTTGTACTGAAAACTCAGTCAGATTTATGTCAACCCAATTTTAGTCAAAATGTTAGAATACTCTGTATTAGTCAAAAATGTTAACTGATCAGTTTGACTATAGAAATTCTTGAAGTATCAGTAGTGCCTCCTAGTATCAAAATTAGACTCAGTATCAGTTTTAGTGATTCTTTAGGTGTTCATGACACTTTCAGATTAGAAGCTCTGACCAGCCTTAGGTCCCTATCTTCAGACTACACATGTTCTTTAGATGGTTACGACGCTTTCGGATAAGCAACTCTGGCCAGTCGTAGAACCCAGTTATAAGATCTGGTCTGATAAGACTCTCAAGGTGCTTCCAGGTAGGTATTCCTGACTAGTCTTGGGCCCCAGTTTTGAGCTATCAGCTTAGTAGTCAGTCTAGGAATATCCAGTGGAAGTAGGACTTAGCACCGAGCGAACCAGGGTTCTAGTGTACCCAGGTTTGCAGAACTATGTTTCCACCATAGGATATATTTTATCGGCCTCATGGTCCTAGACCTGTGATCACCCAGTTCATGCTTTTATACCCTGGAAATGTATATTGGGTCCTACCGATGGGGAGTATACATCAGACTCCACGTCTAGCTCACGTGGTTATATGTCAGTTATAGACTCTCCAACTAGTCAGCTAAGTTCAGTCTCAAATTAGTCAGTTCAGATCAGTTCAGTGTAGTATTTTAGATTAGTACCTCAGATTTAGGGCATGTACTTGACCATTAGACAGGGTCTTTCAGACCATCTTAGTTATTACAGTTATTTAGTTCGGCAGTTTCAAATGGTCATTGCATGTCTTTTTACTTCAGACTTTTTATTCCTTGTGTATGGTTTCTCTCACTTACTCGGTACATTCAAAGTACTGATGCATACCTTTTGTGTTGTATCATTTTATGATACAGCTGCAGGATCTCATTCTCAGCCTTGTTAGCAGATCGATCTTAGAAGATTCCTGCAGCATCATTCGTGAGTCCTCATTTTCCAAGGACGAGACTTACTTCCTTTAGTTATCTTTCTTTTACTTAGATTTAGAGTTAGATGGGGACCTGTCATAGCAACTCTTTAGTTGTAGTTGGTTTCATACATAGACATTGTTTCAGACTTTCATCTTTGTTTCAGATGTTTTTAAACTTTATGATTCAGCTTTATTTTTATAATGTTTTGTACTCTCACTTTAAATCTTCCACTATTTGTAGTTACTCAGAATGCTAGTGTTATGATAGACCATGAGATTACTTGGGGTTGCTTGTGACTCCAAGTACCGTGTCCCATCCAGGGTGTAGACTCGGGGCTTGACAAACTTGGTATCAGAGCCCTGGGTTTAGACTATCCTCGAATGTCTGAAAGACACATTGAGTAGAGTCATTTTCATGGGTGTGAAGAGCGCCACACTTATGATGGGAAGGCTACGAGATGTTATTAGGAAAACTCCCTATTGTTCATACTCTTTATCGTGCATTGAAATTGAATTCTAGAATCGTGCCCTGTTTCATTTCAGTGAACTATGCCTCTGTGACGTGGTAATAGAAGAAGGACCAGTAATGCTTACTGACCTACCCCACCAGCTCCAGCAGCCCCTCAAGACGACTCCGTGTCCATTGCAGAGTTCAGGGCGGCTATCCAACTGCTCGTTCAAATAGTACAAATTAGGTGAACCAGTAAGTTGTTCCGATCAATAATAATGGGTCATCAGCAGCTGCCCAAGTTCAGGTGTTATACCCCGTAGGATTCCCGGCACCTAGATGGCCTACTCGTGCGTTGGTCAACCATATTTGGAAGCCATACGTGCTAGAGAAAGGCCCGGGGAAAGACCGGACGAGGAAACCTGTCGAACCATCGCGGAAGGAGTCGAGGCAGAGCCCCTCCGCGATGGCAACGTGTCATGGAGGTGGAGCCTCCTTGTTGGCTCCGTGACACGTTGGCACTGTCCAGGCTCAAGTATATAAAGCCCCACTTCAATTTATTTCCATTTAAAACATATGAAATTTCTAGAAAACGCAGAGGAACAGAGGAGAACGAAGAGGGTAATATATTTTTGTCCGATTACGCTGCCAAACGTAGTTCAAACCAAAATTAACCTCAGATACCGAGGTATTTAGCAGCAGAGAGCATTCCTACGGATTTAGTTTCGCGAAATACGGCCGATGAATCGTCGAGCAACCGGGCTAAGGTAAGTAGAATTGCTCCAAACTAGTGTCTATGTGCTCCTAGCTGTGAAGTGAATACTTCTCCCTTCTGGACTTTTGAAAAATAGCGAGTTTTCGACCGTCTTTCGATAAGCCTAAGTTTAGGCTATAATTTTATCGAAAGTAACATCATTCTTCTGAATAAAGCTATATTTAGAATTAATTGACATATATATGAATGCAGTTGGGAGAAATAGCTGGAGTACTGACCGAGCCTCGTCCGATAGTCGGATAACTCGAGGTTAAGGTATGTGAAGTTGTTCTTCGGCAAGTTAGTAAGCCTTAGCTTGGTAAATTATAGTAAACTCCGTATTTGTAACTCTCGGTGTTGAATGTTGAGAACTAAGTAAGTCTAATAGATTCTGAGTTGTGTTGCCATATCGTATTTAGTCCAAAAGTTATAAAAGCATGCGCTGAAGGGCGAGTTAGCATCCCAGATTCAGTATAGCTTATTATGTGATTAGCAAGCATGTTGTAGAATAAAAAGAGGCAAATTTTTAGAATAAAAGTTAGTAAAGAAAGATCAGATAGACAGACAGTTATGGCTACAGATTAGCCATTCAGACAGATAGTACCCTGGCTGCAGATTAGCCACACAGTTAAATAAAGATTTTAGAATCAGTATAATTAGTAAAGAGTCAGTATAATACAGAAAGAGATCAGAATAAGAAATCAGATTTCAGATGGCCTTTTCAGTTATACATGCTTGCTATTTATATGTGCTATTTGATTGTTGAGACTTGATGTGGCATGAGGGCACCTATTGAGCGTCCTCGCCGCCCCTGGGTTGGTAATCGTGTCGCCCACTGAGCGGGTGGGTTTACGTCACTCCAAGGAGTGGCATGCCGTCCCTAGTTTGGACGAAGATGGGATGAAGCTTTCCCCATATCAGGCTGATCAGCATTATAGTACAGATAGCCCTGTTGTGCGCAAGCGCCCAGGGAACAGATACAGATACAGTTACAGTACAGATCTTATTACAGGTGTAGCTCCAGTTTCAGATAGCCCCGAGGAGAGTTTTGGGAAAACAGACCCTATCTACTACTGTATACACAGGAGTCCTCCGGACTCAGACACGGTTATTCATATCGGAGGCTATGGCCCGAGCTGGAGACCCAGGGGGCCGGCAGAGGAACTCCAAAGTGAGTAGATGAGTGGAGTGACTTATTTTTGGTTGGTTTTGACCCGGGTAGGGGTATATAGATTGTTTGCTTGTTTGCCGCTGTCCGGCTTATGGGGATTGGTATCGGCTCTTGTTTGCTATATATGTATATGTGTATTTATGTGCTACATGTTTGTTAATAGGCAGCAAGCCTCCGCGTCCACAGGTACGCTCTTGCCCTATCACGGCACAGGAAGTCTAATACAGTTCATATCAGTTCTTACAGATTTAGTATTCCCCTGCTATTCAGAATTGCTAGTTATGTTATTGTATTCGGTTATGTTATTTCAGTTGCTTTGCATACTCAGTACCAGCGGTACTGACGCCCGGTGGGGCGCTGCATTACTTGCTTGTAGGAACTCATAGACGAGGAGGCGATCCCCCGTGATTCTAGCTAGCGCAGAGTCATCAACTCCTGTCATTCGGAGCTTGATATCTTAGAGGTTTATATCATTTCCTTTTGTTGTACAGTATGGGTAGGCCGGGGCCCTGTCCCGACCATCTTATCAGTATTCCTAAAGGCTTGCAGTCTGTATATATTTCCCTGTGGTCAGTTGAGCCGGTTGTGTGAGGCCGTGCAGTTTGTTTAGCTATTTAGTATTTCAGTTTATGTTGGCTGTGTGTGGCCATAATCAGTCAGTAGTGGTGACCTTGCCGGTCATGTAGTTATTTAGTATGCTACTGTTGAGTTACAGATAACTAGACAGCATGGTGGCTTTGTCGGCCCGCATAGGTTCCTTGTTACGAGTATGTTTTTGGTTAGCTGTTATTACAGGTATAGGTGGCTATAGGCCAGTTGGCCGGAGGCTGTGTTTATAGCCGTTATATAGCCCGTTGATTCCTTGAATCTAAGTTAGAGCCAGCCAGGCACCAGATGTGCTCAGGCTTAGTAGTCTAGTAATTCAGGTCCTACTAGGGCACCAGGTGCCAGTCATACCCCCTAAGGCGGGGCGTGACAAACTTGGTATCAGAGCAGGTCATGTCCTAGGGAGTCTACAAGCCGTGCTAAGTAGAGTCTTGTCTATGGATGTGTCGTGCACCACATACTATAGGCAGGAGGCTGCGAGGCATGATAGGATGGTTACTCTTCTTTCTCAGTCAGTCGTGCTATAGAGCGGTACAGTATAGGGTTGAATCCCTAAAACTTATCGTATTCTTTGTCTATAGATAAGAATGGCAGATCAGCGACACCCTGCCATAGGCAGGAGATTAGACACAGCAGCAGGAGAAGGCACCAGCAGGATGCCTCAGTTTCAATCAGAGTCAGCCCTATCTGAGGGCGATATAAAGGCTTCATCACAGCCCTCTCAACAGCCCCCCTCACATCAGGATCCGTTGGGCACTACACCGCCCCCGATAGCTCCTGTGCCTTCGCCATCCGATCAGGAGGTTTGTAGCACTGTAGTTATATTGGCACAGATGATGGCCACACAACGCCAGCCAGTGCCACCTGTAGCAGTAGAGCCTTCAGGTGGGTCAGTAGTTCCAGGGTCAGGGAATTTTTGGCACTGGGTCCCCCGCAGTTTACTGGGTCAGATCCGGCAGAGGACCCTCAGGACTTCCTAGATCAGATGCAGAGGATATTCCGAGTTATGCATGTGACCCCTTCAGAGTCTGTTGAGCTGGCAGTGTTCCGGTTACGGGATATAGCTATATTGTGGTACGAGAGTTGGGAAAGGTCCCGAGGGAGAGATGTTACCCCTCCGACCTGGACCAGCTTCTCGGAGGCCTTTCTAGATCATTATTTGCCACGAGTGATCCGGCAGGCCCGGATGGACCAGTTCCTACATCTAGAGCAAGGGGCGAAGAGTGTACGTGAGTATGCTTTACAGTTTGACTCCTTAGCCCGTTATGCTCCAACATTTGTTGATACTATGCCAGCGAGAGTTCACAGATTTATCATAGGTCTGAATCCGGAGTATACTGAGGCATGTATGACGGCGACATTACGGGAAGATATGAATATCGCCCGAGTACAGGCTTTTGCTCAGACCATAGAGGGTCTTAGACAGCGGCAGCAGAGTAGTAGACAGATCAGTCAGGAACAGCGTCGCAAAGACAGACCAGATGACATACAAAGGGAAGTTCAGAGAGGACCCAGGCCTCGACTATCAGATAGACCCCCTAGACCCCCACCTCCATCACAGCAACAGCAGCGAGGTAGATATGTTCGTAGAGGGCAGTCAGAGCCCAGTGGCAGTTCCAGGACAGTAGGTTCCCCGCAGCAGAGAAGGGGAGAATAGAGCAGATTTGCACCCTCACCCTGCCCCTATTGTAATTGACCACACTCTGGAGCTTGTAAATATGGCTCCACTGGGTGTTATATTTGCGGACAGGAGGGGCATCAGATGAGACATTGTCCGACCAGAGGTCAGGGGAGTAGAGGCAGTCAGGACAGGGGATCCGCAGGGCCACGAGCCCCAGCAGCCTCAACGGGGCGTGGGCCTTCAGGTTCAGTTTGGCAGAGGCCGAGGCAGATCAGGAGCTTCCAGTTCAGGTACGGGCTCAAGCCGTACTTATGCACTACCAGGGAGACATGATTCAGAGGCGTCTCCAGATGTAGTGACAGGTATGCTGACTATCTGTTCATGCCCTGCTTATGTATTGATTGATCCAGGATCCACCTTGTCATATATTACCCCATTTGTGGAACGAAAGTTCAATATTGCACCAGAATTATTACAGCAGCCCTTTTTAGTATCCATGCCCGCCAGTGACTCTATTATAGCTAGTAGAATTTACCGAGGGTGTATAGTGGAGGTTGCCGACAGCCAGACTACAGTAGATCTGGTAGAGTTAGAAATGATAGATTTTGATGCCATAATGGGTATGGATTGGTTGGTTCCATGCTATGCTAACGTAGAATGTTGGACCAAGACGGTTCGATTCCACTTTCCAGGGGAGGCAGTGCGAGAGTGGAGAGGCAGCACAGCTACTCCAAATGGTAGGTTTATTTCCTACCTTCAGGCAAGGAAATTGATATCTAAGGGATGTATTTGCCATCTGGTCAGAGTTCAGGATGTCCGAGCAGAAGCTCCGACACTCCAGTCTGTTCCGATGGTGAACGAGTTCCCTGATGTGTTTCCAGATGAGTTACCTGGTATTCCCCCAGAAAGGGAAATAGATTTTGCTATTGACTTATTACCAGGCACTCAGCCTATATCAATCCCTCCTAATCGTATGGCTCCTGCAGAACTCAGAGAGTTGAAGGTGCAGTTAAAAGATTTGCTAGATAAAGGTTTCATCAGGCCGAGTACTTCACCATAGGGTGCGCTAGTTCTATTTGTGAGGAAGAAAGATGGCTCGCTCCGTATGTGCATAGATTATCGGCAATTGAACAAAGTTACAGTGAAGAACAAGTACCCGCTTCCCAGGATTGATGACTTATTTGATCAGTTGCAGGGAGCCAGATACTTTTCAAAGATTGACTTGCAGTCCGGATATCACCAGGTTCGAGTTCGTGAAAGAGATACTCCCAAAACGGCGTTCAGGACCCGATATGGACACTTTGAATTTCTAGTTATGTCCTTTGGGTTAACGAATGCCCCAGCAGTATTCATGGACCTGATGAATAGTATTTTCAGACCATATCTGGACCTGTTTGTGATTGTGTTTATTGGTGATATTCTGGTGTATTCTCGCTTTGAAGTGGACCACCGGACTCATTTACGGACAGTGCTCCAAATTCTCAGGGATCGCCAGTTATATGCTAAGTTTTCCAAGTGTGAATTCTGGCTGAACTCAGTAGCCTTCTTGGGGCATATTGTGTCGGATGCTGGTGTACAGGTTGACACGCAGAAGATAGAAGCAGTCAAATCATGGCCTAGGCCTACCACTCCGACTGAAGTCCGCAGTTTTTTGGGATTAGCGAGATATTATAGGAGGTTTGTTGAGGGATTCTCTACCATAGCGGCACCTCTGACCAAACTGACGTAGAAAGTAGCGAAGTTTCAGTGGACAGAGGCATGCGAGCAGAGCTTCCAGGAACTGAAAGATAGATTGACCTCCGCCCCAGTGTTAACATTGTCGGAAGGTACAGAAGGGTATTCAGTGTATTGTGATGCATCAAGCGTTGGGTTGGGTTGTGTGTTGATGCAGCATGGTAAGGTGAATGCGTATGCTTCCAGACAGCTGAGGAAACACGAAAAGAATTATCCTATCCATGACCTGGAGTTAGCCGCAGTGATCCACGCCTTGAAAATGTGGAGACATTACTTGTATGGCGTCCATGTGGATATTTTTATAGATCACAAGAGCCTACAGTATATCTTCACTCAAAGGGAGTTGAATTTGTGACAGCGTCGCTGGTTGGAGTTATTAAAAGATTATGACGTGAATATTCTGTACCACCCGGGAAAAGCCAATGTTGTAGCAGATGCTCTCAGTCGTAAGTCCATGGGGAGTTTGGCATATTTGCAGCCCGAGCAGCGGGAATTGGTCAGGGAGATACATCAGTTAGCTAGCTAGCCTAGCCGTTCGTGTAGCAGAAACAGAGGACGGTAGAGCGGTAATTCAGAACACCGCCATGTCATCATTAGTTGTGGAAGTGAAAGAACCGCAATATGAAGATCCTGACCTAGTCCAGCTTAAGGGAAGAATTCCACAGGGGAAAGTGCCAGATTTCCAGGTAACAGAGGATGGAGTGCTGCGTTGTAAAGGCCGTCTCTGTGTCCCAGATATTTCAAGGCTCCGCCAGCAGATTATGAATGAGGTACATTACACCCGTTATTCTCTTCACCCCGGTGCGACGAAAATGTACCATGATATTAAGGAAAATTATTGGTGGCCAGGAATGAAAAGAGAAATTGCTGAATTTGTAGCCCAGTGTCCTAACTGCCAACAGGTAAAGGCGGAACACCAGAAACCAGGCGGGTTAACTCAAGACATAGCTGTGCCTCTTTGGAAATGGGAGGCAGTAAATATGGATTTTGTGGCAGGATTACCTCGTACCAGACACAGACATGACTCTATATGGGTGATAGTTGATAGATTGACAAAATCAGCTCATTTCCTACCAGTGAGAACTACTTTATCGGCCGAAGATTATGCGGAGTTGTATATCCAAGAAATAGTTAGGTTGCACGGAGTACCAGTATCCATTATTTCAGATAGAGGAGCACAGTTCACGGCTAGATTTTGGCAGTCGTTTCAGAAAGGTCTGGGGATGCAGATTAATTTGAGCACAGCGTTCCACCCTCAGACAGATGGACAGGCTGAACGCACCATTCAGACGCTCGAAGACATGTTGCGAGCGTGTGTGTTAGATTTTGGTGGTAGCTGGGATGAGCATTTTCCCCTAATCGAGTTTGCTTATAATAATAGTTATCACTCGGCTATTCAGATGGCGCCTTTCGAGGCTTTATACGGGCAAAAATGCAGATCGTCGATTGGCTAGTTTGAAATAGGAGAATCGGTGCTGATTGGGCCAGACATCGTTCAGCAGTCAGAAGAGAAAGTAAAGCTTATCAGAGAACGCCTACTGACTGCACAAAGCCGCCAGAAATCATATGCTGACATGCGGCGCAGAGACCTGGAATTTAATGTGAATGACTGGGTATTTCTAAAAGTATCTCCGATGAAAGGGGTGATGAGATTCGGCAAAAAGGGTAAGCTCAGTCCGATGTTTGTTGGGCCTTATCAGATTCGTCGAAGGATAGACCGAGTAGCGTATGAGTTGAACTTGCCGCCATAATTAGAATCCGTTCATCCGGTCTTTCATGTGTCTATGCTGAGGAAATGCATGGGAGACCCGTCTAGAGTAGTCCCAGTCCAAGATATCCAAGTTACAGAAGAGCTGGCCTATGAAGAGGTTCCAATAGCTATCTTAGACAGACAGATTCGTAGATTGAGAACTAAGGATATTGCATCTGTCAAGGTATTGTGGCGTAACAGGAACCGAGAGGAGATGACGTGGGATGCTGAGGAAGATATGAAAGCTAGATATCCTCACTTATTCCAGGCCTAGTCAGGCGACAGGTATGTCCGTATTATTACTTATGCAGTACCTTATGGTTATATATCTATAAATGAGAAAGATTAATATTTGGCTATCAAGTGAATTTTAAGTATTGTGTGCAGTGCCTATATTGGACTTTTCTGCGTTTCAGGTTTTTGGGATAGTCCATATTACAGGGGAAACTCTGCCGAAATTTTCCTAAATAGTAAGTTGAGAAGTCCTCTAGATAGAAGTTTACATTCGAGGATGAATGTTCTTAAGGGGGAAGAATGTTATACCCCATAGGATTCCCGGCACCTAGATGGCCTACTTGTGCGTTGGTTAAGCATATTTGGAAGCCATACGTGCTAGAGAAAGGCCCAGGGAAAGACCGGACGAGGAAACCTATCGAACCATCGTAGAAGGAGCCGAGGCAGAGCCCCTCCGCGATGGCAACGTGTCACGGAGGTGGAACCTCCGCGTTGGCTCCGTGACACGTTGGCCCTGTCCAGGCTCAAGTATATAAAGCCCCACATTGGTTTATTTCCATTTAAAACATATGAAATTTCCAGAAAATGCAGAGGAACAGAGGAGAACGAAGAGGGTAAATATATTTTTGACCGATTACGCTGCCAAACGTAGTCCAAACCCAAATTAACCTCAGATACCGAGGTATTTAGCAGCAGAGAGCATTCCTACGGATTTAGTTTCGCTAAATACGGCCGATGAATCATCGAGCTACCGGGCTAAGGTAAGTAGAATTGCTCCAAACTAGTGTCTATGTGCTCCTAGCTGTGAAGTGAATACTTCTCCCTTCTGGACTTTTTAAAAATAGCGAGTTTTCGACCGTCTTTCGATAAGCCTAAGTTTAGGCTATAATTTTATCGAAAGTAACGTCATTCTTCTGAATAAAGCTATATTTAGAATTAATTGACATATATATGAATGCAGTTGGGAGAAATAGCTGGAGTACTGACCGAGCCTCGTCCGACAGTCAGATAACTCGAGGTTAAGGTATGTGAAGTTGTTCTTCAGCAAGTTAGTAAGCCTTAGCTTGGTAAATTATAGTAAACTCCGTATTTGTAACTCTCGGAGTTGAATGTTGAGAACTAAGTAAGTCTAATAGATTCTGAGTTGTGTTGCCATATCGTATTTAGTCCGAAAGTTAGAAAAGCATGCGCCGAAGGGCGAGTTAGCATCCCAGATTCAGTATAGCTTATTATGTGATTAGCAAGCATGTTGTAGAATAAAAAGAGGCAGATTTTCAGAATAAAAGTTAGTAAAGAAAGATCAGATAGACAGACAATTATGGCTACAGATTAGCCATTCAGACAGATAGTACCCTGGCTGCAGATTAGCCACACGGTTAAATAAAGATTTCAGAATCAGTACAATCAGTAAAGAGTCAGTATAATACAAAAAGAGATCAGAATAAGAAATCAGATTTCAGATAGCCTTTTCAGTTATACATGCTTGCTATTTATATGTGCTATTTGATTGTTGAGACTTGATGTGGCATGAGGGCACCTATTGAGCATCCTCGCCGCCCCTGGGTTGGTAATCGTGTCGCCCACTGAGCGGGTGGGTTTACGTCACTCCAAGGAGTGGCATGCCGTCCCCAGTTTGGACGAAGATGGGATGAAGCTTTCCCCATATCAGGCTGATCAGCATTATAGTACAGATAGCCCTGTTGTGCGCAAGCGCCCAGGGAACAGATACAGATACAGTTACAGTACAGATCTTATTATAGGTGTAGCTCTGGTTTCAGATAGCCCCGAGGAGAGTTTCGGGGAAACAGACCCTATCTGCTACTGTCTACACAGGAGTCCTCCGGACTCAGCCACGGTTATTCATATCGGAGGCTATGGCCCGAGCCGGAGACCCAGGGGGCCGGCAGAGGAGCTCCGAAGTGAGTAGATGCGTGGAGTGACTTATTTTTGGTTGGTTTTGACCCAGGTAGGGGTATATAGATTGTTTGCTTGTTTGGCATCATCTGGCTTATGGGGGTTGGTATCGGCTCTTGTTTGCTATATATGTATATGTGTATTTATGTGCTACATGTTAGTTAATAGGCAGCAGGCCGCCGCGTCCACAGGTACGCTCCTGCCCTATCACGGCACAGGAAGTCTAATACAGTTCATATCAGTTCTTACAGATTCAGTATTCCCCTGCTATTCAGAATTGCTAGTTATGTTATTGTATTCGGTTATGTTATTTCAGTTGCTTTGCATACTCAGTACCAGCGGTACTGACGCCCGGTGGGGCGCTGCATTACTTTCCTGCAGGTACTCATAGACGAGGAGGCGATCCCCCGTGATTCTAGCCAACGCAGATCATCAGCTCCTGTCATCCGGAGCTTGATATCTCAGAGGTTTATATCATTTCCTTTTGTTGTACAGTATGGGTAGGCCGGGGCCCTGTCCCGACCATCTTATCAGTATTCCTAGAGGCTTGCAGTCTGTATATATTTCCCTGTGGTCAGTTGAGCCGGTCGTGTGAGGTCGTGTAGTTTGTTTAGCTATTTAGTATTTTAGTTTATGTTGGCCGTGTGTGGCCATAATCAGTCAGTAGTGGTGACCTTGCCGGTCACGTAGTTATTTAGTATGCTACTGTTGAGTTACAGATAACTAGACAGCATGGTGGCCTTATCGGCCCGCATAGGTTCCTTGTTACGAGTATGTTTCTAGTTAGCTGTTATTACAGGTATAGGTGGCTATAGGCCAGTTGGCCGGAGGCTGTGTTTACAGCCGTTATATAGACCGTTGATTCCTTGAATCTAAGTTAGAGCCAGCCAGGCACCAGATGTGCTCGGGCTCAGTAGTCTAGTAATTCAGGTCCTACTAGGGCACCAGGTGCCAGTCATACCCCCTAAGGCGGGGCGTGACATCAGGACTTCACTTGAATGAACCCTCCAGATTTCCATGGATCTAAGTTGCGAGAGGACCCACAAGAGTTTGTAGATGAGAATATAAAGATCACCCGTATTATAGGTGTCAGTTCCTCAGATAGTGCCGACTTGGCTGCCTACCAACTGAAAAGGGTAGCCCAGATCTGGTATGAATAATGGAAGGAGGGGAAACCAGCGGGAGTAGGACCGGTGGAATGGAGGAGTTCACTACAGCCTTCCTGAATAGATTCTTCCCTCAGGATCTCAGGGAGGCCAAGGTGGTGGAATTCATGAACCTGAAGTAGGATAACAGGATAGTAGAAAAATATGCTCTGGAGTTCACTAAGTTGTCTAAATGTGGTCCAGAGATGGTGGCTGAGCCAAGGGATCACATGCTGAAGTTTTTGAATGGAGTTTCGAATTTGGTCCTTAAGGAGTGTAGGACAGCAATGCTTATCAAGGACATCGATCTCTCCATCCTCAGAGTTCACGCCCAGCAAATTGAGACAGAGAAATTGAAAGATTTGGAGCGAGAACTGGCTAGTCAGAATATGGCCATCAAAGATCTGGAAGTAGTAGCCGCCCATAACAGCAGCAGCAGCAGCAACAAAGGGCTCCAACACCCAGTTCAGCCAGCGCCCCTACTTTTCAGTCACACAAGGATCGAAGAGGTGGAGCATCTAGCTCTCAGTCCCAAGAATCTCTATCCAGTTTGTCCCTAAGTGTGGCAAGAACTATCCAAGAGAGTGTCTTCAGTGTCGAGAGGGTTGTTTTGGTTGTGGACAACTTGGTTATCGACTTAAGGAATGCAGTCAGCAGGACGGGGAAGGTCACAATCCACTACTTCAGCAGCTCCAGCAGGCCGACCAGCTCAACAGGCCAACCCTTTAGGTACAGATGGCGGCTAGCGCCAAAACTATTTTTATGTATTGTTTCTCTTCAGGATCAGGAGAGCTCACTTGAGATAGTCACGGGTATGTTATGCCTTTTTCATCTAGACATGTATGCCCTACTAGATCCAGGAGCCATACTTTCGTTCGTGACTCTCTATGAAGTAGTCCGGTTTGCTATCAGTCCAGGGGTCCTCTCAAAATTATTCTCAATCTCCAGCCTAGTTGGCAAGTTAGTTAGAGCCAACCGAGTGTATAAAAACTGCCCAATCTCAATCTTGAATAAAGTCATTCCAGCTGACCTTGTAGATGTAGAAATGATTGACTTCGACCTCATTCTTGGCATTGATTGTTTACACTTCGATTATGCCTCAGTCGACTGCGGAACTAGGGTCGTCAGTCTTCAGTTCCCTAATGAGCCAGCTTTAGAGTGGACGGGCGGTTGTTCAGCGCCTAAGGCTTGGTTTATTTCCCACCTCAAGGCTAGTAAGCTTATTTACAAATGGTGCATTTATCATTAAGTTCGGGTCAAAGATTCCAGCTCTGAGACCCCAACTATCCAGTCAGTCCTAGTTGTCAGTGAGTTCCCTAATGTGTTTCCCAAAGATCTTCTCAATGTCCCTCTTGAGCGGGAAATAGACTCTGTATAGACCTTCTCCCAGATACTCAGCCCATCTCCATTCCTCCTTATAGAATGGTTGCAACTAAGCTTACGGAGTTGAAAGAGACACTAAAAGACGTTCTTGATAAAGGTTTTGTCCGACCCAGCATCTCTCCTTGGTTTCTCCAGTATTATTCGTGCGAAAGAAAGATGGTACCCTCAGAATATGCATAGATTACCGTCAATTGAACAAGGTCACAGTCAAGAACATATATCCCTTACCCAGGATTGATGACTTGTTTGATCAGCTTCAGGGAGCCAGTTGTTTCTCCAAAATTGATCTCAAGTTAGGATATCATCAATTAAGGGTCTGAGAGTGTGACATACCAAAAATAGCTTTCAAGACCCGGTATGGTCACTACGAATTCATGGTTGTCTTTTGGACTCACTAATTCCCTTGCAGCTTTTATGGACCTGATGAACAGAGTCGTCAAGTAGTATCTGGATATGTTCGTCATTGTATTTATAGACGACATTCTAGTATACTCCAGAAATAAGGAAGAGCATGTTAATCATATAAGGATAGTGCTTCAGACACTCAGATACCACCAATTGTTTGCCAAGTTCAACAAATGTGAATTCTGGTTGAAGTCCGTGACTTTCCTGGGTCATTTGGTCTCAGGTGAGGGTATTTAAGTTGATCCTCAAAAGATAGCAGTGGTGAAAGACTGGCCCAGACCTTCCTCCCTAACCAAAATCAAAAGTTTATTGGGTCTAGCCGGTTATTACCGACACTTTGTGGAAGGAGTTTCCTTTATAGCATCCCATCTGACTAGGATGACTTAGAAGAAGGTGAAATTTTAGTGGTCAAATGCATGTGAGAAGGTTTCCAGGAGTTAAAAACTCGACTCACTACCGCTCCAGTGTTGACCCTACTAGAAGGATCAGATGGGTTTGTAGTGTATTGTGATGCTTCCAGAGTTGGACTTGGTTGCATTATGATATAGCAAGGTAAGGTGATAGCTTACGCCTCTAGACAGCTCAAGGTTCATGAAAAGAATTATCTGGCTCATGACTTGGAGTTGGCGATGGTGGTGTTTACATTGAAAATATGGAGGCGCTACTTGTATGGGGCTCACGTGAATGTTTACACTGATCACAAGAGCCTTCAGTATGTATTAAGTCAAAAAGATTTGAATCTTCGTTAGAGAAGGTGGTTGGAGCTACTGAAGGACTATGACATGAGCGTGTTGTATCACCTGGGCAAGACAATGTGGTGGCTAATGCCCTAAGCAGAGTGTCTATGGGGAGCGTGGCTCATGTTGAGAAAGGCAAAAAGGAGTTGGCAAAAGATATCCACAGATTAGCTCAGTTGGGAGTACAGTTGGTTGATACAGCTGAGGGTGGAGTAATTGTGCGGAGTGGATCAGATTCCTCATTGGTAGTTGAAGTTAAGTCCATATAGGATGAAGATCCCATATTACTTAAGCTAAAGGAAGTAGTTCTTAGAAAAGAAGTTGAGACTTTCTCCAAAGGGGGAGATGGGGTACTCCATTACCAGGGTAGATTGTGCATACCAGATGTAGGTGATTTGAGACAGCATATGCTAGCTGAAGCACACAGTTTTAGATATTCCATCCACCCTGGTGCTACCAAAATATATCGTGATTTACGAGATATTTACTAGTGGAACAACATGAAAAGAGACATCACGAATTTGTAGCTAAGTGCCTGAACTGTCAGCAAGTCAAAGTAGAGCATCAAAGACCGGGAGGTATGAATCAAGATATCAGTATACCACATGGAAGTGGGAAGAAGTAAATATGGATTTTATTATGGTTCTACCTCGGACTCCTCGGCAGCAGATTCAATATGGGTGATAATAGAATGGATGACTAAGTCAGCACACTTCTTCTCAGTTAAAAATATAGATTCAGCTGAGGACTATGCTAGGATCTATATTTGGGAGTTAGTCAGACTTCATATGGGGTGCCCTTATCCATTATCTCAGACAGAGCTATCTAATTAACCTCTCACTTTCGGAAGTCCTTTCAGAAGGGACTTGGTACCCAGGTCAAGCTCAGCACAGCTTTTCATCCGCAGACAGATGGCCAAGCTGAGCGAACTATTCAGACCCTGAAGATATGTTGAGGGTGTGCATGATCGATCAAGGGAAGTTGGATGATCACTTGCCTCTCATCAAGTTCTCATACAATAACAGCTACCATTACAGTATCTAGATGACCCCGTTTAACGCATTGTATGGCAGGAGGTATAGATCTCCTATCGGGTGGTTTGAAGTTGGTGAAGCCACTCTAATTGGGCCAGACTCAGTCCATGAATCTATGCAGAAGGTACAGCTCATCGAGAAAGGTTGAAGATAGATCAGCGCCATCAGAAATCATATGTTGATGTGAGAAGAAGAGAACTAGAGTTCACAGTGGATAACTGGGTATATCTGAAAATTTCACCCCCATGAAAGGGGTAATGAGATTTGGGAAGAAGTGAAAGCTCAGTCTGAGATATGTGGAACCCTATAGAATTCTAAAATGAATTGGCAAGGTATCTTATGAGCTGGAATTACCTTCAGAGTTGGCATCTGGCACCCAGTATTCTATATGTCACTATTGAAGAAGTGCATCGGTGATCTAACTTCAGTTTTGACATTGAACAGTGTGGGAGTGAAGGACAGTCTCTCATACGAAAAGGTCCCAATTCAGATCCTTGACTGTTAGGTTCGTAAGTTGAGGAACAAGGAGGTATCTTCAGTCAAAGTATTGTGGAGAAATCAACATATAGAAGGAGTTATGTAGGAAGCCGAAGCAAATATGATGTTTAGATACCCACACTTGTTCCTTCCAGTTCAGTTCTGACATCAGGTACTAAATTCCTCCTCAGTACTCTATTCAGTTCTGTACTCATAAGCTTTATTTAGATTTTCTATGTGCATTCTAGTTGCATCAACTCTATTAGCATGGTTAAGTTAGTCCGAAGTCAGTTAGTCCTTCAAAAAACAGCTCATAGTCTCAGTCTAGAAATCTCAGCTCTTTTCCTAGTTTTACCGCAGTTTTAATCTTCATTCAAGGATGAATGATCCCAAGGGGGAGAAATTTTAACATCCCAAAATTTTCCTAGACCAGACTCAGACCTTGCAAGAAGAACCATGGGGAAACCAGAAATTTTATTGCAGAACATCCTAGACAACGGGTCACGAAAAGCCCCAATGGGCCATTGTCTATGACATTGCCAGCGTGCAGTTTCCCTTCGGGGGGAAAACAACGAGGCATAGGACGACCCGTTAGTTGATCCAACGAGTCCTCCTATCGTCTATTGGATCCTAAGTTAAGAATACTACCGGGCTCTTCCCTGAGGCAACAAGAGGAACCAATGGCTCGTGGTTACTACCACCCGTCACCCAATCCCAGGCCCTGGCAGTGTACACACGAGTCAATGCGGTGACTCATTGGTTCTAACAACAAGTCGTGGTATTGACCATTGTCTTAAGGCACAGTTTCCCTACCTATAATAATGAGAGGTACCAACGAACCGTCTTTTGTTAGAAAGGATCGTGGTATTCTTCCATGGTTCATTTCCACTGGGCATGATTTATAGACCCAGAACCAACGGTGGGTTCCAACGGGTCGTGGGTCCGACTAACGACCCGTTCTGAGACCCGTTGGTCCGTGTCAGTCAGTTTTCAATTCTTTCTTCCAAGGGTATGTTGGTAATTTCTCACCTTTTTAATGGTTAAACCCCATCATTTTAGGCTCGTTTAGGAGGGAGTTAAAGGGGTAGAATGACCTTTTCCCCTTCATTTCACTCTTTTCCTCAAAGTTTAAGTGTAGAATAGCCAGCAAGTTCAGAGCAGAAGCTAGGGCAAATGATTGTCTTCTCAAAATTTTCTTAGGGATCTCCAGAAATTCTTAGCCAGGGATATGGGAATTCAACAAGGGATAGTTCTTCCCTTGTGTCCCCCAAAATTCTTCTTTACCTTCTCTATCAGTTCTAGCCCTGAGACTTCCGAATGTGATGAAATTATCTGTCAGTCCTCTTTTAAATCATATGGAATATCATTAATGCTAATTGTTGATGTTTTTCCACCAATTTGTGACTATGTTGTTGTGCATTCCTATAAAGTGAATTCTAGCCCTAGCTCTTGAATGCAGAGAAAACTAGAGTCTCGCATAATTGTTTAATTATCGAAATTACTTGATTCTATTAGTAATGGGGGTTCCCATATTATTAGGTTGTACTGAAAACTCAGTCAGATATATCTCAGTCCAGTTTCAGTCAAAATGTTAGAATACTCAGTATTAGTAAAAAATGTCAACTGATCAGTTTGACTATAGAAATTCTCGAGGTGTCAGTAGTGCCTCCCAGTATAAGAATTAGACTCAGTATCAGCTTTAGTGGTTCTTTAGGCGGTCATGACACTTTCAGATAAGAAGCTTTGACCAGCCTTAGGACCCCAGCTTCATATTACAGTCTGTTCTTTAGACGGTTATGACGCTTTCAGATAAGCAACTCTGATAATCTTAGAACCTAGTTACAGAATCCGGTCCGATAAGACTCTCAGGGTGCTTCCAGATAGGTATTCCTGACTAGTCTTGGGCCCCAGTTTCAATCTATCATCTTAGTAGTCAATCTAGGACTATCCAGTGGGAGTAGGACTTAGCACCGAGCGAACTGGGGTTCCAGCGCACCTAGGTTCCCAGAACTACGTTGCCACCATAGGATATATTTTGTTGGTCTCATGTCCCTAGACCTGTGATTACCCAGTTCATGTATTTATACCCTAGTAAGGTATATTGGGTCCTACCAATGGGATGTATACATAGGACTCCACGTCTAACTCATGTGGTTATATGTCGATTATAGACTCTCCCACTAGTCATCTCAGTTCAATCTCAGATTAGTCAGTTTAGTGCAATAATTTCATATTAGTATCTCAGATTTAGCGAATTCCTTGACCATCAGATAGGCTCTTTCAGACCATCTCAGTTATTACAGTTATTCAGCTTAGCAGTTTCAATTGGTCATTACATGTCTTTTCAGTTCAGAATTTTTATTCCTTGTGTATGGTTTCTCTCACTTACTCAGTACATTCAAAGTACTGACGCATATCTTTTGTGTTGTATTGTTTTATGATACACCTGAAGGATCTTAGTCTCAGCCTCATTAGCAGATCGATTTCAAAAGATTCCAGCAGCATCATTGGTGAATCCTCATTTTCCGAGGACTAGACTTACTTCCTTCAGTTATATTTCTTTTATTTAGATTTAGAGTTAGCTGGGACCTATCCCAGCAACTCTTCAGTTGTAGTTGGCTTCATACATAGACATCATTTTATACTTTCAGCTTTGGTTTCAGATTTTTTTAAACTTTATGATTCAGCTTTTATTTTCATAAATGTTTTGTACTCTCACTTTAAAGCTTTCGCTATTTATAGTTACTCAGAATGCCAGTATTATGATAGACCATGGGTTGACTTGGGGTTGCTTGTGACTCCAAGCACCGTGTCCCGTCCAGGGTGTAGACTTGGGGCGTGACAACTAAGCTTAAAACGATGTATTTTAGGGCTTAGGGGCTTAGAACTTATGAAATTTTCCTAATTAAAACACAGGAAAATTACACACTGCCAGGTGCCATGACTCTTCCTATGGATCGTTCCTTGACCTTACAGGTCATGGTTTCCTCCCGTTGTAGCCTTTGATAAAACCTAAGTTCTGAACTTTTCCATGGGTCACACTACGACTGATACCTTCAGCCAACGAGTCATGGGATCCATCTGTTACCACAACTGGGAGAAATTCCCTGCTTCTTCCTACTGGTGGGAGAAACATCTCATTGTCTCTTACAACAGGTCATACCTTGACCTGTACCATTCAAATCTGTCACCCTATACCCTAATTAATAGGTCCTTACCATGATCCGTGGTTCCTCACCACGGGTCATACCACGAGTCGTATCTTTCCTCCTGACAATCCAAAACCAAACAATGACTCTGAGACATGACTCATACCATCATTCCGAGAGTCATTACTGGACTCATTTTTACCAACTTATATAGCAACTTCTGACCACGAGCGATCCTATGGTCCGTTGGTCCTTCCTACGACTCGTATCATGAGTCGTCCTGAATCAAAATTTTAGATTTTTTTGCTGATCACTTTTCAAATCCCGAGTCTAGTCTTAGACACTTCTGGGGTATTATGATATCTCCCCCCTTAGGAACATTCATCCTCAAATGTGGGCTAAATATACTGAATAACTGGGGGGGAAATCTGCCATCCTAAATACTGAATATTAGAAGCTAAACTGACGGAGTAACTGACTCCGGACTAAAATACATGACTAAATTGAATTCATAAATCATGCATACATGAACTTTCATGAAAGAAAGCGGTATGCATGAACTAAACTCAAAATTGAATAGAGTAATAAGGTGGAAAGTGATACCTCAAGCTGGAACTAAGCCGGAAGAGAAAAGATGCGGGTATTGAGCCATCATATCTGCCTCGGCTTCCCACGTAGCTCCCTCAACATATTGATTCCTCCACAAGACCTTTACTGAAGCTACCCCTTTGTTCCTGAACTTCTGAACCTGATGATCAAGTATTTCAACTGAAATCTCCTCATAGCTAAGTCTATCCTTCACACCAACGCTCTCTACCGAAATGATCAAAGTCGGTTCATCCATGCACTTCTTCAAGAGCTATATATGAAAAACTAGATGCACTGAAGCCAATTATGAGGTCAACTCCAACTCATAGG
The DNA here is from genome assembly GCA_035772735.1 of Datura wrightii. Classification (NCBI taxonomy): domain Eukaryota; kingdom Viridiplantae; phylum Streptophyta; class Magnoliopsida; order Solanales; family Solanaceae; genus Datura; species Datura wrightii. Next base: position 83,863,606 of record JASDFA010000001.1, read on the forward strand.
CCACATTTCCAACATGTCTCACAATCTTGTACAGACCAACATATCAAGGACTAAGCTTCCCCTTCTTTCTGAATCTCATCACTCCCTTCTTGGGAGACACTTGCAGAAACACCCAATCATCAACTTCAAATTCAAGTTCTCTCCTTCTCACATCCGTATAGGACCTTTGATGTATTTGAGATGTTTCCAGCCTCTCCCTTATAAGCTGAACCTTCTCCATAGCCTCGTGGACTAGATCTGGCCCTATCAACGAAGCTTCACCTACTTCAAACCAACCAATAGGCAATTTACATCTTCGCCCATAAAGAGCCCCGAATGGAGCCATTTGAGTGATTGAATGGTAGTTGTTGTTATATGAAAACTCAATGAGAGGTAAATGATCATCCTAACTATCCTTGACATCAATCACACAAGCTCTCAACATATCCTCCAGAGTCTGAATGGTGCACTCAACCTGACCATCTGTCTGCGGGTGAAACGTTGTGCTAAGTTTAACCTGAGTACCGAGTCCCTTCTGAAATGAACTCCACAATTAGGAGGTAAACTGAGTACCTCTATTTGATATGACAGACAAGGGCAATCCATGAACCGAACTAACTACCGAATATACAATTTGGCATAATCCTCCGCTGAATCAGTAGTTTTAACTGGTAAAAAATGAGTTGCTTTGGTCAATCTATCCACAACCACCCAAATAGAGTCATACTATCAAGGACTGTAAGGCAACCCTACAATGAAGTCCATATTGATTTCCTCCCACATCCAAGTAAGGATACTGTGTCTTGTAACACACCTCTAAGTCTTTGATGCTCAACTTTCACTAGTTGACAATTCAGACACTTAGCCACAAACTCCTCTATGTCCTTCTTTATGCCACTCCACCAATAAACTTCACATAGGTCACAGTACATCGTGGTGGCACCAGGAAATACAGAGTATCGGGAACCATGAGCCTTATGCAGCATCCAGTCTCTCAAGTCATCAAAACCTGGAAAACACAAACGACCCTGATATCGAAGTACACCATCTCCCCCTTTGGAGAAGACCTCAACTTTTTGATTTTGAACCATTTCCTTCAACTTTACCAAAATAGGATCTTCGCCTTGCTTGGCCTTGACTTCAGTCACCAAAGAGGATTCTGAACTATTCTACATAATGATACCACCATCTGCTGAATCAACAAGGCAAATTCCTGATTGTGCAAGCCGATTCACATACTTCACCAATTCTTTCCTTTTCTCATCTACATGAGACACACTCTCCATAGGAAGTCTATTAAGAGCATCTGCCACCATATTAGCCTTGCCCTGATAGTAAAGGACACCAAATCATAATCCTTAAGAAGCTCTAACCACCTTCTTTGTCATAGATTCAGGTCCTTCTAAATAAACACATACTATAGACTCTTGTGGTTTGTAAACATATCTACATGGACCTCATATAGATAGTGTCTCTAAATATTCAAGCCAAATACTACTACTGCTAACTCGAGGTCATGAGTCAAATAGTTCTTCTCATGGATCTTAAGTTGCCTAGAAGCATAGGCTATGACTTTACCGTGATGCATCAGTACACGACCAAGGCTGATCTTCAAGGTGTCACAACATACCACAAATCCATCGGTACCCTCAGGTAGGTCAACACTGGCGCTGAGGTAAGTCGAGTCTTCAACTCCTAAAAACTCTTCTCATAAGCATCCGGCCACTGAAATTTCACTTTCTTCTGGGTAAACATAGTCAATAGTATCACAATAGATGAAAACCCTTCAACAAACCTCCTATTGTAGCTAGCTAAACCTAAGGAACTCCTGATATCTAAAGGGCTAACTGGTCTAGGCCAATTCTTCATAGCTTCTATCTTTTGAGAGTCCATTTTCACACCCTCGCTTAACACCACATGACCCAAAAATGCTACTGAATCCAACCAACACTCGCACGTGCTGATTTAACAAATAGCTGGTGATCCTTAAGAGTCTATAGCACCACCCTTAAATGAGCAACATGCTCCTCCTCGCTCCAAGAGTATATGAGAATGTCATCTATGAACTCAATCACGAACATGTCCAAATATGGATTGAACACCCTATTCATCAAATCCATAAAAGTTGCAGGAGCATTCGTTAGTCCAAAAGACATAACTACAAACTCATAGTGATCATACTGAGTCCTAAAAGCTATTTTTGGGATGTCACTCTCTCTAACTCTGAGCTGATAATATCCGGATCTGAGGTCTATCTTTGAGAAACACTTGGCACCCTAAAGTTGGTCAAACAAGTCATTAATTTTGGGAAGACGATACTTGTTCTTGATGGTCATTTTGTTCAACTGTCGATAATCAATGCATATGCAAAGAGAACCATCCTTCTTTTGGACAAATAGAACCGCGGCACCCAATAGGGACTTACAAGATCTGATGAAACCCTTGTCTAAGAGATCCTTCAATTGGTCCTTCAACTCCTTTAGCTTAGTTAGAGCCATTCTATAAGGAGGAACAAATACAGGAGGCATATTGGGAAGAAGGTCGATACCAAAATCGATCTCCCGCTTGGGAGGGACTCCCAATAGATCATCTAGAAACGCCTCTGGATACTTATGTACTATAGGAACTGACTAAATAGTTGGGGTCACAGAAATAGCATCCTTAACCCGAACTAGGTGGTATACGCAACCCTTAGAGATCATCTTCCTGGCCTTAAGGTAGGAAATGAAGCGACCTACAAGCACAGGTGAACTACCCTTCCACTCTAGGACTGGCTCACCTGGAAACTGAAAATCTAACACACGGGCTCTATAATTTACTGAGGCGTTACATGCATGTAGCCAATCCATGCCAAAGATAACATCAAAATCTGTCATGGCTAACTATACTAAATCTGCCTAGGTGACTTCTGAAAGAACGTGACAGGGAAATTTTTGTATACTCGTCGAGCTATAACTGAATCACCGATTGGAGTAGAGATTGAGAAGGGTTCTGATAGAATATTGGGACTGACTTCGAAACTACTAGTGACATAGGGCGTCATAAAAGATAAAGTAGCTCTTAGATCTTTCAATGCACATACATCAAGATGGAATACTCATAACATACCAGTTACTACATTTGGAGAGACCTCCTACTCCTTATGAGATGCGAGGGCATAAAACCTATTCTAACGTTGCCCACCACCTATACTAGTGGATTCATCCTGTTGCACTGAGCGTGCTGGTGGAGCTGCTGAACTAGTGGCTGGGTCTCGGCCTCTACCATGTCCCTGTCTGGCTGCTGGACAATCTCTGAGCATATTTTAGGGCTTCCCACACCTAAAACATGCAGCTATACTTGCTAAACACTGACCAGTGTGCCTCTTACCACACCTGTCACAACCTAAAATATTGGGCCTACTGACCTGCTCCCTTGACCTCGAGAGCCTGATGCTCATCCCCTTTGATCATGCCTAGATCTGGATGGCACACTCGCTGTTGATGATGTTGGGGCTGATGATCTCTAGTGGATCTGCTGACAATGCCCACCACCAAGCCTCTATTGGGAGAACTTGAATTTGTCGGTCCTATCCCTCTTGGGCTCTCTCTCTCTCACTCACTCACTTGAACCACCTCTATCTATTGGGAATACAAGACCAATTGTGAGAAGTCGATATCCTGATAAATCATAATGATTCTACAATCCTTGACCAAATTGTTTGTTATCCCATGCACAAACCTGCTCACCCGAGCCCTCTGGTCGGCCACTATCTCCGATGCATATTTTTCAAGCAGGTAAACTCCAAGGCATACTCTTAAACTATCATGTTATTCTACTTCAGGTTCACAAACTCTGCCACCTTGATCTCTCTCATCTCTTTGGGAAAGAATCGGCCTAAGCACGCGGTGAGAAACTTATCCTAACCAATGGTGCCTGCTTCAACTGACTTGTTATCCTTCCACTATTTAAACCAGATATGAGCAATCCCTTTCAACTAATAAGAGGTTAGATCTACACACTCCTCCACTATCACCCCCATAATCTGGGTGATTTTCTGGATCTCATCAATAAACTCATATGGGTCCTCGTCCACCCTCGACCCAAGAAACTCAGGGGGGTTCATCTTGAGGAAGTCCTTGACCCTAGCCGTTGTTGCATTCCCATTCTGGGGAAGATGAGCCACCACCTGCTGATTGACCTGAACAGTCAATGCCTGTGCCAACATCTGGATGGTTGTCCTAAACTCAGCGTGGGCAACCTGCTCAAGCACATGATCCTCGGGGGCTGGTGGGGCTTGTTGGTGCCCATCTCTATTGCCATTCTCATGGCTATTTCCCTTCCTGGTCCTTCTTCAACTCAGAGTGGAGGTATGATTCTTCAAATGCATATAGCACCAATTAGAAGGATAGAGAGACTTTTCATCACGCGATATATATCATGAAAGAAGGGAGATTTTCTAAAATGCTTCGTAGCCTCTTCATCATAAGTGTGGCATGCTTCACATCCATGAAACAACTCTACTTAACGTGGCTTTTAGACACCTTAGGACACTTCAAAACCTATTTCTCTAATACTAAGTTTGTCATGACTTGAACATAGGCCCAAATCTAGACACAGAACCTAGGATCATAAATGGCCCCAAGTCGACCCATGGCATTAACATAATAACTAAAGCTCAAAATAATAATGCAGAAAATTGAATTCTGAAATAGGAGAAGTCTGAACATTTAATACAATAGCGGAAGTTTGAACATTTAATACATCTGAACAATGGAGTATCAAACACTGAATTCGAAGCTAAATCCATAACAATGTCTAATAAGCCTCTAAATACTGACGAGATGATAGGACAAGACCCCAACTGGCTCACTGAAAGACTAAAACTAAAAGACAATAATAACAAGGCTAACTAAAGGTCCTCGATGGATAAGGCCCCACCACCAAGACTGCATATGCTAAACTATGAGAATTGACTAGCAACGGGACTGATCCTAAACGTCTGAGCCTATATCATGAAATGATACAGCATAGAGTATGCAGTCAGTAGTTGAAATGTACCGAATATGCAAGGTAAGTAAAAAACTGAGTTAGTAAAACTGAAAACAAGTATATCATAAATCATTACATCATAAGATTCTAGGAGTAAGGCTTTCATGCTATTAACTGAAGACATGATTAAACATAACTGAGCCTCATAACTGAATTGAATAACCCAAAGCTAAAACTGATAATCATAAGTAAAATTGAATATTTGGGTCAAACCTGTTAAAGACATAATATGATAAATGATGAACATACATAACTAAAATCATGAGGAATAATGGGAGACTCGTCATATAACCGACATTACCATGATAGATCTTACATGACCCCGACTATTACTGTAACAGCCCAGGTCGCCGCTTGTAGATATTGTCCCCTTTGGGCAGCTAGTCCCTCACGGCTTTAAAACGCGTCTACAAGAGAGAGGTATCCAAGCACTTATAAAGTACTCTTCGTTCTCCTCCCCAACCGATGTGGGATTTGCCTAAGAAATCCAGGCGTTACGTATCGCCGTCCCTGGTTACCCCCCGTAGGGACTCAGCGTCCTCGCTGAGGTTTGCCCCACCACCGGCCCGGCACCAGCTCTGATACCACTGTAACAGCCCAGGTCGCCGCTTATAGATATTGTCCCCTTTGGGTAGCTAGTCCCTCACGGCTTTAAAACGCGTCTACAAGAGAGAGGTATCCAAGCACTTATAAAGTACTCTTCGTTCTCCTCCCCAACCGATGTGGGATTTGCCTAAGTAATCCAGGCGTTACGTATCGCCGTCCCTGGTTGTGGTCGGCCATCATCGTCCTCTAGGCGGACGGCATCGCCCAGCTGGTGGCGGTATCTGAATCTGGTATCGACACAGCTATAACCCAGGGGCGGTGGGGATGCTAAAAGGGTGCCCACATGCCACAACAAGTCTCAACATACAAACACATACACAGCAAGCATGCTCAAATGAAAAACACTAATCATATTCTCTTCTTTTGTTTCGAGGCTAATCTGTATTAAATAACTGACTGTTTCTGGATGCTGGACCTTCTGCTACCTGGCCTTTATCTGTCTATCTAATTATATCTAAATATAACTCAATAACATAGTACATGCCATCTATAACTAAATATAGCTCAATGATATAAAATGTACCATATACTACTGGATACAATCTCAACAGATGAAATACGTATTGCCTAAATATCTATTATTCTGATTATCGCATGATACGTAATAATATACTAGCATTCTTGCTGGAATTTGTACTAAAATCGTTCCTGTACGCTGGGTATCTGCTAATAGCGTTTATTCTATTTATTTTCTACCCTGTACTTACTGGCTTGCCGAAAGAATAACTTTACATACCTGGTTTCTGAGTACCCGACTGACCGGTGTGATTTCCGTCGGTACTTCTGCTGTTTCTCCCAACTACATTCATATACACGTCAATTAGAACTAAATACATTAATATTTGGGAGAAATTATCACTTTTGATATATATATTTATCCCAACTTCAACCTTTCGGAAAACGATCAAAAACTCGTTATTTCTCGATAGTCCAGAAGGGATAAATGCTCACTGCAACGCTAGGAACACATTGGTACTAATTTAAAGAAATTCTATTGACTTTACCTCGGTAGCACGACGTTTCGACGGCCAAATTTCACGAAACCAACTCCGTAGGATTGCTCCCTGCAGCTTTATACACCTGTACCTAAGCCGGAACGAAGTTTAGACTGCGTTTCGTCGCGTAATTGGAAGGAAATTATATATTTTTGTCGTGGGTTTTCTATACTACTTGGTCCCCTGTTTCTTTGCTGGAAATTTGCTGCTCTTGATGAAGGGGTCGACCCTTTTATCAATCCAATTAATTTTTTTTTTTTTTTTTTTTGCTTTCTAAATCCCTTAACCAACATGCCCTTAGGATATTTATTCACTTAAAATTTACGGGGTGTAACATCCTCCCCCCCTTAAGAACATTCGTCCTCGAATGACATTCTGTCTAGAGGACTTTCTCAACTTACTCAATTTGTTTCTTGAAAAATTTTTGGCAGAGTTTCCCTTGTATTATGGACTATCTCATAATTCCTGAAAAGCAGAAAAGCCCAATACAGGTACTCCACATGATACGACATTCATGTATAAAACTGTCTATAATCAATCACCTGCTTTCATATATGAAGTATAAGCATTAATAAGGAAAAACAGTTTTAACATACTTCCTGTTTGCCTATGCTTGGAATAAGTGGGTATATCTGGCTTTCATGTCCTCCTCGGCTTCCCAGGTCATTTCTTCTCGGTTCCTGTTACGCCACAATACTTTGACAGATGCAATATCTTTAGTTCTCAATCTACGGATCTGTCTGTCTAAGATAGCTACTGGAACCTCCTCATATGCTAATTCTTTGGTGACCTGGACATCCTGAACTGGAACAACTGTGGAAGGGTCTCCTACGAATTTCCTCAACATAGATACATGGAAGATCGGATGAACGGCTTCTAATTCTGGAGGCAAATTCAATTAACGGTAAATGCTCACTTTGGCTACTACCGAAATTTAGTACACACGCTCGCAACATGCCTTCGAGCGTCTGAATTATGCGCTCAGCCTGCTCATCTGTCTGAGGATAGAATACTGTGCTTAAATTAATCTGTGTTTCCAGACCCCTCTGGAACGACTGCCAGAATCTAGCTGTAAACTGTGCTCTCTTATCAGAAATGATAGATACCAGCACTCCATGCAATATAACTATTTTTCTGATAGATAACTCGGCATGATCCTCAGCCGAGAAGGTAGCTTTCACTGGCAGGAAATGAGCTGATTTCGTCAGCCTGTCAACTATTACCCATATAGAATCATTTCTGCATCCGGTACGGGGCAACCTTGCCACAAAATCCATATTCACTGCTTCTCATCTCCAGAGAGGCATAGCTATGTCCTAAGTTAACCCGCCTGGTTTCAGATGTTTTGCTTTTGCCTGTTGGCAGTTAGGACACTGGGCTACAAATTCAGCAATTTCTCTTTTCATACTTGGCCACCAGTAGTTTTCTTTGATATCGTGGCATATTTTCGTTGCGCCTGGGTGGAGAGAATCGCGGGCGTAATGCGCCTCGCTTATAAGCTGCTGGCGATGCCCCCAAAATATCTGGAACACAATGCGGCCTTTATATCGTAACACTTCATCCTCGGTTATCTGAAAATATGTCACCTCTCCTTACTGAACCTTATGTTTAAATTGGACCTGGCTAGGGTTTCTATACTTCCGTTCCTTTACTTCGACCATTAACGATAACACTGCGACATTCCGTATTATTGCTCTCTTATCTTTTATTTCTGCTATGTGACCGGCTAAACCGGCTAACTAGTGAAATTCTCGGGTCTATTCTCACCGTTCAGGCGGCAAGCATGCCGACTCCCCATAGATTTATGGCTAAGGGCGTCTGCTACCATATTAGCCCTTCCTGGGTGATACAAAATTTTCACTCTCTAAGGCATAAGCTACTACAGTTAACTCCAGGTCGTGGGTAAGATAATTCTCTTCACGCTTCTTCAACTGCCTGAAAGCATAAGCTATTACCTTACCACACTGCATCAACCCTCTGTACCTCCTGGCGATACTAACACTGGAGCTGATGTTAGCCTGACTTTTAACTCTTGGAAGTTCTGCTCACATGCCTCAGTCTACTGGAACTTTGTTGCCTTCTGTGTCAATTTAGTCAAAGGTGCTGCTAAGGAGGAAAATCCTTCCACAAACCCTCTGCAGTACCCGGCTAACCGCAGGGACTGCGTACTTTGATCGGAGTGGTAGGTCTAGGCTATGTCTTCACTACTTCGATTTTCTGTATATCTATCTGTACACCAGCCTCCGACATAATGTGACCAAAAAGGCTACTAAACTCAACCAAAATTCACATTCACAAAATTTGACATATAACTGACGGTCATACTGGTTTATTATACCGGAGAATCTAACAAGTAATCTACCGGTATAGCTAGAACTTTATCTGGCCTTCTGACCGCATGTTAAGGCCACTTGTTGCTAAGGTAACCTTGAACGACTATCTGCACACCCTGTGCCCGTATCTGATCAGGGGGTCCTGATATTGATCATGACCTCCAATGATCTGGCTGCATAACCTTAAATAACTGAATAGTCGGGTTGAATGACCCGAATGTGGCAGTAGTCTAACAATGCTCTAACTGTTCTACTTGAGTGCTTATAGTTCGTGCATAACCGCAAACTCGTGGGCATCTAATTGCTCTGTTATTTTTCTTAAACCACTGTAAGGCTGGACTTAATCAAACTTACTCCTAGGCGATCAATCTCTGGATCTTCATGGGGAGTCTACTGATCCCCTGGTCTTAATAAACACTGTGCTAGCAGGGTACTATCAATTTCTTACGCCTTGTGTGTATCCACTTGGATTTATACTGCTATTCTGGGGAATTCTCAGTCTTATGAGCTATTCTATAAATACTGGCCTTCTGCTAGGGCTCTGTATCTGAATATCTTACGAAAACCAACTGAAGTACTAGTCTGTCGCTGACTACTGATGTGGACCCTTCTTTGGGGTACCCACGGGTTTCTGACTGGGACCGTCGGCTAACTCATGGGGTATTCCACATAATGACTGCTAGGTTAGCTAAGGCCGACTCTCACCTACAAAGCTGGGAAAATGGCGTACAACCACTTGACATACTAGAACAATTCTGGTATTGCTAATCTCTGAAATTTGCCTATTTGGCCTCTAATCCTGGTTCTAGCACATGCACTACTGTTACCGATCTTCAGGGATGCCTCCCTGCTAATGCAGGAGCCAGCTGGTCGGTAGACCGTCTAACTGCGCCCTTATCATCTAGCCATCCGTTTTAGGTCATTAACTCTGGTAAGCTCCTAGAGCCTAGATCTGACAACAACACATAAGTTTATTAACTTAATAACTGAGAACTGAAATGGCTTCTATGACTTCCTACATAATTCACACTTAATCTGCCCATTTCCCTTCTCCTCTTGTTTCTTTCTTCTCCCTCTTTCTTCTCCTTTTTTTTGGCAAGGGGGTGTCCTGCAATGCAATTTGTATATGCTTTCCATTACTAATCAGTATCTGTGATTGTAGCCCTTATAGGCTGCCACTCACAACATATCTATTATCTGTATATGTATATAAATATATATCAATAGCTACGTACAATATGTATTGAGTTCTGCGGTAATACATAATCTCTGACATGCTCTGCTGAATCTCATATCATACATGATACATTGCTTCTTACGGCCTAATAATATTTCCTGCCCTGACTTATCATTTTGTTGTATTGCCACCCCATTCTAAGAGTAACAAACATAAACACCTTAGTTATCGTCTGCTATTTGAAATTCCGCCACTCTTGCGATGTGGGGTCAACATTTGAATCTTGTGGCCTTACTTGGCATATATTGAGAGCCCATGACTGTCTGCTGGGCCTTATCTCTAGGCCACACTAGATTAAGCTCGCTGTATCGGTAACTTCTCAACTTCCCCATAAGCGAACATACTGCAGCATTCTGGACCACAATCTTACTGTCAGCCCTAGGCTTAATCCTTAATACGATATTATATCAATCCGGGGGTAATCCTAATTTCCCCACAAAATCTGACATTCCTGCTTCTTCCCCTCATCTTGCTTAAGCTGAACTCTGGGGTTCAAGGTACCTGGTCTTGCTCTTGTTAGCGTGTTATGGCGGACTTGGCCTTTTTCTGACTCGAACTTGACTATTACTGGATCTTCTACGCCCACTTTGAGTAAGCTAGTAGTCTTACTTGCTCTTCTGACTTATTACCGTGAGGGTCTGCGCAACTTACGTAATCACAGGGACTCCTTACTCCTTCTAACATTTTATGGAATCAACCCATCTTTACTTACTGCTTGATTTGGCAACCCCATCTCAAGTCTTATGCCCCTTTACTATACTGGAATCAAAATCAAAAGGTAAGAATAGCCCCTTTTTTTTGCAACAAATAGAAACATTTAACTGTACCATATTCGAAAGGATGTATTTGGGATTCCTGCATTTCCCTCTCTTTCTCATACTTACCTGGTGGTCTGACCTTGTCTGTAATCTTAATCAGATCTTATATAGCTAATAAATAAATCAACTCATATGTACATTATACTTCTGACTTCATATTCTGACGTTATCAATGTATACTGGGAATAATGCTAATAAAGATATCACGCTGGGAGGTCTCCGATACCCCCTCCTGCTGCTGTAGTTATCATGTAACTGGCTGATGCCCTCTTCTGTTGCTATATCTGATCTTCTGCCTGTGATAGGGTAATGTTGATTTGCCTTTGTATCTATAATCAAAGAATAACGGTAAGTTTTTAGGGACTCAACCCTATACTGAACCGCTCTAAAGCACGACTGACTGAGAAGGAAGGGTAACCATCATATCATGCCTCGCAGCCTCCTGCCTATAGTATGTGGTGCACAACACATCCATAGACAAGACTCTACTTAGCACGGCTTGCAGACTCCCTGGGACACGACCTGCTCTGATACCAAGTTTGTCACACCCCACCTTGGGGGGTATGACGGCACCTGGTGCCTGCTAGACTCTAGACTACTAAATGATCCAGCCTGAGCACATCTGGTGCTTTGGCTGGCTTTGGCTCTATTTCAAGAAACAAACCGGCTATATAACGGCTGTAAATACAGCCTCCGGCCAACTGGCCTGTAGCCTCCTGTACCTGTAATAACAGCTGACCAGAACATGCCACTACAGGGAAACCTATGCGGGCCGACAAGGCCACCATGCTGTCTAGTTATCTGCAACTCAATCATGAAGTACTAAAAAGCTACGTGACCGGCAAGGTCACCACTACTGGCAACTATGGCCCCACACGGCCATCATAAAAGAAGGAAAAAGTACTAACAGCTATACAACTGCACGGCCTCACGCGACCGGCTCATCTAACCACAGGGAAATATACAGACTGCAAGCCTCTAGGAATAGCAATAGAAATGATCGGGACAGGGCCCCGACCTACCCGTACTGTATAACAAAGAAAACGAAATACACCTCTGGAATTCAGACTCCGGATGACAGGAGCTGAATACTCAATAGCTGATTGGAATCACGAGGGGTCGCCTCCTCGTCTATGAGTACCTGCAGGCAAGTAATGCAGCGCCCCACTGCGTGTCAGTACCACAGGTACTGAGCATGTAAAGCAACTGAAATACACAACTGAAATGAATAACAATAGTAACATGAGATATAAGCAGAAAGTAGCTGAGTCTATCTAGCTGAGAATAACTGGGGAGAGTTTATTTATTCTATAACTAAACTGAGCGTACCTGATGACGTGTCGTCCTTCTGTCTATCAGTATCTACTAGAACATATCAATATACATAATAATACACACAATACCTGACCGACCCCCATAAGCCGGAAGGTGCCAACCAAGCAAGCAATCTATTTACCCCTACCCGGGTCTAAACCAACCAAAAACAAGTCACTCCACTCATCTGATAACTGTGAGCTCCTCCTACCGGCCCCCTTGGGTACGTAGCTTAGGCCTTGGCCTCTGACAATAAATTGTGTCTGAGTCCGAAGACTCCTGCCTCTGGGCACAGGTGTGCACACAGAGTGGTCTGCCCCTGTAAACAGGGTGTGCTAGCTCTGCGCAGAGTAAACTGAACTACCCCTGCAAGCAGGGTGGTCTGGACCGTATTATCATGGTGGTCGGCCATCATTGTCCTCTAGGTGGACGGCATCGCCCAGCTGGTGGCGGTATCTGAATCTGGTATCGACACAGCTATAACCCAGGGGCGGTGGGGATGCTAAAAGGGTGCCCACATGCCACAACAAGTCTCAACATACAAACACATACACAGCAATCATGCTCAAATGAAAAACACTAATCATATTCTCTTCTTTTGTTTCGAGGCTAATCTGTATTAAATAACTGACTGTTTCTGGCTGCTGGACCTTCTGCTACCTGGCCTTTATCTGTCTATCTAATTATATCTGAATATAACTCAATAACATAGTACATGCCATCTATAACTGAATATAGCTCAATGATATAAAATGTACCATCTATTACTGGATACAATCTCAACAGATGAAATACGTATTGCCTAAATATCTATTATTCTGATTATCGCATGATACGTAATAATATACTAGCATGCTTGCTGGAATTTGTACTAAAATCGTTCCTGTACGCTGGGTATCTGCTAATAGCATTTATTCTATTTATTTTCTACCCTGTACTTCCTGGCTTGCCGAAAGAATAACTTTACATACCTGGTTTCTGAGTATCCGACTGACCGGTGTGATTTCTGTCGGTACTTCTGCTGTTTCTCCCAACTACATTCATATACACATCAATTAGAACTAAATACATTAATATTCGGGAGAAATTATCACTTTTGATATATATATTTATCCCAACTTCAACCTTTCGGAAAACGATCAAAAACTCATTATTTCTCGATAGTCCAGAAGGGATAAATGCTCACTGCAACGCTAGGAACACATCGGTACTAATTTAAAGAAATTCTATTGACCTTACCTCAGTAGCACGACGTTTCGACGGCCAAATTTCATGAAACCAACTCCGTAGGATTGCTCCCTGCAGCTTTATACACCTGTACCTAAGCCGGAACGAAGTTTAGACCGCGTTTCGTCGCGTAATTGGAAGGAAATTATATATTTTTGTCGTGGGTTTTCTATACTACTTGGTCCCCTGTTTCTTTGCTGGAAATTTGCTGCTCTTGATGAAGGGGTCGACCCTTTTATCAATCCAATTAATATTTATTTTATTTTTTTTTGCTTTCTAAATCCCTTAACCAACATGCCCTTAGGATATTTATTCACTTAAAATTTACGGGGTGTAACAATTACACTCAACTGGGAAAATCCATCCAAAGCCTTGTCAGGGCTAAGGGTGCTACCATGATATCGATATCAAGATGAAAGCCCATTTAGGGCAAGGGCTAGCTCACAAGGGGGTCGCAAAGTATAGATGTAAACCTAGTTGGCACGTAGTTCTGAGATTTGGGGTTCATATAAACCCCAAGCCTATTTGGTGCTAGACAATACTCCCAAAACATGCATATGCTCTCCATCGTTTTTCAACAAAGTTGAACCATCATTTTTCCAATGAAGCTGATCATGAAATTACATGCATAGTCTGAAACCTGAATATGAGAAGCCTTAGCTCAAAACATACCATAAGCTGAAAGTGGGAGTATAGACTCCAAAACCATGTGGTAAGCTAATATCTTAAAATTGAACTAAAGCATGAAAACATACTTAGATCATATGGGTTTGACCCAAACTTTAACATGCTTGAAATAGACTTGATAGTAAAAATCATGGATATATACATGGGTAATTCATAAACATTCTTAAATACTAGAAATCTCATTATACTTGGAAGCATAAATCACAAATTCAACCCTTTCATGAAACTAGCATAATTGGGCATCATACTCTTAAAACTTTGAGATCATAATTTGTAATCAAAATCATTATAAAACATTCCCATGAATCTTAAAACATCATTAGAAACATGATTAGAATTGACGCGTGATAAAAACATAGAGAATTTCATATATTAGGTTAGAACCCCACAACCATACACTTGAATTCATGAATTGAGAAGATATTTGGGCTTGAGAGTGAAGAGAAACTCCTATTCATAACCTTACATACCTAGTTAATCAGGTTTTACACTCTTCCTTGAAAGCCCAAAGGGATTGGAGAAGAAATTGAAGAGTTATAGGATTGATCATCTTAGAAATTCTCTAATCTTGCGTGCATAGAGAGGGAATAGGTTAGAATAGATTGAACCCTCTTAAAACCATCCTAACTAAGCTTAAAATGATGTATTTTAGGGTTTAGGGGCTTAGGAATTATGAAATTGCCCGAATTAAAATGCAGGAAAATTACACACTGCTAGGTGCCACGACTCATCCTACGGATCGTTCCTTGATCCTACAGGTCGTGATTTCCTCATGTTGTAGCCTCTGATAAAACCTGAGTTTTGAACTTTTCCATGGGTCACACCATGACTCGTACGTTCATTGAATGAGTCATGGGATCCATCCATTACCACGACTGGGAGAAATTCTTTGCTCCTTCCTATAGGTGGGAGAAATGACTCGTTGTCTCTCACAACTGGTAGTACCTTGACCCATACCATTCCACTCTACCACCCTAGACCCCAACCAGTGGGTCCTTACCATGATCCATGGTTCCTCACCGAGGATCATACCACGAGTCGTACCTTCCCTTCTAACAATCTAGAACCAAATGAAAACTCTGACCCACGACTCGTACCATCATTCCACGAGTCATTATTGGACTCATTGTTACCAACGTATCCACAACAACTACTGACCACGAGTGATCCTACAGTCCATTGGTCCTTTCTATGACTCGTACCACAAGTCTTCCTAAGTCAAAATTTCAAATTTTTCTACTATTCACATTTCAAATCCCAAGTCTAGTCTTAGGCACTTTCGGGGTATTACAATCACTCCATATTAAAGTGAGGTCCATACATTATCCAATCAGGTATTGCGTAGTTTCGTGGTAAAATATGTATAACTTTTTATCCTAAACTCGGATTGACGAGCTATTTATTTTGCCAAAAACAATACTCAAAGACCATTAATTTGGTGGGCAATAGGTTCCCTAAATCCTTATAATTTGAGAGATATGGTCATTCCATGTCATGTTATATATGGGTTTAATCAAAAATATATTATATCAAATTTCTCGACATGGCTAGACATAATATTTTAATTAAAATATTAATAAATTACAATAATCTTACAAAATTCAAAACATACACTAACATATCATAGTTGAAAAAGTTTCATAAATAATGAGGCATAAAATATATTTTATCAAATTCCAATTTAATAGGATGTCCTCAAATATGCAAGGTGTTATAGCAGTGTCCAATTTGCCGGTCCAAGTATCAGTTTTGCTCATTATGCTTGTTTCGCATTTTATCTGGTCCAAGTATCAGAGCACGCCCTCTCTGGTCCTAGTATCAGATGGCTAATAGCGAGAAGCTATATATGAAAATCCTCGTCCAAGTATTAGGTCGGCCATGGAAATCCTAGTTCGAGTGTCATGTAACTTATATAATCCTTGTTCAAGTATCAGGTAACTCTCATAGATCCTGGTCTTAGTATCAGGTAGCCATACTTAAATCCTGGTCTAAGTATCATGTAGCCATCGAGTCGATTCTCATCAACTCCGATTCAAGTGTTCGCGGTATTTTCATATGAGTTAGTTAAGTTATGCTTATATACAGAGTTTTCATGTAGGATATCAGTTCACAGAGTTATGGATTGTCTCTCCTTACCCTATCTTTTGAGTTATATTTATGTAACACCCCAAAGTTTTCTAATACTAGGTTCAAAAAGTTGAATATATTCAGCAGAGGAGTCTGCAATTTTTCTCTAAGTACAATGGATGGTATGAGTCATTGCCAAATGGTATGGGTCATAGGAAGACCCATGGTAAAGTTCAGAGGCTCCTCCTCCAGACCAAGAGTCCACACTCTTGGTTTGGTGGTATGACTCGGGGTCGCAGAGTCATAGCATGCTATTGGGTTGCCAAGTGTTGGTCCTACGAGTGACTATACAACTCATAGTAGGAACTAAGAGTCATGGTAGGAGTGGTGGAAATAATTAGATAGTTATAAAAATTGGGATGGCTAGCTACAGGAGGAAACCACAAGTCTTATGTTGGTGGTATGAGTCGTATGACTAGCAGTGGGTATTTTTTCAAACAAATCATTTAGGGCAGTTTTGAAATTCTAGAGATTCTAAATTCCTAATGATGTTGTTTTAAGCCCTGAAAGGAGTATTTTAAGAGGTTTTAGTCTATTCTAAGTCGCTAGAGTCCCATGCATGCAAGTTACTGAGATTCCTCTTCAATATCAAGCTATAATTCTCCCTAATTTCTTCCCCAATTTTATTGGGCTTTCAAGGCTAGTTTGAATATCAGTTTACCCAGGTATGTAGGGCTATGAATGGGGGTTTTCTTCCATCCTCATGCGCAAATTTCTCCTCAAGTTCGTGAATTCAAGTTTTAAATCAAGTGTACTGATTCCTAGGGTTTTAACCCAATTTTATGAAATTATCTATGATATGTTTATCGGTCTAATCCCCTTATGTTCTAAAGTATGTTTTAATTCGAACGGGTAAATTTTATACACCATTTAATTATAAATTCATGATTTCAAGTTATTAGAAATTATGCCCTATTATGCAAGTTTTATAAAGTCAAGCTTATGATTTATGATTTCAAGTGTGATGAGATATCCAGCTTGAATGAATGTTTATGAACTCCCCGCTTATAATGCCATGATTATTATTTATGAGGTCTATTTTAAGTATGCATGATTTTATGATTTGGTCAAGCCCGTACAAGTTAAGTATGTTTTTATGATTTAGTCAAGGCTAATAAGATTAACTTATCATTTGTTTTGGAGTCAAGACTCCCAATGTAACTTATGATATGTTTTGGAGTCAAGTCTCCCAATATTCAATTTTCAGGTCATGTATAAATTATGATTTCAGTTTCGTTGAAAAACGATGTGAGAGTTATGCATGTAATTATGATTTCAGCTTTATTAAAAAACGATGTGAGCACTATGCATGATTTTGCAAGTAGTGTCTAGCACCGAGTAGGCTTGGGGTCCGATGTTAGCTAGTCTCAAAACTATGCACCAACATAGGTATATGTATACATGGTTAGGACCTCTTAAGAGAGTTTTTCCCCTGCCCTAAAGGACCTTAGCTTGATATCAAGATAACGTTTTAGCATCCTTAGCCCAATCAAGGTTTTAGATGGCTCTGGCCACTTAAGTGTGATTATTGGGGCATCACGTAAGCTCTATCGTGATGGTGTCAGTTATGAAAAGTCTCCCATTATTCCTCATGATTTCCGTTTTCCATGTTCATGACTTATGAGATTATGTTTTAATGCAGATTCAACCCAATGATCAGTTTATGAGAGTTTACTTACAATTTTAGCTATGACAAGTCATATGATTTCTATTTCTAAGTCTTGCGTCACTATATTCAGTTATGATAACCAGCTTACGATTATGTCTATATCAGATAAAATTCTTAGCATGCAGTCCTTGCTCTCATGATCTATTTGATTTATATTTTTGTGCATGATTTCATTTAACATTTACTAAGTATGCTTTATGTAACTTACATACTCAGTACGTTCAAAGTATTGACTGCATACTCTATGCTATATCGTTTCATGATATAGGTTCAGGTGATCCATCTCAGTCTCCCCGATAGCTCGTTCCCTTCTCAACCTAGTTTAGCCCTACCTTGGGTGAGTCCTCATCATTCGAGGACAATTATCATTTCAGTTTTGTTTTGTTAGTTTTTTTCAGTCTTGGAGATAGCTGGGGGGTTTTGTCCAAGCATCTCATCAGATAGTAGAGGCTTTTCAGACCTAGACTAGTATGTTCAGCTTGAGATTCAGTGTTGTGATGTTATTGTTTAATATACCTTATATTATTCAGACTTTCACTTATTCATGTTTAAGTTATCAGTTTCCTCTTTAATTTATGCTCTTAAGTTGCTATGTACATGCCATGGGTCAACTTGGAGCCATTCGGGGTTCTAGGTCCCATGTTTCGATCTGGGGTCCTAGCTTGGTTCATGACAAACTTGGTATCAGAGCAAAGGTTTAGAGTGTCTTAGGGTGTCCGAAAGCCACGTTAAGTAGAATCTTTTCTATGAGTGCGAAGCGTGCCACACTTATAGGGAAGAGGCTATGACATTTTAGAAAAATTTCCCTTCTTTCATGATCTATGTCGTGCGATGAAGTACCTCTCTATTCCTATAACTCGTGTTATACGCGTTTGTATAAATATGCCTCCACGGAAAGTTAATGGTAGAAAAAATAGCCATGGCAATGGCATTAGAGATGGGTATCAGCAAGCCCCACCAGCACTAGTGGATCCTTTTCCCGAGCAGGTCACTCATGCTAAGTTCAGGGAGGAATTTCTGATGTTGGCACAGGCCATCACCACTCATGTCAACCAGCAGGCAGTGGCCCATCTTCCCCGGAATGGGAATGCAACAGTGGCGAAAGTGCGAGACTTACTCAAGATGGACCCACCTGAGTTTCTTAGGTCCAAGGTGGATGAGGACCTGCATGAGTTCCTTGAAAAGGTGCAAACGATCAGCTAGATTATGGGGGTGATGGGAGAGGAGTATGTAGATTTAGCTTCCTATCAGCTGAAGGGGATCGCGCAAGTATGGTTTCGTCAATGGAAGGATAGTAGAGGAGTTGGAGAAGTTCCCATGGGTTGGGATAAGTTTGTGACTGCTTTTTAGGTTAGGTTCTTCCCTAGAGAGCTGAGGGAGGCAAAGGCAGAAGAGTTCATCAACTTGAAGCAGAACCACAAGACAATTCAAGAGTATGCCTTGGAGTTTACCCGGTTGTCCAAGTATGCACTAGAGATGGTTGTTGATCTTACGGCTCTTGTGAGCAGGTTTATGAATGGAGTGGCAGATTCCATGGTCAAGGAGTTCAAGATCTCCATATTGATCAATGACATAGATTTCTCACGGTTAGTCATATACGCCCAGCAGATAAAGGCGGAGAATATTAAGGAGAAGGGGAGAGAGACCAAGAAGGCAAGGATAGGGAGTTATGGAAGTTCCAGCAGAGGTCTGGTGGTGGACATCACCCTCAGTCCCACTAGAGGTCATCATTCCCAGCTCCTTCATCAGCCAGTGTTCCGTTCAGACAAGGGTAGAGCATTGGGCTCTACAAGTCAGGAGAGTATGCCAGGAGAGCCCAGCATTCCAGCTTGTGGGAGATATGGTAGGTGGCACACTAGAGAGTGCTTAATGGGTTCAGGCTCATGCTTAGGGTGGGGAGCTTGGGCACATTCTTAGAGACTGTCCTTTAGCTAGATAGGGCCATAGTAGAGGCCTTGACCCAACTACCAGTTCAATAGCTCCACCAGCATGTTCAGCTCAGTAGGGTGCATCCACTAGTGCAGTAGTGGCCATCATCAAAACATATTTTATGTACTATCATCTTGTCAGGAGCAGGAGATCTCTCCCGATGCGGTCACTGGTATGTTACGAGTAAATTCCAACTTGAAGTTTATACATTATTAGATCCAGGGGCTACCTTATCTTTATGACTCCTTATGTTGTTTTTAGTTTCAGAGTCAATCCCAAAATCCTATCTGAACCCTTCTCTATCTCTACTCCAGTCGTTGAATCAGTTATAGCTCGACGGGTATATAGAAACTGCCCTGTCACAATCCTTCAGAAATCACCTTAATCAACCTAGTAGAGTTAGAAAAGATTGATTTTGATGTTATCTTTGGCATGGACTAGTTACATGCATGTTATGCCTCTCTCAATTGTAGAACCTATACGATAGAGTTTCAATTTTTGGGTGAGCCAATCCTAGAATAGAAGGGTAGTTTAGTTGTGCCTGTAGATTGCTTTGTTACCTATCTTAGGGCAAAGAAGATGATCTCTAAGGGATGTATGTATTATATAGATTGGGTTAATTCTACGTTCGAGATCCCAACTCTTCAGTCAGTTCCTGTTGTATGTGAGTATCTGGAGGTGTTTCCAAATGATCTACCAGGGATCCGTCTCGAGGGTGAGATTGACTTTAGTATTGACCTTCTCCCTAATATGCAACCTATATCCATTCCTCTTTACAGAATAGCTATAGGAGCTAAAGAAGTTGAAAAAGCAGTTGAAAGATCTCCTACATAAAGGTTTCATCAGGTCTAGTAAATCCCCATGGGGTGCTCCAATTCTATTTGTTTGAAAGAAGGATGGTTCCCTTAGAATGTGCGTTGATTATCGGTAGTTGAACAAGGTCAAAATTATGAATAAGTATCCCTTCCTAGGATTGATGACTTGTTTGACCAGCTTTAGGATGCTAAGTTCTTCTCAAGGATTGACCTCAAATACGGCTATCACCAGCTCAGAGTTAGAGAGAGTGACATTCCAAAGATAGCCTTCAGAACTCTTTGGACTAATGAATGCTCCTGCAGCTTTTATGAATTTGATGAATAGGGTGTTCAAGTAGTATTTAGATATGTTCATGATTATCTTCATAGTGATATTCTCATATACTCTTAGAGCAATGAGAAGCATGTTGCTCATTTAAGGATTGTGTTGCAGACTCTCATGGATCCCAGTTGTTTGCTAAGTTCAGCAAGTGTGAGTTTTGGCTGAACTTAGTAGCATTTTTGGGCCATGTGGTATCTAGTAAAGGCATGTAGGTGGACTCTCAAAAGATAAAAGCGATGAAGAATTGGCCTAGACCAGTTAGTCCTTCAGATGTTAGGAGCTTTTTGGGTTTAGCTTGCTACTACAGGAGATTCATTGAGAGATATTCATCCATTACAGCACCATTGACTAAGTTGACCCAGAAGAAGGTCAAATTTCAGTGGTCGGATGCTTGTGAGAAGAGTTTTAAGGATTTAAAGACTCGACTCACTTCAGCTCTAGTATTGATTCTACTAGAGTGCTCGGATGGTTTTGTTGTGTATTGTGATGTTTTAGAGTTATTTTTGGGTATGTGTTGGTGTATCATTGTAAGGTCATTGATTAAGACTCATGAGAAGAATTATCTGACTCATGACCTAGAGTAGGAAACTGTGGTGTTTGATTTGAAGATTTGGAGACACTATTTATATGGGGTGCATGTGGATGTGTTCGCGGACCACAAGAGACTTCAGTATATGTTCACTCAGAAGGACTTGAATTTGTGACAAAGAGATGGCTAGAGCTTGTCAAAGAATATAACATGAGTCCTTTATCATCCGAGAAAGGCCAATATAATGGTAGATGCTCTTAGTAGGCTATCCATGGAGAATGTGTCTCATGTGGAGGACGGTAGGAAGGAGTTGGTGAAGGATGTCCATAAGCTTCCTCATTTGGGGGTTCTCTTGACAGATTTAATGGATGGCGGTGTGATTGATCTGAATAGGTTAGAATCTTCTCTTGATGATTGAGGTCAAGGCGAGGCAAGATGAGGATCCTATTTTGGTAAAGTTGAAGGAAGCAGTTCGAAATCAGAATGTTGAGGTCTTTCTCTAAGGGGAATATAGTGTACTCTGACATTAGGGCCGATTATGTGTGCCAGTTTTTGATGACTTAAGAGGTAGTAGATGTTTAACGAGGTGCATGGATCTTAGTATTCTATCCACCTAGGTCAACCAAGATGTACTGTAACCTATTGGAAGTCTATTGGTGAATGGTATGAAGAAAGACATAGCAGAGTTTGTGGCTAAGTGTCTGAATTGCCAAAGGTGAAGGTTGAGCATCAGTGACCTGGGGATAAACTTCAAGACATTAGTATTCCTACTTGGAAGTGAGAAGATATCAATATGGACTTCATTATAGGCTCGCCTTGTACACACCGACAGTATGACCCTATATGGATGATTATGGACAGGTTGGCCAAATCATCTCACTTTTTACCCTATCAAAACTACCGATTCAGCTGAGGACTATACTAGATAATACATTTGGGAGTTAGTTCAGTTGTACAGGGTTCGATGAGTGTCCGAGAATATGCTATAAGATTTGATTCCTTGGCCAGATATGCACCAGCTTTTGTAGACACTATGCCAGCCAGAGTACATCGGTTCAATATGCGGTTGCTTCCAAAGTACGTGGAAAGTTGTGTTATAACTACTATGTGGGAGGACATGGACATTGCCTGCATTCAGGCTTTCACTCAGAATATTGAGGGGATCAGGCAACGATAACGAGGGATAGAAAGAATAAATCAAGAGCAGCACCGTAGGGATACACCTAGTGACATGCAGGAAGAATTTCAGGGCAGACCTAGACAATGAATATCAGGCACGCCACCCATACCCCCACCTCCACAACAGCAGGAGGGTGGTAGATCGGACCGCCGAGGGTAGTCAGGACCCCGTGAGAGCTCATGGGCATCAGGTTCTCAGCAGTAGAGGGGGTCAGATCAGAGCGGGCCTACTATGCCACGTTGTTCTATTTGCAGTCAACGTCATTTTGGGGCATGCAGGTATGGTTCTACCGCTTATTACACTTGTGGATAAGAGGGTCACATGATGTGGCATTATCCAGCTAGAGGTCAGGGTGATCGGGATCGATAGGATAGATCATCAGCAGGGTCACATGCCCTAGCACCTTCAGCAGGGTTCAGACCCTCAACTCCAGCTGGCAGAGCCTGAGGCAGGTCAGGGACATCTAGTTTAGGCAGCTTTCCGGATACACTTATGCTCTACCGAGGCGATAGGAGTCAGAGCCATCGCCAGACGTTATGACAGGTATACTGGATGTTTTCTCTCACTTAGTTTATGTTTTTATAGACCCAGGTTCCACCTTGTCCTATCTTGCCCAATCAGTGGCCCGAAAGTTCGACATAACGCCAAAACTGCTTCAATAACTTTTTTTAGTGTCTACGCCCGTCGGTGATTCTATTATAGCTAAAAAAAATCTACCAGGGTTGCACAGTAGAGGTTGTTGGTCGTCAGACTTTAGCAGCTTTAGTATATCTATAATTGATCAATTTTAATGCAATTATGGGCATGGATTGGCTAACGCCATGTTATGCCAATGTAGAGTGTTGGACCAAGACAGTTCCGTTCCACTTTCCGGGGGAGGTAGTGCGAGAGTGGAAAGGCAGTGAAGCTATGCCAAAAGGTTGGTTCATATCTTATCTTCGGGAAAAAAAGTTAATAGCAAAGGGTTGTATATATCATATTGTCAGGGTTCAGGATATGCAAGCAAAACCCCTGACTCGTCAGTCCATTCCAGTGGTCGATGAGTTTCCAGACGTATTTCCAGATGAACTTCCTGGTATCCCCCCAAAACGGGAAATTGATTTTTCTATTGACTTGCTACCAAGTACTCAGTCTATATCCATCCCTCCGTACCAAATGGCTCCGGCTGAATTGAGAGAATTGAAGGAACACTTGAAGGATCTGTTAGATAAGGGTTTTAAGAGGCTGAGTACGTCACAATGGGGTGCGCCAGTTTTGTTTGTGAGAAATAAAGATAGCTCCCTCTATATGTCCATAGACTATCAGCAGTTGAATAAGGTTATTAATAAGAATAAATATCCATTCCCCAGAAAAGATGACTTATTTGATCAGTTGAATGGGGCGTAATATTTCTCTAAGATTGACTTAAGGTTGGGATATCACCAGGTACGGTTTTGAGAGAAAGATATCCCAAAGATAGCTTTTAGGACCAGGTATGGTCATTTTGAATTCCTAGTTATGTCCTTCGAGTTGACAAATGCCCCAGCGGTAGTCATGGACTCGATGAACAGCATCCTCAGGCCATATTTAGATCTGTTTGTGATAGTATTCATTAATGATATCCTGGTGTACTCCCGTTCAGAAGCAGAACATAGAAATCATTTGCAAATGGTACTTAAGACTCTCAGAGATCACTAGTTGTATGCAAAATTTTTCAAATGTGAGTTCTGGCTTAATTCCGTGGCTTTCCTGGGCCGTATTGTACCAGAGGCTGGTATTCAGGTTAATTCGCATAAAATTGAGGTTGTAAAGACATGGCCTAGACCTACAACTCCAACAGAAGTTCTCAGTTTCCTGGGATTAGCCGGGTATTACAGAAGGTTTGTGGAAGGATTTTCTACCCTGTCAGTGCCCTTGACTAAATTGACTCAGAAAGCAGCCAAATTTTATTGGACAAGGTCAGCGAGCAGAGTTTCCAGGAATTAAAGAACAAATTGACATCGGCACCAGTGTTAGCTTTGCCAAAAGGTTCAGAGGGTTATGCTGTATATTGTGATGCTTCAGGCGCTGGGTTAGGATGCGTCCTGATGGAGCACGGTAA
Organism: Datura wrightii; assembly: GCA_035772735.1. NCBI lineage: Eukaryota > Viridiplantae > Streptophyta > Magnoliopsida > Solanales > Solanaceae > Datura > Datura wrightii. The sequence goes on from JASDFA010000001.1 coordinate 83,888,484, forward strand.
GGTGATTGCTTATGCTTCGAGATATATTAGGAAGCATGAAAAGAACTATCCCACCCACGACCTGAGTTAGCTGTAGTAGTACATTCCTTGAAAATTTGAAGGCATTACCTGTAAGGTGTTCATGTAGATATTTTCACTGATCACAAAAGCCTCAAATACATCTTCACATTAAAGGAGTTGAACTTACAGCAGCATCGTTGGTTAGAATTGTTGAAGGACTACGACGTAAATATTTTATATCACCCAGGGAAAGCCAACATTGTAGCAGATGCACTCAGCCATAGATCTATGGGAAGTTTGGCACATTTTAGGCCAGAATAGTGGAAAATGGCTCGAGAACTACATCGGTTAGCCAGCTTAGCCATCCATATTGTAGAGTTAGAGGATAATGGGGTTGTGATTCAGAATACCGCAGTATCTTCCTTAGTTGAGGAGGTTAAAGAGTGGTAGTATGAGGATCCTAACCTGGTACAGCTCAGAGATAAGGTTCATTAAGGTGGTTTAATGATATTCGAATTAGCAGAATACGGGGTCTTGAGATTTAGGGGTCGCCTCTGTGTTCCAGATGTAGCAGGACTCCGCCAGCAGATCATGGCAGTCATTTCAGAAAGGATCGGGACACATGTTAATCTGAGTACAGCATTCCATCCTCAGACAGACGGTCAGGCAGAACACATAATTCAGACACTCGAAGATATGTTACGGGCGTGTGTGCTAGATTTCAGAGGAAGTTGGGACAAGCATCTACCCCTTATCGAATTTGCATATAATAACAGCTATCATTCCGCAATTCAGATGGCACCTTATGAGGCCTTGTATGGGAGAAAATGCAGGTCCCCTAACGGGTGGTTCGAGGTAGGGGAGTTAGAGTTAGTCGGACCTGATATGATTCACCAGTTAGAAGAGAAAGTAAAACTCATCAGAGAGCATTTGTTAACATCCCAGAGTCACTAGAAGTCCTATTCAGATGTACGATGTAGAGACTTGGAATTTGAGGTTGATGATTGGGTATTTCTCAAGGTTTCGCCAATGAAGGGAGTGATGAGGTTCGGTAAGAAGGGCAAGCTTAGCTCTAGGTTTATTGGCCCGTATCAGATCCTCCGAAGGATAGGCCGAGTGGCATATGGGCTGGAATTGCCTCCAAAGCAGTCTTTCACGTGTCAATGTTGCAAAAATGCATAGGAGATCCATCCCGAGTTGTGCTAGTTGAGGACATTCAAGTTATTGAGGAGTTAGCCTACGAAGAGATTCTGGTTGCCATACTAGATCGGCAAGTTCATAGGTTAAGAACTAAAGATGTAGCCTCTGTTAAAATACTATGGATGAATAGGAATAAAGAAGAGATGGCCTGGGAAGCTAAGGATGATATGAGGTCTAGATATCCTTACTTGTTCCAGGATTAATTCAAATTATGCAATAAAGGTGATGTTGTTATTTAGTTGTTATTTTACTGCTTATGTTATCAGTGCTTTTAGCTGGCTACCTCCTTGTGGTGAAATAGTTGTTTATAGCGTCCTGTGAGGCGCCTATGTTGGAATTTTCTGTGTTTCAAGTTTTCGAATAGTCCATATTACAGAGGAGATTCTGCTAAAATTTTTCTAAATGTTAGTTAAAAAAGTTAACTCCTTTAATCTTGAGGAAGACATTCGTGGATGAATGTTCCTAAGGGGGGGAGGATGTTACACCCCATAAAATGTTATCGGTTAGTAGGCATATGCATGGATTTGTGACGAGTAACGAGAGCTTGACGCGTGTAGAAAGAGCCTTAGAAACTGAGTCAGGCAACGCTAGGCCGCGAGGGGCCAACACGACACGCCAGCCGGCAATGCACTAGCTAGCACGGTGCGGCGAGAGGGCATTGTGGCGGCTTGGCTGGCATGGGGCGCCCCTTTGCCACTGCCTTTAGTTATATATAAGTCCCCTCATTCATTTTAAATCATTTGCAAAGTGATACCACAGCTAGGAATAGAAAGGACCCGCAAGTTTCATCAATTTTTTGCCTGATTATGCTACCAAATGTTGTCCAAATGCAAATTAACTTTCGGGTAAGGAGTTCTACAGGAAGCATTACTATAGAGTTATTTCTCAAAAATTCACTCGGCAAATTGGAACTCCACTGAGTAAAAGTTGTCAGAATCACTTCGAATTGAGTTCTAAATGGCCACAGGCATTAGGTACGTGTTTCTCCCTTCTGAACACTCAAGAAATTATAGGTTTTCGGTCGAATTATTTAAAGTTGAATTATAGTTGATATGGTTATTAAAAGTTATTATTATTTTCTGAATTTAGTATTAAAATTAGTCCTATTCTCTCAACATAAAGGTTGCAGTTGGAAAGAACTGCCGATTGCTAGTTAAACCACGCCAGTTAAATCAGAAATCAGCATTCGGGTATGTTAAGGCAAATTCTTTTGGCAAGTAATTTCTATCATGTCGTAATATGATCTGGACTCTTAAAAGAACACCATAAGCATGATTGTTGTGATTAGATGCTATTATTAGTCTGAGAATGCTGTTTTCTTTTCAGATTTGGATTGACCCTGCCCTATATAGCCTTCTGTGACCAACCCCAGGGTAACTAGTTGTGTCGTTGCCTACGTGGCTATATAGATCGCTCCAAGGAGATAGATGTTGTCCCAAGGGACTACGCGGAGGCCCAAGGGCCATATTACAGTCTATTCCATGGCTGGACTATTATTTTTATGTCATATCGGCATCACTAATCCTCTTCGAGCCTGGTGCCTAGGATGCAATTATCAGGAGTCCATCGGACTCAGACATAGCTAGAGATCAGGAGCCGAGTGGACTCAGTTGCAGACCCATGGGACCGGTAGGTTGGCTGTAGTTACTGATCTTGGGCAGATTTATATGCCCAAGTGATACTCAAATGTGTCATTTTGTCTTGTTTATCTATCGATGTTTGTACATTCTCATGTGTATTGTAATAAAATGTGAATTTATACTAACCAACATGATTAGCGTGGTGTTGCAGTAAAAATATAATTTTATGAAGCTAAGATGCATGTTGGGAGAAATCAGGATTGGCCTCGGAAGCTAGCAAGGAAAAAAGCACAAGGAAAGCACGAATTAAAGGGGCTCCGCGATGGAGCCGTGTCACGCTGCCATCGCGGATGCATTCTTCCTGGATGCTGAAATTATGCCAAATTCCAGTGAAGGTGCGCGTTGGGGCCGTGGCACGTTGGCCTAGCCCCGCGTTGCACGCCGTGCCACGTTGGGTTTTAATACTTGCACGATCGGATTCCAGTGAGGGTCCGCGTTGGTGGCGTGTCACGGAGGCAGTGCTCCGCGATGCACTCCGTGACACGTTGCTTGTTATTCCGGGAAAAATTCCCACTAGTATAAATAGAACACTTAGGTTCATTTTTAATAATTCTGACTTGGTGGAGCAAGAACGTGGGTTACAGGCAGTTGAGGGGACGCAAATCTCAGGGTTTTTCTCTATCTCCTTCTTCTTTATTTCAATTGATTGTATGATTAACACTCATTTAACGATGTTTAATCCACAAATGAGTGGCTAAATTCCCTTCTTGCTGAGGTTAAGAACATTTGTATTGAAATGTAATTATTGATAAATAGGTTTTTCATCTTTTCTTCCATGGTTGTTCTATTGATTCTTGTTCTTACTGCGTTAATGTTTGGCCAACGTTAATGTATATCTAAAAAGTCCGGTTTCACTCGAGAGAGCAAGAAATTGGAAAGTTGTGAATTGATAGGATATGATCTTTTCTTAGTTTGGGAAAATTGAGAATTGATTTACCTTCAGGATAGAGATATACCTGAAAGTCGTATTAGTCAATTAAGGAATCGGTTTTGTATGGCTAGAACATGAATTTCTTTTTATCACTGAGATGTAGGTAGAAGGTTCATGATTCTTAAGTTAGGTTAAATACGAGAGTTTTAATCCATAGGCAATAATTCTTGACTAGCAATCCGGAGGAAAGATTAATCAAATTGTATCGATAATTTATTTCTCTACATGTTCATTTTAACCTCAGCATGCTCATACTTATAGTTCAGACTCAACTTGTATATTCGTTTTAGACTTAGTATAAAATTAGGAAACAAAATATCGAAATCTACTTCACACTGTTGTCAGCAGTTTAGAGTGAAAGTTTATCAACACTTGATTAGATTGATACCTTAGTCCAGTCCCTGTGGGATCGATACTTGGCTTACTTGAGCCACTTTACTACTTGTTCGACCACGTGCACTTGCGTGTAGTTATTCTAAACAGCCGAACAAGTTTTTGGCGCCGTTGCCGGGGACTGGCAATTGGTAGATTTTTCTTAAGTGTTAGTTTACTATTTCTTCTTAGTGTTGACAACTTAGTCTTAGCTTGTATTTTGTAGATACTAATTTCTGTTGAACACTGGCAAGAGACAAGGAGCTGGTGGACTCATCTTTAGAGCCGGAAAGACAATTCCATCGTCAAAGGAGAGAAGCTCTAGAGAAAAAGTTGCAGTTGCTCAGACAAACAATCCTGGAGCAACAACAGAATCCACCAGTTGTAAGGGCAATGTTAGTGCCCGAAGAAATGGCAGCTAGGTCGGTTCGCGAGGTGGCAATCCCACATGCTAACAATGTCACATCTAGCATCCGCAAACCTGAGCCAGGAGGGAGGTTCGAGCTTAAACAGAACATGGTGCAATTGCTGCACACCAACGGGCAGTTCACAGGTCTCCCTCATGAGGATCCACAGCAACATCTCCAAAATTTTTTGGAGATAAGTGACACGTACATCCCCGCTGGAGTGTCATCAGATTATGTCAGGCTTACATTGTTCCCATTTTCACTTTTGGGAGAAGCTAAGAGGTGGTTGAAAGCTGAGCCACCTAATTCCATCACTGCGTGGGATGATCTTGCAAAGAAATTCTTGATACGGTTCTTTCCATCCGGTAAAACAGCAAGACTTAGAAGTCAAATTCTAAGTTTTATACAGAGAGAGGGAGAGAATCTGTATCAGGCCTGGGCGAGATTCAAATCTATGTTGCGGGATTGTCCTCATCATCACCAATTCAATGATGTGCTGGTGCATACTTTCATAGAGGATTTGGAACCCCACACAAAAATCTTGCTAGACTCAGCAGCAGGGGGACAAGCATTAGAGAAGACTTATGAGGAGTTGTATACCTTGTTAAATCGTATTTCGCAGGGGAATCCGGAGTGGAATGCGGATTCGTCAAGAGGAGGAACAAGGAAAGCAGCAGGAGTTCTAGAAGTGGATGGTGTTATAGCTATTGCTGCACAGATTGTTGCGTTACAAAATCAACTCAACACCCACTTCAGTAACATGAGCATGAACCAGTCTTAAGCCCCAGTGAATGTAGTGCAGCAGATTTGGTGTGAAGTGTGCGGGAGTAATGAACACTCAGCTGAGTGTTGTGGAGCAAATCCTAATTCGGTGAACTTCGTTGGTAATGTACAGAGAAATAACCACCTACATTATGGCAACAGCTACAATTCCAACTGGAGGAATCACCCGAATTTCTCTTGGGGTAGCAACAACCATCAAGGGCAAAGTTCGAGTCAGGGAGCGTAGAGAAATCAAGGAGGGCAGCAGAACTATAAGTCACAATACAGAAGCAACAATGCACCTCCTCCACCACCATCACCCAGCATTGAGGAGATGTTCAAGACAATGATATCTAACCAAGCTCAATTGCAGGCTGATTATGTGAAATTGGCAGCAGATGTAAAGAACAATCAGTTAGCTACAAATGTGCTGGAGTACCAGTTTGGGCAATTTGCTGGAGCTCAAAACACCAGGCCTAGAGGAGGACTTCCAAGTGATACCGACCCCAACCCCAAGCAAGTAAATGCAGTGACCACGGGAGTGGTTTGCAACTCAAGGAGGTGGAACCAGAAAGGCCACCACAGCAGTCGAGAGCAGGTGAAAAGAAGAGGGAGCACAATGAGGATAGGCGGAAGGAGAAGGAAGTTGAACCAGAAAGACCACCACCCCCGTTCCCTCAAAGACTAAGGAAACACAAGGAGGAAGCGTGTTTCAAAAAGTTCATGGAGGTGCTGAAGCAGGTACACATTAATTTACCTCTTGTTGATGTTTTGCAGGGAGTGTCGAAGTACGCGAAATATATCAAGGACATCGTGGCAAACAAAAGCAGGTTGACTGAGTATGCTACGGTGGTGCTTACGGAGGAGTGCAGTTCACGGATACAAAATAGGTTGCCCACAGAGCTCAAGGACCCTGGGAGCTTTACAATTCAAATAACAATTGGGAAGAGTATCCGAGCTCGTGGATTATGTGATTTGGGAGCGAGCATTAACTTGATGCCGACATCGGTATTCAAGAAGTTGGGGCTACAGAGTCCTAGACCAACAACATTGATCTTGCAACTGGCGGATCGTTCCTGTCACGCCTCGCCCTGGGGGTATGCCTGGCACCTGGTGCCCTAGTAGGACCTAGACTGCTATCTGGTGAGCCCAAGCACATCTGGTGCCTGGCTGGCTCTAACTCAAATTCCTGGAAACAAAGGGCTATATAACGGTTGTAAACACAGCCTCCGGCCAACAGGCCTATAGCCACCTGTACCTAAAAAGCAGCTGACCAGAAACATACTACTGTCAAGGGAACCTATGCGGGCCGACAAGGCCACCATGTTGTCTAGTTCTCTGTAACTCAACAATAACATGCTAAGTAATTACGTGACCGGCAAGGTCACCACTACTGACTGATTATGGCCACACACGGCCAACAGGAACAGAAATAACAAATAACTATAACAAGCTGCACGGCCTCACACGACCGGCTCGGCTGACCACCGGGAAATATACATAGACAGCAAGCCTCTAGGAATATCAATAGAAATGATCGGGACATGGCCCCGACCTACCCATACTGTACAACAAAAGAAAATGAAATACACCTCTGGAATTCAGCCTCCGGATGACAGGAGCTGAATACTCAATAGCTGACTGGAATCACGAGGGATCGCTTCCTCGTCTATGAGTACCTGCAGGCAAGTAATGCAGCACCCCACTGGGCGTCAGTACCACAGGTACTGAGCATGTAAAGCAACTGAAATACACAACTGAAATGAATAACAACAGTAACATGACATATAAGTAGAAAGTAGCTGAGTCTATCTAGCTGAGGATAACTGGGGAGAGTTTATTTATTCTATAACTAAACTGAGCGTACCTGATGCCGTGTCGTCCCACTGTCTATCAGTATCTAATAGCACATATAGGTATACATATAAATGCACACAATACCTGATCGACCCCCATAAGTCGGAAGGTGCCAACCAACACACAATCTATTTACCCCTACCCGGGTCTAAACCAACCAAAAATAAGTCACTCCATTCATCTGATAACTGTGAGCTCCTCCTACCGGTCCCCTTGGGTACGTAGCTCAGGCCTTGGCCTCTGACAATAAACCGTGTCTGAGTCCGAAGACTCCTACCTCTGGGCGCAGGTGCACGCGGGGTGTGTAATAAAAATTGCCCCTGGGTGTAAGCACGCAACAGGGTGATTTTATAAAAATTTGTATCTGAAACTGTCCCCGGCCACAAGCACACACAGAGTGTTCTGCCCCTGTAAACAGGGTGGACTGGCTCTGCGCAGAGTAAACTGAACTACCCCTGCAAGCAGGGTGGTCTGGACTATATTATCATGGTGGTCGGCCATCATCGTCTTCTAGGCGGACGGCATCGCCCAGCTGGTGGCGGTATCTGAATCTAGTATCGACACAGCTATAACCCAGGGGCGGTGGGGATGCTAAAAGGATGCCCACATGCCACAACAAGTCTCAACAAACAAATAGCACATAGAAATAGCAAGCATGTATAACTGAAAAGACTATCTGGAATCTAACTTCTTATTCTGATCTGTTTCTATACTAAACTGATTCTTACTAATTATACTGATTCTGCAATCTCTGTTTAACTATACGGCTAATCTGTAGCCGTGATATTATCTGTCTGAATGGCTAATCTGTAGCCATAACTGTCTGTCTATCAGATCTTTCTTTACTGACTGTTATTACGCAAATCTGTTCCTTTTTATTCTACAACATGCTTGCTATTCACATAATAGGCTGTACTGAATCTGAACTACTAACTTGCCCTTGGGCACATGCTTTTCTAACTTTCAGACTGAATATGATATCACAACGCAAACTAGGTTTACTGAACTTGCACAATACTTAACATTCAACTTCCGAAATTCTACTACGGAGTTTATTGTACTATACAAGGCTAAAACTACTAACTTGCCGAAGGAACTAGCTTTACATACCTTATCCTCGATCTATCCATCTGTCGGACGAGGCTCGGCCAACACTTCGACTATTTCTCCCAACTGCATTCATAAATATGTCAATTAATACTAAATATAGCTTTATTCCAAAGAACAACGTCACTTTCGATATAATTATAGCCTAAACTTAGGCTTATCGAAAGACGGCCAAAAACTCGCTATTTTCCAGAAGTCCAGAAGGGAGAAATATTCACTTCACAGCTAGGAACACATAGACACTAGTTTGGAGCAATTCTACTTACCTTAGCTCGGTAGCTCGACGATTCGTCGGCCGTATTTCACGAAACTAAATCAGTAGGAATGCTCTCTGCTGCTAAATACCTCGGTATCTGAGGTTAATTTGGGTTTGGACTATGTTTGGCAGCGTAATCGGACGAAAATTATATTACGCTCTTCGTTCCTTTCCTTCCTCTGATTTTTCCTCTCTATTTTCGCTGGAAGTTATGAGAATAATTAACTTAAAACCAAAGTGGGGCTTTATATACTTGGGCCTGGACAAGGCCAACGTGTCACGGAGCCAACACGGAGGCTTCACCTCCGTGACACGCTGCCATCGCAGAGGGGCTCTGCCTCGGCTCCTCCCGCGATGGTTCGACAGGTTGCTCGTCCGGGCCTTTCCCTAGCACGTATGGCCTTCAAACATGCTTAACCGATGTGCAAATAGGTCATCTAGGTGTCGAGAATCCTACGGGGTATAACATTCTCCCCCCTTAAGAACATTCGTCCTCGAATGTAGACTTCTATCTAGAGGACTTCCCAACTTACTACCTGGAAAAATTTCGGCAGAGTTTCCCCTGTAATATGGATTATAGAAAAAACCTAAAATGCAGAAAAGTCCAACACAGGTACTGCCCACAATGCTTTAAGATTCACTGGATAGCTAAACATCAATCTTTCTCACTTATACATATACAACCATAAGGTACTACATACGTAATAACACGGACATACCTGTCGCCTGACTAGGTCTGGAATAGGTGGGGATATCTAGCTTTCATATCTTCTTCAGCTTCCCACGTCATCTCCTCTCGGTTCCTGTTACACCACAATACCTTGGCAGATGCAATATCCTTAGTTCTCAATCTACGAACCTGCCTGTCTAGGATGGCGACTGGAACCTCTTCATAGGCCAGCTCTTCGGTAACCTGGATATCCTGGACTGGGACTGCTCTGGATGGGTCTTCTATGCATTTCCTCAGCATGGACACATGAAAGACGGGATGAACGGATTCTAGCTCTGGGGGCAAGTTCAACTCATATGCTACTCGGCCTATCCTCCGACGAATCTGATAAGGCCCAACAAATCTCGGACTGAGTTTACCCTTCTTACCGAATCTCATCACCCCTTTCATCGGAGACACTTTCAGAATTACCCAGTCATTCACATTAAACTCCAGGTCTCTGCGTCGTACATCTGCATATGATTTCTGGCGACTCTGTGCAGTCAATAGGCGTTCTCTGATAAGCTTTACTTTCTCTTCTGACTGCTGAACAATGTCTGGCCCAATTATCGTTGATTCCCCTACTTCAAACCAGCCAATCGGCGATCTGCACTTTCGCCCATATAAAGCCTCAAAAGGTGCCATCTGAATAGCCGAGTGATAGCTATTATTATAAGCAAATTCTATCAGCGGCAAATGCTCGTCCCAGCTACCACCAAAGTCTAGCACACACGCTCGCAGCATATCCTCGAGCGTCTGAATAGTGCGCTCAGCCTGTCCGTCTGTCTGAGGGTGGAAAGTTGTGCTTAGATTAATCTGCGTCCCTAGTCCCTTCTGGAATGATTGCCAAAACCTAGCCGTGAACTGCGCTCCTCTGTCTGAAATAATGGATACTGGCACTCCGTGCAATCTGACTATCTCTCAGATATACAACTCGGCATAATCTTCAGCCGAGAAAGTAGTTCTTACTGGCAGGAAATGAGCTGATTTAGTCAATCTATCAACTATTACCCATACAGAGTCATGTCTGTGTCTGGTACGGGGTAATCCTGCCACAAAATCCATATTCACTGCTTCCCATTTCCAGAGAGGCACAGCTATGTCCTGAGTTAACCCGCCTGGCTTCTGGTGTTCTGCTTTCACCTGTTGGCAGTTAGGACACTGGGCTACAAATTCAGCAATTTCCCTTTTCATACCTGGCCACCAGTAGTTCTCTTTGATGTCATGGTACATTTTTGTCGCACCGGGGTGAAGGGAATAACGGGCGTAATGTACCTCGTTCATAATTCGCTGGCAGAGGTCTGAAACATTGGGAACACATAAACGATCTTTACAACGCAGCACTCCATCCTCTTTTACCCGGAACCCTGGCGCTTTCCCTAGCGGAATGTAATCTTTAAGCTGAACTAGGTCAGGATCCTCGAATTGTCGTTCTTTCACTTCCACAACCAACGATGACACGGTAGTGTTCTGAATCACCGCTCTACCGTCCTCTGTTTCTGCTACATGAACGGCTAGGCTAGCTAACTGATGTATCTCCCTGACCAATTCCCGCTTCTCGGGCTGCAAATAAGCCAAGCTCCCCATGGACTTTCGACTGAGAGCATCTGCTACAACATTAGCTTTTCCCGGGTCGTACAGAATGTTCACATCATAATCTTTTAACAACTCCAACCAGCGTCGTTGCCGCAGATTCAGCTCCCTCTGAGTGAAGATATACTGTAGGCTCTTGTGATCTGCGAAAATATCAACATGGACGCCGTACAAGTAATGTCTCCACATTTTCAAGGCATGGATCACCGCGGCTAACTCCAGGTCGTGGGTAGGGTAATTTCTCTCGTGTTTCCTCAGTTGTCTGGAGGCATATGCAATCACCTTACCATGATGCATCAACACACAACCCAACCCAACGCCTGATGCGTCACAATATACTGAATAACCTTCTGTACCTTCCGGCCAGGCTAGCACTGGGGCGGAGGTTAATCTATCTTTCAACTCCTGAAAGCTCTGCTCGCATGTCTCTGTCCATTGAAACCTTGCTGCTTTCTGTGTCAGTTTAGTCAGAGGTGCTGTTATGGTAGAGAATCCCTCAACAAACCTCCTGTAGTATCCCGCTAATCCCAGAAAACTGCGGACCTCGGTCGGAGTGGTAGGCCTGGGCCATGATTTGACTGCTTCTATCTTCTGTGTGTCAACCTGTATACCAGCATCCGACACAATATGCCCCAAAAAGGCTACTGAATTAAGCCAGAATTCACACTTAGAGAATTTAGCATATAACTGGCGGTCCCTGAGGATCTGGAGCACTGACCGCAAATGAGTCCGGTGATCTGCTTCAGAGCGAGAATACACCAGAATATCATCAATGAACACTATTACGAACAAGTCCAGGAAAGGTCTGAAAATACTGTTCATCAGGTCCATGAATACTGCTGGGGCATTCGTTAACCCAAAGGACATAACTAGAAATTCAAAGTGTCCATATCGGGTCCTGAACACCGTTTTGGGAATATCTCTCTCACGAACTCGAACCTGGTGATATCCGGACCGCAAGTCAATCTTAGAAAAGTATCTGGCTCCCTGTAACTGATCAAATAAATCATCAATCCTGGGAAGCGGGTACTTGTTCTTCACTGTAACCTTGTTTAATTGTCGATAATCTATGCACATCCGGAGTGAGCCATCTTTCTTTCTCACAAATAGAACTGGCGCACCCCATGGTGAAGTACTCGGCCTAATAAAACCTTTATCCAATAAGTCCTTCAGCTGCTCCTTCAATTCTCTGAGTTCTGCAGGAGCCATGCGATAAGGAGGAATCGATATCGGCTGGGTGCCTGGTAATAAATCAATAGTAAAATCTATTTCCCTTTCTGGGGGAATACCAGGTAGCTCATTCGGAAACACATCAGGGAACTCGTTCACCACCGGAACAGACTGGAGTGTCGGAGATTCTGCTCGGATATCCTAAACTCTGACCAGGTGGTAAATACACCCCTTCTATATCAATTTCCTCGCCTGAAGGTAGGAAATAAACCTACCTTTTGGCGTAGCGGTGCTTCCCTTCCACTCCCGCACTGCTTCTCCTGGAAAGTGGAATCGGACCGTCTTGGTCCAACATTCAACATTGGCAAAGCACGGCACTAGCCAATCCATACCTATTATGGCATCGAAGTCTATTATTTCTAGCTCGACCAGATCTACTATGGTTTGACGATCAGCAACCTCTACTGTACACCCCCGGTAAATTCTGCTAGCCACGATCGAGTCACCGACGGGTGTGGATACCGAAAAGGGCTGCGGTAACAATTCTGGTACAATATTGAACTTTCGTGCCATAAACGGGGTAACATACGATAGGGTGGATCCTGGATCAATCAGTACATAAACAGGGTATGAACAGATAATCAATGTACCTGTGACCACGTCGGGAGATGCTTTTGAATCCTGCCTCCCTGGTAATGTATAGGTACGGCTAGGGCCTGCACCTGAGCCAGAGGCTCCTGATCTACCTCGACCCCTATTTACTGAACCTGAGGGTCTGCGCCCTGCTGAGGCTGCTGGAACTCGTGGCCCTGCTGATGCTCTATCCAGATCATCCCTGCTACCCTGTCCCCTGGATGGACAATCTCTCACTAAATTCCCTTCCTATCCGCAGTAATAGCACCCTGGAAAGCCCTGCTTGCAGGCTCCAGCATGTAGTCGATGGCATATAGGACAAGGGGTAGCTGCAAATCTACTCTGTTCTACCCTCCGCTGCTGAGGTAAGGCTACTGTCCGTGAACTGCTACCGGACTCTGATTGACTCCGGCGAGCAAACCTGCCTCTCTGCTGCTGTACCGGAGGTAAAGATCTGGGTGGCCTATCTAAAAATCGTGGTCTCGGACCCCTAGGGATTTCCCCTCACATCTCAGCGGGTCTGCTTCTATGGCGCTACTCTGAAGTCACCTGTCTGTCGCCCCGCTGCCGCTGTCTCAAGCCCTCAATTGTCTGTGCGAAGACTTGTACCCTGGCTATGTCCATATCCTCTCTCAAAGTAGTCGTCATGCACGTCTCTATGTACTCTGGATTCAGGCCCATAGTAAAGCGGTGGACTCTGGACGACATGGTGTCCACAAATGCTGGAGCATAGCGGGCTAAGGAGTCGAACTGTAAAGAATACTCACGAACGCTCCTGGCCCCCTGCTCTAAGTGTAAAAACTGGTCCATCCGGGCCTGTCTGACCTCCCGGGGTAAATAGTGGTCCAGGAAGGCCTCTGAGAAGCTGGACCAAGTAGGAGGGGCTGCATCTCGTCCCCGAGATCTCTCCCAACTCTCGTACCACAAAACAGCAATATCCCTTAACCGGAACACGACTAACTCAACTGATTCTGCTGGCGTTACGTGCATGACTCTAAAGATCCTCTGCATCTGGTCCAAAAAGTCCTGAGGGTCCTCCGCTGAATCCGACCCTGTAAACTGAGGAGGTCCCAACGCCAAGAATTCTCTGACCTTGGAACTACCAGGCCCACCTAGAGATTCTGCAGCTGCAGGTGGTACTGGCTGACACTGAGTAGCCAGCATCTGGGTCAACATAACCACCGAACTACGTAGCTCCTGATCAGATGAAGTGGGTGCAGGAGCTGTGGGAGGCGGTACTGCCTCAAGTGGTGTCTGGCGAGGCGAAGACTGCTGGGAGGGTCGAGATGACGCCTCCGTATCGCTCTCAGACCGGGCTAAATCTGGCTGTAAATGAGGCATCCTACTGGTGCCTTCGCCCGCTGCTGTATCCAATCTCATGTCTGTAGCTGGGTGCCACTGGTCTGCCATAGTATCTGTAAACAAAGAGGGTGGTAAGTTTCAAAAGAACCAACCCTATAATGTACTGTGCTAGGAACGATTGAGTATGGAAAGAAGGGTAACTGTCCTATTATGCCTCGCAGCCTCCTGCCTATGGTATGTGGTGCACAACACATCCATAGACAAAACTCTACTCAGCACAGCTTGCAGACTCCCTGAGACATGACCTGCTCTGATACCAAGTTTGTCACGCCCCGCCCTGGGGGGTATGACTGGCACCTGGTGCCCTAGTAGGAACTAGACTACTACCTGGTGAGCCCAAGCACATCTGGTGTCTGGCTGGCTCTAACTCAAATTCCTGGAAACAAAGGGCTATATAACGGCTGTAAACACAACCTCCGGCCAACAGGCCTATAGCCACCTGTACCTGAAAAGCAGCTGACCAGAAACATACTACTGTCAAGGGAACCTATGCGGGCCGACAAGGCCACCATGTTGTCTAGTTCTCTATAACTCAACAATAACATGCTAAGTAATTATGTGACCGGAAAGGTCACCACTACTGACTGATTATGGCCACACATGGCCAACAGGAACAGAAATAACAAATAACTATAACAAGCTGCACGGCCTCACACGACCGGCTCGGCTGACCACCGGGAAATATACACAGACTGCAAGCCTCTAGGAATATCAATAGAAATGATCGGGACAGGGCCCCGACCTACCCATACTGTACAACAAAAGAAAATGAAATACACCTCTAGAATTCAGCCTCCGGATGACAGGAGCTGAATACTCAATAGCTGACTGGAATCACGAGGGATCGCTTCCTCGTCTATGAGTACCTGCAGGCAAGTAATGCAGCGCCCCACTGGGCGTCAGTACCACAGGTACTGAGCATGTAAAGCAACTGAAATACACAACTGAAATGAATAACAACAGTAACATGACATATAAGCAGAAAGTAGCTGAGTCTATCTAGCTGAGGATAACTGGGGAGAGTTTATTTATTCTATAACTAAACTGAGCGTACCTGATGCCGTGTCGTCCCACTGTCTATCAGTACCTAATAGCACATATAGGTATACATATAAATGCACACAATACCTGACCGACCCCCATAAGCCGGAACGTGCCAACCAACACACAATCTATTTACCCCTACCCGGGTCTAAACCAACCAAAAATAAGTCACTCCACTCATTTGATAACTGTGAGCTCCTCCTACCGATCCCCTTGGGTACGTAGCTCAGGCCTTGGCCTCTGACAATAAACTGTGTTTGAGTCCGAAGACTCCTACCTTTGGGCGAAGGTGCACGCGGGGTGTGTAATAAAAACTGCCCCTGGGTGCAAGCACGCAACAGGGTGATTTTATAAAAATCTGTATCTGAAACTGCCCTCGGCCACAAGCGCACACAGAGTGTTCTGCCCCTGTAAACAGGGTGGACTGGCTCTGCGCAGAGTAAACTGAACTACCCCTGCAAGCAGAGTGGTCTGGACCGTATTATCGTGGTGGTCGGCCATCATCGTCCTCTAGGCGGACGGCATCACCCAGCTGGTGGCGGTATCTGAATCTGGTATCGACACAACTATAACCCAGGGGCGGTGGGGATGCCAAAAGGGTGCCCACATGCCACAACAAGTCTCAACAAACAAATAGCACATAGAAATAGCAAGCATGTATAACTTAAAAGACTATTTGGAATCTAACTTCTTATTCTGATCTGTTTCTATACTAAACTGATTCTTACTAATTATACTGATTCTGCAATCTCTGTTTAACTATACGGCTAATCTGTAGCCGTGATATTATCTGTCTGAATGGCTAATCTGTAGCCATAACTGTCTCTCTATCAGATCTTTCTTTACTGACTGTTATTACGCAAATCTGTTCCTTTTTATTCTACAACATGCTTGCTATTCACATAATAGGCTGTACTGAATCTGAACTACTAACATGCCCTTGGGCACATGCTTTTCTAACTTTCAGACTGAATATGATATCACAACGCAAACTAGGTTTACTGAACTTGCACAATACTTAACATTCAACTTCCGGGAATTTTACTACGGAGTTTATTGTACTATACAAGGCTAAAGCTACTAACTTGCCGAAGGAACTAGCTTTACATACCTTATCCTCGAACTATCCGTCTGTCGGACGAGGCTCGGCCAACACTTCAACTATTTCTCCCAACTGCATTCATAAATATGTCAATTAATACTAAATATAGCTTTATTCCAAAGAACAATGTCACTTTCGATATAATTATAGCCTAAACTTAGGCTTATCAAAAGACGGCCAAAAACTCGCTATTTTCCAGAAGTCCAGAAGGGAGAAATATTCACTTCACAGCTAGGAACACATAGACACTAGTTTGGAGCAATTCTACTTACCTTAGCTTGGTAGCTCGACGATTCGTCGGCCGTATTTCACGAAACTAAATCAGTAGGAATGCTCTCTGCTGCTAAATACCTCGGTATCTGAGGTTAATTTGGGTTTGGACTACGTTTGGCAGCGTAATCGGACGAAAATTATATTACCCTCTTCGTTCCTTTCCTTCCTCTGATTTTTCCTCTCTATTTTCGCTGGAAGTTATGAGAATAATTAACTTAAAACCGAAGTGGGGCTTTATATACTTGGGCCTGGACAAGGCCAACGTGTCACGGAGCCAACGCGGAGGCTTCACCTCCGTGACACGCTGCCATCGCGGAGGGGCTCTGCCTCGGCTCCTCCCGCGATGGTTCGACAGGTTGCTCGTTCGGTCTTTTCCCGGGCCTTTCCCTAGCACGTATGGCCTTCAAACATGCTTAACCAACGTGCGAATAGGTCATCTAGGTGCCGGGAATCCTACGGGGTATAACAGTTCCTTATCCAGACCTAACGGCATTGTGGAAGACGTGCTGGTGCAAGTGGGCTCCCTTATCTTCCCGGTATACTTCATCGTGCTGGATTTTGAGCCAGACGCGGAAGTCTCATTTATTTTGGGACGTCCTTTCTTGGCGACCGGGAAAGCACTTATTGATGTAGCGGCAGGGCAGCTAACTATGCGGGCCCATGACAAGGTGGAGGTGTTTGAGGTGTACAAGGCTACAAAGCTGCAGGCCGTGTACGAGGAACTCACAGTGATCAACGTGCTTGATCAAGCGGATAGTGATCAGAGCGTTGAGTCACGGGAACCATTGGGGAAACCACCAGAGAAGTGTAAGCATGACATTGGTGAGGACGGTAGTCGAGAGAAGACGTCCGTCACCCTAGAAGATGACTGAGCTTAATGACGTCGAGCCGCGATGGTAAACCAGGCGCTGCACGGGAGGCAACCCGTGAAATTTTTGTAATATGTGAATATAGTTCGTAGAAAAAAAAAAGAAAAGAAAAAATGAGAAAAATAAAAATAAAAACAAAAAAAAATTGTATTTTATGTGAAACCTATAAATTCTAACCAATTTCTTATTGTGAGATGAATTTCAGGTTGAACGGAGGGTAAAAATGCAAAGGATCGCAAAGGAAAAATCGAGGTAAGAAAAATAATAAAAAGTGGCAAAACAGTGAGCCTGCGCGATGGCTCCGTGTCACGGAGGGAGTGCTCCGCGTTACCCTCCGTGACACGTTGAAGTGTAATCTGGAATTTTTGAAAAATTCCAGAGTACCTGTGTGATGGCTCCGTGTCACAGAGGGCATGCTCCGCGTTACCCTCCGTGACACGTTGAAGTGTTATTCGCGACGGGTCACACCGGGTCGCCGGGTGACCTGCGCGAAAAACCTCCCTTTTAACCCCGAAAACACCCAATTTTTCCCATTTTTCACTCCCCTCCGCGACAAACAACCCAAAATCCCCCCTTCCCCAACGTGACACGGACCTAGGAGCTAAAATTCTTCAACTTTTCTTCGATATCATCGAATTGAAGGTATGTTTGTTACTTTCATCTCATTTCTTGTCTAATTTTTCCGATTTTGAGCATGGCAAGTGAGGAAAACTTACCCTAATTGTAAATTGAGCTTGAATTCATGTAAGCTATTGTTAATTGATGTTCGTAGTATTGTTGTGATTATATGAACTCGATAAATACATGGGTGATTGAAATTCTTGCGAAATTGTAGCTAGGGTTCGAATTTGAATATGAAGAAGTTGAAATTGAGTTGAAATGTGAAATTCTTGTTGGTTTGTGCATGTTGAGTGAGGTTAATTATGTTGTGCTTAACGTTGAGATGCTAAAGGCGCGACGGATTGTCGGGATAATGAAATTGTTAAAATTGCATAGAAATTGGGGGAATTGCATCGATTTTGTTGATAGAAATTTTCACTAAGTGCTATGTGATGAAATGTTATCGATGGTAATAGTGGATTAGCTGTATGAAGTCTGAGTAGTACATAGAATTTATACCGTCGAACCCTCTGAATGCACGAGGCATTTTTGTTATTGTTTTTTTTATTTTGAAAGTTAGAAAAAGACTTTTGTCTTGTTGTAATGTTGTGAGTGTGGCTAAAGACTAAGTGTGGGGTGGCCTAGCTTAACCCAACCTTAGTCGAAGCAAATTTTAATTTGAATATCATTGGAACTGTCTGTTTGGTTTGACAGAAACAATGGCAAGCAGGCAAGATAAAGGGAAGGGCGCATCTACATTGGGCGCCGGAAGGAAAAGAATCAGACTGGGAACAGCAGTCCCAGCAGCACCAGCGGTTCCATGCAGCCAACGTTGGCAATACGGAACCCGATGGGTGACAGAGGAGGGGAAGAAATGGTACGCAAAGCATAAGGAAAGCAAACACTTCCCCGAGGAGCACATTACTAGGGAACCGTTGGCACAAGAATTCCCCAGGATTGTCCACAGGATTGATGCAGCCGGGCTGAACTTCATCTTTGAAGAGCCCAAGGAGTGCAATCTGCACCTGATTCGGGAATTCTACGTCAACTGGAACCCGACACTCAGAAGTCACACCATAAAGATAAGGGGGCAGGTAGTCACTTTTGAGCCCTATCACCTTAATGCCATCTTGGAGGCGCGGGACACAGACGCCCATGTATTCTGGCAGCTGAATATCACTCCACCATATGCGGACATCAGACACACTCTGTGTGGAGCCCGGTCTACAGCACGGTGGAGCAGGCATAAGGAGAGGGGCTACCATCAGACATTGCCCTACTCACAGATGAACAGGGAAGCCAGGATATGGCTTAAGATTGTTTGTTCC
Organism: Datura wrightii; assembly: GCA_035772735.1. NCBI lineage: Eukaryota > Viridiplantae > Streptophyta > Magnoliopsida > Solanales > Solanaceae > Datura > Datura wrightii. The sequence continues at coordinate 83,907,699 of JASDFA010000001.1, forward strand.
TGCATGATCCCGGGGGTGCATATGACAGATGTCACCCGGGATCTTGTGTGCTTGGTCTATGCCTTGATGAAAAGGCTGGAGATCAATGTTGGGGCAGTGATTATCTCCGCCATGAAGAGAGCCCGTTTGTATCAAGGGCACAGGTACGGGTTTGGTGGCTTACTGACCACGTTCTTGAGGGGCTTGGATATTGAGGAAGAGGCCCTTGACTATATCCGGCAGATGGAGAGGCGGGCCTTAGATGTCACCAAAACTAAGGCACCCGACACCACTCACGGGCCAGTTCTCACACTAGCCGAGCGACATGCTCGGGATGATCAGTACATGGACCGCATGTTCGGGATGCAGATGCTCCAGCTGCGCATAGGTGGGAGGCCGGCAACAGAAGATGAGCTATGGAAGCTCGAGCTAGACTACACTTTTGGCGAAAATGCCAGGGCTCTATGCCGAGTGGGGCCAGATTTTGTGGATCCCACTGATGATGATGTCCCCACAGATGAGGAGACACGTTGTGATGACTCCGATGTTGAGTCAGATGAGGGCGATGGGGGCGATTCAGACATGGGAGACGAGGCAGCGGCACCTAACGAAGAAGTGGAATACTTCGATTGATCAAGGAGTTTCACCACCCACTTTTGTGCTATGCTGAATTTTGTGAACACTGGGGACAGTGTTCGATTTAAGTGTGGGGTGGGAGTAGTTGGGTGCTAGTTGTTGTTGTTGTTAATGTCTCTGTTCTGTTGTTGTTCTTGGAAAAACTTGTGACCTTGTAATTTTTTTTGTATGTATGCCTGTATTGTAATTAATGTGAAGTTGTTGTGTGTTGTTGAATGTTGTTAGCTGGTTTTGTAAATATTTGTGTTTTATCGAAATTATCGATTAAAATTTTTCGTGAAATTTTTTTATTTTTGGGTTTCTTGGCGTTTGTTTTTGGTTCTTTTACCGAGAATAGTCCCATTGAACCGAAGTCGTAATTACTGACCGTTCCCTATGATGGATGGATGACGACCGTCTTAAGGAAAATGTAGTCGATAGGAGTAGATTTCTTTTGTTCTCTTTAAATTTTTTCTTGTTTGTTTGTATCCCAAAAGTGTCGTTACTTTATGGTTTGGAATTTTGGTTGCGTGTTGTACATGATATTTAAAATGCAAAGGTGATTCGTATGAAAGCATGCAACTTTGTAAATATGTTGAGATACCTAGGCCATAGAGTTCAATTCGGTGTGATTGAGGCTTAATGTTTGAATTCTTGTAATTAGCTGATTGAAGAGTCTGTGAATATGTCTTGAGTTGAGCATGTACAATGAGTGTGTGGTGAGGTTTCGTATCTTCCATGCTATTGTGAAGTGTCTAGAACTTGCCTGGTGTGTGTACGAAATGAAATAAAGGATGTGTATTGTAGGAAAGGATGTAGGCATTTCTTTGCTTTAACAGAAAGTTTTTTTTCATTATCGTACCTACCTTGAATGTACATCCTAGTTAGCCCATTGAGCCTTTAGCCTATTTTTTCTTTTGTCAAAAAGGTGTAAACCGAGCTTAACCCCTTCTTTTCATTATCCGTGAATTTGATCCAAAACTCTTAAACGCTCAAGAAAAAAAATAATTTTCCCACAGTATCGAGGAGTGAGAATGGTGAAAAGAAAAGATAAAGCAGAGTGATGAAAGGAAAGAAAAAGTCAAAGGTGCACTCGCTATAAATTAAATATAATGAAGACGTATAACTAATCTTTGTTATTAAGTCGAGTGTGCTTAAAGATATGGGAACAAAAATAAAGACAGACTTCAAGAATGGGAGGATGAAGGAAGAAACAATGCCTATAAGGCTGATGGGATGTATTGAAAAAGCGCTTAAAGAGGCTAGTTGTTATTATTGGTTAGCCCAGTATTTGCTAGTTCCGTAGCTTACACTACAACCTGTTAAGTCCTACGTGATCTTACATCACGCGTCCTTATATTAGTGGAGTAATACACTAAAGGCAAGCCTATGGTTCATGACATGATGCATGTGAATTCTTTTGGAAGAGAGAGCGAATTTTTGTTTATATGCCCCTGCATGTAATGTCTTTGAGTTCATGTGATTAAAAAGGGGGAAAATTCTCTTGTGTTGTGAGGGCACATGCTCGATGAGAGATTGAATTTCGTGTCGGATATCTTGATCAGCTGATTTGCATGAGTTTGCCGATATGGAGAGTCGATTCTTGAGTCTAGGAGGTCTTAATGTGTTGAAGGTCATTATATTGATAAGACTATGCATGTTTTCTTGATGATTTGATAATCGGTATAACCGTAGCTTGAATTGTTGAGCCAAAGTAGCCAGGATTGGGTGTCAATCGCATGAGGTGTAAGATTATTGTTCGAGGACGAACAAGGATTTACGTGTGGGGTAAGTGATCTTGGGCAGATTTATATGCCCAAGTGATACTCAAATGTGTCATTTTGTCTTGTTTATCTATCGATGTTTGTACATTCTCATGTGAATTGTAATAAAATGTGAATTTATACTAACCAACATGATTAGCGTGGTGTTGCAAGAAAAATATAATTTTACGAAGCTAAGATGCATGTTGGGAGAAATTGGGATTGGACTCGGAAGCTAGCAAGGAAAAAAGCATAAGGAAAGCACGAATTAAAGGGGCTCCGCGATGGAGCCGTGTCATGCTGACATCGCGGATGCATTCTTCCTGGATGCTGAAATTATGCCAAATTCCAGTGAAGGTGCGCGTTGGGGCCGTGGCACGTTGGCCTAGCCCCGCGTTGCACGTCGTGCCACGTTGGGTTTTAATACTTGGACGACCGGATTCTAGTGAGGGTCCGCGTTGGTGGCGTGTCACGGAGGCAGTGCTCCGCGATGCACTCCGTGACACGTTGCTTGTTATTTCGGGAAAAATTCCCACTAGTATAAATAGAACACTTCGGTTCATTTTTAATAATTCTGACTTGGTGGAGCAAGAACGTGGGTTATAGGCAGTTGAGGGGATGAAAATCTCAGGGTTTTTCTCTATCTCCTTCTTCTTTATTTCAATTGCTTGTATGATTAACACTCATTTAACGATGTTTAATCCACAAATGAGTGGCTAAATTCTCTTCTTGCTGAGGTTAAGAACATTTGTATTGAAATGTAATTATTGATTAATTGGTTTTTCATCTTTTCTTCCATGGTTGTTCTATTGATTCTTGTTCTTACTGCGTTAATGTGTGGCCAACGTTAATGTATATCTAAAAAGTCCGGTTTCACTCGAGAGAGCAAGAAATTGGAAAGTTGTGAATTGATAGGATATGATCTTTTCTTAGTTTGGGAAAATTGAGAATTGATTTACCTTCAGGATAGAGATATACCTGAAAGTCGTATTAGTCAATTAAGGAATCGGTTTTGTATGGCTAGAACATGAATTTCTTTTTATCACAGAGATGTAGGTGGAAGGTTCATGATTCTTAAGTTGGGTTAAATACGAGAGTTTTAATCCATAGGCAATAATTCTTGACTAGCAATCCGGAGGAAAGATTAATCAAATTGTATCGATAATTTATTTCTCTACATGTTCATTTTAACCTCAGCATGCTCATACTTATAGTTCAGAATCAACTTGTATATTCGTTTTAGACTTAGTATAAAATTAGAAAACAAAATATCGAAATCTTCTTCACACTGTTGTCTGCAGTTTAGAGTGAAAGTTTATTGACACTTGATTAGATTTATACCTTAGAACAGTCCCTGTGGGATCGATACTTGGCTTACTTGAGCCACTTTACTACTTGTTCGACCACGTGCACTTGCGTGTAGTTATTCCAAACAGCCGAACAGTTACCTGTTGACTCATTTTGACCTTGTTAGGGGTATATAGATTTAAGTGTGATTGTCAGGGCTTATGGGAGCCCCGGGTGGGATTTTCTATGCTGGTTGTATCTTTCAGGCTTCTGGGGGCCAGGTGAGGTTCTTGTTTGTATTACTTATTGATAATTATATAGCAGGTTATAGGGCTATCCAGATTATCTCTCTATCCCTCTATTGAACTGTTTCAGTTTCATTATTAGTATTAGTTTTGTTGTTGGTCATGTGGGCCCTATGTATGTTTTCTTTTGTATGATGGACGTGTGGGGCCTAGTTTAGTGATTAGTTAGCAGCCTTGTCGGCTATAGTATAATTCTGATTGCTTGTTTTCAGTATGACATAACTAGACACCATGGTGGTCTTGTCGGCCCACATAGGATCCGCTCTACTGCATGTTGTTGGTCAGTTGTTTTCTTTTTACAAGAAGCTATGCGGCCTTGTCGGCCGGAGGCTGTGGTTATAGTGATATATAGCTTGTCATTTTCTTGATTTGAAGTGCAGGTGTGCACCAGAAGTGCATAAGCCCAGCCATATCAGTTCAGGTCCCAGTATGGCACCAGGTGCCAGTCATGCCTCCCAAGGTGGGGCGTGACAATTTTGCCATGAACTTCATGAATGATTCACAATTACGATATGAGCATCATGTGCATGTTGTTGAGAGCAGTGTCTAGCACCCAGTAGATCTGGCATTCAGCTAAACCCCATGGTCTCAGAACTATGTGTCATCGCAGGTATATACATATATTTTTGGATCTCCTGTGATATAACATCATGCACGTCCCTTGCCTAGAAAGCCTGGGATGGTCCTGTCCGCTTGCGCGAGATAGTGGGGTATCATGTAAGCTCTATCATGATGGTGTCGGTTAAGATGAGTCCTCCCATGGTTCCTCATAATTTATCCATGGTTATGTTTATGTTACTTTGGCTCAAGTTATGTTTTATAAAATTTCTCTTATGACTATGATTTATGATTAAAATTATGAATGATTTGAAAACCTTGATCCTTATGTTTACATTATGATATTTACTTTATGATCATATTGTCCTACTATTATGAATTCTTATATATATTAACAGTCCATTTTTACTTATCTTGCATACTCAATATATTCAAAGTACTGGCCGCACACTCTATGCTGTATCATTTCATGATACAGGCTCGGACGCTCAGGTTCAGTCCCGTCGTTAGTCAGATCTTTAGAGTTATCATTGTCCAGCGATTGGTGAGTCCTTATCTTTTGAGGGCTTTTTTATCAGCTCATATCAGTATTTTCAGTTCTAGTTTGGTAGTGAGTTTGTTAGGGTCTTTTCCCATCAACTCGTCAGGTCATAGAGGCTTCTTAGACATAGACATAGTATGTATTTAGCTTCAAAACAGCGTTATGCATTCAGATGTTCAGATGTTATTATATTCTCAGACATTCGCTATTTCACATGTTAGATTTCCGCATTTATAATGTTGAGCTTTAGTTGTCATGTTCATGTCATGGGTCGACTTGGATCCTCTCCGGGTTCTTTATCCCATATATCGATCTGGTCCTATGTTCGGGTCGTGACACATCATAAGCAAATAGGTAATAAAGAAAGGTGTCGAATGTCGAATTCAAAGTGTCATCATATGTAAGCTCACCCTAGATACAAAAATATCTCAAGAATATTATCAAGAATTGGGACACTCTAAGAAGAAGTAACCATTTGAAAACTAGCATCACTTTCTTTGTCAATATCATATAGTGGGTCATCATACAAGTATACGCCGTACAGAATAGCTACACCACCATCATGTTGAACAACACTATGCATGACACTATGAGTGATCTCATCATCATCAAATAAGACATTGTACTTTAATAGAGAAAAATCAATCGAAGACGAAGAATCAAAGCATGAAATTTCATTCTCAAAAAGAACAATGTCATCTTTCAAAGTAATGTCAAGAACGTGACCTCGATGAGCAAACAAAGTGATAGAATCTTCAAAAAGAGACATACTCAAAGAGTCACTCCTATTCAAATGACCAACCCTGTCAATGTTATCACTAAATTGAGGTTCAATAAACACAACAGCAAATACCTCAATTAGTGGACTATCATTACAAATAAGTTGATCACTACAAGGTTCACATGATAATGTACTATCATTCACATCACAAGTGTTAACACTAGGTGAACACAAATCGAACTTACAAGAAAAGTCTATTCGATCATCAAAAGGATCAAATAGTGTTTGAACACTCTCGACATTGACACTATGAATACATGGCAAGGAAGTGCGATAGTATATATGGTGAATTCTTTCTATTCAAGTATCCAATCTATCCAACCACCTTTCTATTGGGGAAGAGAAGCGATAATCATGTTTATCAAGGAAAGCTTAGTAGGGTCCCTAGTGGGCACCCGATTCTCCTCTTTTTGGTTGTCCATGATAGCTATTAAAGACATAAAATAAAGCAATCAAACAGATTAAGTTAGATGCAATTATCCAATTATCCTGTGTTAAGATGCAATTATACAATCTCTACTTGAGGCCAAGAATGAATTTTTATATGACTCGATAAAGAAGGCTCAAGTTCTCACGGGCCGAGCTAGGACCCAGGTCGAGACACGGGACCTGAAACCAGGAATAGCTCCAAGTTAACCCATGGCATAGCATAATACTAACATAACAATAACTAATAGAACATAACTAAGTGGAAGCTAAATGAAATTAGCCGATCATACACGCAAGGACATAACTTATTAATAACACTAATTCAAAAGTTGAATTTATCACTACATTATCTGAAAGCCTTTACTAATCTGATGAGTTGTTGGGACAAGTCCCCAGCTAACTCCAAAATCTGAAACTAAGATAAAACTGAAACAAGGAAAATCATGAATCCTATCCTTGATAGATGAGGACTCACCGTTATCGGCTGAGAGAGAATAGAGCATGTCTACTCGTGAGGTTGAGGTTTTATATCATAAAATGATATAGCATATAAAGTACGCGTCCAGTACTTGAAATATATTGAGTATATGGAAAACGTAAATGAAACTAGAAACATACAGGTAAACTAAGATAGACTAAACTGAAACATAACTAGAAACATAACTGAGATAAAATACAATGACCCTATCTGTGATACATAGATATCGACATAAAGTGCTAGTTTGAAAACATGTACTGTAAAATACCAGTAAAGTTAATTTAAGGGTCATGTACATGTACTGAAGATTGAATCTGAAATCATGAACTGAAATTTGTCACTGATACTGAACTGAGACTGAATTCGAACTGGACTGTGGGAGAGCTTATTAACCGACAAACTCCAATGTGAGCCTCATGGATTCCAACTTGTAACCCCGCTGAGAGGGCATTCATACCTTTCCAAGGCTAAGAACTCTGACTGGCATGATATCACACTTTGACACAGGGCAACAATCTCTAATAATGATGACCTTGCTTGAGCCCATTGAGGCAAGGGAGACACTCTCAAATAAAGAGGATCCCATATTTCTTGGGTTAAGGGAAATATTATCTACTACTGAAAATCCCTTATCCTACAGTGGCACGTAGTTTTGAGACCTGGATATGCAAGGACCTTGGCCTACTCGGTGCTAAGTGCTACTCCCAACTGAACATAAGGGTACATGCAACTGACAAATCTAAAGCTAATGTCCTAAGACTAGTCAGAACCACTTTATCTAACAAGCAAATCCCGAGAGTCTAGAGGACCATGACTTACTAACATGGAAGGCTCAAAACTGATATCATCTGTCTAATCAGGGATACTCTCTAATATTGAGAGACCTAAGAGTCTAAAGGGAACTAAGGTTTTAGGACTAGTTAGGGATACTTTAGTTAACAAGAGACTTGAGAGTCCAAATAACCATAAACATGCTGAGCATACTGAATTCATGAGAGTCTAGTCAGGGCTACTTTCTACTAGCAAGAGGCCCGAGAGTCTAGGGAATCATAGACATGCTTTTCATATTAAATTCATAATATCATTGGCCAAAACCATAATATAAATCATGTGTTCTATATTCATGGGAACTCATAGATTCGAATCATGGTTTAAACATGTATACTGAAATCATGGTAAACTTATATAGATATTTCAAAGGGCCATATTTCGAAGATAGTGCTAAATCATGATGGAGTCTTAGAAATCATGCACACCATTATATCATAAACATAAATCATGATTTTGAGAGGTAAATCATAAGAATATATAACTATCTATCATGAGGGCCTTGAAATTCATGAAAGACATGTGAGAAACCATGCATAGATTGAAACCCTAAGACATACTTTCTAGAGAATCAAAGTAACTAGGATTTTGACGTAAATTGGGACACAAAGATGAAAGGAGATCCTTGTTAAAGTCCCACATATATGACTTGACAAAATCTCCCACCAGAACTTGGATCTTGAAGCTCTTGGAGAAGAACCCTAGGTGTTCTTGAGCCTTGAGAGGAAGGGAGAAGAACTCTACGAATGATTTGAGAAGGAATGAGGAATTAGGCTATGAAAATTCCTTAAATTCAATCCTTAGGATACCCAAAACAATATCACTTAGGAGTTAGAAGCATAAAATTTTACCAAAATACCCCTGGAGATTCACTTTAAAAATCTGCATGTCAGTTCCCACGATCTACACAACGAGTCATTACTAGACTTGATGACTCATTGAACCATCCATTACTTCTAGAGCTAATTTTCCACTTTTTGATTCTTCACCCAACTACTGAACATGATGAGTCATTACTTATTACAACGACTCATCATTCATCCCATCATCAGCACTGCCTCTAGTGGTCTATTTCTTGAGATTCTTCCAATGACAGACATAATGGGTCATTACTCATCCTGGAGGGTCATTGTACCCTTCTATTTCCACTGAACCAAGTCTTCAGCTTTTTTTGAACTTCACTTGACGACCCCTCATGATGACTCATTACTCAAACCAATGAGTCATCACTTCACTCGTGGTCCTGGGAAGCCTCGTCCAAATTTTGAACTATTGTTCATGATGAGGGATGCCACGACTGGTCACATCACCCAACGAGTCATGACGTGAATCGTTACCCCTGAGCTCTGAAAAGAAAAATTCTCTGACTTCCTTCCACGAGTCTGACCAAGACTTATTGAGTCGTATAACGAGTCGTACCACAACTCATTCTAAGGAAAAAATTTCTACTTTCTTTTGGTTTCTTTCTTTAAGTCTCGGGTCTGATCTTAGGGAATTTTGGGATGTTACACAATCTAAGGAAGGGAATCAAGAAGCTTCAACACAAATAAAGAAGAAAAGTGGAAGAAGAAGAAAAAGCACAAAAAAAAGTTGGACTAAAAAACTAAGTAACAAGAAGTAGAGAGAATTACTTGTTGTTAAGTAGTTTGGAAAGGAGATGAAAAGAGGATGAAGAACTACTCAACAAGCAAATTAAAGTGTTTGTTAGTGTAGAAAGTGAAAGAGTACGAGTGTAGAAGAAGACTAGAAAATTTGACACTTAAATAAATTTTGGGGTCTAAAAAATCTCAACACTTTAAAAAATTTTGGGGTGTAAAAGGTTCCAATACTTGAAAAATTTTTGGGTAAAAAAAATACTACTTTCTGAAATTGTGGTCCACATGCCAGCTGGCTTGAATGAAACTTTTTTTTAATATGACTTTTTTTTCTTTTTCTCTTCTCTTTCTTTTATCTTTAAAAAAATTGGATTATTTTAAAAAAAATTCTCCCTTGTGGACCCAACAAACACTTTTGACCTAAAATTGAATAGGAAAGACGGATCAAATGTACCTAATAGTCTTCTTCTTCAACTTGAAGATCTTCATCTTCAAGAGCACCAAGAACAAACACTACTCCAAATCTTCTCCAAATCACCTCAAATTTGAGGATTATGTTTTTCTTGATGTAGAGAACAAACCCCAATCAAAGTTAATCTCCAATTCAACCCCAATCAAGAAGACCCAATTGTAATTTTCTTCAAATCTTCAAACCTTCAAAGTCTTTAATGGTAGAAGCTTCTCCACAATTCTAAATCACATAAAAATTTTAATTTAGACTCAAAAAACAGTGGGGAACAAGAATCTAGTGTCAGAAACAACAAATCAAGCAAGAAAATTTTTTGAATTTTGATTTTTTTTATTAATACCAAATTTTCAAGATTAGGATGTAGGAACAATATTAATGCCTAGCTCTGATACCAAATGATACAAAAAAAAGCAAGATAAAGAAAGTTAGACACAAATAGGAAGGAAAGACAATCCTTGTTAAATAAAAAAGACCTTAATTCAATAATCCAATAGCACCTAACCTATGAGAAAGATCACAAGCGAATTGAATTTTCAAGCAACTATTCTTTCTACACAATGAACAATCTAAGACTTTAAGCAAGCACACTATGCTCAAAGTATACATTCTTCATGTCACCAAAAATTATGAAAATTAAAAGCTACTATTTATACTAGTAAGAAAATAGAAGACTAGCTATTACAAATATACTCGTAATGAATAAGGGTCTTATTTGGTTGTTTTTCTTTTTCTTGAAACCAAGGAATAATCATTTGCAAATCCAGCCACCTTCTTTAACAACATGGTCATCTTGTGCTCCCATCCATCCTTCACCCTCCCAAGCTATTGGGTTGCATCACCTTAATCATTAATTTATATTATCAAATATTGCATAGATACTTCTAGTATCATGAAAGTAAATTTAGACACTGTTGATGTTATCAAATAAACTAAAATAAGTGAATATTTAAAAATATTTATAAATAATGAAAAATGGATATTAAGTTCTAAACTCAGTATTTAAAACATCTCATTCAAGAGGTTAATTAACATATGAAAATTTTGATATCAAAATAATAATCAACTAGTAATTACATCCTCCAAAAAATATACATGAATTGTTATTTTATTCAAAAAAACAATGACATATAATAGAAAATATTTAATAAGATCTGTTATATTTGATTCAGAATGATATTTGACAAATTTATTCAAGATATTTCTACATATATTAGGTATGTATTACAATGACCTTCATACTATAAAAATAACATTTATATTCTTTGTTATTTTATCCCTCCCGATGGTAAGCTGTGGTATTTCTTTCACCACTTCAGATAATAACATTTGATTATTAGAATATGCTTAAAATACAATATTTATCAATAACTCACTATTTTGGTCCAGCACAAGAAGACATTGCTTCAACATTTTTGCTTCAGGAGAAATTTCAGAATTTTACTACTTAGGAGTAGATGTCAGATTCTTATTAGTTTAGGAGAAAATTTGGGAGTATTTACTACTTTAAAAGTAAATTTTAGAGTATTTACTACTTTGAAAATAAATTTTATATTTATTACTTTAGGAATAAATTTTAGAGTATTTACTATTTTAAGAGTAAAATTTCATATTTACTACTTCAAGAGTAAATTTCAGATTTACTGCTTCGGATAAATTTCAGATTTACTGCTTCGGATAAATTTTAGATTTACTTCTTGGAGAGTAAATTTCATACTTACTACTGCTACGCCCCAGCACACGTGCAAGCGCACGCGGTCGTACAAGTAATACAGTGGCCCCTTTTTAGAGCAGGATGTCGAACCCACAGAGACTGAACTAATTCAGCAATGATTCAACTTCAAGTGTTAAGTTAACCTTCACAAGTGTTGATTTACGAGATTTTAGATAATTGTAATTAAATCTAGGGTAATCACAAGATAATCAGGAAACAATACAAGAAGCAACTAGAGTTAAGGCCTAATAATCATGCAATGCTACAATGTACAATGGTTCAAGTATGAAAACTTCAGTTGTTGTCTCATAGAGTTAACATGCAGTGTTCATGGTCTTTTGAGCCTCTAAACACAACAAACTAGTCTCACACCTACATCGTTGAGCGGGGATGTGACGTCCTAATTCATGAGCAATTTAACTACATGGATGTGGTTTATGGGTTTATGCCCTTGATATGGACTTTCGTACTTCTAATCATTTAATCTGACTTAGCTTCACAACAACTTCTACAAGTGGTGATGTGACAATTCTAAGTCGGTGTCTAGCTATTATCCTGTTTTATTAATCAAGCAAGGCGAATTAGGTATAATTTCTCTTCTAACCGCAAATTCTATCATAAAGACAAGAAATTGCTCCCTACATTCTTGTGTTCTAGCCTAGGGTTACTCTGTCGAGCTTTTATCTAAGTTTAACGAGTTTGTTTTTATGGTGATCAAGCATAAAAACAACAATAATTAAGAATGCAAGACAAAACAACAACTCAAAACACAAACCAATGATGAATTCATGCATTCACATTCATATCTTGTGACCTCAACCCTAGAGGAAGGATTTTAGCCACTCATGTTCGTACAATTACTCAAAAATATAGTTAAAGTAACATACTACAAGAGTATTTAAAAGAGAATGAAAAATAATGAACCCTAGGTGGAGTTCTTCACTTCTCCCTTCGCTCCTCTTTGCTTTCCCAAAATATTTCGTGATAAAATGATAAAAATAAGCAAGTGTCCAATTTATACTAAGTTGGAATTTGCAATTTTTGGCCGTGTGAGAACCAGCTCCGTGCCACGTTGCTTATCGCGCAGCTCAGCCTCCGTGGCATGGAGCAGACGCGCAGGCTTACTAGAATGCATCACTGGTCGCGCATGGCAGGAGCAGTTGGGCGCCATCGGGTGTGACACGGACACCATCGCGCTGCTAGGCGTACACGGCATGCTACTTGTCGCGCAGGTCAGCCGGCGTGGCATGCTGGTTGTGTGGCAGCTGGCCTTTCATGCCATCTTCCTCTAAGCTTCTTCCGAGCTTCATTTTTTTCCCATATATCATCATAATTAGCCCCTCCAAGCATTTTTCACCTACAAAACAATGGGCTAATCATATTGGTTTGTATATGCACTTGAATATTCAAAATCACATGAGAATATAATTAATTAATTTGACAAACACGACTAAACTAAGTTATAAAATAGCACTTGCACGTAATTATGCCTAAGATCACTACCCCACACTTAAAGTTTTGTTCTTCCTCGAACAACTCTATTACATCTCATGCCCATGAAGCACTCACACATAGCTAACTGAAACAAGATGATTCAAGCTACGGCTACACCGATTGTTTTAGATAGCAAGTTTAAAATAGAGCATGCAATATTTCACCATTAAAACCCCATTTAAATAAGTTAAAACTTCCTAGCCTCAAAGATCGACTCTTAAACTCAACAAATTCATGCAAATTAACCAAGTAAGACATCCAACATGAATTTTATCCTTTATCAAACATGTGCCCTCACCACAAGAGAGTTACCCAATTTTTTTTCACTCGTATGTTTTCAAATTATAACATGTATGGGTATATGAATAAGAAATAAGCTTACTCTCACAAAGAATTCACATGCAACATGTATTGACCCATAAGCTTGCCGTTAGTTCTTTACTCCACTAATTTAGAAATGTTTGAAAGTAAGATCAAGTAGGACTTCGTGGGTTGTAATGTAAGCTAAGGGATGGGTAGGTACTATTCTGGTCAGTAATACTGACTATCTTCCCTTAAGCGCTTTTAATTCATCGCACTTTCATTTCGAATATCTATCCTCTTGCTTCACCTTTATTCTTTTCAACTCCCATTTTTCCTCTTTGCTTCCCCATTTCATTAGACACACTTAATATATTAGTAAGCAGTACTTAAGCAATTTTTTTGCTCTTTTCTTCTTTTACTCCTTACTAACTCTTATCCATTTTAAAAAAAGTGCACCTCTAGTCTTTTGTTTAACTCCCAGAACTACTCTTTTCCTTATTCTTCCAACTTCTCACTCCTTAAATTCTTTTGCATTTTCACTTAAACGCTTAGGAGTTTTGGATCAAATTTAAGGCTGTCAAAAAGAAAAGATTAAGCTCATTTTATGGCTAGCAAAGAATAGGTTAAAGGCTCAATGGGATAACTAGGATCATATATTAAAGTTAGGTAAAGCGATTAGATAAAAATTAGGCTCATTCAAAGAAGTGTCTAAATCATCTCCTACAATCGACCTCCCCCATTTCGTTTTGTTTACACACTAGGCAAGTTCTAGGCACTACACAATGGCATGGAATATTCAAAAACCTTACACTCACAGCACATGCTCAATTCAAGACAAATTCAGTAGACTCTTAACTCAGCTAATCACAAGAATTCAGCATTAAGCTTTAAGCACATAGAGTCACATTCAAGAGCCTAGGTGTCTCAAACAGAGTTATACAATTGCTAAACATGCTTCAAAATTTACAACATATGCATCTCACAATCATGTACAACACATAACAAGAATATCAAGCTATCAATCAGCTAAGGGTTCACAACACAAACCTATTGACTAATTTTTCCTCAAGACAATCGTCATCTATCTATCGTCGGGAAAAGTCCCTAACTATGACTAACACCATTATGTACAGATAAAGAAAAATTTTGTTCATCAGTTCAATGTGCCCCCCTTAAGAAAAGAACCGAAAAGAAAAACCAAAGGGCGGGTGAAATATGCTCAACTCAAACTTCTTCATCAAACAATATCATATCAAGCACTAACTTTACCCAAAATCACTAAGCACAGAATTCAAAATTTTGAAAATTTCCCTCACCCCACACTTGAATTATCCTATGTCCCCAAAGCATCAAATAAAATTAATACAAGGGTGAGAAATACTCCCTAAGGCCTCTAGCCCTAGCTAATATCATGCTTTTCTTCATTGTTGAACACTTGGGTCACCAACCCCACACACATATTATTATCATGCTCTTTAGCACTTACTTCCTCGGGTACTCAGACTTCCCTAAATTTGTGCTTAACCAACAAAACACACAACACAAGTGAAATAAAAAAATACAACACAAATTAAAAAGAAAGTGTACATATGGTACTCTTGGGTTGAATCCCAAGCAGCGCATGATTTTAGGCCGCGGCACAACATGGACAATCCTTCTCAGGATATCCTCAAACAGGTGTTTGTCACGACCCGAACGGAGGCCCAAATCGTAACACAGGACAAGGAGTCCCGAGGGACCCTAAGTCGACCAATGGCATAAGCATACATCTACTCAATCCAGAACTGAATAACAATCAACACAACATAGCGGAAGTCTAACTTAAATATAACATCAAAATATAAAATTCGAAACGGATTACATACATCTGTCTGAATAGCCTCAAAACATGACGAGTTGATGGGATAAGACCCCAACTAACTCAACAAGCTGAAAACTAAAAATACATAAAGAAAAGATAGATAGACTGGTCCTCGGGAGATAAGGACTCACCAATAAGCAGACACTAACTCCGATAAGCTGTCAAAGAGCGGGGCTAAACCTGAGAGTTGGGTCCTGTATCATGAAATGATACAGCATAGAAAGTGTGCGGCCAGTACGTGGAATGTATCGAGTATGCAAGGTAAGTAAAATCATTTAAACACAATGCATTAATTAAACAAAAACATTAGTAACTGAGAGTAGGACTTGCATGCATCATTTCTGAAATCATGATCTTTTCATAACTTGACAATACATAGCTTTGTAACATCAACTGACTTGAATGACTCAAAGCTGAAACATGACATTTATAGAAAAGTTGAACATTGAGTCAAACCTGACTTTTCAAATCATGCATATGTAAATAATAGTCATGACCAATGAATATGCATAACTAAAGCATGAGGAATACTGGGAGACTCGTCACTTAACCGACATACCACGATAGAGCTTACGTGGTTCCAACATCACACTCAAGTGGGCTGAGCCATCTGAAGCCTTGACAGGGCTAAGGACGCTACCATGATATCGATATCAAGCTCATGGGCCATTAGGGCCGGGGATAGCTCACAAGGGAGGTCCCAATAACATAATTTTATCAACCTACATTGGCACGTAGTTCTGGGGCATAGGGTGATCGACCCTTAGCTCACTCGGTGCTAGACTCTTCTCCCAAAAACATGCATATACTCTACATCATATATAACAAAGCTCAACATCATCTATTGACGAAGCTCAATGATTAAATACACCTCAAATACGAAATTATGCATATGAGAAGCTTTAGTTCAAATACCACAAGCTGAAAACATACTTGGGAGCCTTTGCTCCAAAACCGTGTGGTAAGCTATACGTAGGAAGACTTAACTCAAAACATACCACAAGCTAGAGTATAAAAATTGGGATTCTTCGCTCCAAAACAATGTGATAAGCTTAGTTTGAAAAAATCCTCATTTAAACTTAACATGTGGGCATTGCCCAAAGCTTTACCATGCTTAGAAATATTCAATTCTCATTGAAAAACACAATTATAAACATGGGTAGCTTCAAAGCATGTTTTTCATCATAATATCTCATCATTATAACATTTACTTCATAAATCTCACTTTCCATAATCATATCATCAATGGGCTTCAACATTCATAAGACTAGAAACATACTTTTAATTGAAATCATTATATAATCAGCTTATGCTTCACAATTTGATAATAAAATCATAATCAATTCATACTCATGTAAAAAAATTGAAGATTTATACATTCGGGTAGACACCCTATAACTTGATCATAGGAATTTCTCATACTTAGATAGAAATTGGGCATGGGTATGAAAAGAAACACCCATTCATAACCTACAGACCTTGAAGGGATTGATTCTACCACTTCTCTAATTGCCCAAGATGAAATTTGGATGAAAACCTTCTATTAGCTATAGATCACCTTCTCAATCTCTCAAGTTTGCATGCATGGAAGGAAATAACTTGAAATAAGTTTTTCCCCTCCTAAAACCCACTAAAACAAGCCTTAAATGACGTATTATAAGGCTTTAGGACGTGGAAATGACAAAAATACCCTTACTGATTATGTAGAAAATTCTTCACTGGACGAACTAAAAGACGGTCTAACGGGTTGTTGGAGGATACCCGACCCATGCTGATGATCCATTTTGTACACTGTCCAGGCTTAGGTATCAGCTCAACCAATGACTCAAAATGACAGGTTGTCATACCATACAACGAGTCGTTCTATCGACTGTTGTTTCCTCCTGCAACTTTGACACCTCATCCTCTAACGGGCCTCACCACGACTCATTACATCAACCAACGAGTAGTGGTTTCCTTCCGTCAAAAAAACTGGAAATTTCACCCCTCAAATGACGACTGCTAACGACGGTCCGTGATAACCCACGATGAGTCGTGTGATGACCCGTTACTTCCCAGATGCTAAGGTTTATATCCCACCACGACAACAAATGACGACCCGTTGTTTCCCACAACGAGTCGTCACATCGATCATTGCTTCCACTGCCACCCAGGACTCCTGAACCCATGACTGGTAATAATGGCTCATGGTTCTCACCATGAGTCATTGTACCTCTCGTTCTGTGATATTTTTCCCAGTTTCAGTAGTTTTCAATTTTTTAACTCCCGGGTCCGATCTTTGGATATTCGGGGTATAACAATATCTCCCCCTTGGGAACATTCATCCTTTAATGTTAAAATCAAGCAAAAAACAGAAATATGCAATTATCATATTCAAATACTGATCATTTAGACCAAAATTTAACGGAATGACTACCTCTGATTCATTACACAAAGTTGATCTGATCTCATGCTTCACATACACTTCCATACACATAAAAGAAACTTGAACACATGAACTAAACATGAAAACAAAATAGAGAGCAAAACTGATACCTCTAGTCGGAACCGAGCCGATAAAGAATAAATGTGGGTATTTAGCCATCATATCCGCTTCAGTTTCCCACGTAGCTCCTTCAACATACTGATTTCTCTATAAGACTTTAACTGAAGCTACTTCCTTGTTCCATAGCTTCTGAACTTGATGATCTAATATTTCCATCGAAACTTCCTCATAGATAAGGCTGTATTTTACACCAACACTGTCCACCAGAACTACTAGAGCTAGATCTCCCAAACATTTTTTCAAAAGCGATACATGAAACACAGAATGCATAGAAACAACTCTGGGGGCAATTCCAATTCATATGCTACCTTATCAACTCTTCTAATAATTTGGTAAGGACCAATATAACAAGGACTGAGCTTTTCTTTCTTTCCAAACCGCATCACTCCCTTCATAGGAGACACCTTCAGAAATACCCAATTGTCCACCTCAAACTCCAACTCTCTCCTCCTCACATCAACATATGACTTTTGACGACTCTAAGCGATTTTTAGCCTGTCCCTTATCAACTGAACTTTCACCGTAGCCTCATGAATCGAATTAGGTCTTATCATAGCTATCTCACCAACCTCAAACCAATCGATGGGCGATCTATATCTCTGCCCATAAAGAGCCTCGAACGGTGCAATCTGGTTGCTAGAGTGATAGCTGTTATTATATGCAAACTCGATCAGGGGCAAATGATCATCCCAAATACCTTTGAAGTCCATCACACATGCTCTCAGCATGTCCTCAAGAGTCTGGATTGTTCATTCTGCTTGGCCATCCATTTGCGGATGAAAGTCTATACTGAGCTTAACCTAAGTACCAAGCTATTCTGAAAAGACCGCTAGAATTAGGAGGTAAATTGAGTACCTCGATCTGAAATAATAGACAAGGGCACTCCATGTAGTTGAACCAACTCCCAAATGTACAATTTGGCATAATCATCCGCTGAATCTGTGGTTTTCACCGGTAGGAAATGTGCAGCCTTGGTCAACCTGTCTACCACCACCCAAATGGAATCATATTGTCGGTAGGTATGAGGTAATCCTATTATGAAGTCCATATTAATCTCTTCCCACTTCCAAGTAGGAATGCTAACATCCTAAGTACTCCTCCCGGCCTTTGATGCTCAACTTTTACTTGCTGACAATTTGGGCATTTGGCTACGACTCTGCAATATCCTTCTTCATGTCATCCCACTAATAGATTTCTCGTAAATCACGATACATCTTGGTGGATCCTGGATGGATAGAATATCTGGTCCCATGTGCCTCATGCAATATCCGGCTCCTTAATCATCCACAGCCGGAACACACAGATGACCCTAGTACCGAAGCACACCATCTCCCCCTTAGGAGAAAACCTCCACCTTTTGACTCCACACGACTTCTTTCAATTTCCTCAAAATTGGATCCTCATCTTGCCAAGATTTCACATCAGCTACCAAAGATGATTCTGATCCATTTTGCACAACACCACCACCATCGGTGGAGTCGATCAACGTAACTCCTAACCTTGTAAGTCGATGGACATCTTTTACCAGCTCTTTCTTTCCCTCATCCACAAGGGACAAACTCTCTATAGTGAGCCTACTAAGTGCGTCTGCTACCACATTAGCCTTACCCAGATGGTAAAGAACACTCATATCATAGTCTTTGAGTATCTCTAACCACCTCTTTTGCCGAATATTGAGGTCCTTCTGCGTGAACACATATTGTACTCTTGTGGTCCGTAAATACATCCACGTGGACCCCATACAAATAATGCCACTATATTTTCAAGGAGAATACTACCGCTGCCAACTCTAGATCATGGGTCAGGTAATTCTTCTCATGGACCTTTAGCTGACTAGAGGCATATGCTATTACTTTTCCCCGCTGCATCAATACACATTCGAGCCCTATTCTCGAAGCATCACAATACACAACAAAATCATTTGTACCCTCAGGTAGGGTAAACATCGATGCGGTAGTGAGTCGGGTCTTTAATTCTTGGAAGCTCTTCTCACAAGCCTCCGACCATTGAAATTTTACCTTTTTCTGAGTCAACTTAGTCAATGGTGCTGAAATAGATGAAAAGCCCTCAACAAATCTCTGGTAATAACCTGCTAGGCCCAAGAAACTGCAAAGGATTCACCGGTCTAGGCCAATTCTTCACTGCCTCGATTTTCTAAGAATCTACTTCTATGCCTTTGCTCGATACCATGTGGCCCAAAAATGATAAGGAGTTCAATCAAAACTTCCACTTGCTGAACTTAGCATATAATTGGAAATGAAGCACTACTCTCAAATGAGCGGCATGCTCCTCCTCACTCCGAGAGTATATAAGGATGTCGTCAATGAACACGATCACGAACACGAACATGTCCAGATATGGCTTGAACACCCTATTCATCAAATCCATGAAAGTTGCAAGAGCATTCATTAGCCCAAAAGACATAACTACAAACTCATAATGGCCATACCGAGTCCTGAAGGCTGTCTTCGGGATATCACTCTCCCGAACTCTAAGCTGATGATACCCGGACCTGAGGTCTATCTTTGAGAAACACTTGAAACCCTGAAACTAGTCAAAAAAATCATCGATCCTGGGTAAAGGATACATGTTCTTGGTGGTGACTTTGTTTAATTGTCGATAGTCAATACACATATAAAGCGAACCGTCCTTCTTTCGAATAAATAGAACTGGTGCACCCCATGGAGACTTGCTCGGTCTAATGAAACTCTTATCTAACAGGCCCTTCAACTATTCTTTCAACTCTTTTAGCTCGGCTGGAGCCATTCTGTAGGGAGGAATAGATATAGGCTGCGTGTTGGGAAGAAGGTCCCACACCGAAATCAATCTCCCACTCGGGAGGAACACTTGGCAAATCATCAGGAAAAACCTCGGGATATTCACATACTATTGGAACTGACTGAATAGTTGGTTTTCAGACTCGACATCCTTAGCCCTAACTAGATGGTACATACACCCCTTAGAAAGCATCCTCCTGGCCTTTAGGTAAGAGATGAAACAACCTGCAGGAACAGCTGAACTACCTCTCCATTCTACTATCTGCTTACACGAAAATCTAAACTCTACTAATCAGGTTCTACAATTAACTGAAGCATAGCATGCAAATAGCCAATCCATGCCAAGAATAACATTGAAATCGATCATGGCTAACTCTATCAAATCTACTAAGGTGACCTTATGAAGGACTGAGACTGGGCAACCTTTATACACCCGTCTAGCTATAACTGAGTCACCTACTGGAGTGGATATTGAGAAGGGTTCTAAAATACTCCGTGACTAACTCCGAAGCTATTGGCCACATAAGGTGTCACAAAATACAAAGTAGCCCCCAGATCTAGCAAAGCATACACATTAATATGGAAAACTCTCAACATACCAGTGACCACATCCGATGAGACCTCTTGCTCCTAACGGGTTGCTAAAGCATAGAATCTATTCTAGTGCATTTCCAGTTGTGCTAGTAGATGCCCCCTGATGTGCTGAGCGTGCGGGGGGAGGGGCTGTTGAACTAGAAGTTGGGCCTCGGCCCCCAACTTGATCCTGCCTCGTAACTGGACAATCTCTAAGCATGTGTCAGGCTGCCTATACATGAAATAAGCACCTGAACTTGCCAACACTGGCCTGTGTGTCCTTGACCACACCTGCGACAAACAAGGATGTTGGAATCTGCGGGTCTACTGCTATGACTCCTCGAACCTGATGTTCGCCCTCTCTGATCATGTCTGGGCATGGGTGGCACATTCAATACTGAAGATGCCGGGGCTGATGATCTCTAGTGAGTCTGCTATCGGTGCCCACCATCGGACCTCTGCTGAGAGAATCTATGGTCCTCAATCCTGTCCCTCTTGGCCTCCCTCTCTCTCGAATGTGCTACCTCCATTTTTTGGGCGTACAACACTATTTGAGAAAATTCCATACAATGGTGAAGCATGTCAGTCCTACAATCTTTGTCCAAATAACCCGCGACTCCATAGACGAATCTACTCACCCACATCCTCTGATTGGCTACTAACTCTGGAGCATATTTCGATAGATGAGTGAACTCAAGGGCATACTCTTGTACAGCCATTCTCCCTTGCTTCAAATTCACGAACACAGTTGTCTTCAGCTCCCTCATCTCACGAGGGAAGAACAATTTAGAAATGCAACATGAAACCCTTTCCAAGTGACAAGACCTGCTACTGCAACTCTTCTATCCTTCTATTGGCGAAACCAGATATGCGCGACGCCTTTTAACTGATAAGAGGCCAACTTGGTGCACTCAATCCCATTCACCCCCATGACTTGGGTGATCTTGACAATCTCATCAACAAACTCACGTGGGTCCTCATCTACCTTCAACCCCATGAACTCCGAAAGGTTCATCCTCAAGAAATCCCTTACTCTGGCTGTTGCCGCATTCCTATTATAAGGGTAATGTGCCACTGTTTGATTATGAACCTAGGAAGCCATGGCCTATGCCAGCATCTGAATCGCTGCCCTAAACTCAACGTGGGTAGCTAGCTCTAGTGCGTGCTCCTTGTGAACGTGTGGGGATGGCTGATACCCATCATCATTGTCACCCTCATGATCATTGCCATTTCCATTTCTTTTCACGTTCACTCAGCATGGAGGCATGATTCTACAAACGCGAATAGCATGTATTAGAAGGATAGGAAAACTTTTTATCGCACGACATAGATCATGAAAGAAAGTAACAATTCCTAAACGTCTCGTAGCCTCTTCGTCATAAGTGTGGCGCGCTTCACACCCATAAAAAAGACTCTACTTAACGCGGCTTTCAGACACCCTAAGATACTTCAAACCTATTGCTCTGATACCAAGTTTGTCATGACCCGCACAGAGGCCCGGATCGTAACACGGGACAAGGAGCCCCGAGGGACCCCAAGTCAACCCATGGCTTAAGCGTACATCTACTTAATCCAAAACTGAATAACCATCAACACAACATAGCAGAAGTCTAACTTAAATATAACATCAGAATATAAAATTCAAACCAAATTACATACATCTGTCTGAATAGCCTCTAAACATGACGAGTTGATGGGACAAGACCTCCACTAACTCAACAAGCTGAAAACTGAAAATACATAAAGAAAAGATAGATGGACTGGTCCTCAAGAGATGAGGACTCACCAATAAGCAGACACTAACTCCAATAAGCTGTCAAATAGTGGGGCTAAACCTGAGAGCTGGGTCCTGTATCATGAAATGATACAACATAGAAAGTATGCGGTCAGTATGTGGAATGTATCGAGTATGCAAGGTAAGTAAAACCGATAAGGTAAGTAAAATCATTTAAACACAATGCATTAATTAAACAAAAACATTAGTAACTGAGAGTAGGACTTGCATGCATCATTTCTGAAATCATGATCTTTTCATAACTTGACAATACATAGCTTTGTAACATTAACTGATTCGAATGACTCAAAGCTGAAACATGACATTTATAGAAAAGTTGAACATTGAGTCAAACCTGACTTTTCAGATCATGCATCTGTAAATAATAATCATGACCAATGAATATGCATAACTGAAGCATGAGGAATACTGGGAGACTCGTCACTTAACCGACATACCACGATAGAGCTTACGTGGTTCCAACTATCACACTCAAGTAGGCTGAGCCATCCGAAGCCTTGCCAGGGCTAAGGACGCTACCATAATATCGATATCAAGCTCATGGGCCATTAGGGCTGGGGATAGCTCACAAGGGAGGTCCCAATAACATAATATTAGCAAACTACATTGGCACGTAGTTCTAGGGCATAGGGTGATCGACCCTTAGCCTACTCGGTGCTAGACTCTTCTCCCAAAAACATGCATATACTCTACATCATATATAACAAAGCTCAATATCATCTATTGACGAAGCTCAATGATCAAATACATCTCAAATACGAAATCATGCATATGAGAAGCTTTAGTTCAAAACATACCACAAGCTAAAAACATACTTGGGAGCCTTTGCTCCAAAATCATATGTTAAGCTATATGTAGGAAGACATAACTCAAAACATACCACAAAATAGAGTATAAAAAATTGGAGTCATCGCTCCAAAATAATGTGGTAAGCATAGTTCAGAAAAATCCTCATTTAAACTTAACATGTGGGCATTGCCCAAAGCTTTACCATGCTTAGAAATATTCAATTCTCATTGAAAACATAATTATAAATATGGGTAGCTTCAAATCATGCTTTTCATCATAATATCTCATCATTATCACATTTACTTCACAAATCTCACTTTTCATAATCATATCATCAATGGGCTTCAACATTCATAAGACTAGAAACATACTTTAATTGAAATCATTATAAAACCAGCTCACACTTCACAATTCAATAATAAAATCATAATCAATTCATACCCATGTAAAGAAATTAAAGATTTATGCATTTGGATAGACACCCCATAACTTGATCATAGGAATTTCTCATACTTAGATAGAAGTTAGGCATGGGTGTGGAAGAAAACACCCACTCATAACCCTACATACCTGGAAGGGATTGATTCTACCACTTCTCTAATTGCCCAAGATGAAATTTGGATGAAAACCTTCTATTAGCTCTAGATCACCTACTCAATCTCTCAAATTTGCATACATGGAAGGAAATGACTTGGAATAGGTTTTTCCCCTCCTAAAACCCACTAAAACGAGCTTTTAATGATGTAGTATAGGACTTTAGGATGTGAAAATAATAAAAATACCCTTACTGATTATGTAGAAAATTCTTCACTAGACGAACCAACGGACGCTCCAACAGGTCGTTGGAGGATACCACGACCCGTGGTGACGATCCGTTCCGCACACTGTCCAGGCTTAGGTCTCATCTTAACCAACAACTAAAAATGATGGGTCGTCATACCATACAATGAGTCATTCTGTCGTTCGTTATTTCCTTCTGCAACTTTGACACCTCATCCTCTAACGGGCCTCACCACGACTCGTTACATCAACCAACAAGTCATGGTTTCCTTCCGTCAAACCCATTGGAAATTTCACCCCTTAAATAATGACTACTAATGATGGTCTATGATAACTCATGATGGGTTGTGGGATGACCCCTTCCTTCCCAAATGCTAAGGTCCATATCCTACCATGACCGCAAACGACGACTCATTGTTTCCCACAATGAGTCATCACATCGATCATTGCTTTCACTGCCACCCAGGACTCCTGAACCCATGACTGGTAACAACAACTCATGGTTCCCAACCACGAGTCATTGTACCTCTCGTTCTGTGATTTTTTTTCAGTTTCAGCAGTTTTTAATTTTTTAACTCCCGGGCCCGATCTTTGGGTTTTCGGGGTATAATAGTGTTCCCTTTCGAGAACCACCTTCTTCTTTTTTAATTTTTAGAGGGAGAAGCCTCCACTCTATCCCTCTCTTCTTCCATCTTCTCTTTAATTTTAGCCCTCCATCAGACTCAGGCTGAAATGTCATCATGTCCTGCAGCAGTGGACCCATGGAATCTACCACCTCACACTTAGCATCTAACAACACACTGATCTTAAAAAAATCTCTGTAGTAGGTGGGTGGGTTTATCTCTTGTTAGACTCTAAAGAGCTCTTCTTTATCATTGACCCTTATTTTAAGGGTACCTGCTCTTACATTTATGATTGCTCCTCCAATTGCCAAAAGTGGTCGTCCCAAGATCAGGGGTACATTATCATCAACTTTAAAGTCAAGAATAATGAAATCAGCGGGTATAATGAACTTACCTACTTTGATGAGAAGGTCCTTAATTATTTCCTCTGGTGCCACTATGGACTTGTTTGACAATTGTAGCATTACTCGTGTTGGCCTCGGCTGACCCAATCCCAAGGTGTTGAATAGATATAGGGGCATTAGATTTACTGCTTCCCCTATGTCACAAAGATCCCTTATAACTTCAGCTTCACCAATTTGTATGGGGAGGGTGAAACTCCCTGGGTCCTTGAGCTTTTTCGGCATTTTGCTCATCACCCTATAGCTGCACTCCTTAGTTAGTGCCACTGTATGGACATCCATCAACCTAACTTTGTTGGCCACCACATATTTCAAGTACTTAGCGTATTTTGGCATTTCCTGCAAAAACATCAATTAAGGGCAAATTGATGTGAAGTTCTTTGAAAATATCAAAGAACATTTTAAAACATTCTTCCTTCTTGCTCTTCTTGAGCCTTTGTGGGAATGGCGCTGGTAGTCTCTGTGCTGGTTGCAATGATGATTGTGCATTGTGTTTTGCAGTCCTCTAATCATCTTCTCTACTAGTGGATAGACCATGTCTAACCAACTCCGGTTGCACCTCATTTCACTTTTCCTTCGGTGGTGCATCACCCAATTACTTGCCACTCCTCAAACTGATGGCATTGACCTGTCAGGAGTTTGTATCTGTGTCACTAGGTAACCCTCTGAGGTCGGTGTATCACGCCCCACCTTGGGAGGCATGATTGGCACTTGGTGCCCTACTAAGACCTGAACTGCTGAGCTGACTGAGCCTAAGCACCTCTGGTGCAGGGCTGACTCTAACTCTGGAATCAAGAAAACAACAGGCTATATAGCGGCTGTAAATACAACCCTCGGCCGACAAGGCCTATAGCCACCTATGAAACTAACAGCTAACCAAAGACAAACAATCATGGGGAGTTCTACGCGGGCCGACAAGGCCGCCAATTAACAGCTAAACAGGGCCCTACACGGCCAACACACATTATCTGAAACACATATGGCCCCGCACGGCCGATATCATCTAACCACAGGGAAGTAACACAATCTGCAAGACTCTTGGAGTAATAAGATGGTCGTGACAGGGCCCCAACCTACCCATACTGTACAAGCAAAAGGAATAAACCTCTATCACACCAGCCCCGAAAGAAGGGAGCTGACGGTCCTGTACAGCTGACTAGAACTACGAGGGACCTGCTCCTTATCTATCTGTACCTGCAGGCAAGTAATGCAGTGGCCAGGGAAGGGCGTCAGTACAATATGTACCGAGTATGTAAGGCAATAGATAAGTTGAATAGGATTAGAAGTAAATAAAAGAAGAGACGAAAGATTAACCTATACGCTTGTTGATTCATAATCTGCATCTAATAACACTACATGTACATAAGCTAAGACTGCATACTTACACATTTATAAACTACAGCTAGCAGACAAGAATTCATACAAGAACCCCACCTGGCCCCCATAAGTCGGGAGGTACAATCAGCACAGAATAACTCGTTCAGGCCCCCATAAGTCCTGGTGAGCACATCTCAATCTATATACCCCTACTCAGGTGTCTACAACTCTACTGGTACTGTAGCCAACCTACCGGTCCCCTGGGTCTGCAACTGGGCCCGCTTGGCCCCTGAACTGTAGCTGCGTCTGAGTTCGGAGGACTCTTTAAATCTGCACCCCGGGCGTAAACGCTCGGCGGGGGTGTGTATAAGGCCAACCATGGCAATATGAGGATCTGGATCCCCATCTTCGTCCCTTGCGGACGACATGCCACTCTGTAGAGCGATGTATCCTCGCCCCTGGCGGGCGAGTCAACACAACTATTAACCCTGGGGCGGTCATGGAAGGCTTCTAACTGAGGAAAACCTCAACCCAGGTGCTATACTGACACATCAATCTGTCTGTATAAAGAGAGCGTATCTGGCCTTCTCGGCCTAACTCTAATGCTACTTGTTTTTAGGATAATCTGTATGGCTCTCTGCAGGCACGCCATGCGCCTGTATTTGATTAGAGGATCCTGATAGTGATCATGATCTCTAATAGTCTGGGCTGAATAGAGCGAGGTCTGAAGTGGCCTGACAATACTCTGAATGTCCTACTCGGACATCTATAACTCATGAATAACTGTGGGGTTACGAATGGCTAACTACTTTATTCTTATAATTAATCAACTATAGGGTTGGCCCTCTCCTGGCACTCTGTACCTGAATACCTTACAAGAACTGGCTAAGGTGCTGGCCCGTCGCTGACTACTGATGTGAACCTCCCCCTTGGGGTACCCACGGGTTTATCTGACTCGGACGACTTGGCTGGCTTGCTGGGCGTCCTACATGGTAACTGTTAAGTCGACTAAGACTAACAATCACTGATAAGGCTAAAGGGATGGCGGCCGATCACTCAATACACTGGAGAACCCTGGTGTCGCTAACTCTAGAATATACCTATTCTGTCTCTATTTCTAGTTCTAGAACGTGCGATAACGTCAACGACCTCTAGGGATGCTTTCCTGCCAATACAGGCGTCAACTGATCGTTAGACCGCCTAATTGCTCCCATACTGTTTAACCAACTGATTCATACCAATAACTCTTACGAGCTTCTAAAATCTAGGCCTGGAAACAAATATATAAGTCTACCATCACAATAAACTGAGAACTAAAGAGTTTCTATAGCGTTCATAATGCGAATCACATTTAACCTGCTACCTTTTCGCGAGAGGTCCTACAGTACGATCTGTATATGTTTTCTAGCAGCTAACCAGAATTTATGTAACTGTAATCCCTATTAGCAGCTAATCGCAACATATCTGATATTTATATATGTATATTAATAACAAATAATTACAACATATCGAATTACAATCTAATGGTAACAACTATCTGCAGCATCTGAGATTGTTATTTCTATTCGAGAACATAAGTCGTAACACTATACGACAAGGATACTTGTCGAGAGTTAAGCCTTACATACCTCGTTTGTCGTTTTCTGATTAACTGATGAGTATCAGCTCATGTTCAACTGTCCTTCTCAACTGTAATCATATTAATAGAAGAATAGGGCCAACTTCAGTACTGAATTCGAAGAAAACAATAGCTTATATATATATATATATATATTGACACACTTCAACTTATCGAAAAACAATCAAAAACCCGTAATTTCTCGGGAATCTAGAAGGGAGAAATACTTACTTTAAGCCTGTGATCGTATTGACACTAGTTTGAAGCAATTACATCAACTTAGGCTTGGCGGGACGACGATTTGACGGGCTTATTTTATGAAAATAACTCCGCAGCGATGCTCCCTACAGCTTTATACTTCAATACCCGAAGTTAATTTAGATTTGGACGACGTTTAGCGGCATAATCGAATGATTATTATAATCTCCCTTCGCTTCTACCTCTGTTCTAGCCAAAGTTATATAGAAAATAACATAACATCTATGTGTGAGGCCTTTATATACTTGAGGCAGAAGACAAGGCAACGTGGCACATTGCCCAACGCGCTGATTCTGCTCCGTGCCACGTTGGCTAATGCGGAGGAGCAGCTCCGTGCCACTTTGCCCCTCTGGGCAGCTTGGTTCGGCCTCCTCCCGTGAAATCCCAACTTGGCACTCGTTCGGCCTTTCCCCCGGCCCTTTCCTAATACGTATGACACTCTAAAAATCTCAATCAACATACGAATAGGTCAACTAAACGTTAAAAGCTTATGGGGTGTAACATGGTGTGCTAAGCATCTACTAATTGACCCATCTACTTCTCTAGATCTTGAGTGGCCATCTGCTGATTTTTCAAACTGAAGCCATCCGGGCCTGATTCTCTGCCAATTGGGTTTGAGTAGCCATAATTTTCTGCAACATCTCCTCAATGTTGTTGTTGCTTGACTGGCCACTATTCTGCCTGTTTTGCTGCTAATACTTATGTTGCTGAGGCTGCTGGTAGCTCTGATTCTAGTTGCCACCCCAAGAAAAATTTGGGTGACTCTGCCAACTTTTAGTTTAGGTGTTCCCATAAGTCTGATTGTTTCTCTGAACATTCCCCACAAAATTGACAGATTCAGGATTGTCCCAGCAAGATTCTGCATTGTGCCCATTATCACCACTAATTTTGCACCAGCTAAGAGCCTGCTGAATTACATTCACCTGTCCCTGCGGTTGGTTTATACTTAGTTTGCTGAACTAAGACATCATCTAGTGTTGTAATAATCTAGCTGCGCCTGCCAAGGCATTGGCACTGTCCACTTCTATCAGCCTTGTTGCTCTCTTTCCCGCCCCTCTTGATGATTCACTATGCCACTCTGGATTTCCTTGAGTAATTTTGTTTAATAGAGTGTACAACTCATCATATGTCTTCTCCAGTGCTTACCCACCCGATGCAGAGTCTAATAGTATCTTAGTGTGTGGGTCTAGACTCTCCACAAAGGTATGGTCTAACACCTCATTAGATTGCTGGTGATGGGGGCAGTCTCTCAACAATGACTTGAATCTTTCCCAAGTCAAATATAGGTTCTCCTCTGGACTCTGCTTGAAACTTAATATCTCACTTCTGAGCTTGGCAGTCTTGCCTGAAGGGAAGAATCTGATGAGGAACTTCCGTGCTAGGTCATCCCAAGAAGTAATGGAATTTGGTGGCTCTGCCTTCAACCACCTTTTGCCTCTCCCAACAATGAAAATGGGAAGAGTGTGAGTCGAACATAGCCAGTTGACACTCCGGTGGGGACACTGATCTCCATGAAATTCTGTAAGTGCTTCTATGGGTCCTCATGTGTCATCCCTGAACTGGCCACTAGAATGTAACAGCTGCACCATATTTTGTTTCAGCTCAAAGTTTCCTCCGGGCTCCGATTTGCGGATACTGGAGGTCACATTCGTCGCTAGTGGGATTGCCACTTCGCGAACCGATTGGGCTTCCATCTGATTAGGCAACAACTCTGCTTGCCCCAACTAGTGGATGTTGTTGTAACTGCTCTTATAACCTTTTCAACTTTCGCTCTAGAGCTTCTCTCCTAGGCAGATGTAGTTGGCGTTCAGGTTCCAACAAAGTTTCACCAGCTCTCTATTCCTTGCTAGTTCTACAAGGACACCCTGTCATCTGCAATATAGCAGACTAAGACCAAGTTATTCAACACTTAAGAAAATAAAAATCACACAAAAACTAAAAATTCACTAAACGCTGTCAGTCCCCGGCAACGAGGCCAAAAATATATTGTGGCCTAGCGCACACGGTCTTACAAGTAATACAGTGGCCTCTGTTTAGATTCGAATATTGAACCCATAGGGACTGGATTAATTCAACAAAGATTCAATTTCAAGTATTAAATTAACCTTCACAAGTGTTTATTTAAGAGATTTTAGAGAATTGTAATTAAATGTAGGGTGATCACAAGATAATCTGGATACAAGAAGCAAATACAGTTAAGACCTGATAATCATGCAATGCAACAATTCACAGTGGTTCAAATATGAAAACTTCGTTGTTGTCTCACAGAGTTAACATGCAGTGTCCATGGTCTTTTGAGCCTCTAAACAGAACAAACTAGTCTCGCACCTACATCTTTGAGCGGAGATGTGACGTCCTAATTCGTGAGCAATTTAACTATGTGGATATGGTTTAGGGGGTTTATGTCCTTGATTATGGACTTTTGTACCTCTAATCATTTAACCTGACTTAGCTTCACAACTACTTCTACGAGCAGTGATGTGATAATTCTAAGTCGGTGTCTAGCTATCATCCCGTTTTATTAACCAAACAAGGCAAATTAGGTATAATTTTTCTATCCTAACTGCGAATCCTATCGTAAAAATAAGAACTTTCTCCCTACATTCTTGTGTTCTAGCCTAGGGTTACTCTTTCAAACTTTTACATAAGCTTAACGAGTTTGTTTTCATGGTGATCAAGCATAAAAACAACAATAATTAAGAATGCAAGATAAAATAACAACAAAAAACGCAAACCAAAGATGAATTCATGCATTCTCATTCATATCTTGTGACCTCAACCCTAGATGAAAGATTTTATCCACTCATGTTCATACAATTACTCAAAAACATAACTGAAGTAAAGTACTTACAAGAATATTTAAAAGAGAATGAAAAATAATGAACCCTAGGTGGAGTTCTTCACTTCTCCCTCGCTCCTCTCTGCTTTCTCAAAATATTTCGTGATAACATGATAAAAATAATCAAGTGTACAATTTATAATAAGTTGGAATTTGCAATTTTTGATCGTGTGAGAACCAGTTCCGTGCCACGATGTCTATCGCGCAGCTCAGCCTTCATGGCACAAAGCAGACGTTCAAGCTTATTGGAATGCATCACTGGTCGTGCATGGCAGGAGCAGTTGGGCGCCATCGAGCATGACACAGACACCATCGCACTGCTGGGCAGACATGGCACGCTGCTTGTTGCGTAGGTCAGCTGGCGTGGCACGCTGGCTGTGCGACAGCTTGTCTTTCATGCCCATTTCATGCCATCTTCCTCCAAACTCTTTCAAGCTTCATTTTTTTTCTCCATATATCATCATAATTAGCCCCTCCTAGCATTTTTCACTTATAAAACAATGGTCAATCATATTAGTTAGTATATACACTTGAATATTCAAAATCACATGAGAATGTAATTAATTAATTTGACAAACACGACTAAGCTAAGTTATAAAATAGCACTTGGGCACGTAATTATGCCCAATATCAACTACTTTATGACTAAATGTTAGATTTACGACTTCTAGAGTAAATTTCAAAATTTAACTAAGTCTTGTCTCATTTACTTCTGAAATTGGATCGTATTAGATCTATATTTGTAGCATTTATCAAAAGTTCTCATTCTTCGAGAATGAAATATAATTATCTAAACGTGTCTTAATCATATTAAATTATGATAGGTTAAAACCTCTTTTAATATATTGCTTCTTCGCGAGCAAATCGAGGTATGCACATAACATAAAGAATTTATCTAACATATTTTCAGTTGTAATAATAAGAAGCTTATAAAAATATTATCACTTCTAATGATCATATATTTCTTGCAAATTCTCATTCTTAATTATTAATGGATATGAATTAATATCATCATATATCTTGATTTCTGGATCAAATATGAGGCATGAACTGTCAAGTGAATTTGTTAAGTCGTTTCTCAAATCCATAAATAAAATTAAAATTGTTATTAATAAAGATATAAATACCATGAAATTCTAACCTTTTATCTCATGAAATCATATTTACTTCATTCTTATTTTGCATATTGAGAGAAACAATATCACCAAAGGAATACTATTCCTCTGGCTAAGTAATACATCTTTCAGAAAGAAATTTTAATTTTTTCTACCTCAGATCTTTTCAAAGTGAGTGTTCAAAGCAGAGATTCGTGATGATAATGTGTTATAAAATAATAGATAAAGAAGAAAAATATTGTATAGAAAGAAAAGAGAACACTTTTTATTTCTCTTGAAAGATGAAATACAATGAATGAAGACCTTTTTATTTATAGGAAAAAACTAATCCTAACTTTTCTCCAAGAAATAAGATAAATATTCTCTATAATATAAATAAATTTATAATAAATTTAATAAATCTATAATAAAGAAAACATTTAATACTTATAAGTTATATATCCATAACTAAT
Source organism: Datura wrightii (assembly GCA_035772735.1). Classification (NCBI taxonomy): domain Eukaryota; kingdom Viridiplantae; phylum Streptophyta; class Magnoliopsida; order Solanales; family Solanaceae; genus Datura; species Datura wrightii. The sequence continues at coordinate 83,940,578 of JASDFA010000001.1, forward strand.
GTTCGAAGTGAAAAACTCATGTTTTTAAATTTATACACGTATGCATGTAAAAGAGATGAAAATCTCTTGATTCTTTTCTTTCTTTACCTGCCTTTTGTTTAAAATGGAAAATATTTTTATTTCTTAATCTATTCTGAATTAAAGAAAGATAAATATTTATTTTTTAAAATAATATTTTATTAAAAAAGAATTTGTTTCAAAAGAAAAGAAAATCTGTTTTAAAAGAATATATTTATTGAAAAAGATATATTTAATCCAAAAGTAATAGTAGAGATATTTTTGAACCAATTTATTAATAATGGGATTATTTTTAAATTAAAACATTGACGACAGAGACATTATTAAATCAATCGCATAATTTAAGGATATTTTTGACTTTTTACTTTTTTAATAATGATATTAAAGGACAACCACATTATAGGTAAAGTTTTTTATCACTGATTCAAATCTTCACCATTTATAAAGGATTTAATTTCACAGTGATATGCTAAATATGCTAATACTTTATAATATCATTTTATAAACACTTAGGGCATGTTTGAAAAGCCACGGTGATAATTGAATTTGGATATAATTGAGTATAATTATACAATTTGATTTATTTATTTGGCCAAGTCATTACATGATCAATATGGAATTGGATGTAATTGGGAGGGGGTAATTACACTCTCTAATTTTCAGGGGAAGTGAAAATTGCAGGTAATTATATGGTGTAATTAAAAGGTCACTTTTAATTTTTTTTTAATTTTTTATTTTTTATTTTTAATTAATTTTTTATTTCTATTATTTAATTTTTTTATTCTTAAAATATTTTTTATTTTATATTATTTATCTTTTATTTCCTTTCTTCTCATTTCCCAACCTTTAATTCTTGTGATTCTATGTAATTGCTCGTATTTATTTCTTTTTTAAAAAAGAAATTCTTCATTTAACATAAATGCGTTGTTATTTTAATTTGATTTAGAGTATAATTTCATTATTAAATGATGTTATAGACTTAATTTTCCTTTTCTTTTGAGTTATATTTACTTAAATTATATTGTAACTTATTTTAAATTACGTTTGAATTTGACATAAGAGTATTATGTTAACTTTTTTTTAAAATTTTGAATTTGTGTTATATTTTCGATTCTAATTTATTCGCTCTAGCAGTATTGACTTGTTATTTCACATTGCATGCTATTCAATCTTTAGTGAGAATTAATAGATTACTTTTTGTCAAATGTTTAAATAATTTTATACATTATATTTATAATATTAATATTTTTATTAAACATGCATTTCATGATGTTCTTAGTAATATGACTTTTAGTTTTATAATTAGTTAAATTAAAATATTATTAATTTATATATATATATTGATTAACATATCTTTCAGAGACAATACGTATCTTAAATACCTAATTTAATATAATTTATAAAGATAAATATTTGTCAAATATTAATTTTTAATAACTAACTTAACAGTATACTTGTAATTATACTGTAATTACATCATGACAAATAAATAAATCATCATAATTATATTTTAATAATTACATTAATTTCAATTACACGTTACTTTCCAAAAACACCTTAATCTTAAAATCAATATATCAATATATAAAGGAGACTTAGAGGAATGCTGATGTGGCATGCTTCTTTGAGCTCCATTCATGTTTTTCTTTTTTTCTTTTTTTCTTTTTTTCTATTTTAAAATTATTGTTTCTTTTGAAAATCATTTATATGCTATGTTTAAAAGCTTAAAATTAACTTATTTAATTACTCTTTTAATTATATTAAATATAGTACATTAAAAAAAACTGAAAAATTATTTCTTTATCTTTCTTAATTACACCTTCTACCTTTAATCTTATTTATTTTCCACTTTTTCTTAAAATTTGGGAAACCCAAAGATCTATCATTAATTGTCTAAATAATTTTACTTGAATGGCTACTAACTATATATATTAAGCCTCAATTGAAGGAGGTTAGAGGTCTTAATCTTTTTTCAAATATCTTGATCCGGGTGAGAATTATTTTTACCTTTGTCTACTAATTTTTTTGGTCTTATTATTCTTTAGAACATTTAATTTTTCTTACCGGTTATTTATTAACTTGGTTTTAATTTTAACAAATAACTACTAACTACGTAGATTAAACCTCAACTAAAGAATTCTAAAAAATTCCAATATTTTACATATCCTTACAAGCATCTTCAGTTATGTATGGTGACAAATCACCTTTTTATCTAATTGTTCTTTAGAATATAGTAAATTTTCTTACCAGTTACTTATTAACTTTATTATAATTCTTATAAATCTTTATTTAATTGAATAATATATTGTTGAAGCTTTTGCCTTTTCCATTTGTATGTGTGTGTTGGTTTTTGTTATTTATGAGAATAATATTTATGAAGTCAATATTAGAGTAGTAAAATGTATAACGAAATATTACAAATAAAATATATTTTTATCTATTAATTTTTTATCTTTTTTTAATTATTAATTTGTTTCATATGATAAATTTGTGTTATAATATGAAGTGTTGTTTTTCGTTTAGAATGACTACAAAGTTGTGACTGGAGTTAATATGACAGAATCTAGGAAATTCAAGTTTTCAATAAATGATCGCAAAATCATGCTTAATATCAAAAAGGGATGAAAAGATCAATGAGGAAAGAATTGATCTAGATTGAAAAATAATTTTACATACTTTCTTTTATTATATATGCTTTTATAAATATATTTGACGCTAAAATTACGTGACTTCTTAACAGTGAAGGCTACAAATTCCTATAAGATTGACATATATGAAAAGTTTCGAGATGAATAGAAAAAATTAAAGGAAATAAAAATGATTTGTGCTACTGAAAAATGAGTATTTTTCTTTTTTCTACATCTTAAAATTTGAAGATAAGATAGAATGAGCTTATAGTTGATAAAAAAATATTACTCTAGAAATTTATCACTGATTTATCCTCTTTTATTTTTTTAAAGTTAATTGCCCGATTCATTTTTTTTAATTTCTAACAATAAAATTGTGAAAGTAATTCTTAAATCTCACTTCAAATGTTTTTATATTAATCAATTTTAATTGAGAGTGATAATAAAAATACACTAAAATAAAATTTAAAAGAAATAAGGTTTCAATTGACATCATTAATTAAGAAAATAATGAAGAAAAAAATATTTTCAAATCAATCAAGTTATATTAAAGAATGACATAAATTCTAAAAATGTAAAAAGAACATACGTATAATTTTATTTTGTAAATTTTGAATTAATATATATCTAATTTATGCGTTTTTGCTATTTCATTCTTCTCTGTTTTATATATTTTTTTTAAATGTTAAATAAGTAAAAATTATGAGAGAACTAACATTTAATTTTCTAATGATATAAAAAAATTTGTTATTCATATACACATACATCTTAAGTGTATAAAATTGAAAACTTTATATTTAAATTTATATATTTAAATATCAATTTTATCATTCTTTGCTTTCTTAACGTTCTTTTAAAAACACTAAAAGAAATAATTTTGGAGTTACTATTTTATTAAAATTTAATAATTAAAAAATATTTTAATATTAAAATATAATAATATTTAATTATTATAAAAAAATTAGTAATGTATATTATTTTTCCGAATCGCGGATAAAGCGAGTGTGCATCGTGTACGAGTCCTAGTTCCGAACAAAAATCCAAAGAATTGTATCTTTCCCTCCGAGGCAGGAATATTCACATCTGGCTCAAGAGTCTCTGAAACTTCAGAAATACCCGAATTCTTTGCAAAAGCTGCACTTCATAGCTCTGCGCATTGAGTTTTCTGCAAAAAATGGATGAGTATTTGCAGTGCATGAAGACTCTGCGCACTCAAATGAATGGTACTCAGCTCTCCAATCTCCAACACTATCAACTTTCAGATTTTCTTATCAATCTAGGGCTATTTTATTTCTGTTGAAATTGTTTACTCAAATCCGTAAATTATGTTCACGTCTGTGTATACGTTCTACGATTATGTATCTGTTTGGTTGCACCTTTTTAATTGTGTATCACACTGTGTATAGTGTGCGTGTGGAGACTCAGTCTGAAATTGCATTGATGAACTTTCAGATGTGGAGGATCAAGCAGTTAAGATAACAGCTGAGGAGCAAATGCAAATCACTACACTGCAAAATCTCGAAAATGAAATTAGCTCAGGTTAACACTTTCTTCCTCTATCTTTGCAGAAACAGAAAAATTCTGGACTTCTTTTCCTTTATTTTCCTGTAAACTTTATGCAATTTGAGAGTATGTTTTAGCAGTTTATCTTGTGACTTGTGAGTAAGCAGTAAGGATTGGTCCTTCAAGGAAGCCTTCTAATGATGTATCGCAACGAAATTAGTCATTTTTTGGAATATAACTATGCTTTCTTCTGCACATAGATCGGGACTAGTAATATTCAAGGCTGTTTAGTATCTTCACTGTTGCCAAGTTGTATTATGTTTTTGGCATTTTCATAACATGGATTGTAGCCTTCTTACTCTGTTTCATTGATTTACTAGAAGAAGTAAGAGTGCATATGAATCGTTTATGTTCATGTATTGCGCTCTTGTGCCAACTTGAATTTGAATATGATCCATTGGCCGATTTAGAAGTTTCATTTGGTGAAGTTACGTTATTGCTAGCTCTTATTCTTTATTCTGGTTTTCTAGTTCAATTTGTACAATTTGTTGCCTAAGAGTTCATCTGAGATCTACACTGGACAATGCATACAGTAACCATGTGTTTCATATGCCTAGGGCTCCTTAAACAAGGATTTTTGCTCTTGCTATTTTGATTCCCACGGCCTTTTCCATCTTTCCTTCTACCACTGTTTTTTTTTCTAAATAGCTGAGAAATGCCCAATGGCTAATAACACAACTTCAAAACTTGGCAGATAATGGGCCACCACACTACCCCTCTATCACTGTTATCTTTTTAAGCTATGGTCATAATGCATGATAAAATGAATCTTTGAGGCCTGCATGAGATCTAGAAGGACTAAGAAGACCAAATGATGAGATTAAATTACATAGTCATCTATTACCCAGATAGAGGGAGAATGACGACAGTCCTGCAATAGTTAAAGCTCATTTTCCTTCTTTTTTTTTGCTTTATCTGTATGCTATTCCTTTGCAATCTTGTGTTTTTTTCTTCTGCAGAAATTTTGTCCACGGGTGATTACTCTGACAGATGGAACAGGATACCTGCTTATTTTCACTCCTGGGGAATAAGTCCATCATAACCCACATTTGTTGCTAGATTTTTTCTTGTTCCTTGTCTTTTTTCTTCTTTGATGGGGGGCTGTGGCTGGGTACTTCCAGAATCTTTTTTATTTTCACAAGGTTGAAACCATTAGATTTATCTTGACCTTGCTTCACTTTCTGCTTCATCTCTTACAATTTGGTCTATTACATGAAAAATGCATATCGTGGGAGCTCTTAATCTTTAATAATACTTTTCTACCTTAGACATCATTGGTTTCTCTTTCCCCTCATGTTTTTCTAATAATCAAATATTACTTTCCATGTGGAATAACAGAACTCAGCAACACCTAAACCTTATTTTCTGAACTGCTTAACAATGCAGTGAAATGTCAGACAAGCCATCTCAGAGAGGAAATTGCCAAGAAACTGGAGAAAAAGGGGCAGATCTGTTCCATGATTTTGGAAAAACAAAGGAAAATTGCTTCTTTAGGAGCTGATTCATCCACCCTCAACCAGGTAAAACTAAGAGCTGGCATCACTTAACTGTGAAACGGAGCTGAAACTAAAAGTCTCACATTGCCCTTGATGGATAGGATTAGTGATGTTTCTAAATTTGGTACATGAAACAGACATAGGTACACTGTCTGTTCTCATCTTCACAACCATAATGGCGTAATCCAACTAGACATGGGTTCTGAATCAGAAGTTCAGAAGTTAACGTGTTTTGACATAAAGATTAGACTAGTTACGATTCTGTATTTTTCACAAGTGGGGGATGAAAATTATGTAAAAATTGAAAATTTAGTCTCGTCTTTTCTCCAGAAACATAATGTTGAAAGAAGGATGAAGTAATGCATATTACAGAAGTAGTCTATTATTTGACTGTCGAGCTATAAACTGCAATATTCTTGAAGTACTTAAGTGAAGGACAATCTTTGGAGTTCAAATTCTTAGCAGTCTTTGCATAGAAGGGAGAAGAAACTTGGTTATTTGGGAAATAGGTTTGTGTGTGAGTATAGCAAAGGAGTAGTATATTTCGCTGCTGATTAAGGAGGAGTAGTCCTCTATAAATACATGCTTATACAGAAGTGTAAAAGGAGAGGGACTCTATGAGATGTAGTTTATCCCTAACCAATTGTATCACATATAGTTCCTAAGCTATCTACAACACCTTATACATAGTTATCTAATAACTGAAGGTGATTATTGAATCCCTAATATGCCTCCGCAAGCAAAGCTAGGGGAAGCCACAGCAAGCTTGTCACACAAGAACTGAAATCTTTTGGTGGAGAGACTTTTTATGAGTGCATCAGCAAGCTGATCAATGGAGCTAATGAACCAACATCAAGGTCCTTGGCAGCAACTTTCTTCCTAATAAAATGGAGGTCGAGCTCAATACGCTTGCAGTCAAATAGGTGGCAGATAAGTTTCACACTAGGAGTTGAGGAAGAGGTATATGCAGCTCACTAAGAAGGTTTTGGAGCCAAATCAGTTCAGCAGTGGCTACAGCTAAGGCACTGAATTCTGATTCAGTGCTAGATCGAGCTACCACTCTTTGCTTCTTGGAACACCAAGACAGTAGGTTAGGTCCAAGAACAATAGCCATGTGTTGAGCGTCAATCATCAGGAAACCAGCGTTTGAAAATTCCTATAATGAGAGATTAGGAGAAGGCTTGAAATGAAGTCCAAGATCAAGAGAGCTTTTTAGATAGCGAAGTAGCGTCTTCATAGAAGCAAAATGATCCCTTTGGTCATGCATAAACTGGCGGAGCTTGTTCACAACAAATGTAACATCTGGCCAAGTTATGTAACATATTGCAAGGCTTCTGCTACACTTCTATATAGATGTGGATCATCAAAGGAAGAACTTCCATGCTGAGATAGTTGAAGGCCAAGAGACCCATAGGAGTGGAGGCATGCATGGCACAGTCTATATTAAACTTGATGAGTAAGTCACAAATGTACTTGGATTGCTTGAGATGGAGACCTTGACCTTGAGCAGATCGAAGGACTTATATATCAAGGAAGTAGTGAAGTGGTCCTAGGTCCTTCAGCGCAAAGTGAGAAAGACAATCTGGAAACAACACTTAAAATAAAGGGATTAGAGCTGCCAGTGATGATTAGATCATTGATATACACCAAGACAAAGGTAATCTGGGTTCCCAGGGCATGAATAAACAAGGAAGTACCAAACTTCGATGGATCAAAACCAATTTCAAAAAAAACAGCTCACAATTTCTGAAATTAAGCCCTAGGTGATTGTTTAAGGTCTTAAAGTGCTTTGTGAAGTTTGCCAACATCAGTAGGATATCTAGGATCAACAAATCCTTGAGGCTGCACCATATGCACTTCTTCAGTGAGTTCACCATGTAGAAAATCATTTTTAACATCAAGTTGTCTTGTCTAAGATCCCATCCCTTGGACAAAGCAATTGAAAATACAACTCGAATAGTTGTAGGTTTAACCACCGGACTAAAAGTATCATGATAATCAACCCCTTCTTCTTGACTGAATCCTTTTGCTACAAGTCTTGCCTTGTGCCATTCTATGGAGCCATCGGGGGCTTTATTTTCAGCTTGAACACCCACGTACACCCCACTACGTTCTTGGCATTAGAAGAAGGAACTAACTTCATGGTTCCACTTTGAATGAGAGCATTGTACTCTTCATGCATTACCTGCCTCCACTTCTCATCCATGACAACCTTAGTGAAACAAGTGGGCTCAAGTGGAAGATCAGATTTTGGTAGAGGATATCTAGTAGTTAAGTTGACTTGAGTTGAGTAGATCGTGCCTTGGGACGAGTGACCACGTGATGAGGAGGAAGAGGGGCTGCAGCACGCCTCTGAACAGGTGGAGCAGCAGGAGGAGGAGAGGAGCCAAGGGTAGATCAATAGTGGGAAGATTTTCTAAAGATGGAACATTAGAGATGATTAACGAACCAGAGGAAGGAGTGGTATGGTGAACTGGAAAAAGTATTGTGAGGCAAACTAGGGCTATCTGGAGGGTGAATAAAGTTATGGGTCGAAATCATTTACACCCCCAACTTTGCTTTAAAAATTAAACTCCCCCTCAACTTTGAACAATAGAAATTCTCCCCCCATAAGTCAACTAATATTTTTAAATGTCTATTTTACCCTTACATTATCAACCTTTATATTTTCACTTTTAAAAATCATGATATTTTTCTTTTTTTAAAATCTATACAAATTTACCTATAGAAAATAATTTTCTTTTGAGATGAAAAAAAGTGGAAAATATTAATTAAGCATCCAAGTAAATGATATTCTATGATGAAATAAATGAGCATAATAAAAAAAATTAATTTCATTAATAATGATCAACACTCTAATATCTAGTGAAAATAACATAGAATCATGACCTTATAAACATATTTCAATGAACGTATACAAAAAACTAATCAACATATTTCAATGAAGGTAATACCAAAAACTAATTAATAAAAATAGAGACATATTTTATAATAAGTTCCTAAAAGATTACCTATTTATATTACCTATTTATATCGTAAATGAATTTTAAATGATAATTTTATAAATATTTCACTAATGACAATCAAAATTTGTTATCTATATAAACAATAGAGAAAAGAGAAGTAATACTTATATACACACACTCATGCACACACACACACATACATAAATATATACATAAATACCTAATGCATGTAATATTAAACTAACAATCATAAAAACATAGTGTTAGATTTTGTAACAAATTCATAAAAAGGTTATTATTTATAATGTTAATGAACTTAAATAAAAATCTATAATAAGATATTAAATTATTCAAATTATAGGTAAAATACCAAGGTTAAAAAATAAAATATTATATATAATATAAAAAAGTATTACATAGACGGATACTTGAAAATGTTAAGGGTAAAATAGACATTACATAGCATAAGAGAGGAGAATGTCTATTGTTCAAAGGGGGAGTTTGATTTTTAAAGCAAAGTTGGGGAGTGTAAATGATTTTCACCCATGAAGTTATTCACAACACTAGAATGTCATGGAGCCACAACTGGAAGTGTGTACCTTTGGATGCAAAGGGGAAAAGGTTTCCATAAAAAACGACATGCCTAGAGATATATATTCGACAACTTGAGACATCAAGGCACTTGTATCCTTTGTGCTTATTGTTGTAACATAGGAAGAAACACTGATGTGAATGAAACTGTAACTTGTGGTTGTGGATAAGGTCGCAAGTAAGGATAACAAGCACACCTAGAAACCTTAAGGGAGAGGGATAATTAGGTGCTTTGCTAAATAACTTCTCAAGTGGGGAAATATTTTTTAAAACAGGTGTAGGCATTCAATTTATGAGATACACTGCCAAAAGAAAGGCATGATCCCATAAATGCAAAGGTGGAGATGCATGAGCTAAGATTGTTAGGCTAGTTTCAACAATGTGACAATGTTTTCATTCAATTGTGCCATTTAGCTTATGTGTGTAGGGCAAGAAACTTAATAAATAATATGGCTGTGAATAACCTACAATAATTTCTATATTTGCCACCCCAATTGAATTGAAAGGATGTAATCTTTCTGTTAAATAAGGTTTCAACTTGAGTTATGAATGTGAGAAAAAAGTCAATGACTTCATCTTTAAATTTAATAGGATAAAGCCAAGTAAATCTGCTAGAATCACCCACAAATGAAACATAAAAATGAAATTTATTGATTGCAAGATAAGGAGCAGGGCTCCATACATCGAGTAAATCAAATCTAGAGGACTTGGAGAAGTTGAACTAGACCTAGGAAAAGGTAACGTATGACTCTTGCTATACTGGCAAGAAGAGCAAACATTACTACTTGAGGTTGGAGACAGGTAGACCACTACATTGGACTACTTGCTTTGCAACTTTTATTGAAGAATGACCTAGACGATTATGCCACAAATCAATAGAAGACTTTGACACAAAAAGGCTTGATGTTGAGAAGGTCCTCGGCTACACTTGAAGTGGGCAGGATGCAATTTGTAGAGTCCGTGCTCACTGTTCCCTCATAGCAGAACCTTGTCCAATGCTGGATCCTCACAAAACAAGTAGTAGGGTGAAATTCAAAGTAAACATTATTATCAGTAGTAAACTGAGCCACACTTAACACACTTCTTGTAATCCGTGGAACACGGAATATATTATTGAGATGAAGAGTGTGACTAGAAGTAGAAAAAGAGGAATCACCAATATGGGCAATTTTCATCAAACCTGTACCATTGCCAACATGCATCTGTTCAGAACCAGAATATTCACCCCAAATGTTCATATTGTTGAGGTCATTTGTGAGATGGTTTGTGGCGCCAGAATTGGGAGGGGGTCTATTACAGTTGAAGGTTGTGCAACATATGCTGAGAATTGTTGCTTATTTCTAACTTGAAAGGCATGGTCAAAATGATGGTAACAATTTGCAGCAAAATGACCATATTTTGTTACACACTTGACAGTGAACTGTAGTGTGCTGATTATGGTGCTGGCCATCAAAACCACGATATCCTCTTCCTCGGCCTCATCCTTACCTTCCTGACTGGTACTGACGTGTTGAGTAGTTCCTTTTATCCTCATACTTGTTCCGAGTAGGATTATGACTGGAGGTTTTGGTGGTTAGATTGACTTGTGTAAGGGCTTGATCGACAACAGTAGCTTGTTCCTGAGACTCATGACTCAATAACAGACCATTAAGATCAGTAAATGTAATAATCTCAGTCCTGGAAGTAACTGACACAACTATAGTATCATAATCAAAGCCTAAGCCACCAAGGATATGAATTATCAATCATCTTCATTGAGAGACTGAGATTCAGCAGCTAGATTGTCTGCTATAGTTTTCCTCTTTTGAAGATAATCAGTCATTGATTCGGATCCTCTTTTTGATGTTTGAAGATGTTGTAGCAATTTGTATAATGCGTGCCCTAGATTTTGAGGCACACATACCTTCTAGAGCTTGCCCAACTTCCTTTGATGTGGAGCAGCCATCAACTTGTGTCAATACTCCATCCGTAAGCGAAGACACTAGCCAACTCAATAGGAGTTGATCTCGTTTCTTCTATGCTAAAAACAATGGATTAACTTCGGCCTTTGAAGTTGCTGAAGAATCTGCAGTAGTATCTTGATGGACAAGGATGAGTTCCATGAATTTATCCCTCTAAATCATAGCCTCTTATTGCAGGAAGAAATTGGGATTTCGAAAAGGTATAGTTATTCCTGTAAAGTTTGACTATGTGAGGATGGGAGAAATTCTAAATCATAGCCTCTTATTACAGGAAGAGCTTGGGATTTCCAAAGGATATAGTTATTCCTGTCAAGTTTGATTATTGGAGGATGGGAGAAATTTGTAGGTGGTGGTGTGGTAGTGTTTGATGAGAGGATGGGAGAAAATTGTAGGTGGTGGTATGGTAGTGTTTGATGAGAGTGACTGTGCAGAAACATTGGTGTGTGAAGGTGAAGACATGGCTATTCAGACGTGAGTCTTAAAAGCTTCTGATACCATGTGAGCAAAGGAGTTGTATATTTCACTGCTGATTAAGGAGGATGATCCCTCTATATATACATGCTTATACAGAAGTGTAAAAGGAGAGGGACTCTATGAGATGTAGCGTATCCCTAACCAACTGTGTCACATATAATTCCTAAGCTATCTACGACACCTTAAGACATAGTTATCTAATAACTAAAAGGTGATTTGAATCCTTAACCTTCCCTGCTCTTAGTTTGCTTTAAAGGCACCATTTTCGGGAGTAAAAAGAACATGTGGTTAACCACTTTGCATAAACTTATCTATAGACAGGGAAAGTTGAATTAGTGTTTCAGAATCATGATATTGCATATATTCTTTGATCCTTGTTTGTCAAACAGACATCGGAGCTCCTTCAACATGAAAGAAACAACCTGTCAGCAAAACTTCTGCAGAAAAGGTAACGTCAAATGCATTTATCAGAGATTTCTGATGGACAGTACATAATGCTAAGTGCATATGGTTGTCATACAGTGATTACTATGCAAAGAATATTAAAGAATTAACTGCTCAGCTAGGAGAACAGCAGGTTTTCCTTCTCTGTTGCTTTTCACTTAGATTGATCAACTATATAAGCTTTATTTTGATCACGAGAAAAGGGTTCCTACTTTTAGGATTGGATCAATGATTGCAAACCGAACTTGTGGGTTGGAGAAAATGGCCAGGTATTTCTACCAAGTCATAATGTTTTCTTTTTCTGAATTTTGGTGCTCTTCTCTATAAATTGTCTTGGAATTATAAATTTCCAACAGATAAACTGAGTAAGATATTTTAATTTGTGTATATAAAATCCACTGAAGGGAAAAATAAATGCTCAAAAGCCAGGTCAAGGTGTGAAAACAGAAATTACTGTAATACAATTTAAATTATGTTATTTTATGTGATGCTTATCTTTTCAAGTGCAATATTCAAGTGCGTTGTGAGTTCACAAATTTTCTGATTTTTTTTCGATAATGGTAACTGTATATTCCTCAGCACACAAAAGTATGCTGGCATCCATATTTACAAAAATATCTAGTGAGTCCTAATGAACCTAATTACAACGATTCCAAAATCTCTTGTATTGACCCAGACTCCAGCACAAAAAAATTCTTTACACCAGAAATGTAAAAACATAATGCAGTCAAGCTTAATTTTCTGCATAGAGTTAGATTTACCCTCAAGACACCTAGCATTCCTTTCTCTCCAAACTGTCCACCAGATTGCAGCTGGTATGACCTTCCACTATCTTTTTTTCCTTGTATTATTCCCAGCATAGTTCCAACAACTCAGCAATTCATGGGTGTTTCCCAGCATTACCACAATGATATTTCTGAAAGTGACTTGATATTTATGAAGCTCAAGGCTTTGGCCGAGACAAGCTGCTTAGGTTCAATTTTTTATTCACTCAAGTTAACTACTTCTGCGTCCTCCCTATAAGAGTCTTGTCAATTGGCCTTGAAGATATAGTGGTTGTGGACTTGATATATTTTGATTTGACAATGCTTATAGTTTCTTGTGATTCTCAAATGGCACATTTCTGGAAAATTTTTAGGTATGAGCCATGGCTTGGTGATCTGACATTCAAGTTTGAGCATAAACTAACTGGTGATATGATGTTTCGGGCATTAGCCCAACTACGTAAATACTCCATCAACTATAACAGTAGTTGTCATTCCTCTATCAGTATGATATATCAGTAGAGTAACTACTTTCTGCCTAGACAGGCTGGCATTCTACCACTAAAAAAGGGGATAGAGTGGCTTATCTGAATAAGGTTCTTACTCTATCATAAATATTCTGCTGGAACTGATGGCTAAAGCATTCAGGTGACGGACAAAATCGGTGAGAAAACTGGTGAAATTGAAGGTATGACAAATTCTGTTAGTTTATATTCTCTTTCCAAAATGTCGATGGGTTAATGCAAATGCGACAATATGCGACAAGCTAATTTTGGATTCACCCTGTGGACTATTTATCCACCTCTGCCTTAACTTTGATTTCTTTTTCCTGTTCATCCTGTTTGAAGCAAACTCATATTAATTTACAGAGAATCAGGATAATGTGGCAGAAATTCTAAAGATGAATTTGGTAGACGCTAAAACAAAGCTAAACCAGATGAGTGAGCCGAACTCCAAACTTGTCACAGAGAACAGCCAGGTTTGCTTAAACAATTCTGACCATTCCGTTTTTGTGTGGTGACAAGCCCTTCCCCTTGGTAACTGAAAAACAAAGAAAGACCCCAAAAAAGAATATTGCTATTACCATTAGTTGTTTGATGAACCATTGAAGTATGTCCTTCAGTCTAGAGGCATTTTCCTGCTGAGTCTCTATGGTGGTATGTCAGTATGGAGGTCAGAGATCTTCAATGTTCCTTGAAGTCATTTTTCCTTTTCTAGTTCCAACATTTGAAGGTAAAGTTGACCCTTACCCCTCAGATTCTTGTATTTTTAAAGCTGAATTCTGACAGGGTTATCATCCCCCCTGTATTGTCCTTGCTACTGAAGTTGACTTTCTTAATTAACCAGTAGTATAGTTGGAACATTTTTCCTCTTCCGTGGAAGTCTTTGGTGCTTTAGTGGTTATTAATATACTTTTAATCCACACTAAGATCTATGACTTATCAATACCTAAATCCCCCAATCCTGACTCCTGGACAGAAGAAAGGAAAATCTCTATTGAATATGGAAAAATTGAGGCCTATTGTTAAAGATAATTATGAGGGAAATTAAAGTCTAAGATTTTCTTTACTTTGTTTCTCATTCAAATACAGTTAGTTTCAGTTTCAGTTCAAATACAAGAATCTGAAAAGGCATCTTGCTTTGGCAGGTAAGGAGATGTATTGAGCTTCTGAAGTCGAAGATGAATGATTTCAAGGTCAGTTACAATCTGTTTTTCATATATTATGTTCAGTCTTAGCTCAAAATTTTTCTCTTTTGATAATGACAACAACTGCCTGTCAAAGCCATCTTGGCGTTTGCAATTACACAACAAGCAGGTTCTTTGGATATAGTTGATCAGAAAAATGCATCAAAATTAACTTATTGGGAGATCAGAAAGTTAAAATCGTGAATTTGGGAAAAAAGAAGATGTTCGTTGCTTCTAATTTTTGAATCAAAATAATTGAAAGAAAATATACTTGCTACAATTCAAAGCATCAGCCTCCAAAAGTCTATCATCAACCGTCATGCATTATTCTGCAGGCACAACTCAGGCAAATGGATAGCAAATCCTTACAAGAGGAGTACCAAGCACTTCTCTCAGACAAAGCTGGAGAGGCAGAGTATCTGCAGTCTTTACAACTCCAGATTGCAAAATTGATGGTATTGAGAAATATCCACTCTTTCTTTGCACTTTAACATGTCATTCAACTTGTGGTATCAATGTTATATTTTAAGGAGATCCAAAATATCCCAATTGATGGAGTTAATTTATCAATTGATTTTTCCATTTCACTCACAATTAGTAATTTTTGTTTTCAGAGAATTTCCCACTGTATCAAATGTTCTTGTGGAGAGGAATTCAAGATAGACATGGATCTTTGTGGATGAAAATGTCCAGGGTGAGGAAAGTACTTCAACTAGAAAGGTGGTGGAGTTTGTTCAATATTAATCAGGTGTATTTGCAAATAATGGTCGAGATAGTTTGAGAAAAATGGGGAAGTTAATGCAGGGAAGCTGTTGCAGTTGTTGAGATGGCATAATAATGTGGTTTATACTTTATTGCAGTAGTATCTATGTTCTATGTAAAACATACTTATGAAATGCTGGTAGAATTCTGCTTGAATGAATAACGTACGCGCGACTGAGCTTAAGCTGGGCCTTTCTTGTATAGAAAATTGGACATTTCATCACACGTGTGCTAACGCTGTGATATATCGGAAAACGAAGTCTAAAAGACTACTATAGAAACTTTGTCATCTATCATGACACCTCAGGCTACTACATTTATGGAGGTGCATATTTGGTTCAACACATTCAAGCAGGTGCAGACTTCACGAGATAAATTGGAAGACGATGTTGTTTTCTGTAGTATATAGTACACTAAAATTGAAGATTATCAAAATGCAGTCCTCTAATAGATATCAGATAAAACTAGTTATATACGTTCGGTGTTTTTGAACTCTTGTTGTACTATGAATTTGTATATGTAACTTGATATTTTTACAAAGTATAAGATTGAAACACAAATTTTTATTCGCGTACTCACTTTTTGACTGAAGTTTTGCCTGTGATGTTGCAAAGAGAAATAGTCAAATAGAAGCATCATCCAAGACTTTACATGACCCCTAACTTCTCCAAGGCTGCATAGATATCCTGGGGTTCATATCCTTCAGCTGCACATATGTTTGTACTATCTAGAGGCACTACGTGATCAGTTCTGAAGCTGTCTTCATTGTGAAGAAGCTTCTCGCTGGCATATTCCACACTTTGTTTTAGAATAACAGTCTTATGAAGGCCTACAAGCAGGCCTTCATAATCTGTATCTCCTTTTTCACCCACAAAAACAACCATACTGGAAAGATCAACTCCCCATTTAACTGAGAGATACCTGCATTACATGCAGAAAAAAAGTGATTGTGACAAATTTGACGTTGAACTGATCTTTCCTAGTATAGGCTGACCAAAGAACATTAGTATCACTAGACCAAATATTAATAAAGGAATGAAAAGGATTTACCTTAGTGCTTGGGATCTCGATGCATATAATGGCGTCACGTTCAACCTTGATGCAGCATGTGTGTAGACAACATTGCAACGGAAGCCTCTCATGCGTAGCCTCTGACGAAGGTCATTAACTTTCCTTACCTGTCACATGTAATTTATTATCAGGATGCAAATGGGGAAACCAATTTGTATATTTCTATTTGTATTGTCTAACTTAGAACATCGAGAGTAGCTTAGCAATCTTACTCCGGCTCCTGGCTTGATGATATATGAGTAGCATCGAGAGCTACATGCACTAGAGCATTGTTCAATATCATGCTCAGGACCTCCTTCGATTTTACCAAGCCTCATCACTGCTGATTTAATGTTCTCACCTGGCCACCGGTACTCAATGTGGGTTTCATAGTCGTCATCTAGTCCTGAGTCCCTCCATGGGTAGTATATTTCACTTCCACTGCTGCAAATCAATGCATCAAAATCTTCTAAATTTGTTGGGAAACTGTTTAGCGCTTCTTTAGTCTCTTGCAGACTCAAGCCTGTCAGAAAAACTAAACCAATTTGGCTAGACCTGGATCCTGCAGCTTGCATTATATTCTTGACCGTTAAAGATAAGGTCTCAGTAGGAGATCCTTTGCTGTTGTAACAGTCAGTTGCCACTACATATAGGACCTGCCTTCTCCCAGGGAAGTAGCTAACAATAGACTTGCTAAATGAATTAGCTTTCTGTGAGAGTATCTCAACAAGTTCCTGCTGCCTTCTTGCCATATCAAGCTCTCCATTGGCTTTGAAATCCACATCAATGGAAAATTTAAGAGAAAGGTCCTCTACATCTCTTAGTGATTCACTCAAAGGTTCTTCAGGAGTTGGCTTCATGACCTCAAGACGATTGGCAGGGTGGCGATTTCTGCAGTGTTGAACATGGGAGAGGTAATTCTGGCAGTGCTCTGGCCATGAGAAGCAGTGGATATTCTTTAGCCCATTCTTACGGCACTCCAGCCATAGGTTCTTGTCAGCAACAAGCTTTAGAAGAGCATCTGCTATGGCTTTTTGATCATGTGGATCAATGAGTAGCCCATTGTTTAGTGCCTGATTGAACATTATGTTCCACATTATATTCATCCATAAATTACAATAAGTCGCCACTTTGAGGTGTACATGGAATTAAAAAAATAACTATTTGAAAAAGGACGGGGAAGTTTGCAACAGAAAGCTTGGGGCATCACTTTTCAGAAGTTCCTAAAGTAATGTGTTGCATGAAGTGTTTGTTATCATGATTTTGTGCACTTCTCTATAATTCTACCCCAACTTTTGTTCTGCAAAATTTAGGTTTCCAATGGATAACCTACATCTAAAAATTTATTCAGGACTTGTGCATCGATGTTAATGTTTCAACCAGCTAATGTTTACCTTGAGTATGTCTACTGGCCCTCCATTTTTGGTAGCAACTATAGGCAAACCATAACTAGCTGCCTGCAGAAAGAAGACTTTCCTGAACTATATCATTTTTCATACATAGCGTCAGCTGCTAAAACTTCATGCGATGTAATTCAGAAGTTACCTCAATAAGAGTGAGGCCGAATGGCTCAACAAGAGCTGGATTGATGAACACTCCCTTCAAGGATAAATCACCGTTTAAGAGTTATTGACAGTCATATTATGGAATTGAAGAACTTTAGTTAAAGAAGAGTGACAATTCTATTAGTTCATCTTCTTTTAAAGCATGGCAGAAGACAAATATTAATGGATCACTGAAATAGCTCTATCCTGTCTTGATTATTTTCCTGCACACACATCCAATGGAGAGCGACATCTCTATTATGAAGAAGGCATGGACAATGACGACAAACCTATGACACCTAGATACTTCTGTTCTTGGTGGGAAAATCCCCAAGTCCTGACACTTTCTTATATATTATTTCTCTGAGTTACCTTAGTTTTTGCAGCCAGACGATATATATCAGGAACTTCTGGTTGCTTATGATGTTTTGGATATGCCACCTGGCCATACAAATTGTACTTGTCAATGAGCTTTATTACTGTTGTGAGTACTGCAGAGCTGCTACCGGACATGCCATCAATGTCATCTCTGTTACCTAGGATCAATGTCTACAACACCATTTACAATTAAATCAGACTATGCACTAGTTCACTAGCATCTGTTATGATTAAAGGAGGTTGCAGATAAACTTGGCCCTACCAAGTTGGCTAGTTCTCGAAGTGCTTGACATTCGCCAAAAGCCCTGAGCAAAGTAGTTATATTCTTCTTAGGATCTGGACGTGACAGTGCAAGTATCATAGGCTTGTGAGGGTTAAAGAAGAATCTCATGATCTGCATTCATGAAGATACAGGAGACATTGGCTATAAACATTTATAGGAAACCCCAGACCAACAAAACATTATTAATTAGCGTCAATGATTTTAATCTAGTCTGCATCTTGTTGCTTCTCTCTTGCTATCCATTTTGACATTTTTGCAAATTTTATGAGGAAAGAGTTAGGAAAGTCTGCTATGTAAATGAGGAGATCCAACCTCAGACCATATATGTGGTATAGGTCTCTTTTGACATTTGCCTGCACCAATCAATGACTTGAGATCTCCATCTCCTTCCAGTGAATCTTGTGCATACACGTTACTGAAGTCCATCCCCGGTGGTATAACCTAGTTTTTCATAGTCATCAGAAACAGACTAGACTTCAAATTTCTTCATATCTTGGTCAGAAGTCATTTTAGTGTTGTTTGAACAACAACTAGCTAGTTGAGTTAGTGCATACCAGCATCCTCGGCATGTATCTCCCTAGGCAACTCACTCCTCTCCGTCTCCTAACTCTGAGTTTTCTCTCCAGCTGGATATCAAAACCATCATACAAACCCCATTGTTCGTCAATCTCTTGTCTTGTGCTAGTTACCACCATTTCAGCGGTATCTAGTCCCAACTCTTCTGCTTCTATTCTCCTCATTATCTTGTAGGTGGTATTGATGTCCCCCTTAGTGAGTCTGCCCTGTTTAAGCAATTGCTCGAGCTTGTTTCTTCCTAGTGAGTGACCTGTTAACACCATTGGTACGTTTAACGTTCCAGATAAGCGGGCTGCTACCTCTCCTGCATCAGCATAATGCCCATGAATTACATAAGGCCACACTGCTTTTCCAGCATTGACTTGTTCCCCTATAACCCTTGCCATATTCACAATGTGGCTTAATGCCCCATCAACAAATTCTGGTATGTAAGGCCAGAGTGATTCTTTTGGAATATACCTGTTACAAAGATAATGTTCAAAATATGGAAGATTGAACCAGATAGCTAGACAAGTATGGTAAGCAATTAGTAGTTTTGCACCACATTTTCCAAAAGATGTGCCAAGTGTAGAGTAGCAGCATTACTTGTCACGTGGTCCGCAAGGGACTCGAATTATGTAGGCATTGCAGCTGCCAAAAGCATCAGATGGGCATGAGAGCATCTCAATTGGCTCCGCATAGCTAGAGTCAACCACTGGGGATGTGATCTGCCGAGTCAGGAGATCGACTCGATGAACTCCTTTCATGTTTGCAAGTGCTCGAGCAAGCTCTACTACATACTTCACCTGTTCATTCATTTAACAAAAGACAAAGCTGCATGAAAGCTGTTGAGTTTACCTCTTGTTATCCAGTTAACCCTCTGGGGCAGAGGAGTAGTTTTTGGGGTTGTAAATTAGGGATCACGTGTCCTGTCTTGTTACTAGCTCATAAGTGTCAATTCTCTGCTATTTGGAGTAACATTTTCAAATTTTCTTCTGGTGTGTTTTCAGTTGAACATGTCAAGATTTAGAGGCAAAAGTTTTATTGATTAAAGTTGTTTAAACAAAGATGACAGGTAATATCATTACCTGACCACCAGTGTCAGAGTCTCGTCCAAGTTCCATGTTTTCTCCACGCACCAACCCATGGATACTACAATATACAGTAAACATAGCATAAAATTTGTTTGACCAATGTTTGATAGTATGTAACTTGTTTGATTCTTGTTTAATCTTGTATATGCCATGTGTGTGTGTGTGTGTCTGTGTGTGTGTGTGTCATATTGCATTTATTCTTCTTGCTTTTGATGTGTCTTTTTTAACCGTGTACTAGCTTTTTTATTTTTTGGTACATCAGAAAGCTTGTTACTTCACTATTACAACAATCTGAATGGTACCTGATCAAGACAATGTAGAGCTGCCTAGGTTTATCTTCATTAGACCACATCTGTGTATCGGAGTTAATCCTTGATATGGCATGGTGAGAGTCTGATATATTTATATCTCCTTTCTCCTTGTCACCTTCTGAAAGTTCAGAAAGATCTTCTGCTGCATCAAAACGACCTTTCTCTAGTTCAACTCGCCGTTTTACTAGTTTTTGTGCATCATCCCATACTATCTGCAATTTCACAAGAAATTATCTTCAACCTAAGTTGCTAAGCAGTTTACTTTTGTGTGTTTTCTAATGTGACTTCTTCTTTAGCCGTATTATCTTAAATATTTAAATACTAATTATTGACATGACTGACAAAAATATATATCACTCAATGCTCTGTTTGACTTCATACATCCGCTTGGATTGACAAACAAATAAAGTAGCCCTATATTTGGACCTGATAATAGTATACCCATAATCAAAAGGTACAACAGTCCTGGAGCCGTTAGAGAAATTAGCACTACTTGATGAAATAAGTTCTTTTAGAATCAATTCCAAACCATCTGATACAAGTTGTAACAATTCAAGCAAGCGAATTCCATCTTATTGTTTTTGGTTTAAAAGCACTTCATTTTTAAAAGTTACATTTATCAAAGGAATGGTACATGTAGTGTACATAATAAGAATGAGAAATGAGAGAAGAGAAAGTACCTGTCTCTTCTTGCGGGTAAGATGCCAAATTCGCCAGCACATGTTCTCGAGCCTATTATTCCTGTCACGAGAATTCCTTGTTGCCACTACCTGCAATATATGTCCTTTTCCTAATTGAATAGAATAGAACCAATAAAGAAATAGAGACATGTACACTGATGTTGCTCATTTAAACATCATTAACAACACCTTTCACAGTTTCACTTAGCCCATAAGTGAAATCCTTCTTTAAAGGTTAGATGGTTAATGCTTAAACCTACCATCTCTAATTAACAAATTATGAAGGAAAAGTAGGAAGTGACCTTGATCCAAGTTCTGTGGAGGTCGGACTCATCAAAGCTGTTGATGACTTCTTCCACAAAGTACTTAGTGGGACTAAACAGCTTCTCTTTCTGGATTTCAAACCTCATTTTATTATTAATATTATTTTTCTCTTCATGAATATTAATTACTCCACCTTGTTTCTTGTGTGATGTTGATCCATTTCTTTCACTTCCCACGTCCAATATTGCCTCCAAATACCCGTTTAACCATTCATTCTCTGCCATCCACTGATTGAATGACATACTAGTTATATAATGAACAAGAGGGACTTTGTTGTTTCAAACCGAGTTTGTAGAGGAAGCCCTTCCCTTATATATATACACACTTTTTCAGTTCAACGTGACAGCATATATTGTGTGGTTTATGCGTTTATCACACAAATATCCTTATTCTCTCATATTACTAGCACAAGCACCCATTGTTGGCATGGCCTCATTTTGGTCATTCCTCCTCTTCTTTCTTCACTTTGGGAAAAATAAATAAAAATACTAGGTTTTTCTTTTAAGAAAAAATATCGTCCATCCTGCAAGTATATTGTATTTGACCTCTGTGCCTCTTTGTATTAGAAAAATCTTGTATAAATTTACGCAACTTTTGTCCATTTTCAGTGGGAAAAGGTAAATTTATTTTATTAGTAATACAGAGACAGCTCTTGGTCTCAATCACAAGAGCGGAAAATTTTTCCTTCATGGTAAGCCATTATTTAAATCTATTTATAAGAATAATATGTTTTTTTAGAAAAAAAAATTTAAAATTTGTATAAATGTATTTTACAATAACGTATTAAGTATTATTTTATTAAGAAAAAATCAACAGAAAAGAAGTTATTGGTTGACGGCATTAAAGAGAAATTTATTATTGTGGCTAATATTTTATGCCTTATATATAGCTACCAATAACGAATTTCTCTTTGACTCCATCAATTATCAATTTCATTTTTTGTTGATTTTTCTGAATAAAATTATACTTAATATGTTACTATGAAAATACACTTATTCTAATTTTGAATATTTAAAAAAAAACATATTATTCTTATAAATTGGTTTAAATAATGCTTTTTGGTAAAAAGTTCTTTCTTTTTTCAATTCTCTAAGAAAACTCTGAACTACTAACAAGTGGCCATATATATATATGTGTGTGTGTTCTTTGAAAGAATACTTCTCTGAGTTGGTTATAGTAATATCCTCAGCTTATTCTTTTCTACAACTTGTTATTGAAGCATTACCACATTCCATCCTTAATTTACAGAATAATGCAAAAACCAGTAAGAAAAAAGGATGTCCATACATTAAAAAGAAAAAAGAAGAAGATGAAAAAAAGTGATATATATATATATATTAACAGCTGAAATAGTTTTGATTTTTCAGTTAAATAAACAAAACAAACTGGAAAAGACTTGGAGAAAATCCTAGGGTTCAATGTGAAGAGAATGAAATGCTGGAGGCGTCAATAATAAATTATGTTTACTACTTTGTTTCCTTTTTAATCCGATTTCTACAATATGAAAACACTAACTTTTCATTTTATATCATAATTTTGTAGTACAAAAGTTTTGCTTCTATGAGTTTCATGTTTAAACTTCAATGCTCATTAACATACTTCCACATGAAATGTATTATTTTCTACTGACTTCTAGTGTGGCCATATATTTTACTATATCAGTTAAATTTGTGCAAAATTGTTAAATGGTATATATAGAACGCTATATTATCGCTGATATATGATAAATATAATTTATAATTAAAAAAATTATCAAAAATTTAAGGTATTACTTTTTGACATGCACCCAAACAAACCATATTAGTTGTTTATATAATTGCCATTTATTTAAAAATATTTTATCAAATAGTCACTACTATAAATTTATTACAGAAATGAGAAAAGTAATACTCTCTTTAAATCTTGTTGAAGCTATATAAGATACAATAGACTTCTTTATTTACCAAATTTGAAATTCAATAAAAACAGTCATCATAGTTTTACGGCTTCAACTACACTCAAAAAGTTTGTTATTAGAGAATAAAAAATAGAAGAGGATAAAAATAAAATTTTACACTTTTTTGCAAAATTATGTTCATCAAGGTTGAGAACTTCTAGCAACTTAATTAAGCTACAAAAAAATTGAATAAAAGATAGGTTCGATCTCAAAAGCTGTGAAATAATCTTCACGAGCAACCAGGATAGTATATTGAAAATAATATCTTTAAATCAGAATAAAATATATATATAACAAATTGTCAGTAAACCAGAATCATATAGTGGCAAAAGTAATACCTTTAAAAGTCTACACAATCAATTTGCTTCTAGAAGAAAAAAAGATCAAATAATAATGTTGTAATTTATTTTTTGTAGCAGGGTCATATCTTCCAACAAGTAAATTACATAGAAAATAAATCATATACAAATAAATTATATTAGAAAAAATTATCTCCTAACATTGATATCAAAAGAACATGAGGGGTTATTATATAAAAAAGTTTTAAACTTGAAAAAAATTGTTATCGAGAAAAAAAAAGAAGCAGAACAACAAGAAGAAGAAGTAAGAACCAGAAACAAAAAACTACTTGGGAAGAAACAAAAATGAATAATAAAATAAAAAGCTGATATGAGATGCCCCCATAAAATTGACCATATAATAATAACTTCTTACTAATTTAATATAGCGCGTATAAAAATAAATAAAAGTCCAATATGAAATGTCCCGCAAAATTGATCATTGAGGGAATAACTTCACACTAAATATAATAAATATTTTAATATTATAATCAATTCAACCAACAATCAGACTGCTTGATCATAATCATTTGACATTTCTTTATAAAAGTATACCAAACTAATGACTCTCTATATTTGATTCAAAAAATCGCTCTCTAATAACAATAAATCAATAAAAATATGTAATAATATGAGATGATGAAGTATTTTAGTTCAAACAACATAATAATACTACATAATATAAAGTGAAATCTAAATGTTAAGGCATATCATTGTTCTTACTTGTAGACTTATAAAAAAGAAAATTCTCCGTTAACAACTCTATTAACAGGGAAAAATAAGTTAACAGCCATTTTATCAAGAAAATTTTAACATATGTAGTCTAGTACCCTTTTCTATTTAAATGTTATTCAAGAATAACATTAATTATTCTAAATAATAATATTTATCGATAATTTTATTTTACCGTTAATCATCATAAAAAGTTGATTGATCATTGTATTCTTAAATAGATTTTAATTAAATATTTATTTTTAAATATATTGAACTTGAATGTGGAGAATTCTACTATTTACCCATAGTTATTGTAGATATAAATTTATTTAGTTATTATTCATAATTATTTCTTTCTTTATTCTTTGTTTCTTTCATCTTTCGCCATTAATAGTAATTTTCATGATTATCTTTAATCTTTATTTCTTTCATCTTCCACATTAATAATAATATTATTGCACAGTCTTTTCACGTTCATTTATGAATCTATAAAAATGGATAATTTTGTTACTCTTGATTATGTTTCGATATCTCTTTTTCCCAAAAAAGTTAATTGATGCACATTTTAATGATAGTTATATTGAGTTGCATAAGAGGATGTATTACTGTTTAAGACAAAGAAAAATATTGATAATCTTTCTTTGATCTTTTCTTAAAATTATCTTTTTTGTGTTTAATTTATCCGAATATAACATAGTCTTACATTTTTCATGAAGTACTAAAATATCTCATAGATAATTGTATTATATTTTATAACACAATTATATGTATAAAATTTAACTAATTACAAATTTAATGACATATGAATCATGAAAAATTTATCATTATTTTATTATTTTAGAGATAATATTTATAATTGCAAATAGTATTTATTAGTAATTATATTTAGAATTTCTAAAATTAAAGGAATCGATAAAATGAAAAATGAGAAAACTAAAACACAAACAGGAAAAAAAAATTCTTAGTTCATAAGTATGCCACTTAAATGTTTTCACCCAAAAGAAAATAGAAAAAAGGATTGATAATTCTAAAATAAAATAGCAGTTACCGAGCGATTCAAATTGAAAAATAAAAAATTGTCTATCACATCACTATTTGAGTTGTATATAACCTGCAAAAGAAAAATTAAAATAGTTGCCGCAAAATTAAACTGGCATAATAATTTGTCCACGTACTAAAATCGACATCTATAGATTTTAATGAAGAAGAGAGGAAAAAATAATTAATGAAAAGATAGGGCTAATCCTCCGGCACGTATTGAAATTTTTGTAAATTAACTATATATTTCAAAGTTTTTCACCATATCAAACTTGGGTAAAGAATAAGATATTGAAGATACATCCACGCTAAAATATTAATTTGATCTCAATTCATAGCCTGGAAATATGAATGAATATTTAAGTCAAATATGAAAAACTCTTTTGCTTCTAAGATATTGACTTCACTTACACGATAATAACTAAATGCATATGAAAGATAAAGAATGCTCTTATAAAAGAATAATGGGGGTTCTCATTAGGAAATAATGATTGTTTAACCTTTTAATCTTCTTTTCCATTAGATATTTTTAAAGGAATGTGACCTTTGAACTTGTAACATAAATTAAATGAAAACATTAATCTTCTATTATAATAATTATAGATTTTTTTATTTAATTTAATAGTTTAATAATATTTATTGCAATGTAAATTATACTTTTTAGTACATAAAATATTATTAAAATAGTTTTATATTGAAGAGCAAAATGGTTGTTCAATATTTGATGGGCAAATTAGTCTTTTAACTTTTAACTTTAGGACTTCCCACTTTTAGAATAAGTATGATAAATATATAAATATGACATGATATGATAATATCAATATTTAATTATATATTTATAAATTTTAATTTAGTGAAGGAACAAAATTATAATTTAATTTTTCACTTTTTAACTTCCACTTATATAATAATATGATACGATAATATAGATGCTCGTAAAAAGCAAATTAATTACACATCTCTATCCCCTAAACTAATTACAATATGCCCATTATAGCTATTATAGTTAGTTATCTCCATTTTTATTTTTCTATAGTTTTTTTTTCTTTTCTTTCGTTTCTCCTTTCTATTTTTTTTCTTTTTTCACCATAATTTTATTCATACTAAACTTTAGCTCTTTTTTTGTTTATTTATTTAATTCTCAAATCATGTTATTTTTCATTTTCTTCTTTCACCATAATCAATTTTGACTCTTTTATTTTCGTGTTTTTTATTTTCCTATTTTCTTTTAGATTTTATTTTTTATTCCTTTTCTAATTTTTTTTCCTCTATAATTTAATTTCATTTACGATTTCTTTGCTCTTTTTCTTTATATTTTTTTCTTTATAATTGAAAAAAAGACAAACTCATATGATAAACATTCGTTCAGTTATTTTTTTATATATAATTTTTATTTTTTCTAGTAATCTGATTTCATACTCAATTTTAACTTTTTTCTTGTTTACTTTTCTGTTTTATTTTTTCATTTTATTTATTTCTTGTTTTCTAATTTCATTTAGTTTTTTTTCTTCGTAATCTAATTTTGTTTACATATTTTTGCTCCCTTTTTTATTCTTCTTTTTAAATTTCTGGTGATTTTTATTGAGATGTGTTTCAGTCTTTAGATGATGCACTCATCACAGTATATCTATATATTCACATAGTATCGTGTAGGACTGCTTTAGCCCTTCAATGAGATACTTCTCAATCCTCCATGATACCATCACAGTATATTTATATATTTTAGTGATATAATTGAGATCTGCTTCAATTCTTAATGATACCATCTCGGTGTATTATATACTGTCATTGTATCATTAAGGTCTATTTCAGTCCTTCAATGAGATACTCCTCAGTCTTCCATGATATCATCACATTATATTTGTATACTGACATGTTATCATGGAGGACTGTTCTAGCCCTTCAGTGAGACACTTCTCAATCCTCCATGATATCATCAGAGTATATCTATACATTGGAATGATATCATAGAGGAATGTTTCAATCCTCCGTGATACCATTACAGTATATTTGTATATTGTCATGATTTTATCTAGGTCTGCTTTAGTCCTTAATGACACCATCACAGTGTATTTATATACTGTCATGGTATCATTGAGGTATGTTTCAGTCTTTCAGTGAGACGCTCCTCAGTTCTCTATGATATCATTACAGTTCTATATATTGACATGTATCATGGAGGACTGCTTCAGACCTTTAATGAGACACTCCTCAATCCTCCACAGTACCATCATAATATATCTATATACTAACATGGTATCATGGAAGACTGCTTCAACCCTCCAATGTAGCACTCCTCAATCCTCCATGATACCATCATAGTATATTTATATACTGACATGATATCATGGAGGACAGTTTCGATCCTTCAATGAGACACTCCTTAGTCCTCCATGGTACCATCACGGTACATGTATATACTGACATATCCTGATAGAGAATCATAATGACTTGTTCATTCCTTTAAAAAAAATAGGATTCAGTCCTCTATGGTATCTAGATGGTATATACCATATATTGATAAGATATCATAGAGGATTGGTAGTTCATTCCTTCACGAATCAGACTTAGTCATCTATGATAACAATCCAGTATATATCATATAATGACAAGATATCATAGTTGCAAGATTCATTCCAATACTACTCAAATCTCTATGATGCTCACATGATATATATCATATATTGATATAGTATCATAGATGATTGATTGTTCATTCCTTCAAGAAAAATACTTGGTCCTCTATATATGATACCGACCTAATATGTATCATATACTGATAGAGTATCATAGATGACAGATTCATTCCAACACTACTTAGTCTTCTGTTGCTCCCACATGGTATATCTCATATACTAACAGGATATCATAGAGGACTAGTTCATTCCTTCAAGAAACACACACCTCATTCCTCTAGAATACCCACGTGGTATATCATATACTAATAAAATATCATAAATGACTTATTCATTTCTTTAAAATAAAATAATTCCCATTTCTTCTGAGACACTCACATGATATATATAATATATTGAATTAACTTGGGAAGGTACCCTTTGGTTTGTTAGAATACTAAAGTTCAAATTATGCGGTCAAATAGTTAAATCATACCTTAAAAAGATTGGCAGGTACTTAGAGAAAAACAATGACCATTTCTTATAGTAAAATGTGTCTAATTTAGCTTTGTTATGTTGTTTGATGAGTTTAATAATGTAGTTAAGTATTTTTTATCTTAACTAATATTTGGACATTTTCAATACTAGGAACTGATAGTCTTCTCTTTTTCTTTCTTTCAGTCTAAGTATTTTCTTTATGAAATTATGAGTTGTGGAAGGAATTTTATTAATAACTGATTGTTTTGATCATTTAACACTACTCTGATGAATTTAGTAAATTATTTTAGAAGGCCTTAAATTTTTTCTTGTTATTATTTAATTAGTATTTGCGTACGCTCGTTGCGTGTGTATTTTATATCAAATATAAGTAGAAAATTTTGTTAAATTACATAAATGTTATGAGTACTAATTTTGTATTCGAATTGACAATTTGAATTTTTTTTTGTTTGAATACCAAAAATAGAGTTGTTCATTGACTTAGCAAAAACAAAACATTATACATATGTGTTTGAATAGAGTAAATGCAAATTAGATTTATAAAAGAAACAGATGAAAAGCTGTCAACCTTACTAAATTCCTCAAAAAATAATTCTAAAAAATGTATGGTTTGTAAATCTCAAAGTTTTAATTTTTAGCATCGCCACCATTCATTCAATTGACTTTCTTCCATATGTTGGCTCTTTCTTGACATGCATTTCTGTCTTTGTGCCTTGGACGTGGATACATTAAAATGTAAATTAGAGAACATAGTAAGTTAG
The DNA here is from genome assembly GCA_035772735.1 of Datura wrightii. Taxonomy (NCBI): domain Eukaryota; kingdom Viridiplantae; phylum Streptophyta; class Magnoliopsida; order Solanales; family Solanaceae; genus Datura; species Datura wrightii. Next base: position 83,970,050 of record JASDFA010000001.1, read on the forward strand.
TAAAGATATATTAATCATGAAATAAATATTTTTCGATAAAAGTGATCGTTTTAGTCGCGATAAAACAAATATAGTGTAACAAGGCAAAATAAAAATTGTTTAGCAAATAAATAAAGACAATTGAGAAATAATTAAATAAAAAAAGTAATTAAAACACAACTTAGAAGACTTCACAGACTCAGGATCAACGACTTGATTACATCACAACATCAATAGACCTCCATTTCATCATCTAAACAAAATGTCACCAATTAAAATAACGAAAAAGAAGACTAACCATCACCAACAGGGACACACTTTGAACACGAAAATATGTCATTGAACTTTTTCTTTAAGTAATGAATGAATTAATATACTTTCCATCAGGAAGTTGAAAAATGAAGGAACTAAATATTGAATAGACATATTAAAGATTGATATTAGTGGACATTTGTAATAGATAAGCAAGATTAAAGTAATTTTAAATTTAGTTGATTAAAATAAATGACATTAATATTAGAAACATGAACCATTTTCATGTTATTCATCTTTTATATTTTAGTAGATGAATAGATTTGAAGTAAAGGGTAAATATGATCGTTCAATTTTTTATGGATATTTTAGTCTTTTAACTTTAGACATAGGCTCTTCTCACTTTTAGCATAGTCATATTATTATATACGTAGAAAGCCAAAAAGTAAAAAGCTAGATTATCATGAAAGTAAATTAAAGATATATGATATATAAGCAAGTGTTCATGAAATATTGGATGACTATTTTACCCTTCAATCTAAAACTATTCCTATAATATTATATATACTAAAAGCTAAAATTGCATAAAAATATTATTAGACCATTAACTATTTCACAATAAATTATTTAGATGATGATGAAGGAGTAAACCTATTTATTATTTGAAGGGTATTGTTAGACCCCGTAGAATTTCCGGCACCTAAATGACCTATTCGCACGTGGATTAAGCATATTTGAAGGCCATACGTGCTAGAGAAAGGCCCGGGAAAGGATCGGACGAGAAACCTGTCGAACCATCGTGGAAGGAGCCGAGGCAGAACCCCTCCGCGATGGCAGCGTGTCACGGAGGTGGAGCCTCCGCGTTAGCTCCGTGACACGTTGGCCTTGTCCAGGCCCAAGTATATAAAGCCCCACTTCGGTTTAATCTCATTAAAATCTCTTAAAACTTCCAGAAACCGCAGGAGAACAGGGAGAGAACGAAGAAGTAATATAATTTTCATCCGATTACGCTGCTAAACATTGTCCAAACTCAAATTAACCTCAGATACCGAGGTATTTAGCAGCAGAGAGCATTCCTACGGATTTAGTTTCGTGAAATACGGCAGACGAATCGTCGAGCTACCGAGCTAAGGTAAGTGGAATTGCTCTAAATTAGTGTCAATGTGTTCCTAGCTGTGAAGTGAATATTTTTCCCTTCTGGACCGCTGAAAAATAGTGAGTTTTCGACCGTCTTTCGATAAGCCTAAGTTTAGGCTATAAACTATATCGAAAGTGACGTTGCTCTTTACAATAAAGCTGTATTTAGTATTGATTGACATATTTATGAATGCAGTTGGGAGAAAATAGTTGAAGTACTGGCCGAGCCTCGTCCGACAGCCGGATAGTTCGAGGATAAGGTATGTAAAGCTAGTTCCCTCGGCAAGTTAGTAATCTTGGTACAGTACAGTAATTTAAAGGCCAGTGGAATATTCAGAAGCCATGTATGATGTTTACTACGAATGATGGTACGATATTAGAAACATCATGTTATGATCAGCGCGAGACTTGCTAGCATGATATAGATTCTAATATAAGTGTTAGGAACTGCACATCATGCTCAGTATGTGATGTGACACAGAATGTTAGGATATCATTGTATTCAGTTGAAACCCAGTAAAGCAATGTAATATCTGTAAGACATCTCAGAAATAGAACGGTAAGTTAAAGTGAAGTTAGAAAGCATATTAGGACTAGTAAATCATGTTACTATAGAAACTCAGTATACAACATAGTTTCAGCAGAAAGACTATATCTTGTTCAGCATTAGCCCCAGTACAGTCTGGCAGAAGACTATATTTGTATATATATACTATTACCAGCCTCAGCATGCATTAAGTACGTACATATTACTATCGCTAGCTCAGCATATAGTATATACAAATACTTTACCACTATTAGCTTCAGTATGTGGGACATGCAGATAGTATTACTAGTTGAGACTGTTGTATTGTTTGGGGTTGGACTACCTAGTATCCATGACCGCCCAGGGTTGATAGCTGTATCGACTCATCCGCCAGAGGAAGAGGATACGTCGCTCTACGGAGTGGCATGCCGTCCCACAGGGGACGAAGATGGGATGCCAGTTTTCCCCATATTTGTGCCTTGATCGGCCCTTACACACCCCTGTCGAGCGGATACGCCCGGATGTTGATTCAGGAGTCCTCCGGACTCAGATGCAGTTATAGTCAGGGGCTCAGCGAGCCCAAGTGCATACCCAGGGGACCGGCAGGATGCTTACAGGGTTTATAGGAGATGGGATGACCGGGGTAGGGGTATAGATTCTGTGCTGGTTGTACCTCCCGGCTTATGGGGGCCGGGTAAGGTTTGTGTGTGCTATGTTATGTTATGTTATGTTATGCCATGTTATGTTAGATACGAATAGATCAGCAGTAGAACGATACGTCTCCAGGTATGACTCCTACTCCTTCCAGTATAATTGAGAGAAGGTATGACTTACATTATCAGACAGTTAATCTATTTCTCTCTACTTCAGTTTCATCAGTTATATTATTGTTTTTAGATATTTCTTTCAGTTATTGCTTTACATACTCAGTACCAGCGGTACTGACGCCCGGTGGGGCGCTGCATTACTTGCCTGCAGGTACTCATAGACGAGCAGGCGATACCACATGATTTTTGTTAGCGATCGAGTATTCAGCTCCTGTAATCCGGAGATTGAATTCCAGAGGTGTATTTCATTTTCTTTTGTTGTATAGTACGGGTAGGTCGGGGCCCTGTCCCGATCATTTCTATTGTTATTCTTAGAGGCTTGCAGTCTGTATATATTTCCCTGTGGTCAGATGAGCCGGTCGTGTGAGGCCGTGCAGTTGTATAGCTGTTAGAACTTGTGTTTCCTTTATGTTGGCCGTGTGGGGCCATAGTTCGACAGTAGTGGTGACCTTGCCGGTCATGTAGCTATCCAGTACTTCATGGTTAAGTTATAGATAACTAGACAGCATGGTGGCTTGTCGGCCCGCATAGGTTTCCCTATATTGACATGTTTCTGGTCAGCTGTTAGTACAGGTACAGGAGGCTATAGGCTAATGGGCCGGGGGATGTGTTTACAGCCGTTATATAGCCCTTTGTTTCCAGAAATGTGAGTTAGAGCCAGACAGGCACCAGATGTGCCCAAGCTTAGCAGTCCAGCAGTTCAGGTCCTAGTAGGGCACCAGGTGCCAGTCATACCCCCCAAGGCGGGGTGTGACAAACTTGGTATCAGAGCAGGTCGTATCCCAGGGAGTCTGCAAGCCGTGCTAAGTAGAGTCCTGTCCATGGATGTGTTGTGCACCACATACTATGGGTAGGAGGCTGCAAGGCATGATAGGATGGTTGTCTTTTATTCTTATTCAGTCGTGCTGTAGAGCGGTACAATATAGGGTTGAGTCCCTAAAAGCTTACTATATTCTTTGGTTACAGATAATGTCAGACCAGCGACATCCTATCACAGGCCAGAGTTTAGATATTGCAGCAGGGGAAGGCACCAGCAGGATGCCTCACCCTCGTTTAGAAATAGCCCGATCAGAGGGCACTACAGAGGCATCATCCCAGCCTTCTCAGCAGTCTCCACCACATCAGGAGCCACCTGGGGCGACACTACCTTCAGCAGTCCCTATACCGAGACCTTCCGACCAGGAGGTTAGGAGAGCGGTAGTCATGTTTGCACAGATGATGGCTGCTCAGCGGCAGCCGATGCCATCTACAATTACGGAGTTGTCAGGAGGGCCCGGTAGTTCGAGGGTCCGAGAGTTCTTAGCTCTGAATCCCCCACAGTTTACAGGTACGGACCGGACAGAGGACCCTCAGGATTTTCTGGATCAAATGCAGAGAATCTTCAGGGTTATGCATGCCACGCCTACAGAATCAGTTGAGTTGGCAGCATTTCGGTTACGGGACATCGCCGTGTTATGGTATGAAAGTTGGGAAAGGTCCCGAGGGAGAGATGTTTCCCCTCCCACCTGGTCCAGCTTTTCAGGAGCTTTTCTGGATCACTATTTGCCGCGGGAGATTCGACAGGCTCGGGTAGACCAGTTCCTGCATCTGGAGCAGGGGGCCATGAGTGTTCGGGAATATTCCTTGCGGTTTGATTCTTTGGCTCGATATGCACCAGCCTTTGTTGATACCATGGCATCCAGAGTACACCGCTTTATCATGGGGTTGAATCCAGAATATGTTGAGACTTGTATTACAGCCACACTGCGAGAGGACATGGACATTGCTCGAATTCAGGCATTTGCCCAGAATATTGAGGGTATCAGACAGCGACATCGGGAGATCAGAAGGGTCAATCAGGAACAGCGTCGCCTGGACAGGCCAGTTGAGTTACAGAGAGAGGCCCAGGGAGGACCCAGGCCACGATTGTTAGGCAGGCCGCCCAGGCCCCCGCCTCCGCCACAGTCGCAGAGGGGTAGATTCAGCCGTAGGGGGCAGTTAGAGACTGGTAGAGGCTCGCAGATGGCAGATTCACCATTACAGAGGAGGGCGGAGCAGAGTAGGTATACCCCACCACTTTGCCCTATATGCAGTCGACGCCATCCTGGAGCATGCAGATATGGCTCCACCGCATGTTATAATTGTGGCCAAGAAGGCCATTTGATGAAAGATTGCCCAGCCAGAGGCCGAGAGGACCGAGATAGATAGGATAGGGCATCTGCAGGGTCACGAGCCACAGCATCCTCGACTGGGCGCAGGCCCTCAGTTTCAGCAGGCAGGGGTCGGGGCAGATCAGGGGCCTCCAGTACAGGTGCGGGTCCAAGCCGCACATATGCTTTACCGGGGAGGTAAGATTCAGAAGCGTCACCTGATGTTGTGACAGGTATGCTAACTATCTGCTCACACCCTGCTTATGTGTTGATTGATCCAGGGTCTACTTTGTCCTATATTACTCCATTTGTGGCACGAAAGTTTAGTATTGCACCAGAATTATTGCAGCAGCCCTTTTTAGTATCCACGCCCGTTGGTGACTCTATCACAGCTAATCAAATCTACCGCGGGTGTACAGTAGAGGTTGTTGACCGTCAGACCACAGTAGATCTGGTCGAGTTAGAAATGATAGACTTCGATGCCATAATGGGTATGGATTGGTTAGTACCGTGTTTCGCCAACGTTGAATGTTGGACCAAGACGGTCCGATTCCACTTCCTAGGAGAAGTAGTGCGAGAGTGGAAGGGAAGCACCGCTACGCCAAAAGGTAGGTTTATTTCCTACCTTCAGGCGAGAAAGTTGATATCTAAGGGATGTATTTAACATCTGGTCAGAGTCCAGGATGTCCAAGCAGAATTTCCGATGCTCCAGTCTGTTCCAGTGGTAAACGAATTCCCTGATGTATTCCCAGATGAGTTACCTAGTATTCCCCCAGAAAGGGAAATAGACTTTGCTATTGACTTGTTACCAGGCACTCAGCCGATATCAATTCCTCCCTATCGTATGGCTCCTGCAGAACTCAGAGAATTAAAAGAGCAGTTGAAAGATTTATTGGATAAAGGTTTTATCAGGCCGAGTACTTCCCCGTGGGGTGCGCCAGTTTTATTTGTGAGGAAGAAAGATGGCTCGCTCCGAATGTGCATAGATTATCGGCAATTAAACAAAGTTACAGTAAAGAACAAGTACCCGCTCCCCAGAATTGATGACTTATTTGATCAGTTGCAGGGAGCCAGATACTTTTCTAAGATTGACTTGCGGTCCGGATATCACCAGGTTCGAGTATGTGAGAGAGATATTCCTAAGACAGCGTTCAGGACCCGATATGGACATTTTGAATTTCTAGTCATGTCCTTCGGGTTAACGAATGCCCCGACAGTCTTCATGGACCTGATGAACAGTATTTTCAGACCTTTCCTGGACTTGTTCGTGATAGTATTCATTGATGACATTCTAGTGTATTCTCGCTCTGAAGCAGATCACCGGACTCATTTGCGGACAGTGCTCCAGATTCTCAGGGACCGCCAGTTGTATGCTAAATTTTCTAAGTGTGAATTCTGGCTTAGCTCAGTGGCCTTTTTAGGGCATATCGTGTCGGATACTGGTATAAAGGTAGACAAGCAGAAAATAGAAGCAGTTAAGTCATGGCCTAGGCCTACCACTCCGACTGAAGTTCGTAGCTTTCTGGGGTTGGCAGGATATTACAGGAGGTTCGTTGAAGGGTTCTCGACCATTGCGGCACCTCTAACCAAATTGACACAGAAAGCAGCAAAGTTTCAATGGACAGAGGCATGCGAGCAGAGCTTCCAGGAACTGAAAGACAGATTAACCTCCGCCCCAGTATTAGCATTGCCGGAAGGCACAGAAGGTTATTCAGTCTATTGCGACGCGTCAGGTGTCGGGTTAGGTTGTGTGTTGATGCATCATGGTAGAGTAATTGCATATGCTTCCAGACAGTTGAGGAAACACGAAAAGAATTACCCTACCCACGACCTGGAATTGGCCGCAGTAATCCACGCCTTAAAGATGTGGAGGCATTACCTGTACGGCGTCCATGTTGATATTTACACAGATCATAAGAGCCTACAGTACATCTTCACTCAGAGGGAGTTGAATCTACGGCAACGCCGCTGGTTGGAGCTGTTATAAGATTATGATGTGAATATTCTGTATCACCCGGGAAAAGCTAATGTTGTAGCAGATGCCCTGAGCCATAAGTCAATGGGGAGTTTGGCGTATTTGCGACCTGAGAAGCGAGAGTTAGCCAAAGAAATTCATTAGTTAGCTGGTTTAGCCGTTCGAGTAATGGAAACAGAAAATAATAGAGCAGTAATTCAGAATTCTGCTGTGTCATCATTAGTTACAGAGGTAAAAGAACGACAGTACGAGGACCCTGATTTAGTCTAGCTCAGAGATAGAATTCAGAAAGGTAGGGAGTCAGATTTCCAAATGACTGAGGATGATGTGCTACGCTGTAAAGGCCGCCTCTGTGTCCCGAATGTTTCAGGGCTTCGTGGGCGGATCATGCATGAGGTACATTACGCTCGCTATTCCCTTCATCCAGGAGCGACGAAGATGTACCACGACATCAGAGACATCTACTGGTGGCCAGGTATGAAAGCTGAGATCGCTGAATTTGTATCTAGATGTTCTAACTGTCAGCAGGTGAAAGCGGAGCACCAGAAGCCGGGCGGTTTGACGCAAGATATAACGGTGCCTACGTGGAAATGGGAAATGATAAACATGGATTTTGTAATAGGGTTACCCCGTACCAGACGCAGAAATGATTCCATTTGGGTAATAGTTGACAGGCTGACAAAATCAGCTCATTTCCTGCCAGTGAAGGCTACCTTCTCAGCTGAGGATTATGCCGAATTATATATCAGAGAAATAGTTAGATTGCATGGAGTGCCAGTATCCATTATTTCAGATAGGGGAGCACAGTTCACAGCTAGATTTTGGCAGTCGTTTCAGAAAGGTTTGGGAACGCAGATTAACTTGAGCACAACATTCCATCCTCAGATAGATGGGCAGGCTGAACGTACAATTCAGACGCTCGAAGATATGCTACGAGCGTGTGTGCTAGATTTTGGGGGTAGCTGGGATGAGCATCTTTCGTTAATTGAATTTGCTTATAATAATAGCTATCAATCAGCCATCCAGATGGCGCCTTTCGAGGCATTATACGGGCGAAAATGCAGGTCGTCGATTGGTTGGTTTGAAATAGGAGAATCAGCATTGGTTGGCCCAGACATTGTTCGGCAGTCAGAGGAAAAGATAAAGCTTATCCGAGAACATTTACTGACTGCTTAGAGCCGCCAGAAGTCTATGCATATATGCGGCGCAGAAATCTAGAATTTGAGGTAAATGACTGGGTATATCTGAAAGTGTCTCCGATGAAAAAGGTAATGAGATTTGGCAAGAAAGGCAAGCTTAGCCCGAGGTTCATTGGGCCATATCAGATTCGGCGAAGAATAGGCCGAGTTGCATACGAATTGAACTTGCCTCCGGAGTTAGCATCTGTTCACCCAGTATTCCATGTCTCTATGTTAAGGAAGTTCGTAGGGGACCCTTCTACAGTAGTTCCAGTTCAGGATGTCCAGGTCACAGAAGAGTTAGCATATGAAGAGGTTCCCGTAGCTATCTTAGACAGACAGATTCGCAGGTTGAGGACTAAAGATGTTGCGTCTGTTAAAGTATTGTGGCGTAACAGGAACCGTGAGGAAATGATGTGGGAAGCTGAAGAAGATATGAAAGCCAGATACCCTCACCTATTTTAGGCCTAGTCAGGCGACAGGTATGTCGGTATTATTACTTATGCAGTACCTTATAGTTGTATGTGTGTGAATGAGAAAGACTGATACTTAGTTATCCAGTGGATCTTAAAATATTGCGTGCAGTACATGTGTTGGACTTTTCTGCATTTCAGGTTTTTGCTATAGTCCATATTACAGGGGAAACTCTACCGAAATTTTTCTAGAAAGTAAGTTAAGTAGTCCTCTAGATAGCAGTGTACATTCGAGGACGAATGTTCTTAAGGGGGGGGGGGGAGAATGTTATACCCCATAGAATTTCTGGCACCTAAATGACCTATTCGCATGTGGATTAAACATATTTGAAGGCCATACGTGCTAGAGAAAGGCCCGGGAAAGGATCGGACGAGAAACTTGTCGAACCATCGTGGAAGGAGCCAAGGCAGAACCTCTCCGCGATGGCAGCGTGTCACGGAGGTGGAGCCTCCGCGTTGGCTCCGTGACACGTTGGCCTTGTCCAGGCCCAAGTATATAAAGCCCCACTTCGGTTTAATCTCATTAAAATCTCTTAAAATTTCCAAAAACCGCAGGAGAACAGGGAGAGAACGAAGAAGTAATATAATTTTCATCCGATTACGCTGCTAAACGTTGTCCAAACTCAAATTAACCTCAGATACCGAGGTATTTAGCAGCAGAGAGCATTCCTACGGATTTAGTTTCGTGAAATACGACCGACGAATCGTCGAGCTACCGAGCTAAGGTAAGTGGAATTGCTCTAAATTAGTGTCTATGTGTTCCTAGCTGTGAAGTGAATATTTCTCCCTTCTGGACCGCTGAAAAATAGCGAGTTTTCGACCGTCTTTCGATAAGCCTAAGTTTAGGCTATAAACTATATCGAAAGTGACGTTGCTCTTTACAATAAAGCTGTATTTAGTATTGATTGACATATTTATGAATGCAGTTGGGAGAAAATAGTTGAAGTACTGGCCGAGCCTCGTCCGACAGCCGGATAGTTCGAGGATAAGGTATGTAAAGCTAGTTCCCTCGGCAAGTTAGTAATCTTGGTACAGTACAGTAATTTAAAGGCCAGTAGAATATTCAGAAGCCATGTATGATGTTTACTACGAATGATGGTACGATATTAGAAACATCATGTTATGATCAGCGCGAGACTTGCTAGCACGATATAGATTCTAATATAAGTGTTAGGAACTGCACAGCATGCTCAGTATGTGATGTGACACAGAATGTTAGGATATCATTGTATTCAGTTGAAACCCAGTAAAGCAATGTAATATCTGTAAGACATCTCAGAAATAGAACAGTAAGTTAAAGTGAAGTTAGAAAGCATATTAGGACTAGTAAATCATGTTACTATAGAAACTCAGTATACAACATAGTTTCAGCAGAAAGACTATATCTTGTTCAGCATTAGCCCCAGTACAGTCTGGCAGAAGACTATATTTGTACATATATACTATTACCAGCCTCAGCATGCATTAAGTACGTACATATTACTATCACTAGCTCAGCATATAGTATATACAAATACTTTACCACTATTAGCTTCAGTATGTGGGACATGCAGATAGTATTACTAGTTGAGACTGTTGTATTGTTTGGGGTTGGACTACCTAGTATCCATGACCGCCCAGGGTTGATAGCTGTATCGACTCGTCCACCAGAGGAAGAGGATACGTCGCTCTACGGAGTGGCATGCCGTCCCACAGGGGACGAAGATGGGATGCCAGTTTTCCCCATATTTGTGCCTTGATCGGCCCTTACACACCCCTGTCGAGCAGATACGCCCGGGTGTTGATTCAGGAGTCCTCCGAACTCAGATGCAGTTATAGTCAGGGGCTTAGCGAGCCCAAGTGCATACCCAGGGGACCGGCAGGATGCTTACAGGGTTTATAGGAGATGGGATGACCGGGGTAGGGGTATAGATTCTGTGCTGGTTGTACCTCCCGGCTTATGGGGGCCGGGTAAGGTTTGTGTGTGCTATGTTATGTTATGTTATGTTATGCCATGTTATGTTAGATACGAGTAGATCAGCAGTAGAACGATACGTCTCCAGGTATGACTCCTACTCCTTCCAGTATAATTGAGTGAAGGTATGACTTACATTATCAGACAGTTAATCTATTTCTCTCTACTTCAGTTTCATCAGTTATATTATTGTTTTCAGATATTTCTTTCAGTTATTGCTTTACATACTCAGTACCAGCGGTACTGACGCCCGGCGGGGCGCTGCATTACTTGCCTGCAGGTACTCATAGACGAGCAGGCGATACCACGTGATTTCTGTTAGCGATCGAGTATTCAGCTCCTGTAATCCGGAGACTGAATTCCAGAGGTGTATTTCATTTTCTTTTGTTGTATAGTACGGGTAGGTCGGGGCCCTGTCCCGATCATTTCTATTGTTATTCTTAGAGGCTTGCAGTCTGTATATATTTCCCTGTGGTCAGATGAGCCGGTCGTGTGAGGTCGTGCAGTTGTATAGCTGTTAGAACTTGTGTTTCCTTTATGTTGGCCGTGTGGGGCCATAGTTCGACAGTAGTGGTGACCTTGCCGGTCACGTAGCTATCCAGTACTTCATGGTTAAGTTATAGAAAACTAGACAGCATGGTGGCCTTGTCGGCCCGATAGGTTTCCCTATATTGACATGTTTCTGGTCAGCTGTTAGTACAGGTACAAGAGGCTATAGGCCAATGGGCCGGGGGCTGTGTTTACAGCCGTTATATAGCCCTTTGTTTCCAGAAATGTGAGTTAGAGCCAGCCAGGCACCAGATGTGCCCAGACTTAGCAGTCCAGCAGTTCAGGTCCTAGTAGGGCACCAGGTGCCAGTCATACCCTCCAAGGTGGGGTGTGACAGGTATATTAGTCTCTCAATATTTGGAGGTTATTTTAGTATTTTAACTTTTCATTTTTTGCCTTTTACTTATATAGTATTATTATTATTATTATTATTATTATTATTATTATTATTATTATTATTTAGTTAGTTATTATTTATTATCTATATTTATTTTTATTATTATTTATTATTATTATTATTATTATTATTATTATTATTATTATTTATTAGTTATATTTATTTATTATTATTTATTTATTTATTTATTTTAACTTTTCACTTTTTCGCTTTTCACTTGTATAGTACTAAATATATAATTATGATATGATATGATAAAATATTAATATTTAATTATGTATTTAATTAAATTTTAATTTAGTGAAGGGGCAAAATGGTAATCTAACTTTTCACTTTTTGACTTTCCACTTATATAATAATATAATATGATATGATGATGATTTTTATATATTATATTTATTTTTATTTTATTTATTTATTTTATTTAGTGGAGGGTTAAAATGGTAATGCAACTTTGAAATTAGGAACTTTTCACTTTTATTATATTTTAATTTAATTTATTTTTATTATTATTTATTTATTTTATTTAGTGGAGCTTTTTAATGACATAACATTAAATGACATTAATTAAATAAATAAAATAAAAAATAATTTTAAAATAAAATAAAATCAAAAAAATAAGAAAAAAAAAAGAAAGAATGGAGGTTTTAGAGGTATGCCAGATCAGCATGCCTCTAAGTCTTCTTTATATATTATATATATATTAATTATTTAATTTTATTAAAAAATATTTTTAGTAATCTAAAATTAGTGAGCTATTATAATTATATTTATATTTTAAAAAAATAAAAGAATAACTATCAAAAATAATTTTAGCTTTCAAATTGTCAAGCGTAAAAAACAAGGGGAAAAAACGCAATATGCAGTCGAAGAACACCCAAAAAGAATAAATAAACAAAATTCATGAAAATTAGCAAAATAAATTACAGATCTATACATGGGACTACGGGAGAAAATCAAAGAGAAGAAAAGAAAGTATTATACTATATAAGAAGATAAAAAGAAGATAAATTTGTTTCATCTACTTTGTTTTATGTGGTGCCATATTCACTTTATTGGTAGATTATCAATTCACATGGAAATTTACACTATTAAAGGCCAGATCAAAATTGATTCAATAAAATCGACGGATAGAATCATTCTTTTAAATCGAGGCTAAACTGATCTTATCCTTCAGTTTATTTTTATTATTTTTTTAAAAAAAAGTTGAGGGACGTTTCTCAATTTTTTTTGTGCATAATTTTATGCAAAAAATATTTAATTTCATTAATTTAATTAGACCCTAATTGAATCTTCTTTCCTGTTTCTATTTTCTCTCAGTCTTACCGGTGATTTCTCCTCCCCAACCCCTCTCCGGCACCCTCACATCCACCCTCCTTTACACGGGCGACCCACCTAACTTGGGTCCATTCCTCCCCCTCCCCCCCCCCACCCCCAGCACTTCAAGTTCTTCCAAAACAATGAGGTTAGAGTTTATTTTTATTACAGTATATTGCATTGTTATTCTTAAATTTTAGGTTCAATATTAATATATTAGTTTATTTAGCTCAATTTTCTTCCATTAATTCAATATTTTATCACTTTATTGATGTGTATGAATTTGAATTTGTGATAAAATTAGAGGCTTTAGTTATAAAAAAATATGTAGTGATAACTTTAGACTTCTTTTATATTGAGATGACTGTTATAAACATATTTACATTATAGTGAATGTCTATAAAGATATTTGTATTGTAGTGAATACATGTATTTATATTATAGTGAAAGTCTATTTTTCGGAGAAAAATTAGGAGAAATTATCCCTATAAATAGAGGGGTTCTCCTTCATTGTATTTCATCCCATCAAGAGAAAAAAGAACTTATCTCTTCTCTCTTTCTCTATAATATTCTTATTCTTTCTTTATTATTTCATAACACTTTATCAGCACGAGACTCTACCGTCTCAAAATTTGAAGGCTAAGGTATTATATTATTTTTACCTCCTCTCTTTCTTTTAATATGACTAATCTTATGAAACTTGAGTTCGTTGCCCTTCAAAGTTCGGGCAAGAACTATCTTTCATGGGTGTTAGATGCTGAAATCCATTTGGATGCAATGGGTCTTGGAGATACCATTAAAAGTGAAAATAAAGCATCAAACCAAAATCGTGCTAAGGCTATGATATTCTTGCGTCATCATATTAACGAAATTCTAAAAATTGAATATCTCACGATTAAGGATCCACTTATTTTATGGAATAGCCTGAAAGAAAGATATGACCACCTGAAGATGATCATCCATCCAAAGGCATGATATGATTGGATGCATCTGAGGTTTCAAGACTATAAGTCTGTTCATGAGTACAATTCTGCTATATTCAAAATTGTGTCTCAATTGAAACTATGTGGAGAGACTATTAATAATGCCGATATGATGGAAAAGATGCTCTCCACATATCATGCCTCGAATGTGCTTTTACAACAACAATATCGAGAAAAAGGTTTCACGAAGTACTCTGAACTGATTTCTCATCTTCTCGTGGCTGAACAAAATAATGATTTGTTAATTAAAAATCACGTGAATCGACCTACTGGATCTACACCATTCCCTGAAGTGAATGAGGTGTACGCTCACCATGCTAGGCGTGGAAAAGGTCGCGGCTCTGGTCGTGGACGTCGTCGTGATCATGGTTAAGAAAGAAATCATGTTCCTGGTGTTAATCATTCTTCAAAGAAAAAACACCATCAAAAGAAAAACGAAAAGCATGAAAAGAGTGAAACAGCTGGATGCTTTCGATGTGGTGGAAGAGGACACTGGTCACGTACCTGTCGTACTGCAAAATATTTTGTTGAACTTTATCAAGCATCACAAAAGAAGAAAGAGAAATATCCTGAAGTTAATTTTATCTCTGAAAATCATGTTGACATCACATGTTTGGATGCGGCAGATTTCTATGAGCACCCTGAAGGAAAAATTGATCACTTGATTGGTGATGGTTCTGCGAAGATTGATTAGTTTAATTTTAATTTTTACCAATTTATAGTAGTGAAGAAAGATTATAAGTACTAGTCATATTATTATAGTTATTAATAAAATTCAATCTAGTTTCATCTTATTTAAATAATATTTAGTTACTTTTTGAGAACTTTTCATTGGTTTACAAAAAAAAAAAGCAGCGTCAGTCTGTTAACTTTGTGAGAACTTTTGGTGAGAAATTTTGGTTTCTGTATAAAAAAAAAGAAAAAAAAGAGGAAGTAGTTAACAGGGCGGCGTCATTCTTCTTAAAAGAGACATTAATTTTTGATAAACTTATTTACTTGTTTCTCTCATGAGAACTTATTTATACCTTGATTAATTTGGTACATAAATAAGTTTATTTGTTAATTATCATAATGACAGTATATGGTGTATATATAGTTATTAATTTGTTAATTATTTAGTAGAAGATAACTATTAATTGGTTACACTAAGTTTTTACTTTGTATAAAATTTTAATCATATATATGTCATTCTATTTGAAGATATGGATAAATCTCAAAGCAAGTTATCCAATTATGAAGACATTTGTTTGATTGATTCTGGTACTACACATACGATATTCAAAGATGAGAAATATTTTTCTCACTTAAATATGGGCAAGATAAATGTTACCACGATATCTGGTTGTACCAATTTGATTGAAGGCTTTGGGAAAGCCATTATAATCTTGCTTAAGGGAACTAAACTCATCCTAAATAATGCCATGTTTTCTCCTAAGTCTCGGAGAAATTTGTTGAGTTTTAAAGATATCCGTGAAAATGGTTATCATATCAACACAATGGATGAGATGAATCTTGAATATCTTGGTATCACCAAGAATGTCTCTGGGCAGACATGTATTATAGAAAAGTTCCCTGCTTTATCTTCTGGCTTGTATTGGACAAAGATTAGTGCAATTGAGACACATTTTATAGTAAACCAGAAGTTTACTAATCCCAATACTTTTGTACTTTGGCATGATCGTCTGGGACATCCTGGATCTATAATGATGAGACGAATTATAAAAAATTCAAATGGGCATCCATTAAAGAACTTGAAGATTCTTTCAAATGGTGAATTTTCTTGTAGTGCTTGTTATCAAGGCAAGTTAATTGTGAGACCATCACCAATGAAGGTTGAGATTGAGTCTCCCGCATTTTTGGAACACATACATGGGGATATTTGTAGACCTATCCACCCACCTAGTGGGCCGTTTAGATACTTCATGGTCCTAATAGATGCTTCCTCTAGATGGTCTCATGTGTGCCTATTGTCATCTCGCAACCTGACGTTTGTAAAATTATTGACATAAATAATACGATTACGGGCACAATTTCCTGATAATCAAATTAAGTCCATTCGCCTTGATAATGATGCAGAGTTTTCATCCCAAGCATTTAATGATTATTGCTTATCACTTGGGATAAAAGTGGAACATCCTATAGCTCATGTTCACACTCAAAATGGCCTTGCCGAGTCACTAATTAAACGTCTGCAATTGATAGCAAGGCCATTGGTCATGAAAACTAGGCTGCCCACTTCTGTTTGGGGTCATGCGATTCTGCATGCTGCAACACTTGTTCGTCTCAGACCGACAAATAATCATAATTTTTTCCGTTACAATTGGTTTTGGGTCAAGAACCTAATATTTCTCATCTGAGAATTTTTGGATGTGCTGTATATGTGCCTGTAGCACCACCACATCGCACAAAGATGGGTCCCCAAAGAAGGTTAGGAATTTATTGTCATACCCCGTAGAATTCCCGGCACCTAGACGACCTATTCGCACGTTGGTTAAGCACATTTGAAGGCCATACGTGCTGTAGAAAGGCCCGGGAAAAAGATCGGACGAGAAACCCGTCGAACCATCGCGGGAGGAGCCGAGGCAGAGCCCCTCCGCGATGGCAGCGTGTCACGGAGGTGAGGCCTCCGCGATGGCTCCGTGACACGTTGCCCT
Source organism: Datura wrightii (assembly GCA_035772735.1). NCBI lineage: Eukaryota > Viridiplantae > Streptophyta > Magnoliopsida > Solanales > Solanaceae > Datura > Datura wrightii. The sequence continues at coordinate 83,986,380 of JASDFA010000001.1, forward strand.
TGTCCAGGCCCAAGTATATAAAGGCCACTTTGGTGTTAAATCATTTAATCACATATGAATTTCCAGAGAACAGAGAAAAGCGGCAGTGAGAAGGTAAGAACAAAGGAAATTATATAATTTTCATCCGATTACGCTGCCAAACGCTGCCCAAACTCAAATTAATCCTAGATACCGAGGTATTTAGCAGCAGAGAGCATACCTACGAATTCAGTTTCGTAAAATACGGCCGACGAATCGTCGAGCCACCGAGCTAAGGTAAGTGGAATTGCTCTAAATTAGTGTCTATGCGTTCCTAGCTGTGAAGTGAATATTTCTCCCTTTTGGACCTCTGAAAAATAGCGAGTTTCTGGCCGTCTTTCGATAAGCCTAAGTTTAGGCTATAAACTATATCGAAAGTGACGTTTCCTTTTGAAACAAAGTTGTATTTAGTATTGATTGACATATTTATGAATGCAGTTGGGAGAAAACAGTTGAAGTATCGGCCGAGCCTCGTCCGACAGACGAATAGCTCACGAATAAGGTATGTAAAGTTAGTTTCCTTCGGCAAGTTAAGTGATATCAGTATAGTGTAATAAATTACAGACCAGTAGAATGTTCAGAAGTCGAGTATTGCGTTATTATGAATATCGGTATGATGTGAGAAACATTGGGTTGTAATGTGTATGAAATCTATCAGTATGATATAGATTCTAACGCAAGTGTTAGAGATTGCCCAGTATACTCAGTATGTGATGTGATATGCCATGTTAAGATATTGTTGTGTTCAGTCGAAACCCCGTGAAGTAGTACAGTATCCGTAAAGCATTTCAGAAACAGAATAGCAGACTAAAATGACGTTTAGAAAGCATGCCAGGAATAGTAAATCAGGTTACTATAGAAAATCAGTATACCGCATAGTTCAGCAGAAAGACTATATTGGTACATACATATATAGTACTTCCAGCCTCAGCATGTATTAAGTATGTACATATTTCTATCACTAGTCCAGCATATAGTGTATACAGAAACTTAGTAAACAACAGAGTTTTCAGCAGAAACATTATCTTATATAGCATTTGCCCCGTACAGTCCGGCAGGAGACTACATTCATATTTATACATCTTTACCTGCCTCAGCACGTATTAAATACGTACAGATCACTATCATTAGCTCAGCATGTAATATATATGATACTTTACCCCTATTAGCCTCAGCATGTGAGATACACAGACAGCATTACTAGTTGAGACCGTTGTATTGTTTGGGGTTGGATTACCCAGCATCCCTGACCGCCCCAGGGTTAATAGTTGTATCGACTCGTCCGCCAGAGGATGAGGATACGTCACTCTACGGAGTGATATGCCGTCCCGCAAGGGGACGAAGATGGGATGCCAGTTTCCCCATATTGTGCCTTGGTCGGCCCTTATACACCCCCGTCGAGCGGGTACGCCCGGGGTGTTGATTCAGGAGTCCTTCGGACTCAGGTACAGTTATAGTCAGGGGCTCAGTGAGCCCAAGTGCATACCCAGGGGACCGGCAGGATGCTTACAGCCAGTGTAGGAGATGGGATGACTGGGGTAGGGGTATAGATTCTGTGCTGGTTGTACCTCCCGGCTTATGGGGGCCGGGTAAGGTTTGTGTGTGCTGTGTTATGTTATTTCATGTTATGCCATGCTATGTTAGATACGAGTAGATCAGCAGTAGAGGGATATATCTCCAGGTATGACTTCTATTTCTTCCCAGTGTAAACGAGAAGGTATGACTTACATTATCAGACAGTTAAGCTATTCTTTCTATTTCAGTTTCCTCAGTTCTATTATTGTGTTGAGATGTTTCTTTCAGTTATTGCTTTACATACTCAGTACCAGCGGTACTGACGCCCGGTGGGGCGCTGCATTACTTGCCTGCAGGTACTCATAGACGAGCAAGCGACTCTACGTGACTCCCTGTCAGCGGTTGAGTATTCAGCTCTTGTCCTCCGGAGGCTGAATTTCAGAGGTGTAGCTCAGTTCCTTTTGTTGTATATTATGGGTAAGTCGGGGCCCTGTCCCGATCAGTTCTATTGCTATTCCTAGAGGCTTGCAGTCTGTTTATTTCCCTGTGGTCAGTTGAGCCAGTCGTGTGAGGTCGTGCAGTTGTTAGCTATTAGTATTCTTGCTTCTTGTATGTTGGCCGTGTGGGGCCATAAGTTTGACAGTAGTGGTGACCTTGCCGGTCACGTAGCCTTCTAGTATTTTATTGCTGAATGCAGATAACTAGACAGCATGGTGGCCTTGTCGGCCCGCATAGGCTTCCCTATAGTTGTTTGTTCTGGTCAGCTGTTATTACAGGTACAGGAGGCTATAGGCCAATGGGCCGGGGGCTGTGTTTACAGCCGTTATATAATCCTTTGTTTCCAGAAATGTGAATTAGAGCCAGCCAGGCACCAGATGTGCCTAGGCTTAGCAGTCCAGTAGTTCAGGTCCTAGTAGGGCACCAGGTGCCAGTCATACCCCCCAAGGCGGGGCGTGACAAACTTGGTATCAGAGCAGGTCGTGTCCCAGGGAGTCTGCAAGCCGTGCTAAGTAGAGTCTTGTCTATGGATGTGTTGTGCACCACATACTATAGGCAGGAGGCTGCGAGGCATGATATGATGGTTACCCTTCTTTCTCAGTCAGTCGTGCTTTAGAGCGGTACAGTATAGGGTTGAGTCCCTGAGAACTTACCGTATTCTTTGATTACAGATACAAAGGCAGATCAGCATTACCCTATCACAGGCAGAAGATCAGAAATAGCAACGGAAGAGGGCATCAGTCAGTTATATGATAACTACAGCAGCAGGAGGAGGTATCAGAGACCTCCCAGCGTGATACCTTTATTGGCATTATTCCTAGTATACGTTGATAACGTCAGAATAGGAAGTCAGCAGTATAATGTACATATGAGTTGATTTACTTATTAGTTATATAAGATCTGATTATGATTACAGATAAGGTCAGACCACCAGGTAGGTACAAGAAAGAGAGAAAAAAAATGCAGGAATCCCAAATACATCTTTTTGGATATGGTACAGTCGAATGCTTTTATTGTTGTAATAAGAAAAGGGTTATTCCTACCTCTTAAGTTCGATACCAGTATAGAAAAGGAGCATAAGACTTGAGAGGGGGTTGCCGAATCATGCAGTAAGTAAAGATGGGTTGATTGATCCTAGTAAGTAGTAGAAAATATAGAGAGCCCTTATGATTACGTAAGTTGTGCAGACCCTTATGATAACAAGCCAGTAAAGAAAGTAAGACTGTTAGCTTACCCAAAGTAGGGGTAACAGACCTGCTAGTGATAAATGACTAATAATAGTCAAGTTTGAGTCAGAAAAAGGCCAAGTCCACCATATACGCCAGAAGAAGTATAGGCCGAGGCTTGATCAGTAATCTCATTAGCAATGAAAGGCAGGTACCTTGAACCCCAGAGTTCAGTCTAAGCAAGGTGAGAGGAAGAAGCAGGAATGTCAGATCTTGTGGGGAAATTAGAACTACCCCGGATTGATAAAGTATCATATTAAGGATTAAGATTCGCGCTGACAGTAAGATTGCGGTTCAGAATACCGCAGTATGTCCGCTATGGAAAGGTTAAGAAGTTACCGATACAGCAATTCTAATCCAGTGTAGCCTAGAGATGAGGCCCAGCAGACAGTTATGGGCTCTCAATATATTCCTAGTAAGGCTACAGGATTCGAACGTCGACCCCCACATCGCAAGAGTGGCGGGATTTTAAACAGCAGATAATAACTAGAATGTTTATGTTTGTTACTTTCAGAATGGGGTGACAATACAATGAAATGATAAGTCAGGGCAGGAGATATTATTAGGCCGTATAAGAAATGTATCATGTACGATGTGAGACTCAGCAGAACATGTCGGAGGTTATGAATTACCGCAGGAATTAGTACATACTGTACGTAGCCAGCGATATATAGATATACAGATAATAGATAGGTTGTGAGTGGCTGCCTATAAGGGCTACAATCACAGATGCTGATTAGTAATAGAAAGCCTATACAAATTGTATTGGGGGACCAAAAAGAGAAGAAAGAGGGGGAAGAAAGAAAGAAAAGAAGGAGGGAAAGGGCGGATTAAGTGTGAGTTACGTATGAAGTCATAGAAACTTGAACTATCTCAGTTCTCAGTTATTAGATTAAAAGACTTATGTGTTGTTGTCAGATCCAGGCTGTAGGAGTTTACCAGAGTTAATGGCCTAAAGCAGATGGCTAGATGATAAGGGCGCAGTTAGACAGTCTACCGACCAGCTGGCGCCTGCGTTAGCAGGGAGGCATCCCTGAAGATTGGTAATAGTAGTGCGTGTGCCAGAACCAGGATTAGAGGCCGAATAGGCAAATTTCAGATATTAGCAATATCAGAATTGTTCTAGCATGTTAAGTGGTCGTACGTCGTTTTCCCAGCCTTGTGGGCGACAGTCGGCCTTAGTCAACCTAGCAGTTGTTATGTAGAACACCCCATAAGTCAGCCGGCCGTCCCAGTCAAAATACCCGTGGGTTCCCCAAGGAAGGGTCCACATCAGTAGTCAGCGACAAATTAGTATTTCAGCTGGTGTTCGTAAGATATTTAGATACAGAGCCCTAGCAGAAGGCCAATATTTACAGAATAGCTCATAAGACTGAGAATCCCCCAGAATAGCAGTATAAATCCAAGTGGATACACACAAGGCATAAGAAATTGATAGTACCCTGCTAGAACAGTGTTTATTAAGACCAGGGGATCAGTAGACTCCCCGTGATGATCCAGAGATTGATCGCCTAGGAGTAAGTTGATTAAGTCCAGCCTTACAGTGGTTCAAGTAAAATAACAAAGCAATTAGATGCCCACGAGGTTGCGGTTATGCATGAACTATAAGCACTCAAGTAGTACAGTTAGAGCATTATTAGACTACTGGCACGTTCGGGTCATTCAACCCGACTATTCAGTTATGTAGGGTTATGCAGCCAGATCATTAGAGGTCATGAACAGTATCAGGACCCCCTGATCAGATACGGGCACACGGTGTGCAGATAGTCGTTCAAGGTTACCTTAGCAACAAGTGGCCTTAGCATGCGGCCAGAAGGCAGATAAGCTCTAGTTATACCGGTAGACTACTTGTCAGATTCTCCGGCATGATAAACCAGTATGACCGTCAGTTATATGTCAAATTTTGTAAATGTGAATTTTGGTTGAGTTTAGTAGTCTTTTTGGTCACATTGTGTCGGAGGCTGGTGTACAAATAGATACGCAAAAAATTGAAGTAGTGAAGACATAGTCTAGACCTACCACTCCGATCGAAGTACGCAGTCCCTGCGGTTAGCCGGGTACTGCAAAAGGTTTGTGGAAGGATTTTCCACCTTAGCAGTACCTCTGATTAGATCGACACAGAAGGCAGCAAAGTTTCAGTAGACTGAGGTGTGTGAGTAGAACTTCCAAGAGTTAAAAGCCAGGTTAACATCAGCTCCAGTGTTAGTATCGCCAGGAGATACAGAGGGTTGATGCAGCATGGTGAAGTAATAGTTTATGCTTTCAGGCAGTTGAAGAAACATGAAAAGAATTACCTTACCCCCTGATCTGGAGTTAGCGGCAGTAGTTTATGCTTTAGAAAGGGAAGATTTTGTATCACCCAGGAAGGGTTAATGTGATGGCAGATGCCCCTAGCCTGAACTGCCTGAACAGCGAGGATAGACTCGAGGATTACACCAGTTAGCTAGTTAGCCAGTCACATAGCAGAAATAAAGGATAACAGAACGATAATACAGAATGCCGCAGCGTTATTGTTAGTGGTGGAAGTAAAGGAACGGCAGTATAGAAACTCTAGCCAGGTTCAATTTAAACATAAGATTCAGTAAGGAGAGATGACATATTTTCAGATAACCGGGGATGAAGTGTGGCGATATAAAGGCCGCATTGCGCTCCAGATATTTTGGGGCATCGCCAGCAGTTTATGAGCGAGGCGCATTGCGCCCGCTATTCTCTTCATCCCGATACGACAAAGAAGTACCATGACATTAAAAAGAACTACTGGTAGTCCAGTGTCCTAACTGCCAACAGTTGAAGGCAGAATATCAGAAACCAGGCAGGTTAATTTAGAACATAACTGTGCCTCTTTGGAAATGAGAAGCGGTGAATATGAATTTTGTAGCAAGATTTCCCCGTACTAAACACAGACATGGCTCTATATGAGTGATAAGTGACAGATTGACAAAAATCAGCTCATTCTTGCCAGTAAGAACTACTTTCTCGGCCGAAGATTATGCTGAGTTGCATATCAGAAAGATAGTCAGATTACATGAAATACCAGTAGCCATTATTTCAGACAGAGGAGCACACTTCACAGCTAGATTCTGGCAGTCATTTCAGAAGAGTTTGGGAGCGCAGATTCATTTAAGCGCAGCGTTCTATCCTCAGACAGATGAGCAGGCTGAGCGCACAATTCAGACGCTCGAAGACATGTTGTGAGCGTGTGTGCTAGATTTCAGTAATAGCCAAAAATGAGCATTTACCATTAATCGAATTTGCCTCCAGAATTAGAATCCATTCATCCGGTCTTCTATGTAACTATGCTGAGGAAATGCATAGGAGACCCGTCCAGAGTAGTCCCAGTCCAGAATATTCAGGTTACGAAAAAGCTGGCCTGCAAAGAGGTTCCAGTAGCTAGCCTAGACAAACAGATTCGCAGATATGAGGACCAGATATCCTCACCCATTTAAGCGACAGGTATGTCCGTATTATTGCTATTTAGTATCTTATGGTCCTGTATGTATAAGTGAGACAGATTGATATTTAATTATCCAGTGGATCCTAGAATATTATGTGCAGTGCCTGTGTTGGACTTTTCTGCATTTCAGGTTTTTGCTATAGTCCATATTATAGGGGAAACTCTGCCAAAATTTTTTTTTTCCAGAAAGTAAGTAAGTAATCCTCCAGATAACAGTGTACATTCGAGGACGAATGTTCTTAAGAGGGGAGAATGTCATACCCCATAGAATTCCCGGCACCTAGATGACCTATTCGCACATTGGTTAAGCACATTTGAAGGCCATACGTGCTGTAGAAAGGCCCGGGAAAAAGATTGGACGAGAAACCCGTCGAACCATCGCGGGAGGAGCCGAGGCAGAGCCCCTCCGCGATGGCAGCGTGTCACGGAGGTGAGGCCTCCGCGATGGCTCCGTGACACGTTGCCCTTGTCCAGGCCCAAGTATATAAAGGCCACTTTGGTGTTAAATCATTTAATCACATATGAATTTCCAGAGAACAGAGCAAAGCGGCAGTGAGAAGGTAAGAACGAAGGAAATTATATAATTTTCATCCGATTACGCTACCAAACGCTGCCCAAACTCAAATTAATCCCAGATACCGAGGTATTTAGCAGCAGAGAGCATTCCTACGGATTCAGTTTCGTAAAATACGGCCGACGAATCGTCGAGCCATCGAGCTAAGGTAAGTGGAATTGCTCTAAATTAGTGTCTATGCGTTCCTAGCTGTGAAGTGAATATTTCTCCCTTTTGGACCTCTGAAAAATAGCGAGTTTCTGGCCGTCTTTCGATAAGCCTAAGTTTAGGCTATAAACTATATCGAAAGTGACGTTGCCTTTTGAAACAAAGTTGTATTTAGTATTGATTGACATATTTATGAATGCAGTTGGGAGAAAATAGTTGAAGTATCGGCCGAGCCTCGTCCGACAGACGAATAGCTCACGAATAAGGTATGTAAAGTTAGTTTCCTTCGGCAAGTTAAGTGATATCAGTATAGTGTAATAAATTACAGACCAGTAGAATGTTCAGAAGTCGAGTATTGCGTTATTATGAATATCGGTACGATGTGAGAAACATTGGGTTGTAATGTGTATGAAATCTATCAGTATGATATAGATTCTAACGCAAGTGTTAGAGATTGCCCAGTATACTCAGTATGTGATGTGATATGCCATGTTAAGATATTGTTGTGTTCAGTCGAAACCCCGTGAAGTAGTACAGTATCCGTAAAGCATTTCAGAAACAGAATAGCAGACTAAAATGACGTTTAGAAAGCATGCCAGGAATAGTAAATCAGGTTACTATAGAAAATCAGTATACCGCATAGTTCAGTAGAAAGACTATATTGGTACATACATATATAGTACTTCCAGCCTCAGCATGTATTAAGTATGTACATATTTCTATCACTAGTCCAGCATATAGTGTATACAGAAACTTAGTAAACAACAGAGTTTTCAGCAGAAACATTATCTTATATAGCATTTGCCCAGTACAGTCCGGCAGAAGACTACATTCATATTTATACATCTTTACCTGCCTCAGCACGTATTAAATACGTACAGATCACTATCATTAGCTCAGCATGTAATATATATGATACTTTACCCCTATTAGCCTCAGCATGTGAGATACACAGACAACATTACTAGTTGAGACCGTTGTATTGTTTGGGGTTGGATTACCCAGCATCCCTGACCGCCCCAGGGTTAATAGCTGTATCGACTCATCCGCCAGAGGATGAGGATACGTCACTCTACGGAGTGATATGCCGTCCCGCAAGGGGATGAAGATGGGATGCCAGTTTCCCCATATTGTGCCTTGGTCGGCCCTTATACACCCCCGTCGAGCGGGTACGCCCGGGGTGTTGATTCAGGAGTCCTTCGGACTCAGGTACAGTTATAGTCAGGGGCTCAGTGAGCCCAAGTGCATACCCAGGGGACCGGCAGGATGCTTACAGCCAGTGTAGGAGATGGGATGACTGGGGTAGGGGTATAGATTCTGTGCTGGTTGTACCTCCCGGCTTATGGGGGCCGGGTAAGGTTTGTGTGTGCTGTGTTATGTTATTTCATGTTATGCCATGCTATGTTAGATACGAGTAGATCAGCAGTAGAGGGATATATCTCCAGGTATGACTTCTATTTCTTCCCAGTGTAAACGAGAAGGTATGACTTACATTATCAAACAGTTAAGCTATTCTTTCTATTTCAGTTTCCTCAGTTCTATTATTGTGTTCAGATGTTTCTTTCAGTTATTGCTTTACATACTCAGTACCAGTGGTACTGAAGCCCGGTGGGACGCTGCATTACTTGCCTGCAGGTACTCATAGACGAGCAGGCGACTCTACGTGACTCCCTGTCAGCGGTTGAGTATTCAGCTCTTGTCCTCCGGAGGCTGAATTTCAGAGGTGTAGCTCAGTTCCTTTTGTTGTATATTATGGGTAAGTCGGGGCCCTGTCCCGATCAGTTCTATTGCTATTCCTAGAGGCTTGCAGTCTGTATATTTCCCTGTGGTCAGTTGAGCCGGTCGTGTGAGGCCGTGCAGTTGTTAGCTATTAGTACTCTTGCTTCTTGTATGTTGGCCGTGTGGGGCCATAAGTTTGACAGTAGTGGTGACCTTGCCGGTCACGTAGCCTTCTAGTATTTTATTGCTGAATGCAGATAACTAGACAGCATGGTGGCCTTGTCGGCCCGCATAGGCTTCCCTATAGTTGTTTGTTCTGGTCAGCTGTTATTACAGGTACAGGAGGCTATAGGCCAATGGGCCGGGGGCTGTGTTTACAGCCGTTATATAGCCCTTTGTTTCCAGAAATGTGAATTAGAGCCAGCCAGGCACCAGATGTGCCTAGGCTTAGCAGTCCAGTAGTTCAGGTCCTAGTAGGGCACCAGGTGCCAGTCATACCCTCCAAGGCGGGGCGTGATATTTATGTTGGGTTTGAATCGCCCTCCATTATTCGCTACCTTGAACCATTAACTGGAGATATGTTTACTGCTCGATTTGCAGATTGTCGGTTTGATGAGACAATTTTTCCAAAATTAGGGGGAGAAAATTGTGAAATCAAAAAAATCCATCACTGTCTCATCTTGATCCACGTGCTTCTATTTGTGAGCAAGAAGTACAAAAGATTATTCATCTGCAGAAAATTACAAATCAAATGCCAGATGCATTTATAGATTTTAAAAGAATTACTAAATCACATATTCCTGCAGAGAATATCCCAATTCGAACTGATGTCCCTGAAGGACCATCTACTAGTGTCATAGCCAATGAGTCCAAAGCACGCCTAAAACGTGGTAGACTATTGGGTTCTAAGGATTGAAATCCTAGAAAAAAAATAACTGGTCAAGATGACACTACGAAAGAACCACATATGGAAGTTCAAGACTTGAGCAATTTTGATATCCATGAAGAAATCAATGAGCCTGAGACTCAAGAAAATGAGGAACTATCCATAAATTCAAGTGATGCTGGAATTAATCGATCAAAAATAGTGGTGGATTATGTCTTTGCATATAATGCTGCAACAAAAATCATGCAAGATAGTGAGGATCTTGAATATCAATCTGTCACAGAATGTCGATAAAGAAATGATTGGCCAAAATGGCAAGAAGCAATTCAATTAGAATTGAATTCACTTGTCAAGCGTGAAGTTTTTGGACCTATAGCTCAAACACCTAATGGTATTAAGCTTGTTGTGCGAAAAAGAAATGAGAAAAATGAAGTACAAAGGTACAAAGCACGCCTTGTTGAACAAAGATTTTCACAAAGGCATGGTGTCGACTATGAAGAGACATACTCACCAGTTATGGATGCAATAACATTGCATTATCTTATTAGTTTCACTGTCCATGAGAGGCTTGAAATGCATTTGATGGATGTGGTTACAACTTATCTTTATGTATCACTTGATAATGAGATATACATGAAAATTTCTGAAGGATTTAAAATGCCTGAAACATATCGTTCAAAGTCTCGGGAAATGTATTCAATTAGATTGCAAAAATCATTGTATGGTTTGAAGCAATCTGGACGCATGTGGTATAACCGTCTTAGTGAATATTTATCTAAGGAAGGTTATATAAATGATGAAATTTGCCCATGTGTTTTTTATAAAGAAAACAACATTGGAGTTTGTCATACTTGCTGTTTATGTAGATGACATAAACCTTATTGGAACTCCAATAGAGCTTCAAAAGACAATTGATTATTTAAAGAAGGAATTTGAGATAAAAGACCTTGGAAGACAAAATTATGTCTTGGTTTGCAAATTGAGCATTTGAAAAATGGTGTCTTTATTCATCAATCTTCCTATACAGAAAAAGTGTTGAAAAGATTGTATATGGATGGTGCACATCTATTAAGTACTCCGGTGGTTGTTCGATCAATTGATGTGAATAAGGATCCATTCCGACCTCAAGAAAGGAATGAGGAAATTCTTGGTCCTAAAGTACCATATCTTAGTGCAATTGGTGCACTAATGTATCTTGCTAACACTACAAGACCTGATATAGCCTTTTCGGTTAATTTATTAGCAAGGTATAGTTTTGCTCCTACTAGGAGGCATTGGAATGGGATAAAACACATTATGCGGTATCTAAAAGGGACTATCGATATGAGCTTATTTTATTCTAATAATTGCAGTCCCGATCTTGTTGGTTATGCCAATGCAGGGTATTTATCTGACCCACACAAAACTCGATCTCAAACTGGCTACGTGTTCATATGTGGAGGTACTGCCATATCTTGGAGATCTACAAAGTAGTCTCTCGTAGCTACTTCATCAAATCATGCTGAGATAATAGCTATTCATGAAGCAAGCCTAGAATGTGTGTGGTTAAGGTCCATGATACATCTCATTAGAGAAAAATGTGGTTTGAAATGTGACAAAGTACCCACAATTTTGTATGAAGATAATGCAGCATGCATAGCACAGCTAAAGGGAGGATTCATAAAAGGAGATAGAATGAAGCACATCTCGCCAAAGTTTTTCTACACACATGAGCTCCAAAAGAATGGTGATATCAATGTGCAACAGATTCGTTCAAGTGACAATGTGGCTGATTTATTCACCAAATCTCTACCAACTGCAACTTTCAAGAAGATGGTGCAGAAGATCGGGATGCAAAGATTCAAGGATGTTCTCATTATGGGGAGTTAATACGCGCTGTACTCTTTTTCCCTTACGAGGTTTTGTCCCACTGGGTTTTCCTTGTAAGGTTTTTAATGAGACAACCAAAAATACGTATTATTAGATATGTGTACTCTTTTTCCTTCACTAGATTTTTTCCCACTGGGTTTTTTCTAGTAAGGTTTTAACGAGGCACATTATCTATCAAATAGACATTCAAGGGGGAGTGTTAATAAACATATTTGTATTATAGTGAATGTCTATAAAGGTATTTGTATAGTGGATACATGTGTTTATATTATAGTGAAAGTCTATCTTTTGGAGAAAAGTTAGGAGAAATTATCCCTATAAATAGAGGGGTTCTCCTTCATTGTATTTCATCCCATCAAGAGAAAAAAGAACTTCTCTCTTCTCTCTTTCTCTATAATATTCTTGTTCTTTCTTTACTATTTCATAACAATGACTATATTTTGTGTGTATTGTCAATATGAATATGCTATTTAATTTAAAATTTGTAAATTTAATTTAATATAGGTTTTTGACATTGTTAAATTTTGATTTTTTTAATTTTGAAGTTGTAGATTCATGTTCAACACTTTGTTAATTTGAAATTTGTATATTTAGATTAATTTTAATTTTGACATTGAAAATTCAATATTGCTAAGAAATAAGAATTGTAAGAATACTTAAATTAATAATTATAAGAATTTTATACCCATGATTTCAGAGGGTATTGGTTAATTAGAATTAACTATTACATACTCGATCAAATTTCATAATCATTTATAATTTTAATAATTAATTATTAAATACTTAATATATAATTTCATTGAAGTCCGGCCTATTTTCTAAGGATGTTCATCGGATAATTATTAATTATTAAAAAATAAATTTAATTATCACAACAATATTAATTATAATTGAACATCTTTTGGGGTATTTTTATAGATGAATCATCATCTACAGATGTATGATACATGAGGGCATGAGAGATGAATTTGTTCAAGGTGTCAATGGGTTTATCGCTCATGCAATGTCACTTGACTCTTTTCATATTGAAGGATTGATTAGGTGTCCTTGTCTAAGTTGCAATTGCATGAATTTTCAAATCGAAAGTTGTTAAGGTTCATCTATATCGTAATGAATTTTAGAATTGATATTTTATGTGAACTAATGATGGATAGATCAGTAAAGTGAATAGTACATCTTATAATATTGTTGTGGGTGAAAGTAGTAGATTTTCACAGAAAGTAGTGTTCAACATGACAGGTGCATGAAATTGTCAATGATACTTTCGAGATACATTATGAGATTGAACCCAAATATTATTTTGAGCAAACTCCCAATGAAATAGCAATGCTCCTCTATCAACAATCTGAAGAGGCTAGTCGTCCACTATGTGTAGGGAATCTGCGTTCTGCATTGTTTGTTGCAATTGGAATAATCAATATCAAATTAGATTGAAGTGGTCCTCAAGATGTTATTAACTCTATGATTGCGCTTTTAAAAAACTAGTTAAGCCAGAGTCAACATACTTAAAGATTTCTATCAGGTAAATAAAATTAATTTTCAAGTTGAGGTTGTTGTATGATAGAATTCATTATTGTGAAAATGGTTGCATGTTTTTCTATAAGAACGGTGGTCATTTAGAAACTTATAAGTTTTGTGGACATGCTCATTTTAAGCGGACTTCTTGTGGAAAGATAGTTCTAGTTAAGATAATGCATTATTTATCCCTTATACCTAGGTTACTCCTTTTCTTATTTTGTGCACCTACTTGAGCCAGATGAAAGAAACTTTCACGTCCGATTAGGTTGTACACACTGTGAGTTCTGCTTCTCATATAGGATAACATAGTGAAATGAAAAACACCTAGTGTTATGTGTCATTCATCAGATAGAGAATCTTGAAAGCATTTTGATAGAACTTATCTTGATTTTGCTAGTGAACAAAAGGAATGTTCGATTAGGCTTATGTGTAGATAGTTTCACAACATTCTCTATTTCTGCTGCCCTCTATTTCTATTGGCCTATAATCTGTAGTTCTTACTCTGTATAATCTTCTAACTGAGATGTGATAGAACATCTTTCAATTTACCTCGCACACAAGACACACTTTAAAGGCCTAGTGCAATACAGGTGGATGTATCCATTTGAGAGGTACCGATGCCAACTCACTATACCTCATTTCATAAGTTATTTTTTTTATTACTGATTATTGTAATATTATACAAGACTATTGACAGGTGCAAAAGATTTGTTAAACAGAGGTTTAAGATTGAAGAATCTATTTGTGAAGCTTATCTTACAAGGAAAATCACTTTTTTTTAATTCTTATTATTTTGGGGAACAAGTGCCAAGTATGAGAAATAGACTTAATCGCAATGATAATGGTGATAGTGATTCTCACTACTCATTGACTTTTATTTTTAACCAATCAAGTCGAGATTCTAAAAAATATACAAGACGGGATTTGAATAGTATGTAGATGCAATCAGTTATGACACGTGTGTAGCTCAATTGCCCTTAAATTCAACCATATCTTAAGTGTTAAATTATGTTAATATGAATTACATGAATAAAATACTAAGGGTTAAAATAATGAAAATCTTCAATGGGCTGGACAATTATTTCATAAGCATGTAGGGCAATGATGCCATATATATAAATTTTTTCAATTGGCTAAAACACTATGCAAGTGTGAAATAAGCGAGAAAAAGAATGAGATAATGATGGAAATGAAATAAGCAAGGACGATGAATGAGAGAATGATAAAAATGAAATATGCAAGGAGAAAGAATGGGAGAATAATGGCTAGCCGTTGGTTTGTCTTTTAAGCAAATTTATTTTATATTTATTAGTTTTTTACACTAATATAAACTTGTATGCAAATGTCATCAAGTGCTAATGATTAAGGTCGAGGTTCTAATAGTAAGACTAGTAAGAAAACAGCTAGGAGGTTAGTAGATCACATTGATAGTTCTAGTCCCTACCTTCCTCTCCTTATATGCACACTTCTCCACCGCCTTATGTCCCCTTTGGCATTGTGCATCCCCCATACTACAGGGGTTCACCTTAGATGTCTTCATTCACTGGACAGACTCATTCTATATTTATGCCTACACCTACCATGTATCCGTCATGAGGTTACTCTCCATGCACATCGTTTGCTTCTTATCTATGTGGTTTATCTCCCCACCTATCAATTTTGCAACTTAGAGATAGAAGCTTTAAGTTAGACTCACAAACATCCAAATCATCTCTGACCTAGCCTCATCGACTTCCTACACCAGTACTGACACTTGCACCTGCACCTATACCTGCACCAACAACTGGTGAGCTACAGCTGAAATTGAGAGACCATATGGGTAGACTGGTGATCGAGTATGATGGAATTAGGTAAGTTTATCTTTCATAAGTGATTTATTTAGTTTTTTATTATCTTGATTATTTATGAGTTGACATTTTTATTGTATTTTTGCAGGTTCAATTCGAGAAAAAAGAAGCACAACAACCCTCAAGAAAAGCTTTCAGAGGCTTTATAATCGGCCATATGGCACATGAGGTGAAATTACATTTAGGCTATGATATGATATGTATAATCAGTTTAAAGTATACTACTTATTTATTAATTTGTAAAGTTTTATAGTTAGTCATCATACTTATATCATCTAACATTAGCTACTTGATTTGTAGACATTGTATACTTGACTTTCTCATCACAACACAAAAATTGCTACAAACTTTGAGAGAAAGAAGAATTTGAGATTGTTCGATTAGTTTGGAGATGCTCGAAAGGAAAACAAGAAGCCTGACTAGGTTCTACCTCATCTATTGTGGGTGGGTCTTTAAGAATATTGAAAACCCCCAAAGTTTTTGACTATGTATGAGCAGACAAAGAAATTCAAAATGTCTGAGAAAGGTAGTACATTGCACACTGGGGGCGTAAGGAGCCAAGAAATGATAACTAGGAATTTGGTAAGTTGATTATTGTTTTTCTAACTTATATATATATATATATATATATATATATATATATATCGAATAATTTGATTAAATTTTATTTGCAGATCAAGAAATTGGCGTGTGAGCTGACTCAATATGAGCTCTTTTGAGCAATTCACGTAAAAAAGAAAGAAGAATGAGACAGATTTGAAATAAGTGGTCCAGTCAAGGATTGAGCAAGCCAATATAAATTTTAAAGATTGATTAAAAGGTAATGATATGACCTTGTGTGTATACTAACATTTGTTCTTAAATATGCAGACTCATTATCAACAACACTTACATGAGTACATCCAAACTCAGTACGCCAATAACTAGCGGGAGCCAACTTATCCTCTATTGGATATCCTAATAGAGTTGTGGTTTAACAATGTTAAAGGGAAAAACAGTGGCGAAGTGAGAAATTTCGTCAAGGGTGTTCAAGATTTAATAAATATGTATAAATTTTTTTTAATCTATATATTTAACATAATTTTCTATATACATAGTATATTTTTTGACAAAGGGTGTTCAGCTGACCACCCTAGCGTATATGTGACTACTCCACTGGAGACAAAAGGAAAATGTCTACGATCTAAGATCAAAGAACACCGTTCAATGCGTCTAATTAGAACTGGAAGGTGTTAGGTGTTCACGTCAGATCGAGCACTTGATAATGTTCAGATCAACTGTTATCTCATAGTAGATCGGACATTTTACTCGGGAGTTAGCAAAGACTAAAGAAGGATGGGTTGCTGAAGATACGATCATATGAGAGACCATCGAGTCACTCAAGGCACAAGTGAATAACCTGATTGCAAGTGATTAACATGATATGCCCCGTTCTCCTCCCTACAACTCAGATGATGAATACTCTAACGATGAACATAAAAGGTGTATTGAGAGGACACCTTAGTTAGGAATATTATTGCGTTGATCATGTCACACCCCACCTTGGGGGGTATGAAGGGCACCTGGTGCCTGCTAGACTCTGGCTCTATTTCAAGAAACGAACCGGCTATATAGCGGTTGTAAATACAGCCCCCGGCCGAATAGGCCTATAGCCACCTGCAATACACAACAGCTAACTAGAACAATGACACTATAATCTAAAACAACTACTATTCACCTTTGTGACCGACAAGGTCACTAACTATAAACAGAAGAAGGCCCCACACGGCCAACATCAACAACTAAGCACATATATACACGCACGGTCCCACATGACCGGCTCCACCACCACAGGAAACATCAGACTGCAAGCCTCTAGGAAGTAATAATAGAATGGTCGGGACAGGGCCCCGACCTACCCGTACTATACAACAAAAGAAAAAGAAATACACCTCTGAATATCAAGCTCCGGATGACAGGAATTAATAACTATGCGCTGGCTAGGATCACGAGGGATCGACTCCTCGTCTGTGAGTACCTGCAGGCAAGAAATGCAGCGCCCCTACGGGCGTCAGTACCACAAGTACCGAGCATGTAAAGTAAACTGAAATATACAACTGAAATGGGTAACAACAATAACATGACATATAAACAGGAAGTAGCTGAATCTATCTAGCTGAGGATAACTGGGGAGAGTTTACATATTTTGTAACTAACTGATGACGTGTCGTCCTACTGTTTATCAGTATCTAATAGCACATATGGATATACATATAGATACACGCAATACCTGACCGACCCCCATAAGCCGGAAGGTGCCAATCAACAGAACAATATATATACCCCTACCCGGGTCTAAACCAACAAAAAATAAGTCACTCCACTCATCCGATAACTGTGAGCTCCTCCTACCGGCCCCCTTGGGTACGTAGCTCAGGCCTTGACCTCTGACAATAAACTGTGTCTGAGTTTGAAGACTCCTGCCTCTGGGCGCAAGTCGCAATGGGGTAATCTACTGTTGTATCTGTAACTGAAACTGCCCCTGGGTGCAAGCACGCAACAGGGTAATTTTATAAAAATCTGTATCTGAAACTACCCCGACCACAAGCGCACACAGAGTAATCTGCCCCTATAAACAGGGTAATCTAGCTCTACGCAGAGCAAACTGAACTGCCCCGGCAAGCAGGGTAATCTGGACCGTATTATCATGGTGGTCGGCCATCATCGTCCTCTAGGCGGACGACATCGCCCAGCTGGTGGCGGTATCTGAATCTGGTATCGACACAGCTATAACCCAGGGGTGGTGGGGATGCTAAAGGGTGCCCACATGCCACAGCAAGTCTCAACATACAAAACATATACACAACAAGCATGCTCAAATGAAAAATACTAATCATATTCTCTTCTTTTATTTCAAGGCCAGTCCGTATTAAACAACCGATGCTATATTCTATTTTTGGCACTGTTTCTGATTGCTGGGCTAACTGCTACCTGGCCTTTATCTATTTATCTGATTATTGTTACCCGTGATTTGAAGCTATATAAATTTAGAGCCATATCTGTTTCTGGAGCTACATCTGTATCTGAAGCTATTTCTATATCTGATTACTGATCTGATTATATCTGGATATAACTCGATAACATAGAACATACCATCTATAACTGGATATAGCTCAATAACATAAGAGGTGCCATCTATTACCGGATACAGTCTCAACAAATGTAATACATACTATATGTAATCTTGCTAACTCATTATACTGCTTTTACAACTTCCATTCTGGATATTACGTAAAAACATGCTGAGCTATTATCTGATACCACATTATTATCTAAAATTATCTGACTATCCGTTATTCTGATTATCGCATAATACGTAGTAATATACTAGCATGCTTGCTGGAAATCGCTCTAAAATTGTTTCTGTATGCTGGGTATCTGTCAATAGCCTTTATTCTATTTATTTTCTAGATTGTACTTCCTGGCTTGCCGAAAGAATAGCTTTACATACCTGGTTTCTGAGTACCCAACTGACCGATGTGATTTCCATCGGTACTTCTGCTGTTTCTCCCAACTACATTCATATACATATCAATTAGAACTAAATACATTAATATCCGGGAGAAATTATCACTTTTGATATATATTTATCCCAAACTTCGACCTTTCGGAAAACGGTCGAAAACTCGTTATTTCTCGATAGTCCAGAATGGATAAATGCTCACTGCAACGCTAGGAACACATTGGTATTAACTTAAAGTAATTCTATTTACTTTACCTCGGTAGCACGATGTTTCGCTGGCCATATTTCACGAAACCAACTCCGTAGGATTGCTCTCTGCAGCTTTATACCTCGGTATCTAAGCCGGAATGGAGTTTAGACCGCGTTCCGTAGAGTAATCGGAAGGAAATATATATATAAAGTCGTGGGTTTTCCTTAAAAATGGCTACCCTCTGTTTTCTTTGGTTTTTATTGAAGAAGATGGAAAAAAACCGACTTCCCCCCCCTTTTTTTTTTCTAAATCCCTTAACCAACATACCAGTAGGCTATTTATTCATTTAAAATTTACGGGGTGTAACATCCTCCCCCCTTAAGAACATTCGTCCTCGAATGACATTCTGTCTAGAGGACTTCTCAACTTACTCAACTTGTTTCTAGAAAAATTTCGGCAGAGTTTCCTCTGTATTATGGACTATCTCAAAATTTCTAAAAAGCAGAAAAGCCGAATACAGGTACTCCACACGATATAATAACATTCATATATGAAATATAAGCATTCATAAGGAAAAACAATTCTAACATACCTCCTGTTTGCCTATGTCTGGAATAAGTGGGGATATCTGGCTTTCATGTCCTCCTCGGCTTCCCAGGTCATTTCTTCTCGGTTCCTGTTACGCCACAATACTTTGACAGATACAATATCTTTAGTTCTCAGTCTACGGATCTGTCTGTCTAAGATAGCTACTGGAACCTCTTCATATGATAACTCTTCTGTGACCTGGACATCCTGAACTGGAACAATTGTGGAAGGGTCTCCTACGAACTTCCTCAACATAGATACATGGAATACTGGGTGAACAGACGCTAACTCTGGAGGCAAGTTCAATTCGTATGCAACTCGACCTATTCTCCGCCGAATCTGATATGGCCCAGTGAACCTCAGGCTAAGCTTGCCTTTCTTGCCAAATCTCATCACCCCTTTCATCGGAGACACTTTCAGATATACCCAGTCATCTACTGCAAATTCTAGATTTCTGCGCCGCATATCTGCATAAGACTTCTGGCGGCTCTGAGCAGTCAGTAGGCATTCTCTGATAAGCTTCACCACCTCTTCTGACTGACGAATAACATCCGGCCCAATCAGCGCTGTCTCCCCCGCTTCAAACCAGCCAACGGGTGATCTACATTTCTGCCCGTATAATGCTGCAAAGGGCGCCATCTGGATAGCTGAATGATAACTGTTATTATAGGCAAATTCAATCAACGGCAGATGCTCATTCCAGCTACCCCCAAAATCTAGTACACACACTCGCAGCATATCTTCGAGCGTCTGGATAGTTCGTTCTGCTTGCCCATCTGTTTGAGGGTGGAATGCTGTGCTCAAATTAATCTGCGTTCCCAGACCCCTCTGGAACGACTGCCAAAATCTAGCTGTAAACTGTGCTCCCCTGTATGAAATAATAGATACCGACACTCCATGTAATCTAACTATTTCTTTGATATATAATTCGGTATAATCCTCAGCAGAGAATGTAGTTCGTACTGGTAGGAAATGGGCTGATTTTGTTAATCTGTAAACGATTACCCAAATAGAATCATTTCTGCGTCTGGTACGGGGTAACCCTGTTACAAAATCCATATTTATCGCTTCCCATTTCCACAAAGGCACAGCTATATCCTGCGTCAGACCGCCCGGTTTCTGGTGTTCTGCTTTCACCTGCTGGCAATTAGGACATCTAGATACAAATTCAGCTATTTCAGCTTTCATACCTAGCCACCAGTAGATGTCTCTGATATCGTGGTACATTTTCGTTGCTCCTGGATGGAGAGAATAACGAGCGTAATGTACCTCATGCATGATCTGCTGGCGGAGCCTTGAAACATTCGAAACACATAGGCGGCCCTTACAACGCAACACTTCATCCTCAGTCACTTGGAAATCTGGCTCCTTACCTTTCTGAACTCTATCTCTGAGCTGGACTAAGTCAGGGTTCTCGTACTGCCATTCTCTTACCTCTGTAACTAACGATGACACAGCAGAGTTCTGAATCACCGCTCTGTTATTTTCTGTTTCTACTACTTGAACGGCTAAACCAGCTAGCTGATGAATTTCCTTGGCTAACTCCCCCTTCTCGGGTCGCAAATACGCCAAACTCCCCGTTGACTTACAACTGAGGGCATCGGCTACTATATTAACTCTCCCTGGGTGGTAGAGAATATTTACGTCATAATCTTTCAGCAATTCTAACCAACGACGCTATCCCAGATTTAACTCCCTCTGTGTGAAAATGTACTGCAGGCTTTTATGATCTGTAAAAATATCTACATGAACGCCATACAGATAATGCCTCCAGATTTTCAGAGCATTGATCACTGCGGCCAATTCCAGGTCATGAGTCGGATAGTTCTTTTCATGCTTCCTCAGCTGTGTGGAAGCATAAGCAATTACCTTTCCATGCTGCATCAGCACACAACCCAGTCCAAAGCCTGAAGCGTCGCAATACACCGCATACCCATCTGTTCCCTCTGGCAATGCTAGTACTGGGGCGGAGGTCAATCTGTCTTTCAATTCTTGAAAACTCTGCTCACATGCCTCCGTCCACTGAAATTTCGCTGCTTTCTGTGTCAGCTTTGTCAGAGGTGTTGCTATAGTGGAGAATCCTTCAACAAATCTCCAGTAATACCCTGCTAAACCCAGGAAACTACGGACCTCGGTCGGAGTGGTAGGTCTGGGCCATGTCTTGACCGCCTCTATTTTCTGTGTATCCACCTGTATCCCAGAATCCGACACGATATGCCCCAAAAAGGCAACTGAGTTCAGTCAGAACTCACACTTAGAAAACTTGGCGTACAGCTGACGGTCTCTAAGGATCTGGAGTACTGTTCGTAAATGGTTCTGGTGATCTGTCTCTGAACGAGAATATACCAGAATATCATCGATAAATACTATCACGAACAGATCCAAATACGGTCTGAATATACTGTTCATCAGGTCCATAAACACTGCGGGAGCATTCGTCAGCCCAAAAGACATGACTAGAAATTCAAAGTGACCATACCTGGTCCTGAAAGCAGTCTTTGGAATGTCCCTCTCACGAACCCGGACCTGGTGGTATCCGGACCTCAGATCTATCTTAGAGAAACATCTGGCCCCCTGCAACTGGTCAAACAAATCATCTATTCTAGGGAGCGGGTATTTGTTTTTAACCGTTACCTTATTCGGCTGCCGGTAGTCTATACACCTAGGGAGTGAGCCATCTTTCTTTCTTACAAACAGAACTGGCGCACTCCACGGGGAAGTACTAGGCCTGATAAAGCCTTTGTCGAGCAAATCTTTTAACTGCTCTTTCAACTCTCTAAGCTCAGCTAGTGCCATGCGATACGGGGGAATGGATATAGGTTGAGTCCCTGGCAACAAGTCAATTGCAAAATCTATCTCCCTTTCGGGAGGGATACCAGGTAACTCATCTGGAAATACGTCAGGGAATTCATTGACCACTGGAACAGACTGAAGAGTCGGAGGTTCCACCCGAACGTCCTGGACTCTAACTAGGTGGTAAATACATCCCTTTGCTATTAATTTTCTCGCCTGAAGGTAGGAAATAAACCTACCTTTTGGCGTAGCTGTGCTCCCTCTCCACTCTCGCACTGCTTCCCCCGGAAAGTGAAATCGGACCGTCTTGGTCCAGTATTCTAAGTTGGCATAGCATGGCACTAACCAGTCCATACCCATAATGGCATCGAAGTCGACCATCTCAAGTTCTATTAAGTCTACTGTGGTCTGGCGATCGGCAACCTCTACCGTACATCCTCGGTAAACCCTTTTAGCTGTAATCGAGTCACCGACCGGTGTAAGCACTGAAAAGGGCTGCTGAAGCAATTCTGGTTCGATACCCAACTTTCGGGCCATAAATGGTATAATATATGACAAGGTAGACCCTGTATCAATCAATACATAAACAGGGTATGAGCAGATAATCAATATACCTGTGACCACGTCGGGAGATGCCTCTGAATCCTGCCTCCCCGGTAATGCATAAGTACGGCTGGGGCCTGCACCTAAGCTAGAGGCTCCTGATCTACCTCAGCCCCTATTTGCTGAACCTGAGGGTCTGCGCCCTGCTGAGGCTGCTGGAGCTCGTGGCCCCGCTGATGTTCTATCTAGACTATCCCGGCTACCCTGTCCTCTGGCTGGACAATCTCTCATTAAATGCCCTTCCTGTCCGCAGTTATAACACCCTGAGAAGCCTTGCCTGTAGGCTCCAGAATGGGGTCGGTGGCATATAGGACAAGGGGTAGGTACAAATCTACTCTATTCTGCCCTCCGCTGCTGAGGTGATGCTACTGTCCGTAAATTGCTACCGGACTCTGACTGACTCCGGCGAAAAAATCTGCCTCTCTGCTGCTGTACCGGAGGTAAAGATCTGGGTGGCCTATCTGAAAACCGTGGTGTCGGCCCCCTAGGGGTTTCCCCCTGGATCTCAGCGGGTCTATTTCTACGGCGCTGCTCTGAAGTCGCCTGCCTGTCGCCCCGCTGCCGCTGTCTGAGGCCCTCAATTGTCTGTGCGAAGGCCTGTACCCTGGCTATGTCCATGTCCTCTCTCAAGGTAGCCATCATGCACGTCTCTATGTAATCTGAATTCAGGCCCATAATAAAGTGGTGGACTCTGGACGACATGGTGTCCACAAACGCTGAAGCATAGCGGGCTAAGGAGTCGAACTATAAAGAATACTCACGGATGCTCCTGGCCCCCTGCTCTAAGTGTAAGAACTGGTCCATCCGGGCCTGTCTGACCTCCCGGGGTAATTAGTGGTCCAGGAAGGCTTCTGAGAAGATGGACCAAGTAGGAGAGGCTGCATCTCTTCCCCGAGATCTCTCCCAACTTTCGTACCACAAAACAGCAATATCCCTTAACCGGAACACTGCTAACTCAACTGATTCTGCTGGGGTTACGTGCATGACTCTAAAGATTCTTTGCATCTGGTCTAGAAAGTCCTGAGGGTCCTCCGCTGAATCCGACCCTGTAAACTGAGGGGGTCCCAATGCCAAGAATTCTCTAACCCTGGAACTACCTGGCCCACCTAGAGATTCTGCTGCTGCAGGTGGTACTGGCTGCCGCTGAGTAGCTTGCATCTGGGTTAACATAACAACCGCACTACGTAGCTCCTGATCAGATGAAGTGGGTGCAGGAGCTGTGGGAGGCGGTGCTGCCTCAAATGGTGTCTGGCGAGGCGGAGACTGCTGGGAGGGTCGAGATGACACCTCCGTATTGCCCTTAGACCGGGCTGAATCTGGCTGTAAGTGAGGCATCCTACTGGTGCCTTCGCCCGCCGCTGTATCCAATCTCCTGCCTGTAGCAGGGTGTCGCTGGTCTGCTATTTTTATCTGTAGACAAAGAATATGATAAGTTTTAAGAACTCGACCCTATACTGTACTGTGCTAGGGCACGACTGAGTATGAAAGAAGGGTAACCATCCTATTATGCCTCGCAGCCTCCTGCCTATAGTATGTGGTGCACAACACATCCATAGACAAGACTCTACTTAGCACGGCTTGCAGACCCCCTGGGACACGAACTGCTCTGATACCAAGTTTGTCACACCCCACCTTGGGGGGTATGACGGGCACCTAGTGCCTGCTAGATTCTGGCTCTATTTCAAGAAACGAACCGACTATATAGCGGCTGTAAATACAGCCCCCGGCCGATTAGGCCTATAGCCACCTGCAATACACAACAACTAACCAGAATAATTACACTATAATCTGAAACAACTACTATTCACCTTTGTGACCGACAAGGTCACTAACTATAACCAGAAGAAGGCCCCACACGGCCAACATCAACAACTAAACACATATATACATGCACGGCCCCACACGACCGACTCCACCACCACAGGAAACATCAGACTGCGAGCCTCTAGGAAGTAATAATAGAATGGTCGGGACAGGGCCCCGACCTACCCGTACTATACAACAAAAAAAAAAGAAATACACCTCTGAATATCAAGCTCCGGATGACAGGAGTTGATAACTCTGCGCTGGCTAGGATCACGAGGGATCGACTCCTCGTCTGTGAGTACTTGCAGGCAAGCAATGCAGCGCCCCTACGGGCGTCAGTACCACAGGTACCGAGTATGTAAAGTAAACTGAAATATACAACTGAAATGGGTAACAACAATAACATGACATATAAACAGGAAGTAGCTGAATCTATCTGGCTGAGGATAACTGGGGAGAGTTTACATATTTTGTAACTAACTGACGACGTGTTGTCCTACTGTTTATCAGTATCTAATAGCACATATAGATATACATATAGATACACACAATACCTGACCGACCCCCATAAGCCGGAAGGTGCCAATCAACAGAACAATCTATATACCCCTACCCGGGTCTAAACCAACCAAAAATAAGTCACTCCACTCATCCGATAACTGTGAGCTCCTCCTACCGGCCCCCTTGGGTACGTAGCTTAGGCCTTGGCCTCTGACAATAAACTGTGTCTGAGTCTGAAGACTCCTGCCTCTGGGCGCAAGTCGCAACTGGGTAATCTGCTGCTGTATCTGTAACTGAAACTTCCCCTGGGTGCAAGCACGCAACAGGGTAATTTTATAAAAATCTGTATCTGAAACTGCCCCGGCCACAAGCGCACACAGAGTAATCTGCCCCTGTAAACAGGGTAATCTGGCTTTGCGCAGAGCAAACTGAACTGCCCCTGCAAGCAGGGCAATCTGGACCGTATTATCATGGTGGTCGGCCATCATTGTCCTCTAGGCGGACGGCATCGCCCAGCTGGTGGTGGTATCTGAATCTGGTATCGACACAGCTATAACCCAGGGGCGGTGGGGATGCTAAAGGGTGCCCACATGCCACAGCAAGTCTCAACATACAAAACACATACACAGCAAGCATGCTCAAATGAAAAATACTAATCATATTCTCTTCTTTTATTTCAAGGCCAGTCCGTATTAAACAACTGATGCTATATTCTATTTTTGGCACTGTTTCTGATTGCTGGGCTAACTGCTACCTGGCCTTTATCTATTTATCTGATTATTGTTACCCGTGATCTGAAGCTATATCAGTTTCTAGAGCCATATCTGTTTCTGGAGCTACATCTGTATCTGAAGCTATTTCTATATCTGATTACTGATCTGATTATATCTGGATATAACTCGATAACATAGAACATGCCATCTATAACTGGATATAGCTCAATAACATAAGAGGTGCCATCTATTACCGGATACAGTCTCAACAAATGTAATACATACTATCTGTAATCTTGCTAACTCATTATACTGCTTTTACAACTTCCATTCTATATTACGTAAAGATATGTTGAGCTATTATCTGATACCACATTATTATCTAAAATTATCTGACTATCCGTTATTCTGATTATCGCATAATACGTAGTAATATACTAGCATGCTTGTTGGAAATCGCACTAAAATCAGTTCTGTACGCTGGGTATCTGTCAATAGCCTTTATTCTATTTATTTTCTAGATTGTACTTCCTGGCTTGCCGAAAGAATAGCTTTACATACCTGGTTTCTGAGTACCCAACTGACCGATGTGATTTCCGTCGGTACTTCTGCTGTTTCTCCCAACTACATTCATATACATATCAATTAGAACTAAATACATTAATCTCCGGGAGAAATTATCACTTTTGATATATATTTATCCCAAACTTCGACTTTTCGGAAAACGGTCGAAAACTCATTATTTCTCGATAGTCCAGAAGGGATAAATGCTCACTGCAACGCTAGGAACACATTGGTACTAATTTAAAGTAATTCTATTTACTTTACCTCGGTAGCACGACGTTTCGCCGGCCAAATTTCACGAAACCAACTCCGTAGGATTGCTCTCTGCAGCTTTATACCTCGGTATCTAAGCCGGAATGGAGTTTAGACCGCGTTCCGTAGCGTAATCGGAAGGAAATATATATATAAAGTCGTGGGTTTGCCTTAAAAATGGCTACCCTCTGTTTTCTTTGGTTTTTATTGAAGATGGAAAAAAACCGACTTTCCCCTCCCCCCCCCCCCCCCCCTTTTTTTTTTTTTTTTCTAAATCCCTTAACCAACATGCCATTAGGCTATTTATTCATTTAAAATTTACGGGGTGTAACAGATCTTTTAAAAGCTATTTGATGCTTTGGGATGAATATTTCATATGTATTTTAAATTTGCTAGACTTTGTATACTTTTTATGGATATTTAGTATTGTATTTGATATTTTCAATTGATAATTAGTATATTGTTGATGTTGCAGCTCATTTAGAGTTAATTTAGTAGCATTTAATGCTAGTTTATAGCAACATATTGAATTATAATTTATTTAACAAGTGAAATGCAGAAATGGCAGGTTTCTGAAAACCAACTGACCACAGTCATTAATCCGTCGATTTCTGCAAAAGACCAAATGCAAAAACCCAGTAAACTGACCATGTTCATTGGTTTGTTTTTCATATTAAATAACAAACATATAGACAGAGGCGATTTGATTAATTTATTAATTTTCATTATTTAACTTACAATATTCTTTGAAAAATAAAATAAAATTTATTAAATCGAGGCTGTTCATTAATGTATTTTTATTTATTCATCATATTTAAGATAAATAAATTGATTGAGTGAAATTAATTAAATCGATAATATCGTCCGATTAAAAATGACTCTGTTCCCACTGATTACATAAAATCAATTCAGACCAAACTAATAATATCATGTTCGTCGATTATGCAAAATCAATCCAGACCAATTCAATAATATTCTCTCTGTTGGTTTGACTTCAATTTTCATTAAACAATCGAGGTTGAACGTTAGTTTGAAGCCAGTTTTTGGTAGTATTACTCGAAGTGGATGAAGATACAAATATATGTGTTTGATGCTTCTGAGGGTTTTGAAATGAGAAGAAGTACTTTGGAGGAATATGAATTGTAAAAATATATTTTTTACGCTGATGTTATTTTTCTGTAATGAAAAATATGTAATGATATAATATTTAGAAGGAGCGAAAAAAGTGGTTTTTTAAAGAATGGATACATCCCTTACAAATGGATGACACATTTTACTAATATCTTTTAGATTTTATTTAATTATTTATGATTATTATCAAATATAAAAATATATGATTGAAAGAGTATTTTAGTAATTTAAGTTTTTGGTTTAAAGATTAAATAAATATTATATTTATTTAAATAATATAAATAAATATTATATCTCCACCACATTATTATTTATTGTATCTCATCCTACTATTCTTTATAAGATATTATTAATTCATATATATATTATTTTAATTATTTTATCATAAAAAATGATATTATCATAATAACATTCTCTATCTCTTTTCCTCTTTTGACGATTAGCACCAAACATGAAGGCATATGGTCTACTAAAAAATGTCTCATAAACAAACACACTTTTTTTTTGACGTAGATTTATATTAATTAACACGGTTTTAACGTTCAACATACGTTTGTAAAAAGTATATAATTCACGTATTATCATTATAAATTATGAATATATCAAAATTAATAAATTGTCCGTATGATTTTCTGTATATATTGTATGTTAAATTTAAAATGCTTTTATATAATTCTTTTTCATATAATTTTGTTAGGAAAAGTAACATGAAATATCAAATAAAAAAGATTTAACAAGCTAAAATTTGATTGATTCCAAATAAGAAATATTAAAAAATAATTAAATGACAATTATGTCATAATATTAACTTACCGTGAGAATGCAGATTCCCGTCCATTGACACTGTCGGATAAATATATTTCTCTTTGATGTGATTTTATAGTTATCCAACATTTAATTTCCTTTGCATTAGCCAATGTCGAACATCTTAAATATTTAAGTAAGTAGTT
The DNA here is from genome assembly GCA_035772735.1 of Datura wrightii. Taxonomy (NCBI): domain Eukaryota; kingdom Viridiplantae; phylum Streptophyta; class Magnoliopsida; order Solanales; family Solanaceae; genus Datura; species Datura wrightii. Next base: position 84,015,244 of record JASDFA010000001.1, read on the forward strand.
AGATGACAATTTTATCTATTGTAGAGTCTTTTAATAAAAGGCAAAAAGCTCAATCAATATTTAAAGGAACAATACTGTATAATATAGTATAAATAGATAGATAGATATAAGACAATATACTTTCAAGTACATATTAGATTGACTATGTTCATAACACTATAAATCAATTGCTAGTTGAAAAAAGAAGAAGAAAATATATACGTTATCAAATTATATATGTAAATTCCATCAAAAAATCGTGTCTGTTATGTAAGAGTTTTTCCATTTTCTGCGATGTCATGATGCGTCCGTTCCTATGACCGTTTCTTTAATACTTTTGGTTCTCGAGAGTGTCTTTGTAGGATACTTGGCCAAAGTATGACCTGTTAGCCTATAGTAAGAGTACAGTGACGAAGCGGTTGTTGCTCACCCGACACGATCGTACGAATGAACATAAAAAAATATTACATTAATGAATTTATTTTTGGGAAAGAAAATAAAAATCTGTGATATAATATTAAGACATCTTAGCGATTACTGAGTCAAAAAATGATGAATAATTAAAGGATGACTCAAAGACAAGTTATTCAATTTGAATATGATAGACTCTTAAAATTGTAATATGGATTATAAATCAAACTAGAAAGTAAAGGCAAAAAATTGATTTACTATAAAAGAAAATATCAAGATAATGAATTAAAAGTGCAAAAAATTAATATGTACCATTAAATTTAATTTTAGAGTATACATATATATGTGTGTCCGCGCAACACTTTTAAGATAGATATTTATATAATCAGATTGGTGCGATTATTTTTTCCTAAAATCAAATGAAAATCAAATTTTATCAGGTTTTAAAATTAAAAACCAACACCAAATCAAATAACAAATGATGTTTTTTCCCCCCTTCAGTTTTCCAGTACACCCTAATTGTAGATAGACATATGTTGGAACTTACTAAGGAAAAAAGAAAAGGAATAAAGTTGTTATTATAATAGATTTTGAGGCAGGATCAATACTTAATAGTTTAGTACTAGTAAGCATGGGCTGGATTCCCACTACCTTTAAAAGAAAAAATTGATAGAGGCATCAGATACCTACAAAGGCATCAACAATCCTACTAGGATGAGCTTCACATTTTGGGTTGCCAATAAATGAAGAAAAGAATCTTAAGTAAAGTAGTAGGAACAAGTGCACAAAAGCAAAAGGAATCAAAGGGAATATATAGTTGTATGGACATTTGGAGATGAGGTGGTTACATCAAATGGATGGCATTGTGAGTGACTTAGATGTTTGCTAAATGAAGAAAGAAAAGTCCAATTGGATATTTGGCAGAATATCCATAATAGTTAAGACTTATACATGTAGTGACCATTCAATTTTCTCTATCTTCTTTAATTATTTCACACTACAACTACAACTATGCTTGCAACTTCATGTTTTTAAAACCAAAATGTTGATGTTTATTCACGGTGTGAAATGAGTGGCTTGAGTTAAAATTGAGTAAGATAAAATGGACTGAATTAATAAAGGAAAAAATATATAATTTAGCAAACATACCTATTATATTTACAATATATACATATAGCTTTAAATTATTACAATATATAGCTAAAATATTATAAAATATAGCAAATTACAACTAGTTTTTTCTTTTCCCATTTTAAGGCTTAAAACACTCCTTGTATCTATATTTCTTCACTATCTCTCATCAAATTAATTTTCTATATTTTCTCCCATCAATATTTTACATGATTATCTCACGTTTCTCCTTCCTCACCTCCCCCCTCCTTCTCTCTCTCTGTCACTGCTTCCCCCTTTCTCTTTACCTCTCTCCGCCCACCCCCTCTCTTTCGATAATCGTACTCAATCAATTTATTATATATTTGAATTATTGTTTTCCTTCTTATTCTTCTCACTCTCCATTGGTTAATTGACATTGTTAGAGAAATCAAAGCTTCAAATTTTATTAACAATCTACCATTGTCAAAGAAATTGAAGCTCCAGATTTAATTAGCAATCTTTCTGATAGAGAAGCCTCTGCTTCACCATTGTCGAATAAATCGAAGTTCCTGATTTTATTAACAATATATCATTTATCGTTAATTGAAATTTTTTAGCGGTGTCTCAAGCTTTATTCTTTGTGTATCAATAATAGAAGTGATACAATATATTTCTTTCAAGCTTTTGATTTTGTGCATCAATAGCGAAATTAATACAATAGGTATCGATTGTTATCAGACTGATACATATTGATACAGATTGTCTTCATTTTGTATCAATATATACAGCTAACTATATTTTATTCTAAACGCAGTGATACAATGATATAATTTTTTATTTTTTATTTAATGATATAGTGGTGCAATTTTTTAAGCTTTTCTCTTTGTGTATCAATGACGAAATTAATTAATACAGTATGTATCAGTTGTTATCAAATTGATACATGTTGATACAATCTGTCTTCATCTTGTATCAGTACATACAACTACCTATATTCCATTCTAAATATGGTGATACAATGATACAATTTTTCATTCTTTATTTAATGATTCAGGACAAACAAAAAGTTAGAAATAGTGATACACACTATTTTTAATTAAATGATACAATATTTCATTCTTTATTTAAATTTATTGCTACAATATCTAGAGTGCAGATTTTGATTAATTTTTGAACCTTTCTGTTGCTATTAGAGTTTGAAAAATTAAAGAAGAAGAGAGAATTCAAATCATGTATTCTATTTTTGTACTGAAGATGGGGAGAAATTTTCTCTTCCGTTTTACTGGATTCTGTTGTTTTAAAAGATTCTTGCCCGATTTTCTTCTTAATCATATCACATGGAGAGATTTTCTCTCCTATTTTATTGAATTATGTTATTTTAAAAGATTCGTACCCGATTTTCTCCTTAATCATAACATATGTATCATAGATACATGTTTGACAAATCACTGAAGAGTTACTATAAATTATAATTATACAAATTATAGCTATTAATTGTAATTATGATCCAAGCCTTTTCTATTCATGAAAATCACTCATTAATAAATGAGTTGGGTTAAAATCATTCAATATTACTTGAGATGAAATGAGCTAAAAATGAGTTAGGTCATGACTCGCTACTTCTAAGGAAGGAAAATAGTTTTATTCATTATGTTATCCATTAAAAAAAGGCTACAACTACTTTTTAAAGTATGAAAATAATTTTTATCCCTTAATTAATCCATTAAAAAAATATTGCAACTACTTTTAAGGAATGAAAATATTTTTTTATCCCTCAATTAACGTGTACTGATTATCAAATGTATATAAAGTGTATATATACACGTTAAATTGAATATAAAATATTCTATGATATATATTTGGTTAGTGTATATATAACATAAATTTGTTCATAGATTCAACTGAATAAAGCTGATCAAGTATACATTCACACTATAATGTAAAAATTTATTTTATATATTTTATTTGTGTATTTAGTTGCAATGATCTAGAGTTAATATTAGACGTCCAATATATGTTTGTATATACATTTAGTATATGATGAACTTTGAAATACGACGAGAAATAGGCATGTATTAATACATTTGTTCAAGTATACATTCACACTATAATGTATACTAAAAATAATTTTATATATTTTGTTTGTGTATTTAGTTGTAATGATCTAAATTTCGTATTAGACGTCCAATATATATTTATGATACATGATGAACGTCGAAATCTAATGAGAAATAGGCACGTGTTCACTTGAATGCATTTGATCAAGTATATATTTACACTATAATGTATATATAATTTATTTTATATATTTGTGTATTCAGTTGTAATTATTTAAACTTAATATTAGACGTCCAGTATATATTTATGTATACATTTAGTTGAGATAAACTTTAAAATTTGGTTAGAAAGTAGAGATTTTCTCCCTCACTTTAATTACTTCAATTTTCAGTCCAATAAGATTTTGCATGTGATGAACTTGAAACTTTGAATTAGGAATCTTCAAAATCGAAAATATTAGCATGATATTTATCAACTTTTTTGGAGGGTTAATCTCACCCATCGATTTAATAGTAAAAATCAACAAAACTTAGGAGAATAGCACAAAAATTGTTTTCTCTTTTTTTTTTTAAATTCTTTCAACTCCAATTAAATTTTCGCTTCTACTTGGATATAGAGATAATCTTCTATATGATGGAATTTAATTTTTACCCCAATTTGAATGCAGAGCTTTGCTTGTAAGTAAAAAATTTTGAAAATAAAAAGTATTGGCCCGTTTCTTGATAAGTTTCTTTGAAGAACATGTCTTAACCATTAAATCTTCAACATAAGAAGCAAAAGAAAAAGAATTTGTATAAACCCCTAGTCTCAATTGCTAGGAAAAGAACCCCAGACACTAAATTTTTTGGAGAAAAAGCACAGAAGATATAAATACACAATGTATGATGAGATTTGATTTACCTAAAATAAAGCTTCACAATTGTAATTGAGTTCTATTAGAGAGATTTTAGGAGAGCAGAAAAATAGAGTAGATTTCTAAGAGAGAATGAAAAAAATACTATGCAAACTTGAATAAAGCCAACTTAAAAGTTTTTACTTTTATTGAGCCTTTTGGTTTTTATTTACTATTACTTTTAATGATTCAATAAGTATAAAAAAGATATTTTATGTTAATCAATAAAATCATGGCCATTCTATACCAATTTGCTGGTGAAATATATACATCATGCTATTATATTTTAGTATTGGGTTAAAAATGAAGATCACTTAAAAATGAGTTATGTTGGATTGGGCTAAAATTAGACCTATAAATTATCATTTGCCCAATCCATAAAATATTGGATGAATCATTAATTTTTGGGCTAGATTTGATACCTCTATTTATTCATAAAGAATATAATACTACAGGATAAAGATAAATTAATTTATACTTGGTGTCTCCTAATGAAGCGGTTAATAAACAGGGATGTGAAACAAAAGTAGGAGTACTAGACCGGTTAATCCATAAAAAATCAGAAAAGTCATTTTAGCTAAACCTACTAGAGATGATTTTGAGTCTAGCGCAAGTTGAATTTCTTTTTTCATATTGATAAATTTTGGATTAAAAACATTACCTATAAAATCAATCACTAGATTCCTCTTTTAACTTAAAATTCTAACAACTTGTGTTTTGTAGCATCAGACAATCATTATTTGATCATAAATTAAAGAAAAGCACCTGAAGAACTAATTGAATTGCTATTGATGTCAAGTAGCTTGAAACTCAAAAAATGTTCTTTAATTATACATGTCTACATCTTCCAAGAAGTCAAGATCTAGTGCACAGACGAACAATATAATGTTGGAAGAAATCAATCAGCATCCTTGAAAAAAGAAACTACTCGTACGTCGTAATGCTTCCAAAACTAAAATAATTTCTGCCATTCACTCTTCTTTCTATTTAAAAATCAGTTTTCTAACTCTGTGTTCTCACATTAAAAATTATTTGCAGATATCTTTAAATTATTATTTTGACTAATCAAGATCGATAAATCATTGAGACTTTGAAAAATCATAACACTGAAAATAAATAGCAGAAAGTGATCCAAACCATTATAAGATGGTATTTAACTGACACACAATTGCTTAAGAAATACTAGTTCCTTCATGTTTACCCTAAAATAGATACAATTAAATTTGTAATGTGAGTTTAAAGGACACGTTAAAAATAATCGCCACCAGTTATATTCTATCAAACTAAATCAAGTTCAGTCACCTATCATGCAAGAGAAGTAAAATAGTAAACACACTGATTTTCCGTGGAAAATCTCCTTACCTAAAGGAGAAAACACCATGACCTATATAATAAGATTTTCAATCAACTTCAGTAATCTTCAAAAAACAGTTTTAGATTACAACTCAATAATTAAAGGGACAAACTATAATATCTCAAGATTACTGATTAGCTCTAATCAATGAACTACACTCAGATTATAAACATTAGACTAAGATTTTCTTCCAATCACTTCATAATCATGCTTTTTTCTGAACTCTATATCAAAGTCTAAGTAAAGACACAATCTTCTATCTCTATCGTAACTATTAAAGATCTTCAACCCTCTCTCTTTCAGAACTCTCAATGATTATTTCTCTCCAAGAATATGCGATATTTGGCTTGTAATCATTAACCCTTCCCTTCTATATTGTTATTTATTTATAGGGTTGGTTTTGTTGTTCTAGTCCACTTCAACCTCGATTTCCCTGGCCATCTCTCGCTAAGTTTTGGAGTCCTACAAGGAAACTATGTTTTGTTTTCTTTTAGAGTACTACATTGTCTGATTGGACTTGAGTTCCCCTGAGAGTATTCTCTTTTCTTATCTGGGTCCATGCATATCGGTAAACTATCTTTATTATTTGTCTGCTCCTTGAACCTAATTTACTTGTACAGTTTATGACAGAACTGTGCAGTATCACTTTGTTAGTCATCAGATCTATGATTGTAATACCCCAAAAGTTCCTAATGTTAAACCCTAGACTAAGCATGAAAACCAGAAATTTTTACCTCAAAATGACTCAACCAACAAGTCATTGTTAGGACTAACGTCCCGTCAGAAGAGTCGTTGTTGGCTTCTGCAAATTCTTCCTCAAGTACCAACAAGACATAGAACAACTCATTGTATGAGGTAACGAGTCGTCATGTCTCCCGTTGTGACTAATGTGATGTGAGTTTACAACACTTTTGACTCTTAAAACTGAGGAAATAAGCATAGACTTAGGTGTGTTTATATGGATATGAGTCACTTTTACTTTGTTTTCAGGAAAAATAGATGTTAAAGTTGAATTGTGTAAACGATGGAGAAAATTACAGAAAAGTGCTAAGTACAAACCTCAGTACGAGCCGTACCATCCTGTTATAAGCCATAATGAGAGTCGTGGAAAGGTCCAGGACAAAAGTGTTGAGGAAAAGGAAATTTACGGCTCATGGTATGATGGCTCATGATACTAGTCATACTATCCTGATATGAGCCGTACCATAGCAGTCGTAGAAAACTTCAGAAGATTTGCACAGGTCAAGTCTCATGGTATGGTTAGCAACCATGAATCGTGAGATATACCTAAGATCCGTACCAAGGAGCTATAGAAAAGTTCAGAAGAAGTGAAGACTGGAAGGTCTCGAGGTACGAGAAGGAGTCACGGGTCATATAACTATGGTACGAATCGTATCAATCCATTCGTGAAAAAGTTAAGAAGATTGCCAGAATTCTCAGTATCAAACCACGAATGGTTTTACGACTCATAGATTTATGGTATGAGTTGTACTAGTTCCCATTATTTAGCCAGATTCAGCAGATACCAGCCAACGTACGAGTTAAGGTACGACTCGTAAATCAGGGTACGAGTCGTAGGTAAAGTTGGCGGCAGTTCAACAGTTTTCCCAATTTACTTAGAAAATATTCTAAATATTTGTATAAATACTTTTTAGGTTATTTGCAGTCATAACAAATCTTAACACACGAAATACATTGAGAAAAATTGCTGTTAACTTTCTATTCAAGTCTTGGAGATTTTCTTGCTTTGATTTCTTCATTGTTCTTGAATCATTCTTCATAAATTCTTGCAATAATTAAGTGGGTTTTCTTCCAATCATCTTTATATGTATTAAATTATGTGTTTGTGTATGAATTCTTATAATTATCTTACAATCATGAGAGGCTAAAACCTCCACAACTAGGATTATGGAAAGTATGGTGAATTAACAAACTAGGGTTGCACAAAGTGATTCTAAACCAATGCTAAACACTTATATTGTATTCTATTCATCTTTAACATTTTGTAATGGATCGTAATGTTAGGACTTGCCCGAATTCTTTACTTTCTTGAAACTAGAGAAGTAGAGATTAGAAAAAGAGAATTACAATAAAGCGTTGATCTTTATGGGTCATTATTTTTATACCCCGGAAGCCCAAAGATTAGACCTGGAAGTTGAAATAGAGAAAAATTTAAAACTGACATCAGGACACAGAACGGGTCATGAGGTGACCCGTGAGAGCAGCCCACGAGTCATGATGTGACTCATGGTGAGGCTCAGGAGCTGAGTTGAAATTTAGAAATTTTGATCCCTACGGATGAGACCACGAGTCGTGGTAAGGCGTTAGGTCAGTCTTGGGAAGTGATGATTAAGAAGGAAAAGTAAGAAGGCAGTGTACCTAACAGAAGGACCCCGTGAGTCGTGGTCAGTCACCACGATTCGTGGGGAGGGTCGTGTGCAACATGATGAAGCAAAATAAAAATCCTATGCAGTGTATGTGATGAGTGGTGACCACGAGTCGTGGTCACCAGTAAGAAATCATGAAGTCACCCGTGACGAGCACAAATGACTTGATAAGCAGTGTACTTGATAGATAATGCCACGAGTCGTGGACAGGGGTGACGAGTCATCATGTCCCTCGTGGGGACTGACTAGCAGTTATTTTCTACGAATTTAGTAAGGGCTTTTCCATAATTCCTAACATTCTAAGGCCTAAACTACGTCATTTTGAGTTATGAATGATGACTTTTAAGAGGGTTAAGTTCATTTTAGGCAATTTTCATTCATGCATGCAAGAGTGATAGTCTTGAGATGTGATCAAGGCAAATCCTTCAAGGTTCTCTTCAATTTCTTCTTGGGCATTCAAGGAAGTGTAAAAATCAGCTATAATTAGGTATGTAGGGTTATGAATGGATGAATCCTTTCACACCCATGCCCAATTCCTCTCTAAATCATGAATTTCCTATGTCAAATCTATGGGGTTTTAACCTAATGCATGAAATTCCTAATTCAATACATGGGTATGATCTAAATATGTTTCTACTATTGAATTATGAATCATGGGCAAGTTTTATATTGTTTTCAACTAAAATCATGTTTCAAGTTTTATGAATTAAAAAGCCCATTAATGAGAAGTTCATAAAAGATGAGATTTGTGATGAAAGTATGATTATGATGAGATATTATGATGAAATGCATGTTTTCAAGCTACCCATATTTATAATCATATTTCAATGTGAATTGAGTATCTTCAAGCATGTTAAAGGATTGGGCAATGTCCACATGTTCAAGAGTGATTTATGATTTCCTGAATTAAACTTACCACATGGTTTTGGAGCAAAGGCTCCCAATTATTTTTTAGCTTGTGGTATGGTTTGAGTTAAAGCTTCTCATATGCATAATTTCAGATTTGAGATGTATTTGATTATTGAGCTTCATCAATAGACGATGTTGAGCTTCGTTGAAAAAAGATGGAGAGCATATGAATGTTTTGGGAGTAGTGTCTAGCATCGAGTAGGCTAAGGGTCAATCATCCTATGCCTCAGAACTACGCGCCAACATAGATTTGGAATTCTCTCTCTCTCTCTCTCTCTTTATATATATATATATATATATATATATATATATATATATATATATATATATATATATATATATATATTACTTCGGGACCTCCCTTGTGAGCTACCCTACCTTATTAAGCCACGAGCTTGATATCGATATCATGGTATCGTCCCTAGCCCTGGCAAGGCTTGGGACGACCCTACCCACTTGAGTGTGATAGTTGGGATCACGTAAGCTCTATCGTGGTTTGTTGTTAAAAGACGAGTCTCCCATTGTTCCTCATGATTTCAGTTATGTATGTTCATCATTCATGAGATTTATATATCTATATATGTTCTAAAGTAGGTTTGACTCAATATTCAGTTTTACTCGTGACTATCAGATTTCAGCTTTGAGCTAATCGATTCAGTTATGATATTATGTTATGTTATGATGAGATCATGATTTTAGAAAGAATGCATGCAAGACCTACTCTCAGATTCTTATGGTTTATGTTTTACATTATGAATATCTTTAAATGACTTTATCTATTTAAGAGATTTTACTTACCTTGCATACTCGGTACATTTCATGTACTGACCGCATACTCTATGCTGTATCATTTCATGATATAGAATCCGACACTTAGACTCAGCCCTGTTCATAGCCAGTATTCAAAGTTAGCATCTTATGCTTGTTGGTGAGTCCTCATCTCCCGAGGATCATGCTTATTCAGATTTGTCTATGTATTCTTAGTTTCTAGATTTATCGAGTTAGTTGGGGTCTTCTCCCATCAACTCATCATGTTTAGAGGCTTTTTAGACAAAATAATGTATTCAGCTTCAGATTGTGTATTCTGATGTTATGTTTATTTCAGACTTCCGCTAAGATTATTATGTTGATTCTTCAGTATTTGTTATTGAGTTAGATGTATGTTCATGACATGGGTCGACTTGGAGTCTCTCGAGGCTCTTTGTCCCGTGTCTCGATCTGGGCCTCCGTCCGGGTCGTGACAAACTTGGTATCAGAGTTAGGTTTGAAGTACCCTAGGGTGTCAAAAATCCACGTTAAGTAGAGTCTTTTTTATGGGTATGAAGCGTGCCACACTAATGATGAAGAGGATATAAGACGTTTAGGAAATGTTTCATTCTTTCATGATCTATGTCGTGCGATGAAAAGTCTCCCTATCCTTCTAATTCGTGCTATTCGCAATTGCAGAATCATGGCTACCCGTAGAGTAAATGGTAGGAGGAATGGGAGTGGAGAAGGCTCCGAGGATGGAAATGGAAACGAGCACCAGTAGGCCCCACCAGTCCAGGAGCACCATGCACCAGAGCCGGTTACCCATGCTGAGTTTCAAGAAGCTATTCAGATGCTCATGCAGGCCTTGACTGCTTAGGTCAATTAGTAGGAAGTTGCGCATGTGCCGCAAAATGGCAATGCGGCGGCGACTCGAGTCAGGGATTTCTTGAGAATGAACCCGCCAGAGTTCCTCGGGTCAAAAGTAGATGAGGACCCGCACGAGTTCATTGATGAGATTATGAAGATCACCCAAGTCATAGGGGTGAATGGGGTTGAATGTGCAGAGTTGGCCTCATACCAGCTGAAAGGGGTCGCACATATCTGGTTTCGACAATGGAAAGATAGTAGGGCCACCGGAGCAGGTCTTGTCACTTGGGAGGAGTTCCATGTTGCGTTCTTAGATCGGTTCTTCCCTCACGAGATGAGGGAGCGGAAGGCAACTAAGTTCATGAATCTTAAGCAAGGGTGGATGGCGGGTTCAGGAGTATGCCCTTGAGTTCACTTGCCTATCGAAGTACGCCCAAGAGTTAGTGGCTGATTAGAGGGCGCGAGTGAGAAGATTTGTTCATGGTGTTGCGGGCTATTTGGACAAAGATTGCAGGACCTCTATGCTTCACCAGGATATGGATTTTCCTTGGATAATCTTGTACACTCAATAGATGGAGGCAACGCATGTGAGAGAGTGGGAGGCCAAGAGAGCCAGGACTGATAGCCACAAATTCTCACAACCGAGGTCAAATGGTGGGCAGCGACAGTAGACCCACTCGATATCTTCAACCCCAACATCTTCAACATTGAGTGTTCCATCCAGGCCTAGGCACGATCAGAGGGGGAGAGCATCATGCTCGAGGGTTCAGAGTAGCAGACCCGTAGATTCTAGTAGCCCAGCTTGCTGCAGATGTGGTCGAGGGCACACAGACCAGTGCTTGGCAGGTTCAGGTGCATTCTTCGGGTGTAGGAAACCCGGGTACATGCTCAGAGATTTCCCAGTAGCGATACATGATCATGATGGGGGATGAGGCCCAGCTTCTAGTACAACAGCCTCTCCTGCACGCTCAGAACATCAAGGGGCATCTACCAACATAGGTGGCGGTCAACGCCAATACAAATTCTATGCATTAGCATCTTGCCTGGAGCAGGAGGTCTTCCCGGATATGGTTACTAGTATGTTACGAGTTTTTCATCTTGATGTATATGCTTTGTTATGTCCAGGGGATACCTTGTCTTTTGTGACACCTTATGTGGCCAATAGCTTCAAAGTTAGTCCCCAAGTCTTGTCAGAACCCTTCTCAGTTTCTACTCCATTAGGTGAGTCAGTTGTATCTAGACGGGTGTACAGAAGTTGCCCGGTCTCAATCCTTCAGAAAGTCACCTCAGCAGATTTGATAGAGTTATCCATGACCGATTTTGATGTTATCCTTGGCATGAATTGGCTATTTGTATGTTATGCCTCAGTTAATTGTAGAACCCAGGCAGTAGAGTTCAGATTTCTAGGAGATCTAGTCTTAGAGTGGAAGGGTAGTCTAGCTGTGCCTATAGGTCATTTCATTTTCTACCTTAAGGCTAGAAAGATGATCTCCAAAGGTTGTGTGCACCACTTAGTTAGGTTAAGGATACGAAATCTAAGACCCTGACTATCCAGTTTGTCCTAGTAGTATGTGAATATCCAGAGGTCTTTCCTGATGACTACTGGGAATCCCTCCTGAGCGGGAGATTGATTTTGGTATTGACCTTCTTCCCGACACGTAGCCTATATCTATTCCTTCTTACAAAATGGCCTGGCTGAGCTAAAGGAATTGAAGAAACAGCTGAAAGATCTGTTAGATAAGGGTTTCATTAGACCAAGCAAGTCCCCATGGGGTGCACCAATTCTCTTTGTCCGAAAGAAAGATGGTTCTCTTCGCATGTGCATTGATTATCAAAAATTGAACAAAGTCACCATCAAGAACCGGTATCCCCTACCAAGGATTGATGATTTATTTGACCAGCTTCAGGGTGCCAAGTGCTTTTCAAAGATAGATCTCAGATCCAGGTACCATCAGCTCAGGATTCGGGAGAGCGACATCCCGAAGACAACCTTCAGGACGTGGTATGGTCATTATGAGTTTGTACTTATTGTTTTTGGACTAATAAATGCTCCTGCAATTTTTGTGGACTTGATGAACAGGGTGTTCAAGCCATACTTGGATATGTTCGTGATTGTGTTCATTGATGACATCTTGATATACTCTTGGAGCGAGGAGGAGCATGCCGCTCATTTGAGAAAAGTGCTTCAGATTCTCAAGGACCGCCAATTATATGCTAAATTCAGCAAGTGTGAATTTTGGTTGAACTCCGTAGAGTTTTTGGGTCATGTGGTATCAAGTGAGGGTATAAAGGTGGATTCTAGAAAATAGAAGCGGTGAAGAATTGGCCTAGACTGGTGAATCCTTCAGATATCTAGAGCTTCGTGGGTTAAGCCGGCTAATATAAAAAATTTGTGGAAGGCTTCTCATCTATTGCAGAACCCTTGACCAAATTGACCCAGATGAAGGTGAAATTCTAATGGTCAGAGGCTTGTGAGAAGAGCTTTCAAGAGTTGAAGACTCGACTTACTTCAATATCAGTGTTAACCCTACCTGAGGGTACCGATGGGTTCGTGGTGTATTGTGATGGTGTATCGATGCAGCACGAAAGAGTTATAACATATGGCTCTAGACAACTAAAGGTTCATGAGAAGAATTACCCGACTCATGATCTTGAGTTGGCCGCAGTGGTATTTTCATTGAAGATATGACGATATTATTTGTACAAGGGTAATGTGGATGTGTTTACGGACCATAAGAGTTTACAATATGTGTTTACATAGAAGGATCTCAATCATCGGCAAAGGAGGTGGTTTGAGCTACTCAATGACTATGATATGAGTGTGCTTTACCATCTGAGTAAGGCCAATGTAGTATCAGATGCACTTAGTAGACTCTCTATGGAGAGTGTGTCTCATGTGGATGAGGGGAAGAAGGAGTTGGTGAAAGATGTGCATCGACTTGCAAGGTTGGAAGTTTGGTAGGTTGACTCGACCGATGGCGGTGTGGTTGTTCAGAATGGATCAGAATCATCATTGGTGACTGATGTAAAAGCTAGGCAAGATGAGGATCCGATGTTGGTAAAGTTGAAGGAAACCGTTCAAAATCAGAAGGTAGAGGTATTCTCCAAAGGGGGGATGGTGTGCTTCAATACCAGGGTCACTTATGTTTTTTGGACGTGGATGATTTGAGGAGTCGGAAGTTGCACGAGGCTCATGGATCCAGGTATTCAGTCCATCCAGGTGCCACCAATGTACTGTGACTTACGAGAAGTCTATTGGTGGAATAGCATGAAGAAGGATTGCGGAGTTTGTAGCTAAGTGTCCAAACTGTCAGCAAGTGAAGGTCGAGCATTAGAGATCGGGAGGTGTGCTTCAGGATATCAGTATTCCTACTTGGAAATAGGAAGAAATCAACATGGACTTCATCACAGGGTTGCCTCGCACTTGTGGACAATATGACTCCATTTGGGTAGTGGTAGACAGGTTGACCAAGGCCGCTTATTTTCTATCAGTCAAAACCATGGATTTGGCGGAGGACTATGCCAAACTATATATTCGAGAGCTAGTCCAATTGCATATGGAGTGCCCTTGTCCATTATATCAGATAGAAGTACCTAATTTACCTCTCAATTTTGGAAGTCATGTAAAAAAGGACTTGGTACTCAAGTTAAGCTCAGCACAACATTTCACCTGCAAAAAGATGGTCAAGCAGAGAGGACAATTCAGACTCTCGAAGACATGATGAGAGCATGCGTGATTGACTTCAAGGGTAGTTGGGATGATCATTTGCCTCTTATTGAGTTTGCATACAATAATAACTATCATTCCAGTATTCAGATGGCACCGTTTGAGGCTCTCTATAGGCGAAGATGTAGATCGCCCATTGGTTGGTTCGAAATTGGTGAAGCTGCAATGATAGGGCCAAATTCGGTTCATGAGGCTATGGAGAAGGTTCAACTCATACAGGACAGGTTGAAAACAACTCAAAAGTCCTATGCCGATGTGAGAAGGAGGAATTAGAATTCGAGGTGGATGATTGGGTGTTTCTGAAGGTATCTCCCATGAAGGGAGTGTGCGGTTTGGGAATAAAGGAAAACTCCGCCCTCATTATGTTGGCCCCTACCGGATTGTAAAACGGATTGGCAAGGTGGCATATGAATTGGAGTTGCCCTCAGAATTAGCTTCCGTGCATCCTATATTCCATGTATCGCTCTGAAGGAAGTGTTTGGGTTGATCCAGCTCTAGTTGTCCCGGTGGAGAGTATTGGTTTGAAAGATAGACTTAGTTATGAGGAGGTTCTGGTAGGAATACTGGATCGTCAGGTTTGAAGGCTAATGAACAAGGAAGTAGCTTCAATCAAAGTGTTATGGAGGAATCAACATTTGAAGGATCTACGTGGAAACCCGAAGCGGATATGATGGCTAGATACCCACATTTATTTTCTACCGGCTCAGTTCCAGCTTGTGGTATCAGTTTCTCTCTCAAAACTCTATTTAGTTTTTATGTTTAGTTCATGTGCCCAAGTTTTTTTTGATATATGTGAATGTGTATATGATTCATGAATTCAGTTCAGCTATGTAGTTTGAATCGGAGATAGTCATTCCATTAGTTTTCAGCTTAAATGATCAGTATTTGAATATGATGATTGCATTTCTTTGCTTTTCTATATGTTTTTCAACACTCTAGGATGAATGTTCCGAAGGAGGAGATATTGTTATACCCCGGAAGCCCAAAGATCAGACCCGGAAGTTAAAATGGAGAAAAATTTAAAACTGGCATCAGGACAAAAAATTGGTCGTGAGGTGACCCGTGAGAACAGCCCATGAGTCGTGATGTGACTCATGGTGAGGCTCAGGAGATGAGTTGAAATTTGGGAATTTGGATCCCTACGGATGAGACCACGAGTCATGGTCAGGCCCCACAGCTCGTTAGCTTAGCCGTGTGAAGTGATGATTAAGAAGGAAAAGTAAGAAGGCAGTGTATCTAACGGAAGGACCCCATGAGTCATGGTCAGTCACCACAATCCGTGGGGAGGGTCGTGAGCAGCATGATGAAGCAAAATAAAAATTCCATGCAGTGTATGTGACGAGTGGTGACCACGAGTCATGGTCACCAGTAACGAATCGTGAAGTCACCCTTGATGAGCCCAAATGACTTGATAAGCAGTGTACTTAACGGATGATGCCACGAGTAGTGGCCAGGGGTGACGAGTCGTCATGTCCCTCGTGGGGACTGACTGACAGTTATTTTTTATGAATTTAGTCAGGGCTTTCCGTAATTCCTAAGATCCTAAGACCTAAACTACGTCGTTTTGAGTTATGAATGATGACATTTAAGAGGGTTAAGTTCATTTTAGGCCATTTTCATTCATGCATGCAGGGGTAATGGTCTAGAGAGGTGATCAAGGCAAATCCTTCAAGGTTCTCTTCAATTTCTTCTTGGGCATTTAAGAAAGTGTAAGAACCATCTATAATCAGGTATGTAGGGTTATGAATGGGTGATTCCTTTCACACCCATGCCCAATTCCTCTCTAAATCATGAATTTCCTATGTCAAATTTATGGGGTTTTAACCCAATGTATGAAATTCCTAATTCTCTACATGGGTATGATCTAAATATGTTTCTATTATTGAATTATGAATCATGGGAAAGTTTTATATTATTTTCAACTAAAATCATGTTTCAAGTTTTATGAATTAAAAAGCCTATTGATGAGAAGTTCATGAAAGATGAGATTTGTGATGAGAGTATGATTATGATGAGATATTATGATAAAAAGCATGTTTTCAAGATAACCATGTTTATAATCATGTTTTGATGTGAATTGAGTATTTTCAAGAATGTTAAAGTATTGGGCAATACCCACATGTTCAAGTATAATTTATGGTTTCCTGAATTATGCTTACCACATGGTTTTGGAGCGAAGACTCCCAATTATTTTTCAGCTTGTGGTATAGTTTGAGTTAAATCTTTTCATATGCATAATTTCAGATTTGAGATGTATTGGATTATTAAGCTTTTCAATAAATGTTGTTGAGCTTCGTTGAAAAAAGATAGAGAGAATATGCATGTGTTGGAAGTAGTTTCTAGCACCGAGTAGGCTAAGGGTCGATCACCCTATACCTCAGAACTATGCGCCAATGTAGGTTTGTAATTATATATATATATATATATACACTTTGGGACCTCTCTTGTGAGCTATCCCCTGCCCGATTGGGCCACGAGCTTGATATCGATATCATGATATCGTTTCTAGCCTTGACAAGGCTTGGGACGGCTCTACCCACTTGAGTGTGATAGTTAGGACCACGTAAGCTCTATCATGGTATGTCGATTAAAAGACGAGTCTCCCATTGTTCCTCATGATTTCAGTTATGTATGTTCATCATTCATGAGATTTATATATCTATATATGTTCTAAAGCAGGTTTGACTCAATGTTCATTTTACTCGTGACTACCAGATTTCAGCTTTGAGTCAACCGATTCAGTTATTATGTTATGTTATGTTATGATGAGATCATGATTTCAGAAAGAATGCATGCAAGCCCTACTCTCAGATTCTTATAGTTTATATTTTACATTATTGATGTCGCCCAAATTATACCTCGCAATAGAGATATAAGCGGTTGATGTCAAATATAGAACCCAACTAGAGGTTTGGATCGATCGCACAGGGAATATGGAAAGAACTTGAGTTAATGTGAATAGCTGTTACTATCGGGTTACTTCTCTCCTAAGGGAAAAACAAATAAAATAATAAACAAAAGTAAAACTACTGAATGCTTAGATCAATGTTGGTTTGTACAATTAACGAATTTGACCAGGATTATGTTTCCCAAGATTTCATAACCACAAGACTTTTACACTAGTGATCTATTCCGATGTTTAACATGCAATATCAGTAAGTTAGGTTCTAAATGGTTGGTCCCCTATCTAGATGATTATCACCATGCAACTTGGTCCGTATATAGGTGTATGCTTTATTAACCCTTACCCTTAATATCGGATTAGCTATCCCTGGACAAGTTCAAACTATTAGATGAGGGTTGATAGCCTCAAATCTCCATTGTAAATTCCTTTTTCCTATTCACTACCCCCATGGTCCAGTAAGTAAGAATAAGGCAAGCCCTAAGATTTGCAATCGTCAAGAATCAATTAAAACGAAGAGAAAAATAATACATGCATTAAACCCCATTCAAGAATCACTAAGTGTTTCACCTATGTGTGTTAATTCATCTTGGTTCCCACAACCCTAGCTATAAGTTTAGCTACTCATGTTTGAATGATCACAATCACAAAATATTGAATAAATCATAATTGCAACTTACAAATTATCGTAGAAGAAAATCAAGTAAATTGAATAAAACTCCAAACTTGATGAATAAATTCCAATATTGCTTTTGATCCTCAAATTCAAGAACAAAATTGTAAACCTTGTTTCTTGACCCAAGAATAATCGTACAACACCAAAATCCTACGTGAAAATAGTAATAATAAATTATCCGTCGAAAATAAACCTAAATAGTGTATTTATAGTTCCAAGAAAACCTTTTCCTAACTAAAATTGGAAACCAGGTCGTCAGTGATCACGGGCTTGGTAACGATTTGTTAGGCTTTGACGAGTCGTGCCTTGCCAAAATCAGCCGTCTTCAGCATCCAACACAGTTATGGAAATGGTTCACCTAATGACTCATTGTGCCTGAGCACGAGTTGTTAGGCCTCTCATGGTCCAACCTCCTCAGATTTCCAGTGCACCCTACGAGTGGCTCCAGTGGTCTCCCAACGAGTCATTTGATCAGACAATGATTCCTTAAGTCATCCATCAACTTCACTAGCTACTTATTCACTAATTCCTCTCCCAGTCTCCACGACTGACTTCACGACTCATTACCAGATGTAACGAGTCCTTCCCTCAACCCGTTAGGTACACTGTTTCTGCATCTTCAAAACTCAACCTTTGCCTACAACTTCAGCAACGAGTCGTGCTACGTGCCAACGACTCGTTAAGTGCCGAAAGCCTCCTGTCCAGTTGTTTTAAGCATTAATTTGCCCATTTCACTTTTGAACCTGTTTTCCTGCAATATTAAACACAAAACACATCATACCTATAAAAACATACCCGAAATGTGCATAGTTTTTTGGTTTTAAGCGTTGAAAGTGCCGTAAAATCACGGTACATCAACACCCTCAACTTAGAACTTTTGCATGTCCTCAGGCAAAAACGAACTAAACTAAACTAAACTAAACTACTTCGACACTTCAATCGAAAGAACTCTAGGAAACTTACAGAAGTCACATTTATTCATCAAATCAAAATTTTCTAACCCCTCCTACATCATATCAACTCAAATGAAGATGCATATGCAAAATTTCCAACCATGAAACAGAGGAATCAAAACATGAAAAAACACTGTCACTTGCAACCAAGCACATAAATCTATAATATTGACCCAGATAATTTGCAGATGATTTTGTTGACCAAATGCTCTCATCTCAAAGAAGTCCCATCCTCACACATGTGTATATGATTGTTTTGATATATTTCTCTTGGGACTAGATAAAATTCACGCGCTCTCACAAAGAAATTCTAACTGTGTGCATGCAATACCATAGGCTTACCTTTACTTTCAATACCTCGATTTTCAGACAAGTAACCAGGATCACTATAGGACTTTCTAGGCTTGTAACGTATGCTCGGGCTCAATTATGGTACATATGGAATTAGTAGCTTAACCCTCCTTGGCACTACACACATCTTGACTCCACTTTTCACCTTTTTTTCTCCTATTTTCTCCCCTTTTTCCTTTACTTGCTTCTTCTTTTATTTGCATTTGCAACTACGGATGCGGTTTCTCTTTATTCAAGCATTCATTGATGTCACATTTTTCTTTTCTTGTGCTTTGACAACAAATTTTTTTATATTTCTTTCTTTTTATTATGCATACTGCATCTGCTCTTTTCTTTTACATTACCCAATTTTCATTCCACCCGACTCTTCTTAATCACCCCTATGATAGCCACCCTCAACTTAGGCGATTTGCCTGAGTTGAGGTTCACAATGTCCAAGGGACCAGTGCCAAAACAGGTTCATTCTTAACAAAAGAAGGAAGGTGAATTTGTGTAAACAAAAAGAAAGGTTGATTTAAGCTCAAACATTTGGATCAAGGGATTTTGATTCTCTTTTGGTAGGTCTTTTACGGCTAAAGTGGGTCATAAATAAAAAATGGCCTATGATCCTCTCCTAGTTTCCTATCCTCTATCTCGGTACGACTGACCAGGCAAGTTCTAGATTGACACACAGTCGAATTTAGCTATTAAACCTCACTCACACATAGCACAGGTCAACATCATCACTTCTACTAACTGCTAGTTTAGGTACAACCATACAATGGTAAACATGTTCATAGTTTCAATGCCATGCAAATATTCACAAAGGTCATACTTATCTACTTTAGCATACACATAAAAAATTTTCAGGAGGGGTATCAAATTCTCAATTCAACAAAAACAAAAAAATTTAAGCTCTTGATTGCCTTAAGTTCACCTAACTTTCTTCCGACTGACACAAACAAACACAAAAAAAAACATAAAATCCTAAACGTGCCGGTTCTGCTAGATAAAGTAAACTCGAGGGAAAAGATATCCGATAAGAAAAACCTTAGGGTTATGTTCAACAAAAGACATGCACAAGTATCCCTCCCCACCCCCATCAAGAAAATCATGCGTCGTCCTCAATGCATATATATATCAGACAAAACTAGAGGAAATAGGGAACATACATGTGTGACCTAGGTGTCAGCTACCTGGTCGGTGGAGGGTGTAGATACTCCTCCAATGTTATCTCCAACATTACCGGCTTGACCCGGTGCATTTTCAAATCCAATGGAGCTCATCCCTACTCCACGAGCTCTCGCTGCCTCAGTCTTGACTCTTTGTCGAGCCTCCTCTCTCGATACATGCAGTGCTCTCTCCACCTCACTTCGCTCTCATTTTTGTTGACGGAGCAGAGAAGCATCATCTTCAAAGCTTGCCTCCTCACAAGGCCTCTTTCCCTTATCATGTTCCACTGGCTCCCCAGTAATAAAATCAAAAACTGGTGGTAGCTCTTCTTCAAATTCATTATCATCACAGGAAGCACCGGTGGAGGTACTGTAGCTACCTGTTGTGAGGCCAAATCCCGTACCTCAGCTCTGAGCGCTCCTAACCCTGCATACCATTTTGCCAATTAGGCACCTATAACTGTGCAAGGCGCTCATCCATTGTTCTCTCGAAAGCGTCCAACTGACCATGCACAGAACTGGACAATGCCTCCAACTCTTTCGACACCCAAGGCTTTACATGCTCCATCAGAAATTTAACCTGTAGAGTCGTGTGTGCCTGTTGCTTTTCGGCCTTAGCCAGCCACCTAGCCATATCAACCAAAAACTCCTGAGAAATCGTAATTCGGCCGGTTGTAGTGGCTCATGGCAGAGCAATTGGTGGTCTAGGTGCTGCTGCGGTGGATGATGACTCGAGAACATCAGCAGGTGCGGAGGTGTCCGCTACATCTGTAGCCTCAGGCTGGATACCTGTCTGTCTACCCTCAATAGGCTCAACCGCCAACTCAGTGAACTGTGCAGCATTAGTTTGCATACCGCTACCAAATTCCTCTGCTAATATAGTCGCTCCAGCGGATGCAGCTGCCTGATTCCTTTCTCTCGATAGCGGGTTTGTGTCATCTCGAATCAACCCGATATCTATTATCTTCTATACCACTATTCTCTAATCAACTGATGGCAACTTCAACACCTTTGACTCCTGACAGAGTCTATCAATCAGACAGGGGAAAGGAATTGTAGTACCGTCATTGATTGCCCACTCTCTAATCTCCTCAGCAATGTACTACTGGAAATTGATGGCATATCCCTCCATAGTACTTTCTAGCAATGCCACTCTGCCAGGTGAGAGGATTTTATCATTACTGGTTGGTACCATCCTATGCCGCACCAGTGACCACCAAAATTTAACTTAAAAGTTGAGTGTGGCCTTCTTTATCTGAGACTTTTTTCCATGCAACCATTCAACCAGTGGACCTATTGTAGCAATGACTCGGGATAACCAAGTGTATTGTCTGATGTGCTCCTGACTATTCAGCTTTTTTGTCTTAACTTTCTTTATCTCATATAGCATGTGGTCGAACTCGGCTTTGTTCATTGGGGCATGATAGTCTGGCCCATACAGTAGCCTGGAGATCGTCCTCTCAAATATATCCATCAGTGTCTCTCGAACCAACACCTGCATCAAGGCAGACCTCTTTTTCTACTCTCGGCCCCCTAATGCCAAACGCTATAGTGTGACTGCGTAGGCTACATAGAATTCTCGGACTAAGCATGGGCTGTAGCTTCCTGATGGCTCGGTCAACCACCCGAACCTGTATTTGTCGAACACAGCTTTCAGTTCTGGAAGGTCTTTAAGTTATGTGGTGACCAGCCTCGGCTCCTCGTATATGCTCCTCTTCGGATGTCCTTTTTCATTAGGAGCAATATCTCTGTTATATATGGCCCTCATACCATGAACACACCATCTCCACACGTTCCTTGGTTGATCATTTGATGTGTTCGAGGTCTCGGTCAATTCATCATCAGAGTCTCCTCGCTGAGCATGTGACTCATCAGCTACCTCTGCATTTTGCCTAGCTGTGGTGCCCTCAGGAGCAATTCCGGCTGCAGCCCTAGCATTCTCATCTGTACGGCTGGGCGGATCCCTCGCCAGTGGAGTAGGAGCATCAACCAGGGCTGTCGGATTTTAATTTCGTGGAGCGCTAGCCTTGGTTGATCTCGACACTAACTGCTCCTCTGATACTTCATATTCCTCCTCAGAGTCACTTGACTCTTCAGAGGAGGATGGCTCATCACGAAGTCTACGGTATGAAGGTTGACTACGCTCAGGTGCTTGTTTCTTTGCCTGACCTTTCCTTGGTGTACCTCTCGGATCCATTGTACCTGTGGAAACATTGTTAGTATATGAAATGAGATGACACAAAACATTTTAAAACTGCTGCTCAATGGTCCTGACGAGTGACTAAACGAGTCATTGCCACTGGCAACGACTCGTGAAGTCCCTCGTTGTCTCAAACCGTGCTTTCTTTATGTTGGTTCAGTGTACTTGACGACTAGTCTCAATGAGCCGTTACCAAAGTCAATGAGTCGTTAGGTTAGTCGTTAGGTACACTATCTTCTTGATTGAATTTTCCACTTAGGACGAGCTACACAATGAGTCATTTGGTGATCTAACGACTCGTGATGTAGCTCGTACTCAAGAATTTCTGTTTACCTACACATTCATCTTTGTCCACTTCCTATTGTTCAACTCCACAAACATAGAACTTAAATTTCTCAAACCAACCCATGTAAATACAATCGCGATTATTTGTTTAATCTTCCTAGGGTTCATTATCATCATGAGGCAAATATTGAGACAAGTACAACCATAATTTAGACAATTGCAAGTTCATTCATAGTATGGGTCAACAATAAAAACTCTTATTTAAATTCAATGACACTCACAATTAAGTGGAAAAAATTTAATCACCAGACGCTTTATTGGAGATGGGAGTACGATCGTGTGTGTGTGGTTATTATTGTGAGTGCATTATCTAGGGGTTGTTTTGATGCGGTTGGGAGATGAAGAAGAGGGAATTTTGAAGTTGTAGTGGTGATGGGTTAAAACTTGAGTGCGAATTTAAAGAATAAGAGAATTCGGGTTAACATAATTTTAGTTAAAATTTCACCCCAATTCTGGCATGGGTCGGGTCGAATTACAGTTACTTAAAACACCTGACGACCCATGTAACGATTCGTTAAGTGATTAAATGAATCATTTTTCCCTTCGTGCTGCAACTAGAGTTCAACAAACTTACCTGGGACTTAATGAGTCAAGCAACGACTCGTTTGGTATCCCAACGATTCATTGAGTGAGTCGGTATCACCCTTCTCCATTTGATTCTACCTTTGATCCAATGTACATGACGGAGGACCTTAAGATTTCTTTTCAGAAGAGATGAATCGTTAAGTCAATCGTTGCTCCCCTATTTTATGTGATTGTCTTCACGATTGGATTGATTGAGTCGTCAGGTCAAATGACGACTCGTTCTGTGATATTTTGCACCAGAATTGAAATTCCAAATTTTGGGTCCAACATCAAAATTTTCATCATAATCACTTGCACCCATTAACAAATTTAAACACAAACAATTACAACTTGGGTTGCCTCCCAAGAAGCGCTTGGTTTAACATTGTGGCACGATGTGGGTATTTTGGCTACTTAGACTTCACCAAAACACCTCCATGGGTTGCCTCCCATGCAGCGCCTGATTTAACATCGCGGTATGATGCAAGTCTCTTGACTACTTAGAATTCGTCAAGTAATTCGTATTTGGCCTCCAATGCTGAGACCATGCCAAATTCCCTTGGTTGCTTCATGGTCCGGAAAATGTTAAAGGTGATATCTTCTTTTTTTAACCCAAATTTTAACTGGCCTGCCTCCCATAGACCCGCTCACGACAATAAGGAGAAGTAGTGGTTCGAATCCACATCGTGAGCTTTAGTGCACAAGTCGTCGAATGAATGGTCGCCCCAAAATAATGGGGACCTCAGAGTCCACTTCGCATTCTAGAATCACAAAGTCTGCTAGGAATATAAAGTTGTCCACCTTGACAAGCACATCAAATATGATCCCACCGGCTTCTTAACGGTTCTGTCAGCCATCAGTGGCCGCATCGTAGTCAGTGTGGGGGCTCCCAAGCCCAATTTTTTGAACACTGCTAGCGGCATCAAATTTATACTAGCTCCCAGATCACAAAGCACCCTTGCAAACTTGACATCCCCAATGGTGAAAGGTATAGTAAAAGCACCCGGGTCTTCCTTCTTCTGAGCTAGGACCCGTGTAGTTATGGCACCATAGTGGTGCAAATTATTGGCAGGTTAAAACCTACAGTCCTTTTCCTGGTGATGAGGTCCTTCATAAATTTAGCATAGCCAGGCATTTTCTCAAGTTCCTCGATTAGTGGGATGTTCACCTATAATTGCTTTAGCATATAAATAAATTTGTGATACTTCCCATCTTCGACCTTCTTTTTCAAATTCTGTGGATAAGGAGGAGGAGGTTTAGGGATCGATGTAAACTTTTGTTGTGCCTCCTTATCTTTCTCGTGGGCAGCTCCTTGCTCCTTTGCATTACTAGGAGTAGTCTTCACATCTGAATCTCCAACCAAAGTTGGGTTTTCGGAATCTGCTACACTGTCATCATTCATCAAGACGGGCTTTTCTGACTCCTTAATTACAACCGGCCGAGGAGGATCAACTGTCGCCTTCCTACTCCTAGTAGTGACCGCCATGCAATGACTGTCATTTTTTGTATTTTGCATTATGTTGTTGGGAAGTGTGCCTTTCTACCTTTGATTCATTGCAACAGACATCTGACTCATCTGCTACTCAATCTGCTTAATGGCCATGGCATGTGACTCCACTTTTTGATTTAAACCAGAAATATCAGCACAAAGCTCCTTAAAATGGTTGTCTGTTGTCTCCATCTGCTTAAGTACTTTAGACAACATGTCTTCAACCCTTGATCCATTAGACTCTAGCTCACGGTTCCTCGGAGGAATATACAGACTGCTTCTATCATTCTTGTACTCATCACGCTTCTTCCAGTCTCCATTATCTCTATACTGGCCTCGGTTGTAATTATTGTCTTTGTAAAACTTCCGACCTTGGTTCCCTTGGCCTTGACGCCAAGAGTCTTGGTTAGACCCTTGGGTGTTGGTTCGGAAACCCTCCCTCTGATCATTCAGATAGTTAGCTTCCTCTTCAGACTCAGATTCACATCCATCGTTTCTCGGGGTCTTGCCTAGAGAACCCACAATATTTACTTTCTCAGCTCCAACTCCCACCAAATACTTATCAAGAAACCCCATAATTATTTTAATCTCAGCAATATCTTGATCACGTTCTTCATCTTTTCTTCTCTGTTCTGCAGACATACCAACCGCATAAGAACCAGCCGGAATCTCTGACTC
The DNA here is from genome assembly GCA_035772735.1 of Datura wrightii. Classification (NCBI taxonomy): domain Eukaryota; kingdom Viridiplantae; phylum Streptophyta; class Magnoliopsida; order Solanales; family Solanaceae; genus Datura; species Datura wrightii. The sequence continues at coordinate 84,040,979 of JASDFA010000001.1, forward strand.
TAGTGTGTCAAGCTCGGTTAGTTTTGGTGATCATGTGAAGTAGCTCAATAGCCTCTGCATAAGTGTGGAAGGTTACGCCAGAGATGGTGTAAGCCACCGCCTTGGTGTTAGCATTCAGAGACCTATAGAAGATCTCCAACAATATATCATCTGGAATCCTGTGATTTGGCACCCTTTTGAGCTTCTTGTTGAAATGCAACTAGGTCTCGTGAAGTGCCTCTGAATTCAATTGTTTGAAGTTACATATTTCATCTTTCAACTGCAATGCTTTGGAAGGTGGGATGAACATTTCAAGAAAAGCTCTCTTAAGTTACCCTCAAGTAGTGATAGAATCATTTGGCAACTCAACCAACCACATCATTGCCTCACTCCCTAATGAGAAGGGAAATCACCTCAGTCTGATTGCATCCTGGCTCACTCCCGGTTGTTTGTATGCCTTACATATACCCACAAAATTTTTCAAGTGAGCGTGGGCATCATTAGATGCATGACCCGCAAATATTCCCTTTATGTTGAGCAGTTGGATCATTACAATGGTAATATCAAATTTTGCCCCAGCAGGCAAAGGGGGAGGGACTATAGCTCCAGTGGCACCAGCTTCGTCAATATCAACATCATCCTACTTCAAAATACCGGTGTCTCTGGTGTTCTGGACCTCCGTGTCGTCTCGCTCGCTCTGCTTCTACATCTAGACGTTTCTCTTCAGCACCTCTAGCTAACTCACGATCTCTATCCCGAGCTTGCTCCTTAGCCAAAATTCTCTCTGTGGCTTGGTCCACGGTTTTCTACTCTTGGATGTTGGCCATTCTTCTCAGGTTTCTTAACGTCGGATCAAGTTCGTGATCGATTGGAATCAAGGATTTTCCTTGGTTTCTAGTATCGGTCATGCACGAACCTAAGACCTATTAAGCAAACAAAAACAACAAAAGAAAAATAAAAAAAGAAATAAGAACCAATAGTAAAGCAAACACAATTAACAAAAGCCTTAGCTGTATTCCCCGGCAATAGCGCCAAAATTTGATGTCGCCCAAATTACACCTCGCAATTGAGATATAAAGTGGTAGATGTCAAATATAGAACCCAACTAGAGGTTGGGGTCGATTCCACAGGGAATATGAAAAGAACTTGAGTTAATGCGAATAACTGTTACTCTCGGGCTACTTATTTCCTAAGGGGAAAAGAAATAAAATAATATAAAAAAAGTAAAACTACTGAATGCTTAGATCAATGTTGGTTTGTATTCAATTAACGAATTTGACTAGGATTGTATTTTCCAAGATTTCATAACCACAAGGCTGTTACACTAATGATCTACTCCGGTGTTTAACATGCACTATTAGTAAGTTAGGTTCACCTAAATGGTTGGTCCCCTATCTAGATGATTATCACCACGCAACTTGGTCCATATACGGGGTGTATCCTTAATTAACCCTTATCCTTAATATCGGGTTAGCTATCCCCGAACAAGTTTAAACTATTAGATGAGGGTTGATAGCCTCAAATCTCCATTATAAATCCTTTTTTCCTATTCACTATCCCCTTGGTCCGGTAAGTAAGAATAAGGCAAGCCCTAACATTTGCAACCGTCAAGAATCAATTAAAATGATGGGGAAAATAATACATGCATTAAACCCCATTCAAGAATCACTAAGTGTTTCATCTATGTGTGTTAATTCATCATGGTTCCCACAACCCTAGTTATGTGTTTAGATACTCATGTTTGAATGATCACAATCACAAAATATTGAATAAATTATAATTGCAATTTACAAATTATCATAGTAGAAAACCAAGTAAATTGAATAAAACTCCAAACTTGATGAATAAATTCAAATGTCGCTTTTGATCCTCTAATTCAAGAACAAAATTGTAAACCTTGTTTCTTGACCCAAGAATAATCGTACAACACCAAAATCCTACGTGAAAATAGTAATAATAAACTATTCATCGAAAATAAACCTAAACAGTGTATTTATGGCTCCAAGAAAACCTTTTCCAAACTAAAACTGGAAACCAGGTCGTTAGTGATTATAGGCTTGGTAACGATTCGTTAGGACCTTTGACGAGTCATGCCTTGCAAAAATCAACCGTCCTCAGCATCCAACCCAGTTATAGCAACGGGTCACCTAATGACTCGTTGTGCCTGGGCACGAGTCGTTAGGTCTCTCGTGGTCCAACCTCCTCAGATTTCCAGTGCACCCTATGAGTGGCTCTAGTGGTCTCCCAATGAGTTGTTTGATCAAATAACGACTTGTTATGTTGTCCATCAACTTCACTGGGTACTTCTTTACTAATTCCTCTCCCAGTCTTCACGACTGAATTCATGACTCTTTACCCGATGTAACTAGTCGTTCCCTCAACCCGTCAGGTACATTGTTTCTGCATCTTCAAAAATCAACCTTTGCCTATGACTTCAGCAACGAGTCGTGCTACGTGCCAACGACTCGTTAAGTGCCTGACAGCCTCCTGTCCAGTTGTTTTAAGCATTAATATGCCCATTTCACTTTCGAACCTATTTTACTGCAACATTAAACACAAAACACATCATACCTATAAAAACATACCCAAAATGTGCATAATTTCTTTTTTTAAGCATTGAAAGTGCCATAAAATCATGGCACATCAATTATGCATATCTTTAAATGACACTATCTATTTAAGCGGTTTTACTTACCTTGCGTACTTGGTATATTCCACATACTGATCGCATACTTTATGTTGTATCGTTCATGATATAGGATCCGACACTCAGACTCAGCCCCGTTCATAGCCAGTCTTCAGAGTTAGCATCTTACGCTTGTTGGTGAGTCCTCATCTCCCAAAGACCATGGTTATTCATATATCTCTGTGTTTTCAATTTTCAGCTTTATTGAGTTAGTTGGGGTTTTGTCCTATCAACTCATCATGTTTAGAGGCTTTTCAGACAAAAGAATATATTCAGCTTCAAATTGTGTATTCTGATGTTATGTTTATTTCAGACTTCCGCTAAGATTATTATGTTGATTTTTTAGTATTATTTATTGAGTTAGATGTATGTTCATTTTATGGGTCGACTTGGAGTATCTCGGGCTCCTTGTCCCATGTCTCGATTTGGGCCTCCGTCCGAGTCATGCCAAACTTGGCATCAGAGCCATGTTTGAAGTGTCCTAGGGTGTGTGAGAGCCGCGTTAAGTAGAGTCTTTTTCATGGGTGTGAAGCACACCACACTTATGATGAAGAGGCTATAAGATGTTTAGGAAATATTCCCTTCTTTCATGATCTATGTCGTGTGATGAAAAGTCTCCCTATCCTTCTAATTCATGCTATTCACGATTGCAGAATCATGGCTCCCACAAAAATGGCAATGCAATGATGGCTTGAGTCAGGGATTTCTTGAGAATGAACCTGCCAGAGTTCCTCAGGTCAAAAGTAGATGATGACCCGCATGAGTTCATTAATGAGATTGTGAAGATTACCCAGGTCATGGGGGTGAATGGGGTTGAATGTCTAGAGTTGACCTCATACCAGATGAAAGGGGTCGCACACATTTAGTTTCAATAATGGAAAGATAGTAGGGCTGCTGGAGCAAGTCTTGTCACTTGGGAGGAGTTCCGTGTTGCGTTCTTGGATTGGTTCTTCCCTCATGAGATAAGGGAGCTGAAGGCAGCCGAGTTCATGAATCTTAAGAAAGGGAGTATGACGGTTCAGGAGTATTCCCTTGAGTTCACTCGTCTATCGATGTACGCCTCAGAGTTAGTGGCTGATCAGAGGGCGCGATTGAGCAGATTTTTCATGGTGTGGCGGGCTATTTGGACAAAGATTGCAAGACCTCTATGCTTCACCAGGATATGGACTTCCCTCAAATAATCTTGTACGCCCAGCAGATGGAGGCGGCGCATATGAGAGAGGGGAGGCCAAGAGGGCCAGGACTAATAGCCACAGATTCTCACAACCGAGGTCAAGTGGTGGGCACCGACAGCAGACCCACCTGACATCTTCAGCCCCAGAATCTTCAACATTGAGTATGCCATCCAGGCCTAGGCACGATCAGAGGGGGAGAGCATCAGGCTCGAGGGGTCAGAGCAGTAGACCCGCAGATTCTAATATCCCAACTTGTCGCAGATGTGGTTGGGGGCATATTGGCTAGTGCTTAGCAGGTTCAGGTGCTTGCTTCAGGTATGGGAAATCCAAACACCACTTAGAGATTGCCCAGCAGCGAGACAGGATCATGATGGGGGATGAGGCCCAGCTTCTAGTACAGCAGCCCCTCCTGGACGCTCAACACATCAAGCGGCATCTAACAGCACAGGTGGCGGTCAACTCCCAAACAGATTCTATGCATTAGCATCCCGCCAGGAGCGGGAGGTCTCCCCGGATGTGGTCACTAGTATGTTATGAGTTTTCTATCTTGATGTATATGCTTTGTTAGATCCGGGGGCTAACTTGTCTTTTGTGACACCTTATGTGGCCAGTAGCTTCGGAGTCAGTCCCGAAGTCATGTCAGAGCCCTTCTCAATTTCTTCTCCAATAGGTGAGTCAGTTGTAGCTAGATGGGTGTACAGAAGTTGCCAGATGTCAGTCCTTTAGAAAGTCACCTCAGCAGATTTGATAAAGTAAGCCATGACTGATTTTGATGTTATCCTCAACATGGATTAGCTATTTGCATGTTATGCCTCAGTTAATTGTAGAACCCGGGCAGTAGAGTTCAGATTTTTTGGGAGAGCCAGTGTTAGAGTGGAAGGGTAGTTCAGCTATGCCTGTAGGTCATTTCATTTCCTACCTTAAGGCTAGAAAGATGATCTCCAAATGTTGTGTGTACCACCTAGTTAGGGTTAAGGATGCTACGTCCGAGACCCTGACTATCCAGTCTGTCCCAGTAGTATGTGTGTATCCAGAGGTCTTTCTTGATGATATACCAGGAATCCCTCCCTAGCGGGAGATTGATTTTGGTATTGACTTTTTTCCCGACACGCAGCCTATATCTATTCCTCCTTACAAAATTGCCCCAGCTGAGCTAAAGTAATTGAAGGAACAGTTGAAGGATATGTTAGATAAGTGTTTCATTAGACTGAGCAAGTCCCCATGAGGTGCACCAGTTTTATTTGTCCGAAAGAAAAATGGTTCTCTTCGCATGTGCATTGATTATCGGCAATTGAACAAAGTCATCATCAAGAACTGGTATCCTTTATCCAGGATTGATGATTTATATGACCATCTTTAGGGTGCCAAGTGCTTTTCGAAGATATATCTCAGATTCGAGTACAATCAGCTCAGGGTTTGGGAGAGCGACATCCTAAAGATAGCCTTCAGGACGCGGTATGGTCATTATGAGTTTGTAGTTATGTCTTTTGGACTAACGAATGCTCAAAAAACTTTTATGGACTTGATGAATAGGGTGTTCAAGCCATACTTGTATATGTTTGTGATTATGTTTATTGATGATATCTTGATAGGACAAGAGGTTCCACAACTCATGGGATCAACCTACGACCCGTGGGAGTGAGTCGTGAAAGGTGTCTGGTTGTGGGTCAGGGGAGACAATGACCGATCCAACTACTCGTTGTAGGTTACAACGAGTCGTCATATGGAACCATGGTGAGAATTGGACTTGAGGTTCAGGGATGCCACGGGCCACCCAACAACCCATTGTGAGGTACCACGGATCGTGGTGAGTAGCCGTTGTTAGCTTAGTGAGGTGGTTAGTGCATGTGAAGAAATGAGACCACGACTCATGGGTTCTAGTAACGAGTCGTGGTAAGGCTCGTGGTTGGAGAGAGTGCCTAGGTTGATGAAGGAAACAACGGGTGATTGGATGACCCGTTGTTTAGGTCGTTGTATGAGCCGAGGTCTATCCTGGACAGTGCAAAGAACGAGTAGACACCACGGTTCGTGGTATCCTCCAACGACCCGTAGGGTCGTCCGTTGGTTGGTCTAGTGAGCAATTTTTCTGTGCAATTAGTAAGGGTATTTCCGTCATTCCTTCATCCTAAGGCCCTATATTACATCGTTTAAGGCTCGTTTTCGAGGATTTTAGTAGGGGAAAACCTATTCAAAGTGTATTCCTTCCATGCATGCAAGTTTATAAAAATTTAGGTGGTGATCAAGAGCTTTTCTAAAGGGTTTTCTTCCAATTTATCCTTGGGCAATTAATGAGGTGGTAGAATCTCCCTTCCAGGTATGTAGGGTTTTAAATGTTTGTCTTCCTTCCACACCAATGCCCAATCTCTATCAAAATATGATGAAAGGTCTATGATCAAGTATGGGGTTTTACCCAAATTGTATAATTCTACAATTTCTATACATGGGTATGATTAGATTGCATTTATATTGATGAATTGTAAAGCCTTGGTAGATTCTAAATTGTTTTCGATACACAAATTATTTTCCAAATCATGAATCTAAAATTCCATGGATGAGAAGTTCATAAAAGTAGTGAATGATGATGAATGCATGATGATGTTGAGATTTAATGATGAAAAGTATGTTCTAAAGCTACCCATGATTATGATGTCGTTTTAAAAATAAAAATGTGTAGATCCTAGCATGATAATGCTTTGGGCAATGCCCAAATGATGATTTAAAGTGATGATTTTTCCGACATAAGCTTACCACATTGTTTGAAGTGAAGTTTCCCAATTTTTCATAAATTCTAGCTTGTGGTATGTTGAGTTAAATAATTCTACATGTAGCTTACCACATGATTTGGAGTGGATGCTCCCACCTATGATTAAGCTTGTGGTATGTTTCAAAATAAAGTTTCGCATATGCATGAATTTATAATTGAGATGTATGTCATTATTGAGCTTTTTCAAGGGACAATGTTGAGCTTCATTTTCATATGATGTCGAGTCTATGCATGATTTCATTAATGATCTTTGTCCATAACAATGTTGAGCTTTGTTTCGTACAATGTTGAGTTATGTATGATTTCATGTTGAGCTTCGCCGATAGACGATGTTGAGCTTCGTCATATATGATGTAGAGCATTGCATGTTTTGGGAGAAAAGTCTAGCACCGAGTGGGTTAAGGGTCGATTACCCTATGCCCCAGAACTACGCGCCAATGTAGGTTGATACTATTATATCATTGGACATCCCTTGTGAGCTATCCTCGGCCCGATTGGCCCTTAAGCTTTATCAATTTCATGGTATCGTCCATCACCCTGGAAAGGTTATGGAGGGCTCTACCCACTTGAGTGTGATAGTTGGGACCACATAAGTTCTATTGTGGTATGTTGGTTAAGTGACGATTTAGTGATAGTTGGGACCACATAAGCTCTACCCACTTAAGTGTTATAGTTGGGACCACATAAGCTCTTCCTTGATTCTGTGCCTTAGCCACTCGTCAGGAGCAGGAGGCCTCACCAGATGTAGTCACCGGTACGTTGAGAGTCTTTCATGTTGATATATATGCATTGCTAGATCCAGGGGCTATCCTATCTTTTGTGACACCATAGTCAGTAGCTTCGGAGTCAGTCCCGATGTCTTATTAGAGCCCTTCTCAATTTCTACTCCAGTAGGTGACTTATTTATAGCTAGAAGGGTGTATAGAGATTGCCTGGTCTCAGTTCTTCACAAGGTCACCTCAACAGACTTGATAGAGTTAGCCATGATCGATTTTGATGTTATTCTCGGCATGGATTGGCTATTTGCATGCTATGCTTCAGTTAATTGTAGGACCCGGTCAGTAGAGTTCAGATTTCCGAGTGAGTCTGTCTTAGAATGAGAGAGTAGTTCATCTGTGCCTGTAGGTCGATTCATTTCCTACCTTAAGGCCAGAAAAGATGATTTCTAAGGGTTGCATGTACCATCTAATTAGGGTTAAGGACGTGGAGTCCGAGACCCTGACTATCCAGTCCGTACCAGTAGTACGTGAGTATCCAAAGGTCTTTGTTGATGATTTGCCAGGTGTCCCTCCCGAGCGGCTGATTGATTTCGGTATAGATCTTCTTCCCGACATGCAACCTATATCTATTCCACCTTACAAAATGGCTCCAGCCGAGCTAAAAGGGTTGAAGGACCAGTTGACGGACCTGTTAGATAAGAGCTTTATTAGGCCGAGTAATTCTCCATGGGGTGCATCAGTGTTGTTTGTTCGGAACAAAGATGGTTCTCTTCACATGTGCATTTATATTATAGGCAGTTGAACAAGGTCACCATCAAGAACAGGTATCCTTTACCCAGGATCGATGATTTATTTGACCAGCTTCAGGGTGCCAAGTGTTTCTCCAAGATTGACCTCAAGTCCGGGTATCACCAGCTCAGGGTTCGGGAGAGTGACATCTCGAAAACCGTTTCAGGATTCGGTATGGTCACTACGAATTTGTTGTTATGTCTCTTGTTCTAACCAATGCCGCTGCAGCTTTTATAGATCTAATGAACAGGGTGTTCAACGCATATTTGGACATGTTCGTGATTGCGTTCATTGATGACATCCTTATATACTCTCGGAGCGAGGAGGAGCATGCCGCTCACTTGAGAATAGTGCTTCAGACCCTCAAGGATCGTCAGTTGTATGCAAAGTTAAGCAAATGTGAGTTTTGGTTGGACTCGGTGGAATTTCTAGGCCATGTGGTATCAGGTGAGGGCATAAAAGTAGACTCTCAAAAGATCGAGGTGGTGAAGAATTGGCCCAGACCGGTGAACCCATCAGATATCAGGAGCTTTTTGGCTTAGCGGGTTAGTATTGGAGATTCGAGGAGGGATTTTCATCTATTGCCGCACCATTGACTAAGTTGACTCATAATAAGGTGAAGTTTCAATGGTCGAAGGCTTGTGAGAAAAGCTTCCAAGAGTTGAAGACTCGACTCATTTCAGTACCAGTTTTGACCCTACCTGAGGGTATGGATGGCTTTGTTGTGTATTGTGATGCGTCACGAGTTGAATTGGGATGTGTGTTGTTGCAACATGGGAAGGTGATAGCCTATGCCTCAAGACAATTGAAAGTTCATGAGAAGAATTACCCGACCCATGATCTTGAATTGGCTGCGGTGGTGTTTGCCTTAAAGATATGGAGAAATTAATTGTATGGGGTCCACATGGATGTATTCAAGGATCACAAGAGCGTGCAATACGTGTTCACGCAGAAAGACCTCAATCTTCGGCAAAGAAGGTGGTTGGGCTACTTAAGGACTATGATATGAGTGTTCTTTACCACCGGGCAAGGCTAATGTGGTAGCAGACGCACTTAGTATACTCTCTATGGGAAGTGTGTCCCACGTGGATGAGGAAAAGAAAGAGCTGGTAAAAGATGTCCATCGACTTGTGAGGTTGGGGTTAGATTGGTCGACTCGACCAATGGCGGCATTGTTGTGCAAAATGGATCAAAATCTTCCCTGGTGGTTGATGTTAAATCTAGACAAGATTAGGATCTGATTTTAGTAAAGCTGAAGGAAGCTGTTCGAAGTCAAAAGGTGGAGGTCTTCTCCTAAGGGGGAGATGGTGTACTACGGTACCAGGGTCGTCTATGTGCTCTGGATGTTGATAATTTGAGGGACCGGATATTACATGAGGCACATGGATCCAGGTATTCTATCCATCCGGGTACTACCAAGATGTATCATGACGTGCGGGAAATATATTGGTGGAATGATATGAAGAAGGATATTGCAGAATTTGTAGCCAAGTGCCCGAACTGTTAACAAGTGAAGGTCGAACATCAAAGGCCAGGAGGTGTACTTCAGGATATTAGCATTCCCACTTGGAAGTGGGAAGAGATTAATATGGATTTCATCACAGGCCTACCTCGTACTCGCCGACACTATGATTCCATTTGGATAGTGGTAGATAGATTGACCAAGGCTTCACACTTTCTATTGGTCAAAACCACATATTCAGCGAATGATTATGCCAAATTGTATATTCGGGAGTTGGTTCGACTTCATGGACTGCCCTTGTCCATTATTTCTGACCGAGGTACTCAGTTTACCTCTCAGTTTTGGCTGTCTTTCCAGAAAGGGCTTGGGACTCAGGTTAAGCTCAGAACAACATTCCATCCGCAAATGGATGGCCAGGCGGAGCAGACAATCCAAACTCTCGAGGACATGTTGAGAGCTTGTGTGATGGACTTTAAAGGTAGTTCGGATGATCACTTGCCTTTAATCGAGTTTTCTTACAATAACAGTTATCACTCCAATATCCAAATGGCACCATTCAAGGCTCTTTACAAGCGGAGGTGTAGATCTCCCATCAGATGGTTTGAGGTTGGTGAGGCAGCTATGATAGGGCCAAACTCGGTTCACAAAGTTATGGTGAAGGTTCGGTTGATAAGGGACATACTAAAAACTGCTTATAGTCGTCAGAAGTCATACGCATATATGAGAAGAAGAGATTTGGAGTTTGAGCTTGATGATTGGGTATTTCTAAAGATATCTCCCATTAAGGGAGTGATGCAGTTCAGAAAGAAAGGGAAACTCAGTCCCTGCTATGTTGGTCCCTACCGGGTTGTGGGGAGAGTTGGTAAGGTGGCGTATGAGTTGGACTTGCCATCGGAGTTATCTTCAGTTCATCCCGTGTTTCACGTGTCACTTTTGAAGAACTATTTAGGTGATCCAGCATTAGTAGTTCCGGTGGATAGGGTCGGTGTAAAATACATCCTCAGTTATGAAGAAATTCCCGTTGAAATCTAGGATTGTTAGGTTTGGAAGCTAAGAAACAAGGAAGTAGCTTCAGTTAAGGTATTGTGGAGAAATCAACATGTTGAAGGAGCTACGTGGGAAGCTGAAGCGTATATGACCGCTAGATACCCACATTTGTTCTCTACCGACTCAGTTTAAGCTTGAGGTATTAGTTTTGCACTCAGACTCTATTTAGTCTTCATGTTTAAATTATGTGCACAAGTTTCTTTTATGTATGTGGATGTGTGTATGATTGGTGGATCCAATTCAACTATGTAGTTATTGTCGGAGGTAGTCATTCCGCTATTTTTCGGTTTAATTGATCAGTATTTGATATGATAATTGCATGTTTCTATTTTCTGCTTGTTTCCAACATTCGAGGACGAATGTTCCCAAGGGGAGATATTGTAATACCCCAGAAGTGCCTAGGAGTAGGCTCGGAAAGTAAAATGCAAAACTACTGAAAGTTGGGAAATTGTTGCAGGACGAGAGGTTCCACCACTAATGGAATCAACCTACGACTCGTGGGAGTGAGTTGTGAAAGGTGTCTGGTTGTGGGTTAGGGGAGACAATGACCGATCCAATGACTCGTTGAAGGTTACAACGAGTCATCTTATGGAACCGTGGTGAGAATTGGACTTGAGGTTCAGGGATGCCAGGGGCCACCCAACGACCCGTTGTGAGGTACAACGGATCGTGGTGAGTAGCCATTGTTAGCTTAGTGAGGTGGTCAGTGCATGTTGCGGAATGAGACCACGACTCGTGGATTCTAGTAACGAGTCGTGGTAAGGCTCGTGGTTGGAGAGAGTCCCTAAGTTGATGAAGGAAACAACTGGTGATTGGACGACCCATTGTAGCATTGAACGACACATTGTTTAGGTCACTGTATGAGCCAAGGTCTAGCCAGGATGGTGTAAAGCACGAGTAGACACCACAGGTCATGGTATCCTCCAACGACCCATAGGGTCGTCCATTGGTTGGTCCAGTGAGCAATTTTTCTGCGTAATCAGTAAGGGTATTTCCATTATTCCTTCGTCCTAAGGCCCTATACTATGTCGTTTAAGGCTCATTTTGGAGGATTTTAGTAGGGGAAAACCTATTCTAAGTTTATTCCTTCCGTTCATGCAAGTTTATAAAAATTTAGGTGGTGATCAAGAGCTTTTCTAAAGGGTTTTCTTCCAATTTCTCCTTGGGCAATCAGTGAGGTGGTAGAATCATCTCTTCCAGGTATGTAGGGTTTTAAATGGGTGTCTTCCTTCCACACCCATGCCCAATCTCTATCAAAATATGATGAAAGGTCTATGATCAAGTATGGGGTTTTACCCAAATTGTATAATTCCACAATTTCTATACATGGGTATGATTAGTTTGCATTTATATTGATGAATTGTAAAGCTTGGGCAGATTCTAAATTATTTTCGATACACAAATTGTGTTCCAAATCTTGAATCTAAAATGCCTATGGATGAGAAGTTCATAAAAGTAGTGAATGATGATGAATGCATGATGATATTGAGATTTAATTATGAAAAGTATGTTCTAAAGCTACCCATGATTATGATGCTGTTTTCAAAATAAAAATGTGTAGATCCTAGCATGATAAAGCTTTGGGCAATGCCCACATGATGATTTAAAGTGATGATTTTTCTGGCATAAGCTTACCACATTGTATAAAGTGAAGTTCCCTAATTTTGCATAAATTCTAGCTTGTGGTATGTTGAGTTAAATAATTCTACATGTAGCTTACCACATGATTTGGAGTGGATGCTCCCACCTATGATTGAGCTTGTGGTATGTTTCGAAATAAATTTTCGCATCCGCATGAATTTATAATTGAGATGTATGACATTATTGAACTTTTTCAAGGGACAATGTTGAGCTTCATTATGTCGAGTCTATGCATGATTTCACTAATGAGCTTTATCCATAGACAATGTTGAGCTTTGTTTCGTACGATGTTGAGTTATGTATGATTTCATGTTGAGCTTCACCGATAGACGATGTTGAGCTTCGTTATATATGATGTAGAGCATTGCATGTTTTGGTAGAAGAGTCTAGCACCGAGCGGGTTAAGGGTCGATTACCCTATGCCCCATAACTATGCGCCAATGTAGGTTGATACTATTATATTATTGGGACCTCCCATGTGAGCTATCCCCCGCCCGATTGGCCCTTAAGCTTGATTTCAATATCATGGTATCGTCCATCGCCCTGGAAAGGTTATGGACGACTCTACCCACTTGATGTGATAGTTGGGACCACGTAAGCTCTATCATGGTATGTCGGTTAAGTGACGAGTCTCCCATGGTTTAAATCATTCAGATTGCATATTCATAACTCATGATAATTATCTTATACATGCATGTTCAAAAAGAAGAGGTTTGACTCATTGTTCAGCTTTGAGTCATTCGAGTCGGTCATGATGTTGTAAAGCTAAGCATGGTCAAGTCATGATAAGATTTCGATTTTAGAATGAATGCATGTAGCCCTTCTACTTATACTTGAAATCTTATGATGTGGATGAGATGTTTTTAAATGATTTACGTTGCTAGAGCAATTTTACTTACCTTGCATACTCGGTACATTTCACATACTGACCGCATACTTTCTGTGTTGCATCATTTCATGATGCAGGTCCCGGTTCTCAGGTTCAGCCTCGCTCGTAGTCGCTTATCAGAGTTAGCACCTATTTGGTTGGTGAATCCTCATCTTTTGGGGACTAGCTATCATTTTCCTTTATGTATTTTCAGTTCAGTATTGCTGAGTTAGTTGGGATCTTGTCCCTTCGACTCATCCAGATTAGAGGCTTTCAGACTTATGTATGTATAGTTTCGGATATTATTCTGATGTGCTATTGTATGAGACTTTCTCTGAGTTATAATTATGTTTCCTTCATGTTTATTGAATGAGTTAGTTGAATACTTATTCCATGGGTCGACTTGGGATCTTTTGGAGTTCCTTATCCCGTGTCTACTATCCGGGTCTACGCTTGGGTCATGACATTTGAGAATAGTGCTTCAATTTCTCAATGGCAGCGAATTATATGCTAAATTCAGCAAATTCAAGTTTTTGTTGAACTCCGTAGCATTTTTGGGTCATGTGGTATCAAGTGAGGGTATAAAGGTGGATTCTCAGAAAATAAAAGCGGTGAAGAATTGGCCTAGACCGGTGAATACTTTTGATATTCGGAGCTTCTTGGGTTTAGCTGGCTACTATTGAATATTTGTGGAAGGCTTCTCATCTATTGCAGCACCCTTGACCAAATTGACCTAGAAAAAGGTGAAATACCAATGGTCGGAGGCTTGTGAGAAGAGCTTCCAAGAGTTGAAGAATCGACTTACTTCAGCACCGGTGTTAACCCTACCTGAGGGTACTGATGGGTTCGTGGTGTATTGTGATGCTTCAAGGATCAGACTTGGGTGTGTATTGATGCAGCACAGAAGGGTTATAGCATATGCCTCCAGACAGCTAAAGGTTCATGAGAAGAATTACCTGACCCATGATCTTGAGTTGGCCACGACGGTATTTGCCTTGAAGATATGGCGACATTATTTGTACGGGGTTCATGTGGATGTGTTTACGGACCATAAGAGTTTACAATATGTGTTTACACAAAAGGATCTCAATCATCAGCAAAGGAGGTGGTTGGAGTTACTCAAGTACTACAATATGAGTGTGCTTTACCATCTGGGTAAGGCCAATGTAGTAGCAAACACACTTAGTAGACTCTCTATGGAGAGTGTGTCTCATATGGATAAGGGGTAGAAGGATCTGTTGAAAGATGTGCAACGACTTGCAAGGTTGGAAGTTAGGTTGGTTGATTCGATCGATGGTGATGTGGTTGTTCAGAACGGATCAGAGTCATCATTGGTAACTGATGTAAAAGCTAGGCAAGATGAGGACCCGATGTTTGTAAAGTTGAAGGAAGTCGTTCAAAATCATAAGGTAGAGGTATTCTCCAAAGGGGGAGATGGTGTGCTTCGATACCAGGTTCACTTATGTGTTCCGAACGTGGGTGATTTGAGGAGACAAATGTTGCATGAGGCTCATGGATCCAGGTATTCAATCCATCTAGGTGCCACCAATATGTACCGTGACTTACGGGAAGTCTATTGGTGGAATGTCATGAAAAAGGACATCGCGGAGTTTGTAGATAAGTGTCCAAACTATCAACAAGTGAAGGTTGAGCATCAGAGACTGGGAGGTGTGCTTTAGGATATCAGTATTCCTACTTGGAAATGGGAAGAAATAAACATGGATTTCATTACAGGGTTGCCTCGCATTCATCGACAATATTACTCCATTTGGGTCGTGGTAGACAGGTTGATGAAGGCCGCTTATTTTCTACCGGTCAAAACCACAGATTCGATGGAGGACTATGCCAAACTATATATCCGAGAGCTAGTTCGATTTCATGGAGTGCCCTTGTCCATTATATAAGACAATGGTACCTAATTTACCTTTCAGTTTTGGAAGTCATTTAAAAAAGGACTTGGTACTCAGGTTAAGCTCAGCACAACATTTCACCCACAAACAGATGGTCAAGCGGAGTGGAAAATTCAAACTCTCGAAGACATGATGAGAGCATGCGTGATTGACTTCAAGGATAGTTCGGATGATCATTTGCCTCTTATCGAGTTTGCACACAATAACAACTATCATTCCAGTATTTAGATGGCACCATTTGAGGCTCTCTATGGGCGGAGATGTAGATCGCCCATTGGTTGGTTCGAAGTTGGTGAAGCTGCAATGATAGGGCCAGATTAGGTTCATGAGGCTATGGAGAAGGTTCAGCTCATACAGAACGGGTTGAAAGCAGGTCAAAGTTGCCAAAAGTCTTATGCCAATATGAGAAGGAGGGAATTAGAATTTGAGGTGGATGATTGGGTGTTTCTTAATGTATCTCCCATGAAGGGAGTGATGCGGTTTGGAAAGAAAGGAAAACTCAGCCCTCATTAAGTTGGCCCCTATCCGATTGTAAAATAGGTTGGCAAGGTGGCATATGAATTGGAGTTACCCTTAGAATTAGCTTCTGTGCATCCTATATTCCATGTATCACTTTGAAGGAAGTGTTTGGGTGATCCAGCTCTAGTTGTCTCAGTGGAGAGTATTGGTGTGAAAGACAACCTTAGTTATGAGGAGGTTCTAGTAGGAATACTGGATTGTCAGGTTTAAAGGCTAAGGAGCAAGGAAGTAGCTTCAGCAAAAGTGTTATGGAGGAATCAACATGTTGAAGGAGCTACGTGGGAAGCCGAAGTGGATATGATGGCTAGATACCCACATTTATTCTCTATCGGCTCAGTTCCAGCTTGAGGTATCAGTTTCTCTCTCAAACTATATTTAGTTTTTATGTTCAGGTCATGTACCCCAAGTTTCTTTCATGTATGTGGATGTGTATATGATTCATGAATTCAGTTCAGCTATGTAGTTTGAATCGAAGATACTCATTTCGTCAGTTTTTAGCTTAAATGATCAGTATTTAAATATGATGATTGCATTTCTCTGCTTTTCTGTATGTTTTTAAAAATTCAAGGATGAATGTTCCCAAGGGAGATATATCATTATACCCCAGAAGCCCAAAAATCAGACCCGGGAGTTGAAACGGATAAAAATTTAAAACTGGCATCGGGACTCAGAACGGGTCGTGAGGTGACCCGTGAGAGCAGCGCACGAGACGTGATGTGACTCATGATGAGGCTCAGGAGATGAGTTGAAATTTGGGTATTTGGATCCCCACGGATGAGACCACAAGTCGTGGTTAGGCCCCATAACTCGTTAGGTCAGTCGTGGGAAGTGATGATTAAGAAGGAAAAGTAAGAAGGAAGTGTACCTAACCGAAGGACCCAATGAGTCATGGTCAGTCACCATGATCCGTGGGGAGGGTCGTGAGCAACATGATGAAGCAAAATAAAAATCTCATGCAGTGTATGTGAAAAGTGGTGACCACGAGTCATCGTCACCACTAACAAGTTGTGAAGTCACCCATGACTAGCCCAGATGACTTGATAAGCAGTGTACTTAACGGATAATGCCACGAGTAGTGGCCAGGGGTGACGAGTCATCACGTCCCTCGTGGAGACTGACTGGTAGTTATTTTCTACGAATTTAGTAAGGCTTTTCCATAATTTCTAAGATCCTAAGGCCTAAACTACGTTGTTTTGAGTTATGAATGATAACTTTTAAGAGGGTTAAGTTCATTTTAGGCCATTTTCATTCATGCATGCAAAAGTGATAGTCTAGAGAGGTGATAAAGGCAAATCCTTCAAGGTTCTCTTCAATTTCTTCTTGGGCATTCAAGGAAGTGTAAGAATCAGCTATAATCAGGTATGTAGGGTTATGAATGGATGAATCCTTTCACACCCATGCTCAATTCCTCTCTAAATCATTTTGTATGTCCAATCTATGGGGTTTTAACCCAATGCATGAAATTCCTAATTCTCTACTTGGGTATGATCTAAATATGTTTCTATTATTGAAGTCTGAATCATAGGCAAGTTTTATATTGTTTTCAGCTAAAATCATGTTTCAAGTTTTATGAATTAAAAAGCCTATTGATGAGAAGTTCATGAAAGATGAGATTTGTGATGAAAGTATGATTATGATGAGATATTATGATGAAAAATATGTTTTCAAGATACCCATGTTTATAATCATATTTTGATGTGAATTGAGTATTTTCAAGTATGTTAAAGTATTGGGCAATGCCCAAATGTTCAAGTATGATTAATGATTTCTTAAATTAAGCTTACCACATGGTTTTGGAGCAAAGACTCCCAATTATTTTTCAGCTTGTGGTATAGTTTGAGTTAAAGCTTCCCATATGCATAATTTTAGATTTGAGATGTATTTGATTATTGAGCTTCATCAATAGATGATGTTGATCTTCGTTGAAAAACGATAGAGAGCATATGCATGTTTTGGGAGTAGTGTCTAGCACCGAGTAGACTAAGGGTCGATCACCCTATGCCTCTGAACTATGCACCAACGTCGGTTTGTAATTATATATATATTACTTCGGGACCTCCCTTGTGAGCTATCCCCTTCCCTATTGGGACATGATCTTGATATCGATATCATGGTATTGTTCCTAGCCCTGGCAAGGCTTGGGATGACTCTACCCACTTGAGTATGATAGTTGGGACCACGTAAGCTCTATCGTGGTATGTTGGTTAAAAGACGAGTCTCCCATTGTTTCTCATGATTTCAATTATGCATGTTCATCATTCATGAGATTTATATATTTATATATGTTCTAAATAAGGTTTGACTCAATGTTCGGTTTTATGCATGACTATCAGATTTCAGCTTTGAGTCAATCGATTCAGTTATGATGTTATGTTATGTTATGATGAGATCATGATTTTAGAAAGAATGCATGCAAGCCCTACTCTTAGATTCTTATGGTTTATGTTTTACATTATGCATATCTTTAAATGACTTTATCTATTTAAGCAGTTTTATTTACCATGCATACTCAGTACATTCCACGTACTGACTGCATACTCTATGCTGTATCATTTCATGATACATGATCTAGCACTCAGACTTAGCTCCGTTCATAGCCAGTCTTCAGAGTTAGCATCTTACGCTTGTTGGTGAGTCCTCATCTCCCAAGGACCATGCTTATTCAGATTTCTCTATGTATTTTCAGTTTCCAGCTTTATCGAGTTAGTTGGGGGTCTTGTCCCATCAACTCATCATGTTTAGAGGCTTTTCAGACAAAAGAATGTAGTTAGATTCAGATTGTGTATTTTGATGTTATGTTTATTTCAGACTTCTGCTAAGATTATTGTGTTGATTCTTCAGTATTAGTTATTAAGTTAGATGTATGTTCATTCTATGGGTTGAGTTGGAGGCTCTTGGGGGCTCCTTGTCCCGTGTCTCAATCTGGGCCTCCATCTAGATCATGAAAATTATATGACTTGAGCAACAATTGCAGGACAGTTAATTTGGGACAAATTGATAACAGTTGGAGTGAATATGAGACCTAACCTAGTGATTGAGTATAGTTATCCAATAGGGGTGAACCAGTCATTTGGATGAACTCTAGATATCAAGTTCTACAAGTAAGCATTGGGAGAGATCACAGGTGTAAAATCTGAAGTAGTTTTGAATCCATAGGGAACACCTACCCTAGTTAATTGCATAATCTTGGTAAACAACAATTAATTCTCAATATTGTCATATAATTGCTTTTATAAACCCCCCTTTTGGAGATA
This sequence comes from Datura wrightii, assembly GCA_035772735.1. NCBI lineage: Eukaryota > Viridiplantae > Streptophyta > Magnoliopsida > Solanales > Solanaceae > Datura > Datura wrightii. The sequence continues at coordinate 84,059,792 of JASDFA010000001.1, forward strand.
ACACACATAAAAGCTTAAATACTAGCTTTATATATCTTGACCATATTTCCTGTGGGATTGACCCAAACCTTTATTGGGTTCCTTATTGACAATGTCTGCATCATACTTTATCAAGAGTGTTATTTGAGCATTATCAAAAAGTGGCGCCATTGCCGGGGAATACGGGTTAGGATTAGAGTAATTGCAGTGTTTAACTTTTAGTTGTTATTTCCTCATTTATGTTTTGTTTTTGTTTTTTTGACACCCATAGGTTATCTCTTTGTGAATTCCAAGTACTCGATGGAGCAGAAACTCCCTGATTCCTCTTGATCTTGAATTAGAGCAAACTCTACGGAGAATGGAGAACCCTGAGTAGAGAGATGCCCATACGGCTGAAGAAGATTGGCAAGCTGCACTTTAGAAAGCCGAGGATGCTCATGAGAAAGTAGTGAATGCTGGCCTCCATGGAAGGGGAAATAGAGGCCAGAGATATGCTGCTCAGTTCTATGATAAGAATGGCCCATATATTGATGAAGTCAGATCAACTGGATCCATCGTACCGCCACCTTTGCCTGCTGGGGTGAAGTTTGATATCACTAGAACCATGATACAACTACTAAATATGAAAGTGATGTTTAGTGGTCATGCAACTGTCGATGCTAACCCGCACTTGATGAATTTTGTCGGGATATACAAGGCATACAGGTTACCTAGTGTAATCTAGGATTCGATAAGGTTGATACTCTTCCCATTCTCTCTCTCTGAAGAGGCCACTTTATGATTATCGGAGTTGCCCAACGACTCCATTACCAACTGGAGGGAGATGAAACAAGCTTTCCTAGAAAGGTTCTTCCCATTCTCCAGGATGCTACAGTTAAAGAACGAAATTTATAACTTTTGATAATTGAATACTGAGGCACTACATGAGACATGGTTGAGATTTAAGAAGAATCTGACCAAGTGCCCGAACCATAAAATTCCAGATGACATTTTATTGGAAATTTTTTGCAGGTCCTTAAGTAACAACACAAAAGTTATGGTAGATATAGTGGAAGGAGGAGCATTTAGTCACACGTGGGAACAAGCTACCATTACTTTAGACAAAGTGATTAAGACGAACTTGGCTTGGCACACCAAGGAAGCAAAAGCAGCTGTAGGTACGCATGCTGTTGGTATGTCTGCGGATCAACGCATAAAGGAGGAGGAGCGTGATTAGGAGCTGGCTCATATGCATACATCATTAGACCTGCTCATGAAGCATATCATGGGCGCTGGTGCTAGAAAGGTAAATGCAATGGGATCTCAGGGTTAGGAACCAGGCCAGGAGTATTCAAATTCCGAGGAGGAGGCAAACTTCTTGGACAACCAGGTGGCGGGTTTTCGGGCCAACGCCCAAGGGTCTAGATAGGCAACTTGGTGCCAAGTTTTTGGAAATTAAGATCGAAACCAGTATTGGGACAACTACAACCAAAATGGGTATAGGGATAGGAGCTGAGGTCGTAAGAGATAGGGAGAGTGGAGAAAGAACGATGGATATAGCAACGATCGCACAAGTTTGTATGTTCCTTCTAATGCACGTGAGGGGGAGACTGGACCCTCAAGATTAGAGAACATGATGGATAAAATGCTCAATAAGGTAAATTCCATTGATGATCAACTAAGGTACATCAGGGGGAATATATCAGGTATGAGCCAGAAAGTTGAATCGCATGCCACAGCGTTGAAATAGATTGAGCAGCAGCTTGGTCAATTGTCGGCCTCCCTAAACCAAAGGAAGAAGGGAATACTTCCTAGAAACACAGTATAAAATCCAAAGAATGATAATCACTATATGGCTGTGATGACTAGGAGTGGAAAGGCCACAGTTGATCCCCCATTTGTCGATTGTAGTTGAGATGGAAAGACAGAAGGAGATTGAGCTTGGTGAGGAAGATTAGGTTGCTGAGCATGAGATCACAGGTGAAGCTGAGTTGAAAGAGACTTTAGTTGATGCAAAGGAGTCCAAAGCTGATGATGGTAAGAAGCAAGGGGTCACGCAAATTTATAATGCTATCCCTCGACCACCGCCACATTCTCTCAAAGGATGAAGAAAAAGGCGGAAGATGGTAAGTTCCAATAATTTCTTTCTATGCTAAAATAGTTATTTGTGAACATACCATTGGTTGAGGCATTGGAACAAATTCCTAGATATGCTTCATGAAGGACCTTGTGACCAATAAGAGGTCCATGAGCTATGAGTCGATAGGTAACTTGCATCATTGCAGTGCCATAACTTCACGGGTTCTTTCTCAAAAGAAGGAGGATCCAGGTGCCTTCACTATTTTGTGTACAATTGGTGATTTTGAGTTTGCAAAGGAACTTTGTGACTTAGAAGCAAGCATCGACTTGATGCCATTAGCTTTATTCAAACAGCTGGGCTTGGGAGCCCCCACACCGACATCATTGCAGCTATTGATGGCAGACTGCACAGTCAAAAAAGCCAATGGGGATCTTAGTGGATGTGCTTGTCAAGGTGGACTGTTTCATCTTACCAGCGGACTTTGTAATCATAGATTGCGAGGTTGATTTTGAGGTCCCCATTATCTTGGGGCAACCATTCCTAGCCACTAGGAGAGCCTTGGTGGATGTTGAAGCTGGCCAACTAAAATTCAGGCTAAATAAAGAGGAGGTCACTTTTAATGTTTGCCGATCAATGAAGCAGTCCAATGAGGTGGTTTGATGAAGTCTAAATATGTTTTTCCGTGATGTTAAATCAGACACTTTTTGGAAGGCAACCCATGAGGTGGTTTGGTGAAGTCTGAGTAACCAAACCACTTGCGTCGTGCCATGATGTTAAATCAAGCGCTTCTTGGGAAGCAACCCAAATTACCTAACTTTAGTGTGTTCAGTGTGCAGGTGAAACAAAAATTGGTGGGAGAGAAATTGTAGACCAAACTTGTATTATGAGCCTCAATATGACTCATAAGAGCTTTGTATGGGCCGTAGTACTAGTCGTGGTAAAAATCCGAAGACGAAATTCATTTTATGGTTGGTCATTACGACTCGTACCCTAATTGTATTGGTTATAGTACTCACTATAAAGATGAACTGCGCAAGTGCAGAATTTCATAGATATTGACTTATGAGGCAATGTATGAATTGTACCTTCCTAGTACGAGTCATAACATGCACTTGTAGGTCCCAGGTAAGTTTTCTAAGTTTTCTTCTACGAGTCCAAGGGGCGAGCCGTAGGTCCTACCTCCGACTCGTGGTACGAGTCATTATGGGCTAAATTAATCAACTTGGCCCAACTTGACCCGGATTCCTAAAAATTCTCCCTAACCTATTTAAATCCAAATCCTTCAGACTTTAACTCCCACGTAAGCATACACTTGGAACCCATGAGTCTCACCCATTATTCTCACACCCGTAACTTAAAATCCCAAGCAACTCAAGCTCAAACTCATGCTAGATTATATCTACACATTTAAAATCCTAGTCTAATCAATGAAACGAGCAAGAAGTCGAGCAAACCCTTGAAAATTCAAGTAAGTACACATGTTCAATTTACAAAAATCTTGCTCTGTTTGAACCAATAGAACTCCATGATTCCTAAAACTCAACAAAAATGGGTTGAGGAAGATGATCATTAGGTTGTGTGAATCTATTGAATGGATAGGAATTTGAAATTCCAAACACTAAACTTAATTGTTAAAAATGAGTTAAGGGGTATGCTATATGTTGGGGGTGAACTGGGTAGGTGTAAATAATAGACATTGATAGCCTAAAAGGAAAGTCTGAGTACCCAGATCAAACAAATTGTTTGCATGAATAACTGAACTAATCAAGGTAAGGACAGGCTTCACAAGCCTTCTTACAACTTGTGGTTTCATATTATGACTCGTAGGAAGGCTCGTTGGGACTATCCTAAGCTATTTGTGACTGAACCTGATGGTACGAAACCTCTCACGATCGGTAGTATTCTACTACGAGTTGTATGATGTAATCGTACCACAAATCTGAAAGGGTCAAAGATCAAAAGAAATGGTACGATCCTTACTACGACTCGTGAAAACAAATCATGATCCGTAACACGAGTCATAGAAAAATATAGAAGAACACAGTTTAGGGGAACCCCTAAGTATGACTCTTAGTATGAATCGTACCATCATAGTATGAGTCGTAACTAGGAGACATGATAGCCCTATCATGAACTACGAGTCTTAGTACGAGTCATACCACCATAGTACGTCCCATATTGTAGACTCGTGGAAAACTTCAAAGGGTATTTTTCTTGCTTTCTTTTTCTCAGATCATGCATACTAACCTTTTTCTCCACAGGTAAAATAACGCTAAAAGGGATATCAAAGAAGAAGCCCCAAGACAAGCAGGTTAGAACTGAGATAGCTTCAAGTAGGGCATTGAGAGATAAGCCCTCTGACTCTGATCAAGTAGGAAGCTCCCCTAGTGGTTCAATGGAAGAGTATCTAATTGAGACTTCTGACACTGATGAGCCACCGACCACTAGGGCTCAGGCCAAGGTACATGCTAAAGCTACTTCTGCCGCTTCAACTACTGCTCCTCAGTCTGAAGAGGAAGCAGAAGAACAGATTCAAGAGTCCGAGAGTGGATCTAATGAGGAAGAAGGATCTGAGGAGGCCCAATCCAAAGATGAGGGCAATGAGGACACTGAGGAAGAAGAGGACCAAACTTTACCTCAAGAGAATCGTACTATTAGGTGGAGAATACCAGGTGCTCAAGAGATATACGAGCAGGGTCTTGCTCTCACCTTCATGAACCATCCGAGGAGAAGCATACAGAAAGAAACGCAGATCCTCACCAGTTCCTTGAATGAGGTAGAGGAAATGAAGAGGATATTCAGCTTCTACGAATTTGATTGGATGGCTAAAACTCCGATGAAGTACAGTCCTGCAATGGTCTGGGAGTTTTATGCCAATTATTTGGCCAAGATGGAGCAAAATGCAAATGGCGGGCAAAATTTGAGAGAACAACCCAAGCTCGAGAGTGTGGTAGTGTGAGATCACATAGTTGATATCTTTAAGCGTACTATTGCTTGGGTACTCTATGGTCCACAATTTAGAGCTCCAGACATGATAATTGAGTTCGATTATCGAGTGGATTCCTTGAAAAGGCTAAAGTAGTTAGGTTATGAGGAGAGGAAGAACCAAATTAAATGGCTTGATGGGATTCTAGCAGATGACAAGGAGGACGTGGACTGGTGGCTAGTGGAAAGAAGGTCACCAAAGCCTCGCTGAACTTCATCGCGAAGGCCTGCTGGATAGTACTCCACCACTAATTGGCACCAACGCTTAATGACAACACCCTCAATGTAAATAGAGCAGCCTTGGTGGTGTGTATCATATCGAGATACGCTATTAATATTTCGAGGGTTATTGCAGAGGAGATCCAAGATCGGGCTTTAGGATTGAGAACTACCATCCCATTCCTGAGTCTCGTGTTCAGATTATGTATAGAGACAGGCCTTAAGGCGAATATGGAGGTTGATACTCCGATTGGAGGCTAGAGGACGGGGAATATAGGTCTAGTTTGAGATGAGATGAACCCAGTGAGTCGGGTTAGACTTCCTACCACAGTCCCAGTACCACCGGTATTCGGGGTGAGCATATTGATGCCCCCACCTCATTGGAGCAAGGTGAGATGCTGGCCACATAGAGGCAACTCCTAGTACTTCATTTGCACCTCCGATGGGTCTCTCGAGCTAGACCCCAACTTGGTATATGTTGGTCCCACATGAGTTCCTTTAGAAGATGGCTAAAAGGCTGACAGTGACCGAGAGAAAGGTCCAATCTATGATGGAGATTTAAGAGGCCTTGAGGGTGTTGTATTTCTGAATAGATAGTTTTGAGCGCCTCTTCAACGAGCGCCTAGATGAGCAGCCGGACATATGCATCCCTAGGGAGGAGTTGGGGGCTCTTCGGAGCCAAGCAACTGAGTTTTTGTCTAGACAATCGGCGATTCTAGCAGCCCCCACTCTTTCAGACTTAGACGCTGAGCTTGATGAGGAGCTAGATTTGGAGGCATATTGGGTCCCGTCTGTGGCCAATGGAGGAAAGGGTAAGAAGAAGGTCTCGGAGGAGGTTGGAGACGAGCCCTCAAAGAAGAGAAAAAAGAAGGAGAAGAAGGAGAGCAGGCGGGAGAGAGTGGAGAGTCTGCAAACTCATAACGAATATATGTTGGAGTTGCAGGAGCGACCTAAAGGAGCGGGGAGCTCCACCACTGTCCATAGAATGCTTGCGGGTGGTGAGGATCCTTCGAGGGAGCCATATTCTTCCAGATTGGAGACTGAGGTCGCTGAGGGCGACTGCTACTATGGAGGGGGTGACCGTTCCCCTGGTGATGTCCCACTAAGTGCGCCGGCCACCACTAGCACCACTATTGCAACGGAGGTACCACCTCCGTAGGATGACAAGAGCACTTAGTGCTCCATAGGTATGTCCTTTTCCCCTGTTTTCATATTCAATGCTTCGGGGACGAAGCATGTTTTTCAAGAGGGAGGGTGTATTTATAGTTTTAGGGTATCTTGTTCTTTCTAGGATTTTTCTTGCCGTGTTTCTTTTTCCTTGGATATGATATCTAGTAGAACCAACATGTTTAGGTTGTTTTTGTTATTCCTTTAATTAGATTTAGCTTAGGATTACTTTACAGCCAATAAATGCACTAGTTTGATGTTTTTGAAAAAAATTGACCCTATTTAAATTTTTGATGTTAGTTGTGCAGTTAATTGCAATTGCATGACTTCTATGGATCTTTGTATGACATTTATATTATTAGCATGTGTAGTTGTAGCTTATCCGTGCTTTAACTGGATAGGTAGATTTAATGAAAACTGATACCATGAGTGAGTGAGGATTCATACTTAGTTTAATACTGTGTTGATGGTCTAGAATTTGCCCACTTGGTCTTTACATAGGTTTTAGGATAGTTGGTTAGGAAATGGTCATAGGCCATTTTTGAATTTTGACCACTTCAGCTTAAATTATCCAACCAAATAAAAATGAATCCCTTGATCCCGATTTTGAGCTTAATATTGACCATTTTTCTTTGATTACCCTTCACCTTTTCCATTGTTTATAATCAACCTGCTTTGGCTCTGAGACATTGTGAACCTTAACTCAGGTGTTATACCCCGTAAGATTTCCGACACCTAGATGGCCTATTCGCACATTAGTTAAGCATATTTGAAAGCCATACGTGCTAGGGAAAGGCCCGGGAAAGGATTGGATGAGTAACCTGTCGAACCATCACGGAGGGAGCCGGGGTAGAGCCCCTCCACGATGGCAACGTGTCACAGAGGTGGAGCCTCAACATTGGCTCCGTGACACGTTGGCCCTGTCCAGGCTCAAGTATATAAAGCCCCACTTCGGTTTATTTCCATTTAAAACATATGAAATTACCAAAAAAACGCAGAGGAACAGAGGAGAACGAAGAGGGTAAATATATTTTCGTCCGATTACGCTACCAAACGTAGTCCAAACCCAAATTAACCTCAGATACCGAGGTATTTAGCAGCAGAGAGCATTCCTACGGATTTAGTTTTGCGAAATACGGCCGACGAATCATCGAGCTACCGGACTAAGGTAAGTGGAATTGCTCCAAACTAGTGTCTATGTGTTCCTAGCTATGAAGTGGATACTTCTCCCTTATGGACTTCTGGAAAATAGCGAGTTTTCGACCGTCTTTCGATAAGCCTAAGTTTAGGCTATAATTATATCGAAAGTGATGTCGTCCTTCAGAATAAAGTTGTATTTAGTACTGATTGACATATATATGAATGCAGTCGGGAGAAATAGCTGAAAAACTGACCGAGTTATGCCAGTTAGTCGGGAAATCAGAAGCGAAGGTATGTAAAGCTAGTTTCCTCGGCAAGTTAGCAGTCTCGGTATAGTAAAATAGTTTAAAGTCCAGTAGAATGTTCAGAAGTCGTGTGTTATGTTTGTTATGAATATTGGTACGATATTAGAAGCATCATGTTATGTATAGCATGAAACTTGCTAGCACGATATAAATTCTAATACAAGTGTTAGGAACTGTACAGCATGCCCAGTATGTGATTTAGTAAAGAATGTTAGGATATTATCGTTTTCAGTTGAAACCTAATAAAACAATGTGAGTATCTGTAAGGTATCTTAGAAGTAGAATGATAGATTAAAATGAAGTTTAGAAAGCATGTTAGAAATAGTAAATCATGTTACTATAGAAACTCAGTTATACAACATAGTTTCCAGCAGAAAAACTATATCTTGTTCAACATGAGACTCAGTACCGTATGGTAGAAGATTATATTTATATACATATACCATTATCAGTCTCAGCATGTATTAAATACATACATATCACTATCACTAGTCAGCATATAGTATGTACAGATACTTTATCATCACTAGCTTCAGCATGTGGTATATGCAGATAGTATTACTACTTGAGACCACTGTATTGTCTTGGGGTTGGATTACCTAGCATTCATGACCGCCCCAGGGTTAATAGCTGTATCGACTCGTTCGCCAGAGGGCGAGGATACGTCGCTCTACGGAGTGACATGCCGTCCCACAGGGGACGAAGATGGGATTCCAGTTTCCCCATATTGTGCCTTGGTCGGCCCTTATACACCCCCGTCGAGCGGGTACGCCCGGGGTGTTGATTCAGGAGTCCTCTGGACTCAGGTACAGTTATAGTCAGGGGCTCAGCAAGCCCAAGTGCATACCTAGGGGATCGGCAGGGTGCTTATAGTCATTATAGGAGATGGGACGACCAGGGTAGGGGTATAGATTGCGTGTTGGTTGTACCTCTCGGCTTATGGGGGCTGGGTAAGGTTTGTGTGTGCTATGCTATGTTATGTTGTGTTATGCCATGTTACACTAGATACGAGTAGATCGACAGTAGAGCGATACACCTCCAGGTATGACTCCTACTCCTTCCAGCATGGTTAAGAGTAGGCTTAGCTTTACGTTCTCAGTCAGTTTAGTCTGTTCCTTCCTATTTCAGTTCCATCAGTTGTATTCTTGTTTTCAGATATTTTTCAGTTGTTGTTTTACATACTCAGTACCAGCGGTACTGACGCCCGTTTGGGGCACTGCATTACTTGCCTGCACGTACTCATAGACGAGGGGCCGATACCTCGTGATTCCAGCCAGCTCACAGGGTCATCAGCTCCAGTCATCCAGAGCTAGATAGCTAGAGGTTTATCCCTTTCTTTTGTCGTACAGCATGGGTAGGCCGAGGCCCTGTCCTGACCATCTTATCAGTATTCTTAGAGGCATGCAGTCTGTATGTATTTCCCTGTGGTCAGTTGAGCCGGTCGTGTGAGGCCGTGCAGTTTGTTATAGCTGTTTAGCATTTCAGTTTATGTTGGCCGTGTGGGGCCTTTGTTGACAGTAGTGGTGACCTCGCCGGTCACGTAGCTTTCCAGTATTTCATTGTTGAGTTACAGATGACTAGACAGCATGGTGTCCTTGTTGGCCCGCATAGGCTCCCCTATATTGATGTGTTTCTGGTTAGCTGTTAGTACAGGTACAGGTGGCTATAGGCCCAGCTGGCCGGAGGCTGTGTTTACAGCCGTTATATAGCCCTTTGTTTCCAGGAGTCTGAGTTAGAGCCAGCCAGGCACCAGATGTGCTTAGGCTCAGCAGTCTAGTGGTTCAGGTCCTAGTAGGGCACCAAGTGCCAGTCATACCCCCCAAGGCGGGGCGTGACAAACTTGGTATCAAAGCAGGTCGTATCCCAGGAAGTCTGCAAGCCGTGCTAAGTAGAGTCCTGCCCATGGATGTGTTGTGCACCACATACTATGGGTAGGAGGCTGCAAGGCATGATAGGATGGTTGCTTTTTATTCTTATTCAGTCGTGCTGTAGAGCGGTACAACATAGGGTTGAGTCCCTAGAGCTTACTGTATTATTTGGTTACAGATACAAGTCAGACCAGCGTAATCCTATCCCAGGCAGAAGATCAGATATAGCAATAGGAGAGAACATCAGCTAGTTACAAGGCAACTACAGCAGCAGCAGGAGGTAATAGGGACCTCCCAATGTTATATTTTTATTGGTACCATCCCCAGTATATGTCGATAACTTCAGAATAGGAAGTCATAAACATAACGTATAAATGAGTCGATTTATTTGTTAGATATATATATAAGACCTGATTAAGATAGTAGACAATATTAGATTATCAGATAAGTGTGAGAAAGAGAAGGAAATGTAGGATTCCCACCAAAATTCCTTCAGGTGTGGTACAGTTCCATGTCTTCGTTTCGTTGCAGTAAGAAAAAGTCATTCCTACCCCTTAGTTTTGATCCCAGTGTAGCAAAGGGCATAAGGATTGAGACGATGTTTCCCAAAGCAGGCAGTAAGTGAAAGGTGGATTGGCTGATTCCAGAAAGTGTTAGAAAGAGTAAGGAGCCCTTATGATTATGTAATTTGTGCAGACCCTCACGGTAATAAGTCAGAAGAGAAAGTAAGACTACTAGCTTACCCGAAGTAGGTGTAGGAGATCCGTCAATGATGGACTCCCAGTAAGAGTCAAGTTCAAGTCAGGAAAGGGTTGAATCTGCTGTGGCATGCTAACGACGGCAGGGTATGTCTGCAAGATAATAGTTATAATCTTAGCTGTGATATCAAAAGACAGGGAGATTATATGAATAAGATGGGTACGACTGCAAGTCAAAAGAAGTATAGGTTGGAACTTGACTAGCAACCTTATTGACAGTATAAGGCAGGTACCTTGAACCCCATAGCCCAGTTTAAGGAAGATGAAGGTGAAGAGCATGAATACTAGATTTTGAGGGGAAATCAGAATCACCTCTAGATTGATAGAACATTGTGTATTAAGGACTAAACCTTAGACGAACAGCTAAGATACAGTAAGGTTGTAGTTTAGAATGTTGCGGTATGTCCGCCCAAGGAGAAGGTAAGAGGGTACCGAACCAGAGACTCCAATCTAGTGTGGCCCAGAGACAAGGTCCAACAGACAGTCACGAGCCTTAATATAATGCCAAGTAAGGCCACAAGGTTCGGATGTTGACCCCACATTATAAGAGTGGCAAAATTTCAAATAGCAGATCATAGCTAAAGTGCATGTGTGTGTTGCTTCCAGAATGGAATGAAAAAAAATCCCATGAAATGATACGAGAGGATATGAGATATCATTAGACCGTAGGAGCGGTATATCATGTGCAGTATGAAATTCAGTAAGGCATATTAGAGATTACGTATCCCCGTAAAATTCAGTATGTATTGTACATAGTTGTTGATATATATATCTACAGATGACAGATATGATGTAAGTAGTTGGCAATGGGGGTTACAGTCACACAGATTTTGGTTAGCTGCTAGGAAATATACACAGATCATACTGCAGGACCCCTCACCAAAAGAGAGGGGGGCATGTTAAGTGATCGTACATCATTTTCCCAGCCTTGTAGGTGAGAGTCGGCCTTAGTCAACCTAGCAGCTATTATGCGGAACACCCCGCAAGTCAGCCGACCGTCTCAGTCAGACAAACCTGTGGGTACCCCAAGAAAGAGTCCATATCAGTAGTCAGTGACGGATTAGTACTTCAGCTAGTTCTCGTAAGGTATTCAGATACAAAGCCCTAACAGAAGGCCAGTCTTTACAGAATGGCTCATAAGACCGAGAATTTACAAGAACAGTAATATAAATCCAAGGGGGGTACGAATAAGGCGTAAGAAATTGGTAGTGCTCTGCTAGCACAGTGTTTACTAAGACAAGGAGATCGGTAGGTTCCCTATGAAGATCCAGGGACAGATCGCTTGAGAGTAGGTTGGACTAAGCACAACACCACAATTGTTCAATTAGGAGGACGAAACAGTTAGCTGTCCACAACCCCGCAGTTATACATGAGCTACAGATGTCCGAGTAGGACATGTAGAGCATCGTTAGACTACTGTAGCATTCGGATCATTTAACCCAGCTATTTAGTTAGTCAAGGCTATTCAGCCAGACTATTAGAGATCATGATCATTGTCAGGATCCTCTGATCAGATACGGGCACATGGTGTGCAGATAGTCGTTCAGGTTATCTCAGCAACAAGTAGCCTTATGCGGCCAGAAGGCTAGATAAGCTCTAGTTATACCGGTAGATTACTTGTCAGATTCTCCAGTATAATAAACCAGTGTGACCGTCAGATTTATGTCAATCTTTCTAAATGTGAATTTTGGCTGAATTCAGTAGCCTTTTTTTGGTCATATTGTGTCGGAGGCTGGTGTACAGGTAGATACACAGAAAATCGAAGCAGTAAAGACATAGCCCAGACCTACCACTCCGATTGAAGTACGCAATCCAAGCGGTTAGCCGGGTACTACAGAGGGTTTGTGGAAGGATTTTTCCACCTTAGCAGCACCTCTGACTAAATTGACACAGAAGGCAGCAAAGTTCCAGCAGACTGAGGTGTGTGAGCAGGACTTCCAGGAGTTAAAAGACAGGTTAACATCAGCCCCAGTGTTAGTATCGCCAGAAGGTACAGAGGGTTGATGCAGCATGGTAAAGTAATAGCTTATGCTTTCAGGCAGTTGAAGGAACATGAAAAGAATTATCTTACCCCTGATTTGGAGTTAGCTGCAGTAGTTTATGCCTTAAAGAGTGAATGTTTTGTATCACCCAGGAAGGGCTAATGTGGTAAAGATGCCCTTAGCCGTAAATCTATGGGGAGTTGGCATACTTGCAGCCTGAACAACGAGAATTCGCCTGAGAATTACACCAGTTAGCCGGTTTAGCCATTCACATAGCAGAAATAAAGGACAACAGAGCGGTAATACAGAATGTCGCAGTGTTGTCTTTAGTGGTGGAAGTAAAGGAACGGCAGTATGAAGACCCTAACCGGGTTCAACTTGAAACACAAGGTTCAGCAAGGAGAGGTGACATATTTTCAGATAATCGAGGATGAAGTGTTGCGATGTAAAGGCCGCATTTGTGTTCCAGATATTTTGGGGCTTCGCCAGCAGATTATGAGCGAGGCGCATTACGCCCGCTATTCTCTCCACCCAGGCGCGATGAAAATGTACCATGATATCAAAGAAAACTACTGGTGGCCAGGTATGAAAAGAGAAATTGCTGAATTTTTAGCTTAGTGTCCTAACTGCCAACAGGTGAAAGCAGAACATCAGAAACTAGGCGGTTTGACTCAGGACATACCTGTGCCTCTCTGGAAATGGGAAGCAATGAATATGGATTTTGTAGCAGCATTACCTTGTACCAGACACAGATATGACTCTATATGGGTGATAGTTGATAGATTGAAAAAATCAGCTCATTTCCTGCCAGTAAGAGCTACTTTCTCGGCCGAAGATTATGCTAAGTTGTATACCCGAGAGATAGTCAGGTTGCACGGAGTGCCAGTATCCATTATTTCAGACAGAGGAGCACAGTTTACGGCTAGATTTTGGCGGTCGTTTCAGAGAGATCTGGGAACGCAGATTAATTTGAGCACAGCATTCCACCCTCAGACAGATGGACAGGCTGAGCGCACTATTCAGACGCTCGAAGACATGTTGCGAGCGTGTGTGCTAGATTTCGGTGGTAGTTGGGATGAGCATTTGCCGTTAATTGAATTTGCCTACAATAACAGCTATCACTCAGCCATCCAAATAGCGCCTTTTGAGGCTTTATACGGGTGAAAATGTAGATCGTCGATTGGCTGGTTTGAAATAGGAGAATCAGCGTTAGTTGGGCCAGACATTGTTCAGCAGTCAGAGGAGAAGGTAAAGCTTATCCGAGAACGTTTACTGACTGCACAGAGCCGCCAGAAATCATATGCAGATTTGCGGTGCAGAGATTTGGAGTTTGATGTGAATGACTGGGTATTTTTGAAAGTGTCTCCAATGAAAGGGGTGATGAGATTCGACAAGAAAGGTAAGCTCGGCCCGAGGTTTGTTGGGCCTTATCAAATTCGTCGAAGGATAGGCCGAGTAGCATATGAGTTGAACTTGCTTCCAGAATTAGAATCCATCCATCCGGTCTTCCATGTATCTATGCTGAGGAAATGCATAGGAGACCCATCCAGAGCAGTCCCAATCCAAGATATCCAGGTTACAGGAAAGCTGGCCTATGAAGAGGTCCCAGTAGCTATCCTAGACAGACAGATTCGCAGATTGAGGACTAAAGATATTGCGTCTGTCAAAGTATTGTGGTGTAACAGGAACCGAGAAGAGATGACTTGGGAGGCTGAGGAAGATATAAAAGCTAGATATCCTCACTTATTCCAAGCCTAGTCAGGCGACAGGTATGTCCGTATTATTACTTATGCAATACCTTATAGTTGTGTATGTATAAATGAGAAAGATTGATGTTTAGCTATCAAGTGAATCTTAAGTATCGTGTGCAGTACCTGTATTGGATTTTTCTGCGTTTTAGGTTTTTGGTATAGTCCATATTACAGGGAAACTCTGCCGAAATTTCCTTAGGAGTAAGTTGAGTTAGATGAATAGTCCTCCAAATAGCACTTTCATTCGAAGACGAATGTTCCTAAGGGGGGGAGAATGTTATACCCCGTAAGATTTCCGACACCTAGATGGCCTATTCGCACATTGGTTAAGCATATTTGAAAGCCATACGTGCTAGGAAAAGGCCCAGGAAAGGATCGGACGAGTAACCTGTCGAACCATCACGGAGGGAGCCGGGGCAAAGCCCCTCCGCGGTGGCAACGTGTCACGGAGGTGGAGCCTCCGCGTTGGCTCCGTGACTCGTTGGCCCTGTCCAGGCTCAAGTATATAAAGCCCCACTTTGGTTTATTTCCATTTAAAACATATGAAATTACCAGAAAAACGCAGAGGAACAGAGGAGAACGAAGAGGGTAAATATATTTTCATCCGATTACGCTGCCAAACGTAGTCCAAACCCAAATTAACCTCAGATACCGAGGTATTTAGCAACAGAGAGCATTCCTACGGATTCAGTTTTGCAAAATACGACCGACGAATCGTCGAGCTACCGTACTAAGGTAAGTGGAATTGCTCCAAACTAGTGTCTATGTGTTCCTAGCTGTGAAGTGGATACTTCTCCCTTCTGGACTTCTGGAAAATAGCGAGTTTTCGACCGTCTTTCGATAAGCCTAAGTTTATGATATAATTATATTGAAAGTGATGTCGTCCTTCAAAATAAAGTTGTATTTAGTACTGATTGACATATATATGAATGCAGTTGGGAGAAATAGCTGAAAAACTGACCGAGCTACGCCAGTTAGTCGGGAAATCAGAAGCGAAGGTATGTAAAGCTAGTTTCCTCGGCAAGTTAGCAGTCTCGGTATAGTAAAATAGTTTAAAGGCCAGTAGAATGTTCAGAAGTCGTGTGTTATGTTTGTTATGAATATTGGTACGATATTAGAAGCATCATATTATGTATAGCGTGAAACTTGCTAGCACGATATAAATTCTAATACAAGTGTTAGGAACTGTACATCATGCCCAGTATGTGATTTAGTAAAGAATGTTAGGATATTATCGTATTCAGTTGAAACCTAGTAAAGCAATGTGAGTATCTGTAAGGTATCTTAGAAGTAGAATGATAGATTAAATTGAAGTTTAGAAAGCATGTTAGAAATAGTAAATCATGTTACTATAGAAACTCAGTTATACAGCATAATTTCCAGCAGAAAAACTATATCTTGTTCAACATGAAACTCAGTACAGTATGGCAGAAGATTATATTTATATACATATACCATTATCAGTCTCAGCATGTATTAAATACATACATATCACTATCACTAGTCAGCATATAGTATGTACAGATACTTTATCATCACTAGCTTCAGCATGTGGTATATGCAGATAGTATTACTAGTTGAGACCTCTGTATTGTCTTGGGGTTGGATTACCTAGCATTCATGACCGCCCCAGGGTTAATAGCTGTATCGACTCGTTCGCCAGAGAGCTAGTATATGTCGCTCTATGGAGTGGCATGCCGTCCCATAGGGGACGAAGATGGGATGCCAGTTTCCCCATATTGTGCCTTGGTCGGCCCTTATACACCCCCATCGAGCGGGTACGCCCGGGGTGTTGATTCAGGAGTCCTCCGGACTCAGGTACAGTTATAGTCAAGGGCTCAGCGAGCCCAAGTGCATACCCAGGGGATCGACAGGGTGCTTATAGTCATTATAGGAGATGGGACGACCAGGGTAGGGGTATAGATTGTGTGTTGGTTGTACCTCCCGGCTTATGGGGGCCGGGTAAGGTTTGTGTGTGCTATGCTATGTTATGTTGTGTTATGCCATGTTACACTAGATACGAGTAGATCGACAGTAGAGCGATACACCTCCAGGTATGACTCCTACTCCTTCCAGCATGGTTAAGAGTAGGCTTAGCTTTACGTTCTCAGTCAGTTTAGTCTATTCCTTCCTATTTCAGTTCCATCAGTTGTATTCTTATTTTCAGATATTTTCAGTTGTTGTTTTACATACTCAGTACCAGCAGTACTGACGCCCATTTGGGGCGCTGCATTACTTGCCTGCAGGTACTCATAGACGAGGGGCCGATACCTCGTGATTCCAGCCAGCTCACAGGGTCATCAGCTCCAGTCATCCGGAGCTAGATAGCTAGAGGTTTATCCCTTTCATTTGTTGTACAGCATGGGTAGGCTGGGGCCCTGTCCCGACCATCTTATCAGTATTCTTAGAGGCTTGCAGTCTATATGTATTTCCCTGTGGTCAGTTGAGCCGGTCGTGTGAGGCCGTGCAGTTTGTTATAGCTGTTTAGCATTTCAGTTTATGTTGGCCATGTGGGGCCTCTGTTGACACTAGTGGTGACCTCGCCGGTCACGTAGCTTTCCAGTATTTCATTGTTGAGTTACAGATGACTAGGCAGCATGGTGGCCTTGTTGGCCCGCATAGGCTCCCCTATATTGATGTGTTTCTGGTTAGCTGTTAGTACAGGTACAGGTGGTTATAGGCCCAGCTGGCCGGAGGCTGTGTTTACAGTCGTTATATAGCCCTTTGTTTCCAGGAGTCTGAGTTAGAGCCAGCCAGGCACCAGATGTGCTTAGGCTCAGCAGTCTAGTGGTTTAAGTCTTAGTAGGGCACCAGGTGCCAGTCATACCCCCAAGGCGGGGCGTGACATCAGGTAAAATGCCTAAGTTGGGGGTGGCTATATTAGGGATGCTTAGATTGTGGGGAGGTGGAAAAGAAATAAAAAAAGTTAAAGAAGGGCGAGGTGTGGTGTGAAAAGAAAAGAAAGAAAAAGGGATGAGAAACAAAAATGAAAAGAAAAGAAAATAAAAGAGAAAAAGAAATGAGAAAGGTGAGAAAAACACGCCACACCCACATATTGCATTTAAACGGAGAAAAGGGAGGAAAGTTGAAAAAGTGAAAAATAGGGTAAAGAGTGAAAAGTAAAACCTCGAGTATGTAGTTCCAAGGAGGGTTTAGTCACTAAATTCCATAGCTACCATACCCAGCCCAAAGCCTACATTACAAGCCTAATAAAGTCCTATGTTGATCCTAACTTAACTGTCTGAAGAGCCAAAGTAGAGAAAATAAGGGCAAGTCTATGGTATTCGATGTGTAGTATTTAGAACTTCTTCGGGAGAGTGAATCTCATTTGTTTAGTTTCAAGTTTTGTAATTTTATATATCTGTGAGTGTTGGGGACTTCATTTGTTGTGAGAGTACTTGGTTTGTGTTGTATTTTACCAATTGTCTATGTGAATAGCATTAGTGATAGCTTATTTCTCTGCTAATAGTTGGATGCCATATCTTGATCTCTGTATGTCATTGGTTATGGTTATATGTGTGCATAGTTGACTTAGTTTGAACGGAAAAGGGGTCAATAACTGTAATGGTTTAGAGTGCAAATTTTGTTGTGTTGGCTGTAGGTATTGTAAGTTTACTTTCTAGTTAAGCATCATTTTTATTTTTGTTTTATTTGCCTAAGGACATGTAAAAGTCTTAAGTTGAGGGTGTTGTTGTGCTGTGAGTTTACAACACTTTCAATGCTTAAAACTGAGGAAATAAGCATGGATTTAGGTGTGTTTATATGGATATGAGACACTTTTACTTTGTTTTCAGGGAAATAGATGTTGGAGTTGAATTGTGCAAAAGATGGAGAAAATTGCAGAAATGTGGCTAAGTACAGACCTCAGTATGAGCCGTGCTAAGAGCCATAGAAAGGTCTAGGCCAAAAGTATTGAGGCAAAGGCAATTTACGGCTCATGGTATGAGTCGTACCATCCTGGTATGAGCTGTACCGTAGCAATCCAAGAAAACTTCAGAAGATTTGCACAGGACAAGGCTCCTGGTATGGGTAGAATCCACGAATCATGAAATCTACCTAATACTCATTCCAAGGAGACGTGGAAAAGTTTAGAAGAAGTGAAGACTGGTAGGTCTCAAGGTACGAGAAGGAGTCACGGGTCGTAGAACTGAGGTACAAGTCATACCAAGCTATTCATGAAAAAGTTCAGAAGATTTCCAAAATTCTCAGTATCAAACCACGATTGATTGTACGACCCTTAGGTTCATGTTACAAGTCGTACCAGTCCCAACATTTTGCCAGATTCAGTAGATGCCAACCAAGTACGAATTATGGTACGATCCATATAATCAGGGTATGAGTCGTAGGTGAAGTCGGCGGTAGTTCAACAATTTTCCCTATTTACTTAGGAAAAGGTTCTAAATATACGTATAAATACTTTTTAGGTTATTTTCATTCATAACAAGTCTTAACACATGAAATACATTGAGAAAAATTATTGTTAACTTTATATTCAAGTCTTGAAGATTTTCTTTCTTTGATTTCTTTATTGTTCTTGAATCATTCTTTCATAAATTCTTGCAATAATCAAATGGGTTTTCTCCGAATCATCTTTGTAAGTATTAAATTATGTGTTTGTTTGTGAATGCTTATAATTATCTTACAATCATAAGAGGCTAAAGCCTCCACAACTAGGATTGTGGGAACCATGGTGAATTAACAAACTAGGGTTGCACAAAGTGATTCTAAACCAATGATAAACACTTGTATTATATTCTCTTATTCTTTAATGTTTCTTAACGGAGCGCAACGTTACGACTTGCCCGAATTCTTTACTTGCTTGAACCTAGAGAGGTAGATATTAGGAAAAGAGAATTACAACAAAGCCTTGTTCCTTATGGTCATTGTATGACTTGAGCAGCGGTTGTAGAATAGTTAATTTGGGACAAATTGATAACGATTGAAGTGAAATCGCCCATGCAACCTAACCCGGTGATTGAGTATAATCATCCAATAGGGATGAACCAATCATTTGGATGAATCCTAGTTATCAAGTTCTACAAGTAAACATTGGGATAGATCACAGGTGTAAAATTCAAAGTAGTTATGAACCCATAGGGAATACTTACCCTAGTTAATTGCATAATCTTGATAAACAACAATCAACTCTCAATATTGGCATATAATTGCTTTTATAAACCCCTTTTTGGATATAACACACTTAAAAAGTTTAAATACTAGTGTAATTCTATATCTTGACCATATTCCCTATGGGATCGAACCCAACCTTTGTTGGGTTCTTTATTGAAAACTTCCACGCCATACTTTAATAGGAGTGTGATTTAAGCGTTATCAGTGACGAAGTCTGAAATCTTGTCAAAAACTTCCCCTGAACCAATGAGCCTACTGACGAGTCAATGGGAGAAGTAATGACTCAGCGCATTAAGCTGTTAGATGAAATTCAGAAAGTGTTATGGATTCGAAGACCCGTCAGATCCTTTAATGAGTCGTGTTCTCTAGCCGTTGGTTGAAGTCTAGTAAGTGGAATACAAACCCAAGACCAATGGTTGGTCCTAATGAGTCATGGTCACAACTCGTTGTGTGACCCATTAGATCCGAACGGATAGTTTTTCAAACTTTTCTCCAGGGGCATTTTTGTAACTTTCTGCTATTTTAGTTTCTGAACTATGTCATTTTGGGTTAAAGGGAGTTAGCTGATATTCCTCCTTATTCTCCCCTCACACTCTCAGAATTTCCTCCGTAAAGACTTAGACAAGCAGTTCAAGGCAAGAGCAAATGTTTCAATCTTCTCTTCAGGTTCTCAAATGTTTTCTCTAGAATTCTCCTACAGGTATATGGGACTTCAATAAGGTTTCTCTTTCATCCTTGTGTCCCAAATTATTTTTAGAAAAACTTAATAATTTCTAGCCTTGTAGGAGATTAGAAGCTAGGGTTTTTCAGTCAACTTATGAATTCCTTAATCTTAATAATTCTTTAAGTTTTTTATAACTAGTACTAGTTGAAATTCATGTATTGGTTTCATTTATACAGTATGCTTTCCTAGCCCTAAGCTTTAGCATGGTTTTTGAGTAAAACTTGCATGATTTAGATTGCGGTTAGAATTATTGTATTATCATAATATTTTCACTTGAGTATGAATTTTAGCAAAAATGCTTTTATTGGAAGTCAATGTTTTTAGTATGCTCAATATGTTCGTTGTTCTTTAGACTGTCATGACACTTTCAGATAAACAGCTCTGACAAGTCGTAGAACATCAGTTTCTCTCAGGTCCTTTAGACTCTCAAGACATTTTCAGATAAGTAGTTTTGACTTAGTCTTAGGATATTAGTTTTGAGCTATCAACATAGTTAGATACAATTAGGTTTTTAGTTAAGACTAGTACTTAGAACTAAATAGGACAGGGTTCCAGCGCACCCAGGTTCCCAGAACTACATGCCACCGTAGGTTATTAACCCGAATGGGCCCCAGATAGTGATCACATAATTCAGCCACTATACCCTGGCAAGGTACAATGGGCTCTCTTCGATGGGGTGTATACATCGAACTCCACGTCTAGCTCACGTGGTTATATGTCGGTAATAGGCTCTCCCACAATACAATACAGTTAGAGTCCTCAGTCCAGTCCAATCTATCAGATTTCAGGGTATGCTTATGACCTTAACTCAATTTATCAATTCTTATAGTATTTTCATATATGTATGACTATTTGCTATATTTATGATTTTCGAGAGGGTCTTTGCCTGTCATTTCAGTTCGGTTTATGAGTTACTAGTATATCTGTGTTTTATTCACATCTCACATACTTAGTACATTTCAAGTACTGATTGCATACTCTCTATGCGCTATATCATTTTATAATATAGGCTCAGATACCTAGCCTCAGCATCCAGCGAGCTTCACCGGCGATACCCAGCTGTGATAGTGGTGAGTCCTCATCTTTCGAGGACCAGAGTTGTACTTTAGTTGTCTTCATTTATAGTTTTTAGATTTCAGAGTTAGTTGGTGGCTTGTCTCATCAACTCATCGGTTAGTAGAGGCTTCCAAAAAACAAAGTATCAATGTTATTAAGACTTCAATATTTCTCAAATATTATTTATTTATTCAAAAGAATGTTTTTACACTTCAGTTATGCTTCCGCTCAGTATTCTTCTTAAGTGTCAGTCAGGTAAAATTATGCTAATCCATGGGTTTCCTTGGGGTCATTTGTGATTCTAAGTACCGTGTCATATCCAGGGTGTAGTCTCCGGTCGTTACAATGATAGTCCAATATCTATTTTTAACAAATTCTTCCTTTTTGATGATGACAAATAAAAATATGTTTTGTGCAAAAACATAGTATGCATTCCCTTTATGTATCGCTAGACTATATATCTAAATTTTCCCCTTTTGATATCATTGAAAAGAATAGACAAAAGAACATAATCAGAATCCAAGCATCGTATAAGAATCTACTAACTCATGGCCACTAGGGCTACACTAATCAGAACACATACCCAAACTTTTCACCAGATTCAAACTAAGGATATTATTCATCCGTTATCACATATAAAGAGGACATGTAAGAAGAATAAAGTAAGCAATATAAGCACTAATTTAAGCCCTTAGGGCCTCAAAACACAGATATATCATTTCATGGAAATGAAAAGCACATACACAGAAGAACTGTAAGATCAACAGAATATAAAGGTGCTAAGAGTAGATAGTGTTGGACAATGAGGTCTTAGGAGAGAAAAGAAGAGATGCAGTGTGTTTCTTAACAAAGACAAGGAGTTTATCAATTTGACTATTGTGAATATGCTGCTCCTTTTACATCTTCTCCCTGAGCAAGGTGATTTCTTATTTTGCAGACTCTAGGTTAGCCTTAAGATGTGCATTTTCACTTTCTAAGGAGACAATGCGAGCATTGGATAGTTGGAGATCTAGAAATAATTGAGGGACCAGACTTTTTCCCTTTGAATGAGGTATAACCTATAATAAATCACACTCTTCTAGAGACCTCTTATCAAATAGTTCCTTCTTAGACCTAAGTTTTCCGTCTCTAACTGGCACTTTGAGTGCTTTAAAGACTCTTGTGAGAAGGAAACCATACACTAGACTACAAACCCTTTTAGGGTTTGCTACTCTCATCATGTGCTTGATCATTAGTAAGTCAAATTGACCTTGTGGTTCAATTCAAGCATCTCCATTAATCCCAAATCTCTATAGGTCTCTTGATGTCATCTTTTAGTTCGAGCAGACATTTATTACCAATTCAAATGGAAGTTTGTGTGAGGGCATCATCTTCCCTTTTAGAATTCTTCTTGAACCTGACTGAACCCTTTCTTAAGGAACTTAATTGTGAGCGTATAGGTTTTTTTCCAAATCATAGTTAGCATAACCTTCAAATGGCACTTGTAACAATCCTTGTAGACTCACTTCATTCAACATGATAGGTATCCCATGAACTGAGGAGTTGATTCTTCCTTCCCCAAGAGCTTCCAAATTTATGTAGAACTTAACCATCTCATCTTCATAAACCATAGGTAATGGACAGACAAATAAATGATGTCACCCTTAAAAATGCAATTGTTGAAAAATTGTGCTATACTTGGTTCAGTGAGGGTGGATAATGAGCACCTTATGAGATCCAAAATACCTCTCCTTCCCTAGGGCCATGAATCTTTCAACATTTTTGCATAATTTGGGAGTAGTTTTTACTGAGGAAGGTGAACCTGAAACATTAAATGCACGAGACTTCTTTTGTTTTGGTGATGCTGGGGAGTCTACTTCAGGAATGGTCTGAGAAGATACCTGGTCCTTATCATTACTCTCTTCTAGTTGTATGCGATCATGAGGTTGCTCTTAAATAGGGCCCTTTCCCTTTTGATCATGCCTTCTTTTATTTTTAAAGCCGCCTTCGCTATTTTCTCCCTTCTTGAGCTTCTAGTGCATAGTTTCTTGATAGAGGAAACTCTTAAGCAATGTGTTTCTTTAGACTCTTTATTCTTTGTGTTTTCAAGATTTCTAGTCTGGTGTTTAGCAGAATATTGTCATCTTCCTCCTCCTCCTCACTCATTTCCAACTCCAGAGGTTTTGTTTTCTCCCCCTTTTTCTATATAGTATCATCTTCTTGAATTTCTTCTTTTCCATCTCCAATTCAACACTTTCGTCATCTTTTTCCAATTCAACATTTTCTTCTCCTGCCACTATATCCCTTATTAAATTGAAACCATCCTTCGTCCCCACATTAGTTAATCTTTTCACTCCCTTTTCTAATGAAGACCAACTATACTCAAGAGAGTGTCCATATGTAAGACATGTAGTGGTATGAGGTTCCTCTTTAGTGGTGGCTGGATTACTAGGTGTTGAGGATGGAAGGTTAGAAGTATTGGGAGTAGGAATAAAGTCTATTAGAGAAATACCAAGTGTTGCATGAAGGGGTTCTACCTTCTTTGATAATGTAGATTGCCAGTGGGTTTTCCCTTGAGAATGAACTAGAGAGATTTGGAGAACTTAATTCTTCTTCATCAGAATAGTCCACTAGTGAGGGGTAATGGTGGGAAGCACGTAACTTTATGATGGTTAATATAGGGGTAATTGGGTGACGTGACTAATAGTTTTCAGGGGAAAAAACGTTAAAGGTAGGGTTGTCAATTATTTTGGAGGGGGAAAAGTTGAGCTTTGTAACATAGTGTTTGGAAGTTAGGACTATTGATCTTGAACTAGGTTCATCTATGTTGATACATGATTTTTACTTTAATATTCATGAGTATATAATGTAAGGATTAGTACATACCTGGGAGCTCATAGAGGGACTAAGTTCCTCCTATGATTCTTCCTTATTGTCCTCTTTTAGTTGTAAAGTTTTGGACAGTAAGATAATATCATTATTTTTCTCCAATCGAGATGGGAAGTGCCTAATGTGTGTAACTAATGAAAGATATAAGACTGAGTTAGAGAGGTTATCTAGATGGGATTAAAATAAGAGAATATTCATAATCTAGTCATAAGTGAGAGAAAATATGTGATAGGGTTAGTGGAGTTTGATGAGGCCAAGTTTCACATGAATCCTTTCATATGGTTTTCTCTCCAAAGCTTTTGTAAATATATCAGTCACTTGGTCCTCTATCTTGCAGAAAACCAATGAGATATTTCCCTTTTCAACATTGTTTCTTAAGAAGTGATGACGTACATCAATATGCTTGGTTCTTTTATGATGAACTGGGTTCTTGGCCATGTTTAGGGCTCTGATGTTGTCACACATGGTGGGTATGCATTCCATGTATATTCCATAGACCTCTAACTGTTGTTTAGTCCATAGTAATGATGCATAGCAAGAAGCAACTGCTACATATTTAGCCTCAACAGTTGAGAGAGCTATTGAGTTTTGCTTTACTGAGTTTTGCTTCTTAGTAGGCAATAAAATCAAGCAAGTCCCAAAAGATGAGCTATTCAGATGTACTTTTTCTGTCAACTAGAAATCCAACTTAGTTTGCATCTGCATATCCTATGAGCTTGAATGAGTCACTGATGGAATATCAGAGAACTAGGTCCAAGGTTCCCTTAAGATACCTGAGCATTCTTTTAACCGCCCTCATGTGCGATTCCTTTAGATTTGATTGAAATATGGCACACAAACCCACACTGAAGACAATATTTAGTCTACTGGTGCCCCGGTATTTAGGTTTTTCTACCGTAGGACTAGGTTCATCTTTGTCCATTCGTGTTGTACTACCTATGGGTGTATCATTTGTCTTTGAGTTCTCCGTTTCAAATCCATTGAGCAGTTTCTTGATATGTTTCTGTTAGTAAATCGATAAACCCTTCTTTGGTTGCTTGATTTTTAGCCCCATAAAATAATCTAGTTCTCCCATCATGCTCATCTCAAACTATCCACTTATTAGTTTTGTAAATTCACTACACAGTCCTTTATCAGTAGACCCAAAGATAATGTCATCTACATATACTTATACTATTAAGATGTTGTTCCCCCCTTTTTATGAGAAATAATGCATTATCAATTTTCCCTCTATTGTACCCATGATCCAGAAGAAAACTTGATAACCTGTTATATCATGTTATAGGAGCCTTTTTGAGACCATACAATGCCTTGTTCAACTTGTAAACATGATCTAGATGTTCATGTTATTCAAATCCAGGTGGTTGTTTAACATAGACTTCTTTCTAAAAGGTAACCATTTATGTTACGACCCGAGCATGGACCCCGAACCGCGACACGGGACCTAGAATCATGACTAACTCCAAGCTAACCCATGACACATACATAGCATAATCAAGAGCATGAACTAAGCAGAAATAAATCAACAACATAACATAAGCAGAAAACTGAATATCATAAAGCATGTACGTAGACAATAAGTCAACAATGCTGAGACATCTAATACATAACTATCTTGAAAGCTTCTAGTCATTAGATGAGCTGATGGGACAACACGTCCAACTAGCTCGAGTAAGTCTAAAATTGAAAGACATGACAAAACATAATTAACTATCTAATGTCCTCGAAAAATGAGGACTCACCCAAACTAGGGCTAAGCTGGACTAGAATGGGAGTAGAGCTAACACCTGGACTGAGACTGATCACCCAAACCTATATCATAAGACGATATAACATAGAGTATGAGGTCAGTACTTGGAGTATACTAAGTATGTAAAGTATGCTAGTAAAATAATAATCTGAAATCATGAGTATAAGGCAACCTGTGACATGCGAGTAGGGACAACATGCTAAAATCAAGATCATGAATTAGTTATAAACATGAGATATTCATCATAAGCTGAAGCATAGTGACCTACGATTTTGAAAGTAAAAGTGTATAGTTTAACATGGTTGAATGCGTAAGTGATAGCTCATAATCTGATCAATGAATTGATCATACTATAAAACATGATATTGTAAGTCCTGTACATGAATAACTTAAATCATGAGGAACAGTGCGAGGCTTCATCTTTACCTACACCATCATGAATGAGCACATGATGCCCCAACTGTCTCGCTCAAATGGGTAGAGCCGTCCTAAGCCTTGTTAGGACAAGGGACATTAAAGGCATAATATCACTCGTTAGCATGAGCTAGTAGCGTAAGGGAGACACTCTCAACTGACAAGGAACCCTTAGGCTAGGGGTAAGGGAGACAGTCTCTACTGGCGAGGACCCCGTATCCTACGGTGAGACGTAGTTCTAAGACCTGGGTGTGCTAAATTCTGGCCTACTCGGTGCTGGATACTACTCCTAATATATGCATATTGTTCACAGACATAATCATAATATAACATGGTTTTACATGGGCTAGTTAGAAAATATGAAAATCATAATCATGCTTGATAGATGTGAATTAGCCATGAAAACAATGCCGCTGATTTGGCCATAATACATAAGCTTGATATTCATGAAATTCATCCATACCTGAATAAATTGTCATAACTTGAAATCATAGGTTGATACGCTTGAAATTCATGAGATTATAAATAATTGAGTAATGTTGACACCCAATTTTAGCTCGTCATGTTTAAAAAATTAATTCTTCAGGCTCCTAGAAGTTAAATAGCATAAAAATATTTTTTTATACATATTTTTATTAATTTTTACTCAATTTATTGATAATTATCCTTATTTTGAAAATATTAGAATTTTTTATCAGTTTATTTGCATTTTAATTAATTTTATTTTTTAATTAATTATTATATTTATCTAAATTCAAATCTCATTCTTTTTGCCTGACATTAAATACTTTTTTTTACCTTATTGATATATTTTATTATTTCTATTTTTAGCATAGTAGTTTAATACATGAAGTCGAAAGAATTAATTTTAAAACACAAATAAAGAAAAGAACCCATGGTTTTACGCACATGGTTTTGGGACAAAAGTGATATAATATTGCCTATATAAAGGAGGTCTTCTACTCTCATTTGGACAACTACACATTACTTCACATTCATTTTTCCTCTCTACACTCTTCACATTTTATTTAGAAGACTAGCAAAATATTTTGTTCTCTCTACATTTCTTTTTTAATATTGTCTTTATTTATTATTATTGTTATTGTTATTGTTATTGTTGTTGCTCTTCTTTTTCTTCTTCTTCTTCTTCTTCTTCTTCTTCTTCTTCTTCTTCTTCTTATTGTTGTTGTTATTGTTGTTGTTGTTGTTGTTGTTGTTGTTGTTGTTATTGTTATTGTTGTTGTTATTGTTGTTGTTGTTGTTGATGTTGTTATTGTTGTTGTTATTATTATTATTATCGTTATTACTATTATTATTATTATAGTTATTATTGTTATTATTATTATTATTATTATTATTATTATTATTATTATTATTATATTATTATTATTATTATTATTATTATTATTATTACTATTATTATTATTATTATTATTATTATTATTGTTGTTGTTATTAATATTATTATTGCTATTATTATTGTTGTTGTTGTTATTATTATTGTTATTATTATTATTATTGTTGTTGTTGTTGTTGTTATTATTATTATCATTATTATTATTGTTGTTGTTGTTATTATTATTGTTATTGTTATTGTTATTGTTATTATTATTGTTATTATTATTTTTGTTGTTGTTGTTGTTGTTGTTATTATTATTATTATTATTATTATTGTTGTTGTTGTTGTTGTTGTTGTTGTCTTTATATTTATTCATATATTATTTTTACATTTATTCATGCATTTTATTTATATTTATTCATGCATATGTTTTTATATTTATTCATACGTTGTATTTATATTGATTCACATATTTGTCTTTATATTTATTCATTGTTTTTATGTTTGTTAATGCATTTGCCTTTACATTTGTACATGCATCTGTCTTTACTTTTAAATCATGCATTTGTCTTTATATTTATTCGTGCATTTTATTTATATTCCTATTCATATATTGTCTTCATTTTTTTATGCATATCGTTTCTATATTATTTATTTATTTACATTTTTTCTCAATATTAACTTTACATTTGAAAGTATTTTCTTTTATATTTTGTAAATATCATAACACTGCATGTCAGTTCTTTTTTACATTGCCAATACTACATTAATTCTAGGATGAAATTAAGTTTTATTCATTTTTTGTTAAATTATTATTTTTTAAAGTCTTTATGTCAAATTAATTTTTTCAAAAATAACACTTTTGTCAAATTATATTTTTAAAGATTTTTGTGTCAAATCACTTTTCAAAGGCTTTTTGTCAAATAACTTTTTCAATATTTTTATGTCAAAAATCACTTTATATCACAGCTATTATTTTTAGGGTTATTCAAATTATTTTGACTAACACATGTATTTTTCATCTTATAATTTATTATAAATACTATACTTTTGGCCAAGAAAAAAGCATTTCTATCGGGTTTTTGAGGCCTCCCCATAATAAAATATGGATTTTATTTTAAGTTTTGCATTTATAGGTAATTACTTGGCCGATGAAAGAATTTCTGTCTATCTTCAAAGCCTCCCAGGTATATAAGACGGGTTTTATTTTTATTTATTATTATTTTTATTCATTTTAATAAATATTTATTCATCACTAATACTTTTACCAAGTGTTTTTACAGGTATCCAGCATTGCTTTTTCTAAATTTAATACTCGGATGAAATTTAAAGATTTTTTCAAATCTTCTATTTGTAAGTAACCATTAATTTTTTATCGATAGGCAAACATTAGGTCGTTTTTCATGTTTCATTCTTTTATATGTATTTTGACATTGTGCATATTTATATTTGTGACAAAATATTTTTTTATCTCCTCCATTGAAAAAATGAATCCAGTAGGGAACCATATTTGTAGAGTCCAAATGGTGCCTGACACCTTCCCTTTGGATTAACTTGGACCCTTACTTGAAATCTAACTGATTCCGATTTACCTTTAGTTATATTTGTTAATAAATTAATTGGTTTCCTAGTTTTCCTAAAATTAGGTGGTGACTCTATTTTTTTTAATAATACCTCAGAGGCCCGAACGTTGCGCATTTTTCGAATCCTTTGGATGAAAATATGGATCGCGACAAGTAAAATCATCATAGACTTGAAAATCATGTATTCATGAGAGGTTCTTGTTGAAACATGCATCATAATCATAAATCATAGATTGAACCATAGTAGACTTGAATTCATAGGAGAACATGAGAAATTTCATAAACATTAGGTATAACCTTAGAAATTCATAAAAATCATGCTTGGAAACCTGAAATCATGAAATTGAGATGAAGTTAGGCATATGAGTAGAATAAATCCCTCATTCATGACCCTACATACCTGGGTAGATGATTCCTTAACTTGGCTTGAAGACACAAGAGAAAATTAGAAGATGGAGATGATGAACCCTAGCTTCTTCCTGAGAGGAAAATCCCACTATGGGATTTTTGAAGAGAGTGAGGAATTAGGATAAGTTAAACCCTTTAATTTGACCTTTAGAAAGCCTAAAACGACATCACTTAGGAGTTAAAAATGTAGAAAATTACCAAAATACCCCCGAACTGCCGAAATAAAATTAGAAGCTGGTAGAACCAACGACCAAAGGGATGGGTCATTGGTCCATACCACGAGTAGTTGTATGGCTCGTTGTTCCCTGTGCTTCCTCCGAATCACTCTTTGAACCTGCTTCAACGACTAGAAACAACAACTGGTATAATCGAACAACGGGTCATACAATTTATTCATCGATTCTGGGTGATTTTTACCATTTTTCTAAAGTATCATACCACAGCCAAAGACAATGACTTGTTGGTTCTAGGTACGACTCATCATGTGAGTTAGTGGATACCTAGTGCAAAAACTTCTGGCTGGTTTCCGTTGAAAGTCTCGGATCTGGTCTAAGAAACTTTTCGGGGTATTACAATTTAAGAATGCACTCTTAATATCCATTTGGCACAACTTGAATCTCATGAATGTTGCAAGGTCTATTATCATTTTGATATCTTCCATTCTTGCCACAGGGGAAAAAGTCTCATCGTAGTCAATACCTTCCTCTTGATTGTATCCCTGAACCACTAGGCAAGGTTTGTTTCTGACTATTGTTCTCTAATAATCTAGTTTAGTTTGAAATATCCACCTTGTTCCAATTATGTTTCTTTTTCTGGGATGTGGAGCCAGGTTCTATACTCTGTTGCATTCAAACTGACATTGATCCGATCTATATCTTGAAGTGACTCTTATATGTTTTTAGGTTTAACCATTTACAAGTATGCTGATTAGGCATATATGTTTATTAATTTTGATCTGGTTTGAATTTCAAAGTCCAATGGAGTGAGCATGTTTTGGATAGGATGAGAGCTTTTATGTTTCCACTTGCTTGATAGCACTTTCAATGATTCTGATCTCGTAGATAAACCTGGTTCATAGGTTGTTAGGGACTGGGTAAGCATGGGCTCTTGTTTATCTGTTTTACTTGAATGGATATTTGTGTTCCTTATCCGGTTCATTTGTGATAGTTATCTCAAGTGAACTTTATGTCTCATGTAACAAGTTCTTATTAGATGTACCTGGTTCGTTCTCCATGTTTTTGATAGGGGCCAATCCAATTTTCTCAATATCTTTCTGAATGTTTAAGCCATCAAGTGAGTTTGATTCATTGAATATTACATGAACACTTTCCTCCATACAGTTTGTTCTTTTGTTCATAACTTTATAGGCTATACTATGAGGCGAGTACACTAGGAATATTCCTTCATCACTCTTGACATCAAACTTTCTCAGTGATTTTTTACCATTATTATGAAAATAACATTTACATCCAAATGCTCTGAGATAAAAGAGATTTGTCTTACTCCCTTTTAGCAGTTCGTATGGGGTTTTCTTTGGCAATGTTCTGATTATACACCTATTTATGAGATAGTAGAATGTGTTTACTGCTTCAACCTAGTAACCTTCAACAATCTACTTTCTATCAACATAGTTCTATCCATGTCTTCCAGTGTTCTATTTTTTCTTTTAACAACTTCATTTTGTTGAGAAATTCTAGGTGCTGAGAAATTTTGATCTATCCCCTGATGCTGCACAGTATTCCAAGAATTTTGGGTTTTCAAATTCTGTCCCATGGTTTGGTCTAATACTTACTAGTTCAGTATTGAGTTTCTCCTGGACCTATTTTGCAAATATAGTGAATACTTCAAAAATTTCATATCTTGATCCCAAGAACATGGTCCGGGTGAACTTGTTATAGTCATCAACAATGACAAAAACGTACTTCTTTCCTCTTATATTGGGAACTCGCATTAGGCCATAAATATCCAGAGTTGTAAGCACTTACAACTGCTAACCATATTCTTCAGTTTGAATGAGGACTTGACATGTTTTCCTTTAGCATAGACATCATAGATTATATTTTTCTTGAACTTGGTCTTTGGTAGTTCAAGAACCAGTTCCCTTCCTACAAGTTTATTCAGATGAGTAAAACTAGTGTGTCCCATTCATTTATAGCAAAGAAAGGAGTTGTATATAGTTTCAATTTGACATGAGAGATCTTCCCAAAAGGATCAAGAATATTTTCCTTGTATACATTTTTGTGTCTCATTCCTTGTAGAATTAGAATTTCTAACTTTATATTGGCCATCTTGCAATTAGCATATGTAAACAACACATTATTTTTTTGTGTTTCAGTCGTTTTACATAGTACACATTTTTGATGGCCAGAAAAGACTTTTCAACTTTTCTAATTCCAACTATTTCTCCCTTCTTACCATTTCACCTTTGTGTTTTGAGAGTGAAATGAAGTTTTCTACTATGCTTGTCATGTGTCTGTAGCATGTTCGCTCTCATCTTTACCTGAAATAATAGTCAGAGACTAGATTTGGGTACCCAGATGAGCTTTGGTCCCATCTTATTATTGATAGGATGAATTAGATTTCTTCTTCTATTTGCAGTTTGAATAGGGGACCAGGTCTTTGATTAATAAACTCAAACTTCTTCTTGTTTGCATTTAACCTAATTATGCATTGGTTTTTGTGACATGTCATTCCATAATGAGAATAGAGTATATGGTCTAGCTTGAGACTTTGTTTATTGTTTTGGGATTCCTTCTTATATCCTTGACCTTGTCTCTAACTAGAGTGACTTTCTTGCAGTGAAACTAGTAGTTCAGAGGATTTGGTTCAGCTAGGTTCACTCAAGATATAGTTTGGCTTTATCTAGGTACTTCTTAAGAGCTTGATTCTCTGTTAGCAAAACTTATCAATCAAGTTTTAGTTTTTTGATCATTTTTCCCCTCAAGACGATTCTTAATATGATTTTTTAATTCTTTAATTTTTAGGATTAGTTCCTCTCGCTAATCATCCAACTCTCTATTGTCATAATTAAGAGAGGAATAAGCATGCATAAGTTGATACTTTTTGGTTGCTAGAGAGTTGTACTCATTCTTGACGCCCTATTTATTACGAGTTCAAAATAGTTTGCAACTTCACTTTGCTGTGTTTTCTCTGCTTGGTATGTGTTTAGAGTCGCCACCCAATTTCTAAGGGTATATTAGGAAACCTATTTGTATTGAAATGTCTACTCTGTTTTAGTCTGTGTAACTTGTATGATTCTCGACGAGGATTTTATTTACTCCGAGGGAAAGGTGTTAGGCACCCCTCAGAGCGTATTCTAAGATAGTCCGAAAATTTAGTTTAAAACATACTAGGGGATTTATTTATTTTATTATTACTACTTTCTAAAAGATGTTGAAGGTGTTAATGATAAAGAAAGTAGTTAAAGCAATTTTGAGATATATAATATATAAGTGATATACACAAAATATATGGGTGAGATATATGTATATTATACAGAGTGATGCAGTGAATATGTAAGTAATATATTATGTATATGAAAGTAATATATGCTTGTGGTATATGTGATGGTATATAAAAGTAGTAGATGAGAGTAGCATATTTATATAAGAATAATACACAATACTTTGGCGTATAAAACATTCCTAGATGTATATATGTGATATATAAGGGAAAAAATATATGAGATATAATGTATACTAAATGACACTAGATATAAAAATATATATAAGCTTTACGAAAATAATAATGATAATAATAATGGTAGTAATAATAGAATATACCTTATTATCTTGTTTTCAAAAGAAATGATTTATGCTAATATCCCTTGGGCCTTAGCTTTGGGCTTTGCAATAGAACTGAAGTAACGTCCTACTTATTATTAGTGTCGAGATAATTTATTTGATTTAAACTTAGATTGCGATGAACAAATATTTACTTAAGCTATGTTACGGATGATTCTTTAGTTATAAATATAATTTATGTTCAATCCCTTCAGAGTGAAAAAAATAGATAAAAATACTAGTAATTTGTTGGCTTAAGTAATAAAAGCAAATGAATACATGAATATAAAGCTAACAAAACTTAAGCTTGAGTTCTTTTGCTCTTCTTCTTCTTCTCCCTCAACCGGGAGTGTTTTATCTTTCGGCCCTTCTTTACTTCATTGTGTTGTTAGTCTATATCCTCCAAACTCATATTGTTTGATTCTACCATGTAAAAATTAAAAGGAAATGAGTTAGTCAAAAGACAATGCCACCTTAAAGTGTGGCGTCACAAAAGTAAATACAATATAATAATTTTCTTCTGATTCTTATTAAAATAATGAGAGTTTTGATTACAGGGCTTAGACCTTTCTTCGATATTTTTTGATGAAAGACGTTTGGATCATGCCGCATCTGCTAACTAGTAGCTCGTTAACCGTCATGTTGCCTTTCCATGCTACCACAATTTTTTTCTTCCTGCCATTATTTAGATCTTACAACATTTCCCTTCCGAAGAGTCATAATATGAGGGACAACTATTTCAAAAGGGCATGGCCTCAAATAATTTTCGTTAGCCTTTGTGTAGTATCTGTTCAAACTAGTGAGCCACCTTAACGATATCAAGATGTAGATTTTATTTTCCTTAAAAATACAACAATTGCCTTAAAGATACAATAAGCAATTGGCCCAAATACATCATTAATCTGCCCTTCAAAATGTAGCATCAAACAACCTTAAAATGACTTAACAATTTCGTTAAAGTACAGGAGCAATTGCCCAAATGCAACACTTATTTGCCATTTAAAATGCAGCAGCAACTCAGCTAAAAGTGCAACAACAATTTGGCCCAAATGCAGCAATGGCTTCACTTCAAAGCAAAGCAGTCAATGGCTCAAAATTGGCCAAGAACACAACAATGATTTGCTCTTGAAGGAAACAACAAATTGTTCAAATTTTTGCAGCTCAAAGGAAGCACGGCAACAACAACGACAACCTATGGTAATATTTTGAATGGGCAGCTCAATGTCGAGCCTCAAAATGAGACATTTTGTGACATGAGTCTCGTAGGAAGACTCCATTTTTGCTCTGAATTTTCCATGTGAAAAAGAAAGATAGGGAATAAAGATTAGGGAGACAATTTGAATAAGGAAAAATAAAGATTAGAAAGGTAATTCAAATTTTAGCACGAACTTAAGTGGGAACAAGAGACAGGTAGAAATGTGAATGATTATTATAGTCCTTAAAATAGTCTGGCGAAATTATACTAAAATGCCTTAGAACTTTTGAGTAACAAATTGAAATTAGAATTACAGAAAAGTACCATGATAATGAAGTATCATACAACGATGCTTTCTAACAATATCATATTAAATATTCTCTATAATAAACTAATTAAAAGTTCCTTTATGACTCAAACTAACACTGCCTAGTTAAAAGAATCTTATCATGTCTTCACGCCCTTTTTCACCTGAATCAAATTGATTTGAGTGAGCACACAAGATTTATAGTGTAACATCTAATATCCGCACAATAAAGGGACATAGTTCCCAACTGAAAATTCGAAACTGCAATGAAGCCTAATAAGTAGAAAACATGTAGCATTTCTATATACGAATTTATTCAACTTTATGCAATGAATGAGATATTTTTAATGATATGATTTTATGTTAATTTGAAGTCTAACTCCAATAGCACTATTCATGTTAATGAAAATTTATTTCATGAGAAGGAACACAATATTCTCCGGAAGGCACTCATGAAAAATACTAGTAATCCTACAACTATTCTTGTTTTAAAACGTAGCTCTTTAGCTAAAATTTCAATATGCATATGACAACAAGAGCAAACAATCACCTAACACATGATAACCTTCATATTATTATTACATAGAAAATTAGGTGGAAAGTCACGACCAAAATAGTCTAGGACATTGTGTTGACACCCAATTTTGATCTCCCTACGCCCCGTATATGCTGCTTACATATATATTTTTTATATATCTTTACGCAAAAATTTCAGCTTGCATTTATATTTATCAAATAATTTATTATTGTAATGTTGCGAAAATTGTTTCAAATTACACACACACACACACACACACATATATATACACATATAATTTGTATTAATTTTAATTTTTGATATTAAATAATTATATCGTATATAATATGTTTCGTATTAGTATACACCCTTATTTTTGAAATATATATTTTATTTTTATCTTTAAAACTATTTACATAATTTTACAAATCTATTTGCGTAATAATATTACTCGAATTTATAAATTATTTATGCTAATGATATAATATTTGATAACTTAATTTTATTTTATAGTCATTAAATTATTTATAAGAATAATATTTTAATTATAATATTTATATAAGTCTACTAAAATTTATGATTTGTTTATATTAATAATAATATTTATATAACTTTTCTATAATTTAAACTATTTTATTATCTATTTATTAAATTATCTACAAGTGTAGTATATTTATTAATTTAATAGCAGCTAAATCCAATTTCACCGAATTTATTTAAATTCTAGCCATTTCTATTCAATTTCATTCAATTTATTTAAAGTTCAGTCACTTTCTGCTTAAATTATGTCAATTTTAGCCTATTCTTTTTTTACCATTCTAGCTACTATTTAAATTCAATTTTAGCCTAAATTGATTCCTAACCCATATACCCATTCGCGACCCATGGATACTATCTATAACCCCACCCAAAACCTAAAGACTAATCCTATCCGTTCATCTAAGTTTAATATAACGGTTGAGAGTTAAACTCTACCTTTTTTCCTTTAATATCCCTTTACCCCCAAAACCCTACTTTCATTTTCATTTTCCTCCTCCCACTAACCCTAGCGCCGCAATCCCTCTCCCCTTCCTTCTCTCCCTCGTCTTCTTCGGAGAGCACACACGCCGGCCCTCCTCTTTATCTCCCACCGCCGGACCTCTCATTTTTTCTCCCTAACAACACCACCAGCCCCTGCGCCGCACAACCCCTCTCCCCGTCCTTCTCCTCTCTCGACCACCACACTCCCACCATTAACACTAGTAGACCACCAGCCCCTACTCCCTATCTACCTCTTCTTCTCTCCGGCAAATAACACCAGCAGCTGCCACTGGCGAATCTCCGGTCGAGCCATCCCCTCCTCCATAGTGCCATGTCCTTATTTTTTTTCCTTTTCACCCACCACAGGCCGCAACACTTCTCTCCCTTAGGTCCCTGCCTATTCGCTCCCTCTCTTCTCCGGCGAAATCCCACCAGATCCACCGCACTGCTACTCCCTTCAGCATCGATCAGCAACACCGAAACCCCATCCCCTCTTCCACTTTTGCTCCTCCTTCTCCTCCCACCTTTCTCTCTTTTCTTCTCCTCATTTTTGACCAGATCCAGCCACCACCATCTCCTTTCACCGGAAAATAATAGTCACCAGCGCCGCTCAGCACTTCTCCTCCATTTTACTAGCGAAATCCCGAAACATCGCCCTAGCTAGTCCTCTCCCCTCCTCGTTTTTCTTTTCTCCGACCGGTGTGCCCCGCTACCATAATGTGGCATATCTGATATCTGTAGGTCAAGAAATATCGATTTTGAAAAGATCCTCACGGATCTGTCCGTGGTCAGATTTTTTTTTTCATTTTTGAAGTGTTCTTCCTCCCATTCGTTTTATTTTCTTGACTTAAATCTTTTATTAATTATGTCTGCTTGTAATGTGAATGTTGAGTATTACTTGTGTGTGTGCCTCTGAAATATCATGAAAGCTCTAAATGTTATGCAATTTTGTTATGTCATGCTCTAGTCTAGTCGAATATTCTTGTGAAATAATTATTTATATGCTCTACTGGTATATATGTGTATCACTTCCCGTTAAAAACTTTGGTGAATATCATCTGATAGTTGTTTCTTGTATTTTTGAAATATAAATCGTTTCTGTTATTCTCTTTGCTATCTATGTAGAATTTTGATTAAATCTCTGTTGTTTGCTCTTTCCCTCTATTAAATAATATATATATATATATATATATATATATATATATATATATTAGTATGGGAACCCCTTCCCGAGTTCAGTTCTTACAAGTTATTGCAAATATGTTTAGTTTCTATCAATCTGCCTCTGTTTAAAAGCTCTTATTTATTTGACATTTTATGAGATTCTTGATTTAATTCGAAATCCGTAATTTGAGCGTGCAATTGCCTAAACAAATTTTGGATAATTGGTAATTTTTTCTCTTATATCAAGTAAAGTATGTTAAAAATGGTAATAGGAATTTCTTTTGCAAAATATAAGGTGGTTTGGTACTCACTAATTTATGGTAAATCCCCTTTGTTTGATTTGTTTCCTGTTCTAGTTAAGTTTTACCCTATTATATTGGATTGATTTCATCATAATTTTTACCTTTTCTGCTTAGTGTGTGCAAATTATGATAACTTAATATTTATTTAGTTTATTCTCTAGTATAATTAGTAACATCCTTGTTTAATTGATTAACTTGCCTCATTTAAGGAATTCTTTTTTTTATGACTAATTTTAGTTATTCTCTGAATCTGTTAATTATAGTGAGCAGATATTTATGCAATGATCTTGATTTCTGATTTGTGCTAATTAATGAGAATAATTCCTTGATATTTTTTACGAACTATTTCATGCTGATTTAGTGCAAATTTAACTTTGTACATTATTTGATTTCCTTATTTATAGTAAATATTCTGTATGATTTTCTTTAGCTTTGTTAATTAAGGAAAATCTACCAATTACTGTGTGACTAATTGCTCCCCTTCCTTAACCAATTTTGAGTATTTGTATTATTGTACATTTAAGCTAATTTTATTATGAGGTAATTTATTTAATTAAGGAAAATGTCTCTTGATTGATTATTTAATTATTCTCCTTCCATTTACTCTTAGTGGATGGTTGGATTGTCTCTATTATAAAAGCCCTCTTTTTCTTTTCATTTTCATAAAAAAGCATTATTTAAAATAGAAAATATACTTTGCTTTTGAAAATTACTATTTCTCCTTTTCTAAATTCCTTTTCCGCCTCAATACGAGCACTGCTCGGAATCTGCGAGATTCTTGTGATCTTGACGTATTGAGGATCGAATTTTAACTCACAACTATTAATTGCTCCCTGTTTGATTGAAACTGCGATTGTACATTCGTCGTTCACTGGTCAGTTCTTTTGCATTATTTTAATAACAGTGTGAGAAACCGTTGTTTGCATGTTATATGAAGTCTATGCATGTTCTTTTGATTATGTGCATAAGTCATGATTTAACGTGAATGTTTTTGGGATGGGTATACTTTGTGTCATTGATTTTTTAACAGGTTCAGTCCAATGTGGGACGAAGAGTCGTTGGGAATAAGACAAAGGGATCCGAGTTTTTAATTTTTATGTTGTATTTTTATCAGTTTGATTCTTTGTTATTATGTCAGCATGTAATAATTATAAGATGATAATAAATAGTGGAAGGGGTCTGCGGGGCGGGGAATTTGTGCTTCTTTCATTTGTTTCTTCGTTAATCTAGAAATCACGCTCACAAGGATTTTTAATAACATATATGACAATTAGAAAAATGCCTATAGGAATTTCATAACGTACACAGCGACAGGGATCACGTCCATAGGAATTCAAACAAATTCAACCTGAAAATGTCTTATAATTGCATCTTAGAAATATTTGCTTATGCGGATTCGGTTTAGTTAATAATATATGTGACACTGGAATCCATGCTTCTTGGAATTTGGTCTGAAACAAATGGCTGGAATAATGTTTTAAGGGTTACAAAAGTTAACATGTTAAGCCGTAATTTTCAAAGTATATGTAGTAATTAGCCCGTATAACTAAACGAATTCTCATTCTGTGCAATCTCTGTTTAATCTTGAATTAATCTAAGAAGAGGATTAAAACCTGTGCTGCATATAATTCTTGAAGAAAATGCTGAAGTTATTGATTGGGATTCTACGTACGTAATTTATAGCCGTCATATTCAGATTATGTATGCAATTTTTATCCTTTTTATGCGATTCTGTAGCTGCCTACATGCAATTTTTCATTTGTTCTAATGCAATAGTTAATTACTGTGACTGTTAGAATGAATAAGTAAATCACCAGTTAGTAAATATTGTTGCAACCACTGTTTTAATGTGTTTAATCTAGTAATCAGAAGTCATACTCATAGGTTAATATTAAAATAAAAGTCAGGCATATTTGCATTAGAGATCATGTTTATAAGATTCATTTGCATCCATTAAGAAATCATGCTCATAGGTTTAACACAGAGGCCTATTTGAAACCTTTATATGCTAGTTGTGTTAATTACCTTTTATTTAACTTGCATCACCCTTAAAAGCTTTAGGATTTTTAGACCCCAAATCCAAATAATTGTCCAACGCCTCTTGGACATTAGGTTTGGGACGGGTAAGAAAATACTAGGACGTTAGCTTTGTCACTTAGAGCGCTTTAAGTTAATAACTAGTCAATTAGGTGGGTAGACGGGATATGATAGTCCGCGCTCGCTGAATAATACGAGCAATCCAAATGGTTGCGAAGTATTATTTAAGTTGCACGGGGTGATCCCATTAGGTTAAAATACCCCCCCCCCCCTCTTTTATAAGTAGGACTACGTTTGGCCTGATTCCCTTATGGGATACCTAGGGGCCTCACCGAGGTTAGGCCCCATAATTAAATAAATGCTTGTTTGGTTGTATTTTGTGTAAAAAAATTTTTTGCCTTGTCCTTTATTTTGTTAACTATTTTTGTTTATTTGATTTGCAACATTCATTGTATATATTATTGATCAAAAAATAAATTACTTTTTTTAAATTCATTCTGTCCAATTTCTTTCTTCTCGCTTGTCTATAAATCTAATTATCCATTTATTTATTTTTTATTAATCCAGTTTAAATACCAATAATATAGGTTAAAATCAACTTCATTTGTTCACCTAGTTAATTTCCCACATGAATGAATCCGGCCGGGAACCACCTTTGTGGACCTCGAAAGGTGTCTAACACCTTCCTTTCGAGGTTATTTAAGCCCTTGCCCGACTCTGGTGACTTAGGAAATCAAATAGACTTTTAGCTCAGAACAGTGCCCTAACGCACCTTAATGCGTTAGGTGGCGACTCTTCACATTTAATAAACCCTTAAAGAGTTGTCACATGTTTTATCTCGTTTTTCCCGAGAAAAATGGGGCGCGACAGCATGGCGACTCTGCTGGGGATATTTAGGCTTTAACCACAACGTGTTCATTAAGTGGGGTTTTATTTGAGTTTAATTTCTAAAATTTGCTAAATATCGGGTTTAAAATCATTTACCTTCATTTATTTATGTCAATATCTATATGATTTTGCCATGAAGTTACTAACCGTTTTCTTTTCTTGTTTTACCCGTTATTATTTATTATTTATTTATTTTATTGTAATACGTGACAATTATTCATAAACCGTTGTACTTTTATTAACTGGCATACCGCTCATATTTTTCCCCACTTGGGAATTTCTCAGTATCACACACAACAACGGTTGCGTGGTTTCATGGCCGTTCACCATTAAAACACCTCGAGGATTGTCTTGTGATTTGATCGATCAGCGGTGCGTCGACGGTCATAAGCTTCCTCACTCTCGAGTTGTCCGCTCAAGGGAACCGTGTCATACCCCACTCTTATTCCTAGATCTTGACTGTTTACACCTTTAGTAAGGTATACACATCACATTAAACTTAGAAAAATCGCGACGTCCATGGTACGTCAAGATTAAATAGAAAACTTGCCCTAAGTCTTAAGGGATTTTTAAATCCTGAAAAAGGCGATCCATAAATTATGTGCATTTTTGAGAGAAACAATATTTAATTAATGTCATTTTGCTCCCGGATGGGTAGGTAAGTCTAATTTTCCTTCGTGTTGCAGGTACAATGAGTCTCCCAACCTCTTACCCAAGATTTGGTATGGTTTGGTGCATGCCCATAGGAATGAAAACATGGTGGTGCGATTTAGGGGATTATGGACAGAATGAGGTGAGGAAAGTGTTGGGACACTTGCCTTCCCTTATGCAAGTTACTCCCTGTCGAGAACTCATAGAAGTAGCCACTGCATTCTGGGATGAGAAAAGGGTAGTCTTCAGATTTGACGATGTCGAAATGACTCCGTTGTTGGAAGAAATTGGTAGGTATGTGGAAAATGTGAGTTTATTATGGAGGAATAGGAAATGGGAAAAAGCGAAGATGATTATACCCAAACGCGTCACCCTATAAGATGCGTGTGACAAGTTGGGATTGCAAGGTAGCAACATGGTCTCCTTTGTAATGAAGGGAAGGATGCCAGGAAAATATTTGCTCAACCGGTTTGGTCATAGTTCTTCTCTAGAAATTTACAAAGAAGAGAGTTTCGATCCAAACTCGTGGACGAGCAAAAGAATTTTTGCTTTCATGGTTTATTTCTTAGGGATGATGGTCTTCCCACGAGGAGCCAAGGAAGACATTGATATTCGCCTCATTTCAGTTGTTCACGCCTTATGCAAAGGTATTGACAAAGGACCTTGCACAATTGTCCCAATGATTGTGGCCAACATTTACCGATCTCTAGGAAAGTGCAAAAATGGGTTTAAGCACTTCGAAGGATGTAACTTATTGCTTCAACTCTGGCTTATTGAACATCTTCAAAAGGTGCATAGCAATCCAACCATGCCCCAGCCTACAGAAACCGATCACATTGCCACTCACCATTACAGGGTCACCATTGGAGTTAAACCAATAAAACGACCCGAGGAGGTAGAGAAATGGGGTCAAATGTTGGATAATTTAACCGAAGACTCTGTACAGTGGATGTTTGATTGGTTTCCGAGATCTAACTTTGTGGTGTATACCAAGTCTCGATATTATTTGGTTTTGATAGGACTTCGAGGTCTTCAACCGTACTCTCCAATGCGAACAATGCGGCAAGCTGGAAGAATGCAAATAATACCTAGGGTTTCTGACATGGATGCATACCAAGTGGATTACAAGGATGACTTTGTTCCATATGCTATGGAATTGCAAAGGCGTGGAACAAGAAGATCTACCTCGACGAGAAGAGCATAGAGGTCGACCGACATCAGGCAGGCTACGTAACAGGATACATTGAGTGGCTACATGATGATTAGGCTGGTACTGCAATACTGAGTGTTAAGCGAGGCAAGCATATAGAGGATAAGGAGGACCAAGCACAAACCCTCTATTGCCGTTTAAAAAGAAAGGTCCAAGATTCTGACGCTTGTCATCGGTAGTTACATGACGACAATGCCAAAGAAATTGCTGAGATGGGCAAAGAATTGGAATATTGGAAAGATCGAGCCTTAGGTCTAGATTCAAGGATACAGGATTTGCGTGATGAATTCTGTAGACATGGGGAAGAATGCCTGAATGGGGGAGCTATGGGGAAAGATCTAGCATTGGCCTATCTTCTGTCCAGTCACCACCGCTTTGACAAAGTGTTAGAAGATCCAAAGAAATCGGACGTCGATGAAGAAATTTTCAAGATTTAATGTTTTTAGTTTGTTTCCTGTAATTCTTGCAACTTTTATTGTAATAAAGTTTTATTTTGGGCTTATTTTGGGAGCAAAATGACAATACTTAACAACATGTTTCTCTCAAACTCGTTAGGCCTACCTCTGGCATAAAAGAGGCCCAAAATTAGGAAATACGTCATTATTTTTGTTTGATCTTTACTTTAATCAACATTATTTCTAACCTCTATTACTAACTATGATTTGTTTGTTGTTGGTCTTATTTTTCCCCTTCCCAAAGGTTGATCTGTGCAAACCTGGCCTACTACACAAGGTCAAAAGGGGCTCCTCCTTCTCCTCCTCCCATTCCTAATCGCAACAGGGGAAACAACAAGATGGATGAGCATAATAGCAATGGTAGCAATGCACCCAGAGATGAAC
The DNA here is from genome assembly GCA_035772735.1 of Datura wrightii. NCBI lineage: Eukaryota > Viridiplantae > Streptophyta > Magnoliopsida > Solanales > Solanaceae > Datura > Datura wrightii. The sequence goes on from JASDFA010000001.1 coordinate 84,103,189, forward strand.
GGGATAATTTCGAAAGGGTCGGCCCTCCGGGTTATAATGAGGTGATTATGAGGCTCGAGTAGAAAATTTTCGAGCTTCAAGAAGAATTAGCACAAGTTTGCAATCTAAATACACAGACGGCATTATTTGGGACCCAAGTGGATGCCTTGACTTCGAAAGCACCAGCCAGTCTTCCTATGTCCTCACAACCCGCAGCTCCACCACAAGACACTCCACCCCAACATTACCAATACCCTCCATATACTTATCCAAATCCGCCAGCTCCAGCCACCTCCCATTACCCATCACTAGTTCAAGAAATACCTCCCACAATCAATATAAATGCAACATATGCCCGCACTCATACCAACCCGATTTATATGGAGACAGTGCCTGTAACTCATCATCTGGAGGAATCCGAGCCTTCAGAAAAGGATAGATTGATTCAGACTCTAGAAGAGGAGTTGAAGAAGATAAACAACAGGTTGCAAAATGTTGAAGGCAACAAGGGAATAACGGGTCTGGATTATGAAGACCTGTGCATACATCCGGATGTCGAATTACCGGAGAGGTACAAACCTCCCAAGTTCGAATTGTTTAATGGAACTGGTGATCCAAGGGCCCACCTGAGATTGTATTGTGACAAACTGGTAGGAGTGGGGTGAAATGAGAAGATAAGGATGAAGTTGTTTATGCGAAGTTTGACTGGTGAAGCTCTTAGCTGGTATGTAGAGCAGAATCCGAAGAAATGGTTTACTTGGGCAGAAATGGCAGCAGCCTTTGTGGAGCGTTTTGGGTTCAATACAAAAAATGCCCCTGACTTGCATTACATCCAAAACCTCAAGAGGAAGCCCACCAAAACTTTTAGGGAATTCGCAACTCGCTGGAGGATTCAGGCCGCTAGAGTGCGACCCCAATGGAAGATTCACAGATGAAGGATATTTTCATGCGGGCTTTGGACCCGCAAGTTTATGACAGATTGATGCTTGTCAGCGAAAAAAGCTTTGCAGAGATTATCAAGCTGGGAGAGAAGATCGAGGACGGTATCAAGGATGGTACCATTATTAATTTGAATGCATTACAAGCGGCTAACAAAGCCTTGCAATCTGGAACTGCTTCGGAAAGCCGCAAGAAGAAAGAAATAGGCACCGTTATGATGGCCCAGGGGCCAAAAAGTTATGTTTACAGACCCTAGACTCCAACCCCACACTACCAAATGCCAACCCCGCACTACCAAACTTCACCCTACCAAACTCCACCTCCACCATATCATGCCTCATCATCACCTTATCAAGCTCCATCACCGTATCAAAATCCCCATTCCTACCAAGCTCCATATCAAACTCCCCCCTGGGCCCATTTCCAAACACCTCCATCACATTACCAAGCTCCAACTTATCCCGTTTATAGCACACAACCCTCTTATGCACAACCTGCTCACTCGCGACCTTCTTCCTCACCAAGCCAAAGGCCTAGGGCTCAATTTAAAAGGAGGCCAACAAAAACTTATACCCCTATTAGCCAAACCAATTGACCAGCTGTATGTGAGATTGAAAGAAGCTGGTTACATTGAGCCTATTCCTGCGCTCCCGGTCGATACCCAAGCTAAGTGGTATGACTGCAACAAAGTGTGTATGTATCACTCGGGGATGAGTGGGCACACTACAGAGTCCTGCAGGTCACTGAAGGACAAAATACAAAGGTTGATTGATACAAAGGTTATTTACCTCAAGGATCCGGCACCTAATGTGACAAGTAATCCCCTACCAAACCACTAGGTGAACATGATTTCTTGTGATGAGGCTGAAGACTTGTCGGATACTATTGGGGTGATTGAATACAAAGAAGGTTCTTCTTCAGACTTATCTAGGAGAGTAAAGGTATGTCCTCCGTTCAAGGTAGAGATAGCTACACCAAGGCCTCATTTACAGTGGTAAGAGCTGCTCCCACTTCGTACAAGACAGTACCTTGGAGTTACAAGGAAAATGCCTCACAGAAAATAAAGGTGTTGGAGGCAGATGCGGCACAAGGAGTGACGTGGTCTGGAAGAGTATACACTCCTGATACTTTGGTTCAAGGAGCTGATAAAGGAAAGCAGCCAGCAGTGGAAGCAGAAAATAATGGGATTTGGAAAAAGGTGCAAGCGAAAGAATACTCGCTGGTAGAACAGTTGAGCAAGACCCCGACTCAAATTCTATTTTATCACTTTTGCAGAGCTCTGATCAACACCAAAAGGCTTTGATAAAGGTGTTAGGAGAAGCATAAGTTCCGGAAAGAATATCTAGCGGTGAGGTGGCCCATATGGTAGGTCAGGTATTTGAGGCCCAGAAAATATCATTCCATGAAGATGAATTGCCTGTGGAAGGCGTGGCTCATAATAAAACGCTGCATATCACAGTGCAGCACTCGAAAAAATTCATCACCAAGTTATTAATTGACCCAGGCTCCGATTTAAATATTTGCCCGCTGAACACTTTGAACCGGCTGGAAGTTGACCTCGCCCAAATCAAGCAATGGAAGATGAACGTCAAAGCGTTTGACGGTTCACAAAGGGACACTATTGGGGAAATTGATCTGGACGTGCTAGTTGGCCCTGCCATATTCACCATGACATTCCAAGTAATGGACATCCCATCCTCCTACAATCTGCTATTGGGACGCCTATGGATTCATGCTGCGGGAGCTGTGCCCTCAACTCTGCACCAATGCTTGAATTTGAGTGGGACCATCAAGAGGTCGTGGTCCACGGGGATGAAAGTTGTCCAATTTACACTGCTCCTATTATCCCCGTCATTGAAGGAAAGGGAAGTTTGGATAGGGAGAGTTTCCACACCTTAGAGCTTGTCGGTGTCGTCGAGGAAGGAAGGTGGTGGAGCGATAAGATCTTGAGTATGCTGCTATGGTTGGGGTTTGAACCAGGCCGGGGTCTTAGAGCCAAATTGCAAGGAATTTCAAAGCCGCTGTAGGTAGCAACACAAAAAATCACTTTCGGATTGGGAAATCAACCTACTGAAGAGGAACTGGACAATTGGAAATATCCCTTGGGAAAGAGAAGTTTTTTTGCCAAACCCATTACCTTTGCTTTAGCAAACCTTCATTTCTGATGGTTTTCTTGATGTTAAGCGGGCCGAAGAAGACGCCGTGCTGCTCAGTCTAAGAGATTTGTTTTTGGATGAGCCAGGTGATAACAGCTGTAACGCCATTATCAAGGGGGAGGAAGGAGGGGTCCCACAACAGGAAGCAGGAGTTCAAAGAGGAACCGCCAACTGGACAGCCACTCCATCCAAAGCTCGCCGGGCATCTGGGTAGACTAAAGGATCAGTTTTCTACTGTTTCAAAATAAATATTTGCTTCCAAAATTGTGAAATTTCTTTTGAATATTATGTCAAACTTTTGATCAATTTCTAATTAATAAAATCATTTTTCTTTCCATATATTTGGTTTAATTTTATTTATTTTTAGCATTTCTAATATCGAACGAGTTGAATCTAAGGCCATGGCTTGTAATGAAACTGTACGACATAACACAAACAATTCATTAGAAGCCGAAAAAGATGAGTTACTTGCTGAAATTGTCAGGGAAGTAGAAGAGTTCGAGGACAAGCCTAAAGCAAATCTGACAGATACCAACATGGTAACTTTGGAAGATTCAGAGATACCCAAAGAGACTCAAGTTAGCACTCACTTGCCAAAAGATGAGATTGAGGAGTACATAGAATTTCTGAAGGAGTATAAAGACATCTTCGCCTAGTCCTATTCTGATATGACAGGGCTCATCCATTCCATAGTAGCGCATAGTTGCCTACTGATCCAGCGTATCCCCTTGTGAAGCGAAAACCGAGAAAATACAAGCCGGACATGAGTTTGAAAATCAAAGAGGAAGTGGCTAAGCAGATCGATGCTGGAATCCTTAAAGTAGTAGAATATCCCACTTGGTTGGCCAATATCGTGCCAGTACCGAAGAAGGATGGAAAGGTCAGAGTCTGTGTGGATTACAGGGACCTCAACAAGGCCACCCCTAAAGATGATTTTCCATTATCAAACATCCACATCCTTATTGACAATTGTGCCAAGCATGAGACACAGTCGTTCATGGATTGTTTCGCTGGATATCATCAGATCAGAATGCATATAGAGGATGCTGAGAAAACCGCATTCCTTTCCCCATGGGGCATATATTTCTATAAGGTAATGCCATTCGGGTTGAAAAATGCTGGAGCCACCTACATGCGGGCCATGACCACCATCTTCCACGACATGATCTACAAGGAAATTGAGGTTTATGTGGATGATGTCATCATCAAGTTGAAGAAGAGCTCAAATCATCTGGAAGACCTCAGAAAGTTCTTTGACATATTGCGGAAGAACAATCTAAAGCTAAATCCGGCGAAGTGTACATTTGGGGTTCCATCAGGATAATTATTGGGATTTATTGTCAGTCGTCGAGGTATCGAGTTGGATCCAACCAAGATTAAGGCCATCCAAGAGCTCCCACCACCGAAAAGTAAGAAAAAAGTCATGAGCTTTTTAGGACGACTCAACTACATTAGCCGTTTCATTGCTCAGTCAACGGTTATTTGTGAGCCTATCTTCAAACTGTTGAAAAAAGATGCTGCTATAGAGTGGGCTCCTGAGTGTCAGCAAGCTTTCGATAGAATCAAAGATTATCTATCAAAGCCTCTGGTTTTAGTGCCACCAGAACAAGGAAGACCTTTGCTCTTGTATTTGTCCGTGCTAGAAAACGCCTTTGGCTGTGTTTTGGGATAACATGATGAGACAGGGAGAAAGGAGCAAGCCATATACTATTTGAGCAAGAAGTTCACACTGTATGAGGCTCGATATACATTGTTGGAAAGGACATGTTGCGCTTTGACTTGGGTTGCTCAGAAGTTGAGATACTATTTGTCTGCCTACACAACTTATCTGATTTCCAGAATGGATCCGTTGAAGTATATCTTCCAAAAGCCCATGCCTACAGGGAAGCTGACCAAGTGGAAGATATTGCTAAGTGAATTTGATATTGTCTACGTTATGCAGAAAGCGGTAAAAGGACAGGCTCTTGTAGATCATTTGGCAAAAAATACCGTAAATGAGGAGTATGAACCACTGAAGACATACTTTCCTGACGAGGAAGTAGCCTTCATAGGAGAAGATATTGCCGAAGAGTACGATGGTTGAAGGTTATTCTTCGATGGAGCAGCAAACTTCAAAGGAGTGGGCATTGGAGCAGTGTTGGTATCAGAAACTGGGCAGCATTACCCTGTATCAGCTAAGCTTCGATTCCCTTGTACTAACAACATGGCTGAGTATGAAGCCTGCATCTTGGGTATTCGACTGGCAGTTGACATGAACGTGCAGTCGTTACTGGTAATTGGAGAGTCAGACTTGCTGATGCATCAAGCGAGGGGAGAATGGTCCACGAAGATATTGCCCTATCTGCATTGTGTGCAAGAATTATGCAAGAGGTTTATCAAGATTGAGTTCCAGAATGTTCCCCGAATACAGAATGAATTTGCAGACGCCCTGGATACATTGTCTTTGATGATCCAGCACCCTGATAAGAATTACATTGATCCCATTCCTGTTCACATACATAAGCAGCCGGCTTATTGCTTTCATGTTGAAGAAGAACCAGACGGTACACCATGGTATGTTGACATCAAAGGGTATCTGAAAAACGGGGGTTATCCTGAGCATGCTACAAGCGTCCAAAAATACACGATTCGGAGGCTAGCCAATCAGTTTTTCCTAAACGGGGAAATCCTTTATAGGAGGACCCCGGACCTGGGTTTGTTGAGATGTGTGGACGCTAAGGAGGCAACAAATTTGATAAGTTCATGCTGGAACTTGTGGACCCCACATGAACGGTTTCGTGTTGGCGAAAAAGATCTTGAGAGCTGGCTATTTTTGGTTGACTATGGAGACAGACTATATCAAATACGTGCAAAGATGTCATCGCTGTCTAACCCACGTAGATGTGATTCGAGCTTCATGCCACGAGCTCGACTTGGCCATTCGCAGCTTGGGAATGGATGTAATTGGTCCCATCGAGCCTGCAGCGTCTAATGGACATAGATTCATTCTGGTTGCAATTGACTACTTCACTAAATGGGTTGAAGCTACCTCTCACAAGTCCGTCACAAAGAAGGTGGTGACAAATTTTGTACACGACTATCTCATTTGCCGATTTGGGGTACCTGAATCTATTATTATCGGCAATGGTGCTAATCTGAATAGTGACTTGATGAGAACAACGTGTGAAAACTTCAAGATCAAGCACCGCAATTCTACTGCATATAGGCCGCAGATGAATGGAGCCGTGGGAGGCTGCAAACAAGAACATCAAGAGGATTCTACGCAAGATGATTGACAACTATAGACATTGGCATGAGAAGCCGCCTTTTGCTTTGTTGGGATATCGCACCACTCTCCGAACATCTACTGGAGCTACGCCTTATATGTTGGTATATGGTAATGAAGTAGTGATACCAGCTGAGGTGGAAATTCCATCTTTGAGAATCATTCAAGAAGCAGAACTAAACGATGCAGAATGGGTGCAAAGTAGATTCGAGCAACTAGCACTCATTTATGGAAAAAGGATAAATGCAGTTTGCCATGGTCAACTTTATCAGAATCGGATGATCAAGGCTTTTAACAAGAAAGTTCGGCCAAGACTTTTCACGCCGGGGCAACTGGTTTTGAAGCGGATTTTTCCGCACCAAGATGAAGCTAAAGGTAAGTTCTCGCCTAACTGGCAAGGTCCTTACATAGTTCACCGAGTGCTGATAGGAGGAACACTTATCCTAGCAGAGATGGATGGTGAAATTGGCCTAAACCTATCAACTCAGACGCGGTTAAGAGATACTACATGTAGATTGGGATTTTGTTTCTTTTTTCTCTGCCTTGTAACCTGAACTATGTCAGACCTGATTCCCGTTTAAGAGGGATACGTAGGTGTCCCTGTGGGACTCGGTCTATATCTTTATAAAATTTTCTTCTTCCCTTTCGTTAAAAAGGTTCTCGGTGAATTTGTTACATTTTCCATGTTGTTTCGGTTAACAAGATGTAACTGGGGTAGAATTTTTGTGAGGACCTCAAAAATTCGCAACTCTCCGTCACTTGCAAGGAAGTCTATGTCATCTTCTACACTGGGGCAGAAATTTTGAGAAGGATCCCAAAATTTCATCAAGACTAAGTCAAGACAAGGGTTCAATCTGCAAAAGAACGTTGTATGGTTTTAAAATATGCCATGGCCCGTGATTTAACTTAATTTTTCTACGTATTTCAAACTTATTTCTACTTTACTTTTACTGCATTATTCGCCTTTTTGACTAAACTTTATGCCCGAGCATATACCTGGATGGAGTTCAACAGCAAGTGTCCAGCGAATAGAAGAAGGCTACAGGATAGACACACAAATCAACCTCCCTTTTTAAAACTAATAATTTTCCTTTGAGCGCAGAAATAATGAAAATGAAAAAGGCTGAGATGGAGAACGTCTTGTCACAAGGCGACATAGAGCTAAGTCTTTCTTCCTTATGCCCCTATTTATATCTTTCTATTCCATCATCTGAGCCTGTATTCACATTTTAAGCTATTACATGCATTCTCGAGCCCATGATACACATGAAATATGCATTCGAACCCGTCATACTTGCATTTGAGCCCGTATCTACATTTTTAAGACCTTTATATGCGTCTTTCGAGCCTGTGATATACCTGATGCATTCAAGACCGTATTTGCATATACATCTAAGCCCATATTCGCATTTAAAACCCGTGATATACATTTTAAAATATGCATTTCTTTTTATATACATTTGAGCCCCGTATTGCATATTTAAGCCCGTATTTGCATATTTGCATATATATCTAAGCCCTTATTTGTATATCAAGCCGTGATATACATTTTTATATATACATATGAGCCCGTATTTGCATATTGAGCTCATGATGCACGTGATATACGCATTTTGATATACAGTTGAGCCCGCACCTGCATTTGATCCCGTTTATATATTTCGAGCCCGTTATTTCCATTTCAAGCCCGTTTATATATTTTGAGCCCGTTTTGCATTTCAAGACCATTATTTGCATTTCAAACCCGCTTATGCATTTCAAGCCTGTTTATGCATTTCGAGCCCGTTATTTGCATTTCAAGCCGTTTATATATTTCGACCCCGTGGTTGCATTCTGAGCCCTATGATTTATTTGTATTGAGCCTCAATAAACCAAAGCTTTCGATTGAATTATTGAGGCTCTTGAATAATTTGCTTTCTTTGAATTAACATTTCTTCCATTCATCCGAAGGCGTCATGGTCTAAAGGCATCGTTTCATGGACTGTGGACATCATGTCATAGCCTGAGGTTTACTTTCTAGTTCATCATGCTCCTAAGGCGTCATAGTCTAAAGGCGTCATTTGTCATGGCCTGCGGACATCATTTCATGGCCTATGGAATTTATTTTGCGTATCATGGCCCAAGATATCATGTCTTAGAGACATCATCCTTTTATCTAAAAGAAAAACTTTGATTGTCTAAAAGGAATTTGCATCATATTTAAATTTTTTGCATCCGTTTATTTTACGAAGTATTTGAAGCATATACTCTAATCGTTTTGCTTACGCGAACATCGAGGAATAACAAACTACGAATGATAACGCCTTTTCGAATATCTTCTTTTGAACCATATTCCCACCTATTTATTTTTGTAATGCATTTCTAAACCTTGTTAATTCGTGCTACCCCAGCCTTATCCAAGCCTCGTGTTGTCAATTTTTAGGGATCTCGATCGGCCCTAAATCTAGAACTACACGAGGTCTGATTCTCGTGAGACCCGAGATATGTAGGTGACTTGATACCAAAGTCTCGGCCACAACATCTTCACAACCCCATCTCGTTTCATCTAGCCCTACCAAAAATTTTCTTTCGGTCGGACAAAATTGGCCACTAGGTCAACGTTCTTTGCTCAACAATTCATTCTTCATTCCCGAGCAAAGAAAGGGCAGTTGTTGACACCCAATTTTGACCTCCCTACGCCCCGTATATGCTGCTTACATATATATATATATATATATATCTATATATATTTTATTTACCTTTACGCAAAAATTTCGGCTTGCATTTATATTTATCAAATAATTTATTACGTAATGTTGCGAAAATTGTTTCAAATTATATATATATATATATATACATATAATTTGTATTAATTTTAATTTTTGATATTAAATAATTATATCGTATATAATATGTTTCGTATTAATATACGCCCTTATTTTTGAAATATATATTTTATTTTTATCTTTATAAACTATTTACATAATTTTACTAAATTTTACAAATCTATTTGCGTAATAATATTACTCGAATTTATAAATTAATTATGGTAATGATATAATATTTGATAACTTAATTTTATTTTGTAGTCATTAAATTATTTATAAACATAATATTTTAATTATAATATTTATATAAGTTTACTCAAATTTATGATTTGTTTATATTAATAATAATATTTATATAACTTTTCTATAATTTAAACTATTTTATTATCTATTTATTAAATTATCTACAAGTGTAGTATATTTATTAATTTAATAGCAGCTAAATCCAATTTCACCGAATTTATTTAAATTCTAGCCATTTTCTATTCAATTTCATTCATTTATTTAAAGTTCAACCACTTTCTACTTAAATTCTGTCAATTTTAGCCTATTTTTTTACCATTCTAGCTACTATTTAAATTTAATTTCAGTCTAAATTGATTCCTAACCCATACCCATTCGCGACCCATGGATACTATCCATAACCCGACCCAAAACCTAAAGACTAATCCTATCCGTTCATCTAAGTTTAATCTAAAGGCTGAGAGTTAAACTCTACCTTTTTTCCTTTAATATCCCTTTACCCCCCAAAACCCTACTTTCATTTTCATTTTCCTCCTCCCACTAACCCTAGCGCCGCAATCCCTCTCCCCTTCCTTCTCTCCCTCGTCTTCTCCGGCGAGCACACACGCCAGCCCTCCTCTCTATCTCTCACCGCCGAACCTCTCATTTTTTCTCCATCACAACACCACCAGCCCCTGCGCCGCACAATCCCTCTTCCCGTCCTTCTCCTCCTCTCTCGGCCACCACACTCCCACCATTAACACCACTAGACCACCAGCCCCTACTCCCTCTCTACCTCTCCTTCTCTCCGGCAAATAACACCAGTAGCCGCTACTGGCGAATCTCCAGTCGAGCCATCCCCTCCTCCATAACGCCATTTTCCTTATTTTTTTTTCCTTTTCACCCGCCGCATGCCGCAACACTTCTCTCCCTTAGGTCCCTGCCTATTCGCTCCCTCTCTTCTCCGGCGAAATCCCACCAGATCCACCGCACTGCTACTCCCTTCAGCATCAACCAGCAACACCGAAACCCCGTTCCCTCTTCCCCTTCTGCTCCTCCTTCTCCTCCCTCCTTTCTCTCTTTTCTTCTCCTCATTTTTGACCAGATCCAGTCACCACCATCTCCTTTCATCGGAAAATAATAGTCACCAGCGCCGCTCAGCACTTCTCCTCCATTCTACTGGCGAAAACCCGAAACATCGCCCTAGCTAGTCCTCTCCCCTCCTCGTTTTTCTTTTCTCCGACTGGTGTGCCCCGCCACCATAAAGTGGCAGATCTGATATCTGTAGGTCAAGAAATATCGATTTTGAAAAGATCTTCACGGATCTGTCCGCGGTCTGATTTTTTTTTCATTTTTGAAGTGTTCTTCCTCCCATTCATTTTATTTTCTTGACTTAAATCTTTTATTAATTATGTCTGCTTGTAATGTGAATGTTAAGTATTACTTGTGTGTGTGCCTCTGAAATATCATGAAAGCTCTAAATGTTATGCAATTTTGCTTATGTCATGCTCTAGTCTAGTCGAATATTCTTGTGAAATAATCATTTATATGCTCTACTGGTATATATGTGTATCACTGCCTGTTGAAAACTTTGGTGAATATCATCTGATAGTTGTTTCTTGTATTTTTGAAATATAAACCGTTTCTGTTATTCTCTTTGCTATCTATGTAGGATTTCGATTAAATCTCTGTTGTTTGCTCTTTCCCTCTATTAAATATGATGTGCATATATATATATATATATATATAGAGAGAGAGAGAGAGAGAGAGAGTATGGGAACCCCTTCCCGAGTTCAGTTCTTACAAGCTATTGCAAATATATTTAGTTTCTATCAATCTGCCTCTGTTTAAAAGCTCTTATTTATTTGACATTTTGTGAGATTCTTGATTTAATTCGAAATCCGTAATATGAGCGTTCAATTGCCTAAACAAATTTTGGATAATTAGTAATTTTTTCTCTTATATCAAGTAAAGTATATTAAAAATGGTAATATGAATTTCGTTTGCAAAATATAAGGTGGTTTGGTACTCACTAATTTATGGTAAATCCCCTTTGTTTGATTTGTTTCCTGTTCTAGTTAAGTTTTACCCTCTTATATTGGTATTGATTTAATCTATAATTTTTACCTTTTCTGCTTAGTGTGTGCAAATTATGGTAACTTAATATTTATTTAGTTTATTCTCTCGTATAATTAGTAACATCCTTGTTTAATTGATTAACTTGCCTCATTTAAGGAATTCTTTTTTTTTTATGACTAATTTTAGTTATTCTCTGAATCTGTTAATTATAGTGAGCAGAGATTTATGCAATGATCTTGATTTATGATTTGTGCTAATTAATGAGAATAATTCCTTGATTTTTTTACGAACTATTTCATGCTTATTTAGTGCAAATTTAACTTTGTACATTATTTGATTACTTTATTTATAGCAAATATTCTATATGATTTTCTTTAGCTTTGTTAATTAAGGAAAATCTACCAATTACTGTGTGACTAATTGCTCCCCTTCCTTAACCAATTTTGGGTATTTGTATTATTGTACGTTTAAGCTAATTTTATTATGCGGTGATTTATTTAATTAAGGAAAATGTCTCTTGATTGATTATTTAATTATTCTCCTTCCATTTACTCTTAGTGGATGGTTGGATTGTCTTTATTATAAAAGCCCTCTTTTTCTTTTCATTTTCATAAAAAAGCATTATTTAAAACAGAAAATATACTTTGCTTTTGAAAATTACTATTTCTCCTTTTCTAAATTCCTCTTCCGCCTCAATACGAGCACTGCTCGGAATTCGCGAGATTCTTGTGATCTTGACGTATTGAGGATCGGATTTTAACTCACAACTATTAATTGCTCCTTGTTTGATTGAAACTGCGGTACATTCGTCGTTCACTGGTCAGTTCCTTTGCATTATTTTAATAACAGTGTGAGAAACCGTTGTTTGCATGTTATATGAATTCTATGCATGTTCTTTTGATTATGTGCATAAGTCATGATTTAACGTTAATGTTTTTGGGATGGGTATACTTTGTGTCATTGATTTTTTAACAGGTTCAGTCCAATATGGGACGAAGAGTCGTTGGGAATAAGACAAAGGGATCCGAGTTTTTCATTTTTATGCTGTATTTTTATCAGTTTTATTATTTTTTATTATGTCAACATGTAATAATTGTAAGATGATAATAAATAGTGGAAGGGGTCTGCAGGGCGGGGAATCTATGCTTCTTTCTTTTGTTTTTTCGTTAATCTAAAAATCACGCTCACAGGGATTTTTAATAACATATATGACAATTAGAAAAATGCCTGTAGGAATTTCATAACGTACACGACGATAGGAATCAAGTCCATAAGAATTCAAACAAATTCAACCTGAAAATGTCTTATAATTGCATCTTAGAAATATTTGCTTATGGGGATTCGGTTTAATTAATAATATATGTGACACTGGAATCCATGCTTCTTGGAATTTGGTTTGAAACAAATGGCTGGAATAATGTTTTAAGGGTTACAAAAGTTAACATGTTAAGCCGTAATTTTTAAAATATATGTAGTATAATTAGCCTGTATAACTAAATGAATTCTTATGCTGTGCAATCTCTGTTTAATCTTGAATTAATCTAATAAGAGGATTAAAACCTGTGCTGCATATAATTCTTGAAGAAAATGCTGAAGTTATTGATTGGGATTCTACCTACGTAATTTATAGCCGTCATCTTCAGAATATGTATGCAATTTTTATCCTTTTTATGCGATTCTGTAGCTGCCTACATGCAATTTTTCATTTGTTCTAATGCAATAGTTAATTACTGTGACTGTTAGAATGAATAAGTAAATCACCAGTTAGTATATATTGTTGCAACCACTGTTTTAATGTGTTTAATCTAGTAATCAGAAGTCATACTCATAGGTTAATATTAAAATAAAGTCAGACATATTTGCCTTAGAGATCATATTTATAAGATTCACTTGCATCCACTAAGAAATCATGCTCATAGGTTTAACACAGAGGCCTATTTGAAACCTTTATATGCTAGTTGTGTTAATTACCTTTTATTTGACGTGATCACCCTTAAAAGCCTTAGGATTTTAGACCCCAAATCCAAATAATTGTCCAACGCCTTTTGGACATTAGGTTTGGGACGGGTAAGCAAATACTAGGACGTTAGTTTTTTCACTTAGAGCGCTTTAAGTTAATAATTAATCAATTAGGTGGGTAGACGGGATATGATAGTCCGCGCTCGCTGAATAATACGATCAATCCAAATGGTTGTGAAGTATTATTTAAGTTGCACGGGGTGATCCCATTAGGTTAAAATAACCCCCCCCCTTTTATAAGTAGAACTACGTTTGGCCTGATTCCCTTAAGGGATACGTAGGTGCCTCACCGAGGTTCGGCCCCATAATTAAATAAATGCTTGTTTGATTGTATTTTGTGTAAAAATTTTTTTTGCTTTGTCCTTTATTGTGTTAACTATTTTTGTTTATTTGATTTGCGACATTCATTTTATATATTATTGATAAAAAATAAATTACTTTTTTTAAAATTCATTCTGTCCAATTTCTTTCTTCTCGCTTGTCTATAAATCTAATTATCCATTTATTTATTTATTATTAATCCAGTTTAAATACCAATAATATAGGTTAAAATCAACTTTATTTGTTCGCCTAGTTAATTCCCCACATTAATGAATCCAACCAGGAACCACCTTTGTGGATCTCGAAAGGTGCCTAACACCTTCCTTTCGAGGTTATTTAAGCCCTTGTCCGACTCTGGTGACTTAGGAAATCAAATAGACCTTTAGCTCAGAACGATGCCCTAATGCACCTTAATACGTTAGGTGGCGACTCTTCACATTTAATAAACCCTTAAAGAGTTGTCACATGTTGTATCCCGTTTTTTGCGAGAAAAATGGGGCGCAACACATTGAACATAAAATTAAGGAGCGTCAAAGATAATCACATTTTGAAGAGTTAAAATCTATAATTATTCTTGCTCACATTGTCTTTTTCACACTAAGATTATAAACTAAAATGGTAACCATAGTTCAAGTAGGTAGAAATTAAGCAAGCAACCAAGAATCAATCAACAATTATATTACATTCTATAAACTAACATGAAATAAAAGGTGAGAACAACTACTGACGTTCTTGGACTCGATTAAAGATAACAGACCAGAGAAATAGAGTGAAAGACCAGGAATAAAAAATTGGTGAAAAGCTTATTTTTTTTGGAACAGTGGTCTAAAATTGTGAATCTCAAATTGTGTATCTAAGTATGTGTCTGTATGTCTTTATGAATGTGAGTCTATTATTTTCTGTCTCAGTTCCTCCCCCCAACCTTAGGCTCCAAAAGATAGAAAATAGAGGAAAAAATTTAAAAAGTTTAAAGAAAACAGAGAAGGATTTCACCAACTCCTCTTCCCTGTCCTCTATCTATATGTGTGTATAAATGTTCTCTATAGGTCTGTCTATCGCTCCGCGTGTTCTTCTCCCTTGAGCTTTCTCTTAGTAAAAAGGAAAATAAAAAGCTAAAAGATGTTAGATTCCCATTTTTTGCTCTGCCACCGAGTCTGCCTTCAACAACCATTTCAAGGTGTATTTATAAGTGAATTCGAGGCTTCAACAACTTCTCAAGGAAGCTATTGAATTTAAATTTCAAATATGAAAGAAAGAGGTGGGAAATGGAGATAAAATCACAAAAGGGAGAGACAAAATGTCACCTTTTCAGACTTGAGAACAACAGAAGATGACCTTTGGTGATAAAAGAAAAGTAAAAGATAGGAAACTAGATAGAATATTGGATGAAAATAGCAACTCTTGTTAAGAAACAAGGATCTCAAATTCACAAATTCAGTAAGCACCAAGTTCTAGAAAGACCTCAAGAGAAATCAATACCCCTTATAATCCTTCTTTCCACACAAGACACAATTCAAAGCTAGATAACCTCAGTACACTCAAATTGTATTCTTAAGTTCAAAAGTCATGAAAGTCTATCATTCAAATTAAATGACCACTTATTTATATTGAGTAAAGAAAATGGAAGTTTATTGGAAATATGCCCTTAATGAGTAAGGGTGTTTTTTAGTGGTCTTACTTTTCCCTGAAATCAAAGAGTGATCAATTGTACATCTAGCCACTTTCTTTATCATTTTGTCCATCTTGTACTCACACTCCTTCTTCAATCCAAGCTATTGTCACGCCCCGAGCCTAAACCCTGGGTATGGCGGGCACTTAGACTACCTAGTGATCTAAGCGACCTTTGTCTTGACTTATTACTAATTGAGAATACAATAAAGTAATGTGTAAGCTAAAACTATGTGAGCTTAATATAATAAAATAAAATTATTAACTGCAACTGAAATCAATATTAAAAAGTAACATTATTTACTTAACTCTAACTAATCTATGAAGCCTCTATAAGTGAAGAATAGGTGCCGAGAAAAAGCTCCCGCGACTATCTTAAGCTCTATAAAATAAAATGACTCAATAAGACTGGGACTCTCCAAATGTAGGAGTCCTTATCGACAACTAGATGAAGTGAGATTATCTTGACCAAAACATAGACCCGAACAAGACGTGAGACATAGAACCACGAATAGATGCAAGTTGACCCATGGCATAAACATAGCGGCTAAAGAGCATACATCAAGCGAAAACTAGTATTATAAAACATGTATAAGCAAAAGTCTAAATACATATCAATCTAAAACAGAGTCAACACTAACAAACTGACATTCTACATATTGTTTGAAAAGCCTCTAACATAACTGATGAGATGATGGAACAACATCCCCAACTAGCTCGGCAAAATTTTGTAACTAAAATAATATAACAACAAACTAAACTGAATGTCCTCGAAAGATGAGGACTCACCAACACCGCTAAATAGGACTAGTACGGAAGCAGGACTAATGGAGCGACTGAGTATGATCTCTCGGACCTGTATCATGAAACGATACAACATACAGCATGTAGTCAGTACTTTGAATGTACTGAGTATGCAAGTTAAGTAAAAATAGACTAATAAAAATACATAAGAGTTCGTAAGAGTAGGACAGTTCAAACCATGAAATGATAATCATAACATAAACACGAGGGCTCAAGGTTTTCAGAACTATTCATAATCTAGTCATAATCATAATCATAAGAGAAACTTTATAAAATATAACTTGAGAAAAAGTATAGTAAACATGACAATGCATAAATCATGAGAAACAATGGAAGGACTCATCTTAATTGATACTATCATGATAGAGCTTAACATGATGCCCCAACTATCTCACTCAAGTGGGCAGAGCCGTCTCAGGCTTTCCAAGCAAGGGACATAAATGGCGTGATATCGCTAATAGGGACCCACCTAGAGTCCATAAATATAAACCTACGTTGGCATGTAGTTCTGAGACCATGAGTTTACCTGAACACCGGGCTTACTCGATGACAT